>OX403619.1:21608795-22808795 GCA_948107695.1 Meliscaeva auricollis | reverse complement strand
TTATTTCATGTTTGGTGTAAATACCAGACCAAAAAATAAATAAACCTTAACGTTCTGCCTCACAACTTCATAATGTTGGTAAAAAGGCACAAGATCTGCAGAACATTTGTGTATTCGTCAAAAAGTTTAAAGCGGAACAGTGCCAACAACTTGATGTTGTAAAATAAAACACAATTAATTTTTTTTTTTTTTATCTTTTTATTTTAATTTTAATCGAGTTGGTATTTTAATGTTTATCATATTCGTGGTAAATTGAATAATCATCAGAATCATCATTATCGAATAGACTCCTTCGGCGTGAGCTTCCTGGAGCACCAGGTGCTCCCATTGGTCCTGGTGGTCCCATTGGTCCAGGCATTCCCATTGGACCTGGCATTCCCAGTTCACCAGGTGGACCAGGTGGTCCAACTGGACCACGCTCTCCAACTGCACCAGGTGGACCCTGCATTCCATCAGGTCCATTTGGTCCCGGAGAACCAGGATTGCCTTTCAATCCGGGTGGCCCTTTGTCACCACGATCTCCTAATGAACCTTGTTGTCCTTGTGGACCGGGATTTCCTGGAGGACCTGGTGGACAGTTACAACCACCGCCGGATGGAGGGGATGGATACGATGGCGGCGATGGATAAGATGGCGGCGATGGATAAGATGGCGGCGATGGATAATGTGGCACTGGATAAGTTGGTACTGGATAATATTGATGATGACCACCACCTGATGGAGGAAGAATCAAAATTGCTCCTCCGCCCTTGTCGCTACCGCGTTTGTCACCGCCACCACCACTACCACCACTTCCACCACCACCACCACCACCACCATAACCCAATCCGATACCTAAATTAATACCAAAAGATCTGTCATTTTCAACTGCTACAATCCCACTGATGGCTGCAGAAATACCTGAAAATAGTAAATTTTTGAAACGATTATTAAAATTAAACCAACATAATAGGAAAATAAGGAAAAAAATTATAAATCAATACAAAGTTTACTCACAGAAAACCAAACTTATGAAACCATTCATGGCTAAACTGATTCTGATTCAATGCGTTGAAGCTTAGTTCTTCTTATATTCTCGTGACATCCAAATGGTGCATCTCTTATGGTGACTCGATCTATAACACTTCCCCAACTGGAAAATTTTAAGGAAATTTACTATCCAATCAAAATTGGAGGTTTATCCTGCATTTGTCCAGCCCATTTCCCCTTGTCAACTTTTTTATTCATTGAAAATTCTTAATGGAAAAAGTAAAAAAAAAAAGAAAACTATATATTCTATTTTCTTGTTTTGAGATCAATGGAAATCTATATTCATAAATTAGCTTCTATAGTACAAAATTATGTAAATTTCAGTGACTTTTAAGGTTGATACAGGTTGATAAGGTTAATGCACTTTTATAAAGGGTCACATCAATGAAATCAATAGGAGAACTGTATTTTTAAGTTGTAGATACCAATGATAATGATATTTTCCTCAAATCAAAATAACGGTAAGATTAATTTTATGTTTTATAATTTGAATTTTATTTTCAATTCAATTAATTCAAACGAGTAATTCCTAAAAATACTAAAAACTTTTTCTATAGAAACTTACATACATAAATACAGGTGTAAGTATCACTAGTAACTGCGGGGTGGTCAGACGTTCTTAAAGTTTGTATACCTTAAATGGAGCTGATTTCATAATATGATGAAATAACATTTTGTACTGAAAGTATTTTTACCTAAATGAATTCACTTAAAGTGAAAATGAATTTAAAATTGCAATAAAATTTTAACTTTTGTTACCTATATTGAATAAATATAAAATAACTTGACTTTAAATCATCAAAATCATTACTTAACAACTTCATTTAATCTTTTTGTAAGCAAAAAAAAATTATTTGAACTGTCTTATCCATCTCTATTATAATAACACTTGATCGATTAAAGGAAAACGAAAGAGCTGAGTAGCGAACTTGGTTAATTAATAAAAACGCACACACATTTGTTTACAATTATATATTGTATTTTTTAATATACATATTTATAAGACATGAATAAAAGTTGTAATTCTAAAATTATTTTCTAATTATTGTCGATGGACTTGAATGTTTTTAGATGTTGAAAGCTTCAATTCTGGCTTCTTTAGAGCTATTGACAACATGACAGTACCAATCAGGTAAAATCCCTTTATTGCAATTATATGTGTCCGAGATGTTTAATATTTCCCTGTCATACGAATCAAGTTGAAAGAGTGCAAAAAAGTTGTTTTTAGTATATCAGGAAGAATTCCCTTATTGTAAACATGTCGGTCGCAGACGTTTTAATTGTCACAAAGGTATCCACAGGTATTCAAAGAGAGCAACGTATTATAAAACTTTGGATCTAAGGATTGGAAAATGTCGAAGCACTCTCCCAAATTTTAATATTCAACGTGTAAATTGTTTTTTTCCAGACTCCTTCTGCCTCTCCAAAATTCTCAATTTAAATGGAGTTAAAAAAAAAACAATTTGGAGTTTTTGGGAGATTGTTGATTACCACTAATAAAAAATAATAAGAAATATGAATTACATTAGTAATCCCAAACTTATCCGTACCATTGCAAGAATATTTTTTTTACAAAAAAGTGTAAGATATTGATTTTACCAAAACTTTTGAGAATTAAGTATTCTGGTTTTTGGACACCTCCATTACTTTCAAAATCAGTACTATTGTTCATTGAAACAATTAAAAAAAATTAAAATTCAACATTTTTGGAAGGTTTTTGTAGAATAAGAAGGTTTTATTTAAAATGGCTAAATTCTCAACTTTTGGTGTTTACAGATTCTAAGTACCTTGATTTTATTTAAAGTTATCGTGTTTACAGATTTCCAACGCCAAAGACGATGACGACGACGCTCGCCGACAACGTCTACCGCACATAAAAATGTCTCGAAAAAGTGTTTTCCTTACGTTTCATGATGTTTCATGATGTAATAGACTGATTCAGATTTTCAGTCCGATACGATAATTGTAAGTAGGCTAATATTGATTTGGGTTGCTTCGACCCCCCCAATGCCCCTCCATAGGGTCCGCACTACTAAATTATTGTAAAGTCATCTGAACTACATATATGTACCAAGTTTCACTTAGATACGATAATTGTAAGTTGGCTAAAATCGATATTGGGTGTTTCGAAATTTTGGGAGGGTTTTTGTAAGAAAAGTAATAGAAGGTTTTATTCAAAATATCGAACTTAACCTAACCTTATCCTCAACTTTTCGCGCTTTTGTGCTTTATATGCCAATCGCTATACTTATCCTTTGCACTACGTGTATGGAAAAGTAAAATTAATTAATTATTTTTTTTTTACCTTCTCCATATTAAAATTCCTATCTTTCCTGGACTAATTTCTTTTACTTTTTACTTTATTATTAATAAATGATTGCCAAAAAGCCTTTTTTACAGCTACAACCTTCTATACCTACATTACATACATTATGTCAAAGTAAAAAAAAAATATCGAAAAGCTATTCATTCATTTATTCTAACTTTTAAATAAAAAATCTTGCTTTGTAATTTAGAAGACGAAGAATTAGCTGATACATTAACATATATAAAGCTGCTAAGAAAATAACAATTTTATTTTCCACAGTTTTATTGTAACAAAAAAAAATGTAGAACTATTGACAACCTCTGAGATTTGTGTAACAACTTTCCTTTCATTGGATGCTTAATTCCAATATATTTTTGGTTCCCATATGTGCCACAACAGGTTCTGTACATTTTTCATTTTTCATTTCATTTATAAACCTACCCAAAATTTCCTCTTTTCATTACCAGTTCCACAGCACGAAAACCTATCTATTCATGATTGGTTAAGAATTTTACTAGAACTTAGCCATTTAAAAACACGAATTTGAATATTACTTCCATGGGCGTAGCTGTTTGCCTGGGGAAATTCCCATCCACATACATGATAACAGGTAAATGAAAATTTGGAAAACCCTGAAGAAAGATTCCAAGGTATAAATGGTCACATCAGACGAAAATTCCTATCAGAATCAATGCAGCCATGAAGTTCTACATTGGTTATGTTGTTTGTAAGTATTTCCAAGAGTCCTTCAACATCAAAAAAAAAAAATTGTCATAATTTTTAATTCCTTATGTTATTTGAATTTTGTTTTTGTTTTTTAAGGTCTCGTTGCAATTTTTGCTGGGAGTGAGGCTAAGAAGACTTTAAGATCCATACACATTAATAGAGGAGGAGGTGGTGGTGGTGGTGGTGGTGGTGATAAATATGGTGGCAATTATGAATACGTAATTCCAGTCCAACAAGTTCAAATGATGCCAGCACCTGTGCAGATGCCAGCACCAATACATATGCCATCACCAGCACCTATACAGCATATTCCTGTACCATATCCGGTCCCAATGCCAAGCCACCCATATCCACCATCAAGTCAGTGTGTTTGCATTCCAGGAGCAGCTGGTCCATCAGGTCCCCCAGGAGCAAAGGGACCCAATGGACCTAAAGGAGAAGTGGGAGATCAAGGTCCCAAAGGTGTCGATGGTCCAACTGGTCCTGTTGGTGCACAAGGAAATCCCGGACCTCCTGGTGCACGTGGGCCTCCTGGACCACAGGGTCCACCAGGACGTACTGGTTTTACAGGACCACAAGGTATGATGGGTCCTCCTGGATTACAAGGTATGCAAGGGCCACCGGGAATGCCAGGAGCAACTGGCGCCAGCGCATAAGGAATCCAAAAACAAATCGAAAAAATAATTTTGTAGAAAAAGAACCACCTCAATAAAATAATTTATGCAGCGATCAAAATTTTATTTGTTTTTTTTTCTTTTCACGAAAATGAAGAATAATTCCAGAAAACTAGAAAAAATTAAAATTTTATAATATTTTTTCAAGATTTTTTTAAAAATTCAGTATAGGTATCCATGTAGCAAAACTGAAAAGTTAAATGTGAGCGGTCTTAGTTCCTTGACTAGATTTGTCGGTAATCCACCATTTTTTGGTGAATGAGGTATTTTTTTTTCCAGCGATGGTGGTGGTAATTTTTCGCCGTCCTTGAAATTTATTGTCAAACAGGCTGCTATATCAATCGTTTTGATCATTTCATCCCAGTTGGTAGCTAGTTGCCACAACTAACGCAAACCAATTTTGTTGTAATTATTCTCCTCTTGTGCGCACTACTAATAAGAATCTAATAATAATACTTGCTTCAAGCAAGTGGATTTTTGTGGCCACAAGGAAAACCGTTAAAGTCGATTTCTTACAAGGAAGCATTTTGAAGTTTTAGTATTAAGTTTTAAAATATAAATTCCTCTACAAAATTGAAGAAAAAGGAAAAGTAAATTGCCTTCCAACAGATTGGTCGAAAAAGTGGGGTGGGTGTAATCCACAGTTTTTTACGATTTCTTTCAAAAGTAGATAGCCTATTAAATAAAAAATTAAACACACAGGTTGTAGATAGTAAAAACATTTACAATTTTATTTCAGTTAATTTTTGTATAAAATACAAAAAAAATCCATTTTTTTTTTTTTTTTTAATTTTTATCTTTAATAAAAAGAGTTGCATGTTTTTCATTTTAATTAACATTCTTATGTCTTTTACTCATAACAAAATTATTTGCATGAAAATATTAATTTCTGTAAATTTATCAATACATTTATGCCATTTGATTCCGTTCAGAAAAATAAATGAAAAAAAAAATAAATTAATAATCCTTAGAGAGAATATAATTTTTTATACATAAAAATTCTCAAACCTTGTTAAATAAGTTGTTAAAGTACTTGCTCTTATAGATGAAATTTTTTTAATTAAAAATTTGTAAATGAAGTTGTAGAAAAAAAAATTAAAAAAGCAATAGATTCGAGTTTCATGTAACTAAAACAGCTTCTTAAATGAATTTAACCTCAAAACAAAGTATGATAATTTGATTTTTTCTATAATGATACATTTTTAGAAAAAAAAGGAAAATCGTTAAAGCCGTTTTTTTTAAACTATTTTTTCTATATAAAATTTTGCAAGGACTTTTATAAAAAAAAAAAATTGGTAAGCCTTTTTTAAAATATTATTCATCAGCATCTAAAAACTAACTTTTGGAAAAAAAAATATTGAGTAGTTTTCGAAAAAATGATTCTTCAAGAAAAAAAATTATTTTTACTAAACATTATTACGGCAATTAAAAGCTTTCATGACAGGTAGAAAAAAAGGTTAAAATTGATTGAGTCATGAAGGAAGTACCGTTAATACTGGTTTTTGAAAAAAATGGTTTCCATTTAAAGATAGACCAAAAAAATTATCATGATTTTTTTAATCAAAATCGTAGGAACCATTTTTGAGAAAAATTAGTTTTTCTTAAGCCAGAATATGACAGGTACAGTTATTTTTGGTAAAAAAAAATATCTGGGGATAGTCTCCACAAAACGCCACATACCAAGTTTGAAGTAAATCGACCCATCCGTTTAGGTTGTGGTTTTTGGTACATACAGACAGACACATTATTGCTATTATAATTGTATCTACTAAATAAAACATATAACTTCAGAATAATAGAAAACCTCTTAAATATAATGCTTATTTATAAACGATTTAACTTCAACAAATATAAAATTTTCCCAGGTTATATTAAGCCTCAAGGCCTCGACCTACAAATTTGACATTTCGCTCATATTTCAATATGGTTTCTTAATTTCCTAAGAAAATAAATTTTGTATGTCTTAGTCCATAAACTTATTCTTATTTCAACAATATGTATTGTTAAAAGTAAATTTTACTTCAAAAACAAGTTGTTGGGCCAACAATATCATTTTTGAAAGAATTTTCTTACATTAGAAATAGTTGACACAACAATTATTTTAATTGTGGGCAAACGATTTTACGTTCTTAAAAATGATTAAAAATGTACAAATTGTTCTATCAAGAACTTAATTGCAAGAATTTTTTGTTGGGTGAACAGTTTTTAATTCACAATCTTACAACAATGAAAAGTTCTTGGAATAACAACGATTTTTTAAGTGTACCCATACAAAGATTAATCAAAATCGTTACAGCCAGTTTTGAGGTAATTAATTTTTTCCATAGTACTTGTATTTCGATAGGTAATTTTGGTAAAAAAAAAAAATCTATTAAAAATATTAACTAAAAACCATCTAATCTTGTATCTTTATTTTACTCTTACACTTCTTAAAACTATCTTTTTCTCTTATCTCTGTAACAAAAGTATGAAACTTTTTATTTTGATCTGATAACAAAAATTGGAAAATGTATCACTGATCTAAAGTACATATACTGAAAATTCCTCTACTTTATTTATATGCTTTGGTCTTAGCTCTGAGGTAAATAAGTGTTTCATACCTGGAGGGTATTCAAAAACTTATCAAACCAGATTTCTAAAACTCATATAAAACAGTATTTATGTATAAACAGTTACAGTTCATCTATGTATATAAGAGCTCTGAACATAAAATAATACAATAGCCACACCTCTATTAAGGTAACACGCCCAAAATTCTAAAACGACATCAGAAAATACAAGTAAATAAAAGAAGACGCGATGGAAAACATAATTTTCCCGGAATTAATTAGATTGGTTATAAAATCGAAAGAACATCGAAATGTGTAGTAAGAAAGTAGAGAGTCATGAAAAGGTACACAATCTTTTTTATTGGTAAGCCAGCAAGTTTTTTTTTTATCCTAAACATAATTTTTTTGTATTTCTTTAAAGCTATCCTGGTAGTATACGTTGTCTGCGAAGAGGAATCGAGCAACGAAGTTCAGCATGGTGAAAGCAATAATGATGATAGCGCAGAAATGTACCATGGTGAATTGAGGAGACAAATGATATTTGTTCAATCACCTCCTGGTTTGCCAGGGCCACCAGGGATACCAGGTCCACCAGGTTACCGCGGTATGAAAGGACCTGTTGGCGATGAAGGTGCAAATGGTGATACTGGAGCTGTAGGTCAACCAGGAAGAAATGGGGAGAAAGGTCGAACAGGACCACCAGGAATTGCTGGACCTAGGGGTGCAATAGGTCAACAAGGTGGTAGAGGAATGCCTGGACCACGTGGCCAACCAGGACGTAATGGACAACCTGGGCCACCTGGGCCACCTGGATCGCCTGGAACAGCGACAACAATGAGTACATCAACAACTACAGAAGCGACAACAACAACAACAACACCAACGACAACTACAACTACCACAGAAGCAACAACAACAACAACACCAACCACGACAACTACTACAACTGAAGCAACAACAACAACACCGACAACAACTACTACAGAAGCCACAACGACAACAACAACTCCAACCACGACAACTACTACAACTGAAGCAACAACGACAACTACTACAACTGAAGCAACAACAACAACAACACCAACCACGACAACTACTACAACTGAAGCAACAACAACAACACCGACAACAACTACCACAGAAGCTACAACGACAACAACAACTCCAACCACGACAACTACAACAACGCCAGCAACAACAACAACTACTACAACTGAAGCAACAACAACAACAACAACCACAGAAGCGACCACAACAACAACACCAACCACGACAACTACTACAACTGAAGCCACAACAACAACAACAACACCAACTACGACAACTACTACAACTGAAGCCACAACAACAAGCGGGTAGAAATTTTTTATGGACCTAGCGAAACTTCAAATATTTAAAATAAATTTTTATAATAATTGTACAAAATATTAAAAGAAAATTAAAAAGAAAAAATTACATCTTCTTATTTATCTCAAACAAGAAGACAACAAGTTGTTTTGGCATGCTAACAAAAAGGATATTCTTGTTGGCTTGAGAGCAATCGCTTAAGTAAAAAAAAAAATCAGACATGGACATCAGTTTCATTTAGTTCTGTACTTTATTGGCAACCTATCAATCAGGAATTTATGGTCTTTACAATATTCCTTTATGTACATTCAACTCACAGTGTATAGTATACAACCGGCAAGAATTGTAGAACTTTAACCTGAAAGTAATTAAATTCATATTCTAGCCACACCTTTTGTTTTATATGCATTCATAGAATCCACCAAGGAAATAAAGGAAACGCCCAGATTATAAAATGGAAATTTTTGGAAAAGAAACTGTGACAAACATTATTATTTTCCTGAATTAAATTATAAAAAGATCATTCTAATTTCAAGTAAGATAGAGGACAGTCATGAAAAGATACATGTGGTCTTTGCTTGGTAAGAATTTATAGATTCACAAAACAAAATTAATTTTAATAAAATATTTTGTTTTTTTTGTTTTGGTTCATTTAAAATATCAAAAGTAATCTTGTTAGCAGCTTACGTTGTTAGCGAAGAGCATTCAAGCAACGCAATTGAAAATGAAGATGGGAATATTGGTGACAACAATAATCCTGACGACAGAATAATTGGGAATAAAATGAGACGAATTGTCTTTTGTAGAGGAGCACCTGGAAGACCAGGACTTCCAGGACGACCGGGCATAAGAGGTTTTAAGGGATTGAAAGGACTCGATGGTGATCAGGGAAGTAATGGACTAATGGGACCTAAAGGTGCAGCAGGAAGAACTGGAAATAAGGGTCCACTTGGACCACAAGGACCTCCTGGTTATAGAGGAACACGTGGTAATATAGGAAATCAAGGAATTCCTGGTCAACGAGGCTTAAGAGGTCGACGAGGGCGACCTGGACAGATTGGGCGGAGAGGTTCTCCTGGAAGAAGAACAACCAAACGCACGACAACTACGGCGGCAACATCAACAACCACTACTCCTACGACAACTACTACTACCACGGAAGCTACAACAACTACAACACCAACCACTACTAGCACTACCACAGAAGCAACAACAACTACTCCAACAACAACTACAACGGAGGCCACAACAACCACTACTCCTACAACAACTACCACTACCACGGAAGCCACAACAACTACAACACCAACCACTACTAGCACTACCACAGAAGCAACAACAACTACTCCAACAACAACTACAACGGAGGCCACAACGACCACTACTCCAACAACAACTACCACTACTACGGAGGCAACAACAACTACAACGGAGGAAACCACAACCACAACTCCAACAACTACCACTACTACTACGGAAGCCACAACAACAACAACTCCAACGACGACTACAACTGAGGAGACAACAACTACTACTCCTACAACAACCACGACTACCACGGAAGCAACAACTACTACAACACCAGCTACAACTACTACTACCACGGAAGCTACAACAACTACAACGGAGGAAACCACAACCACAACCACACCTCCTACTACAACCACTACTACTACGGAAGCCACAACAACAACAACTCCAACAACAACTACAACTGAGGAGACAACAACCACTACTCCAACAACAACAACCACTACAACAGAAGCAACAACAACTACAACGGAGGAAACCACAACCACAACTCCTACAACAACCACTACTACCACGGAACCCACAACTACTACAACACCAACAACTACTACAACTACTACGGAAGCAACAACAACTACAACGGAGGAAACCACAACCACAACTCCTACAACAACCACTACTACCACGGAAGCAACAACAACTACAACGGAGGAAACCACAACCACAACTCCTACAACAACCACTACTACTACGGAAGCCACAACAACAACAACTCCAACAACAACTACAACTGAGGAGACAACCACCACTACTCCAACAACAACAACCACTACAACAGAAGCAACAACAACTACAACGGAGGAAACCACAACTACAACTACCACTACTACTACGGAAGCTACAACAACTACAACTCCAACGACAACTACAACTGAGGAAACAACAACTACTACTCCTACAACAACCACGACTACCACGGAAGCAACAACAACTACAACGGAGGAAACCACAACCACAACTCCTACAACAACCACTACTACTACGGAAGCCACAACAACAACAACTCCAACAACAACTACAACTGAGGAGACAACAACCACTACTCCAACAACAACAACCACTACAACAGAAGCAACAACAACTACAACGGAGGAAACCACAACCACAACTCCTACAACAACCACTACTACTACGGAAGCCACAACAACAACAACAACTCCAACAACAACTACAACTGAGGAGACAACAACCACTACTCCAACAACAACAACCACTACAACAGAAGCAACAACAACTACAACGGAGGAAACCACAACCACAACTCCTACAACAACCACTACTACTACGGAAGCCACAACAACAACAACAACTCCAACGACGACTACAACTGAGGAGACAACAACTACTACTCCTACAACAACTACCACTACAACGGAAGCAACAACAACTACAACGGAGGAAACCACAACCACAACTCCTACAACCACAACTCCTACAACCACAACTCCTACAACTACTACCACGGAAGCCACAACTACTACAACACCAACAACTACTACAACTACAACGGAAGCAACAACAACTACAACGGAGGAAACCACAACCACAACTCCTACTACAACCACTACTACTACTGAAGCCACAACAACAACAACTCCAACGACGACTACAACTGAGGAGACAACAACTACTACTCCTACAACAACTACCACTACAACGGAAGCAACAACAACTACAACGGAGGAAACCACAACCACAACTCCTACAACTACCACTACTACTACGGAAGCCACAACAACAACAACTCCAACAACAACTACAACTGAGGAGACAACAACCACTACTCCAACAACAACAACCACTACAACAGAAGCAACAACAACTACAACGGAGGAAACCACAACCACAACTCCTACAACAACCACTACTACCACGGAAGCCACAACTACTACAACACCAACAACTACTACAACTACCACGGAAGCAACAACAACTACAACGGAAGCAACAACAACTACAACGGAGGAAACCACAACCACAACTCCTACTACAACCACTACTACTACGGAAGCCACAACAACAACAACTCCAACGACGACTACAACTGAGGAGACAACAACTACTACTCCTACAACAACTACCACTACAACGGAAGCAACAACAACTACAACGGAGGAAACCACAACCACAACTCCTACAACTACCACTACTACTACGGAAGCCACAACAACAACGACTCCAGCAACAACTACAACTGAGGAGACAACAACCACTACTCCAACAACAACAACCACTACAACAGAAGCAACAACAACTACAACGGAGGAAACCACAACCACAACTCCTACAACAACCACTACTACCACGGAAGCCACAATTACTACAACACCAACAACTACTACAACTACCACGGAAGCAACAACAACTACAACGGAAGCAACAACAACTACAACGGAGGAAACCACAACCACAACTCCTACAACTACCACTACTACTACGGAAGCCACAACAACAACGACTCCAGCAACAACTACAACTGAGGAGACAACAACCACTACTCCAACAACAACAACCACTACAACAGAAGCAACAACAACTACAACGGAGGAAACCACAACCACAACTCCTACAACAACCACTACTACCACGGAAGCCACAACTACTACAACACCAACAACTACTACAACTACCACGGAAGCAACAACAACTACAACGGAAGCAACAACAACTACAACGGAGGAAACCACAACCACAACTCCTACTACAACCACTACTACTACGGAAGCCACAACAACAACAACTCCAACGACGACTACAACTGAGGAGACAACAACTACTACTCCTACAACAACTACCACTACAACGGAAGCAACAACAACTACAACGGAGGAAACCACAACCACAACTCCTACAACAACCACTACTACCACGGAAGCCACAACTACTACAACACCAACAACTACTACAACTGAGGAGACAACAACCACTACTCCAACAACAACAACCACTACAACAGAAGCAACAACAACTACAACGGAGGAAACCACAACCACAACTCCTACAACAACCACTACTACCACGGAAGCCACAACTACTACAACACCAACAACAACTACAACTGAGGAGACAACAACCACTACACCAACAACAACAACCACTACAACAGAAGCAACAACAACTACAACGGAGGAAACCACAACCACAACTCCTACAACAACCACTACTACCACGGAAGCCACAACTACTACAACACCAACAACAACTACAACTGAGGAGACAACAACCACTACACCAACAACAACAACCACTACAACAGAAGCAACAACAACTACAACGGAGGAAACCACAACCACAACTCCTACAACAACCACTACTACCACGGAAGCCACAACTACTACAACACCAACAACTACTACAACTGAGGAGACAACAACCACTACTCCAACAACAACAACCACTACAACAGAAGCAACAACAACTACAACGGAGGAAACCACAACCACAACTCCTACAACAACCACTACTACCACGGAAGCCACAACTACTACAACACCAACAACTACTACAACTGAGGAGACAACAACCACTACACCAACAACAACAACCACTACAACAGAAGCAACAACAACTACAACGGAGGAAACCACAACCACAACTCCTACAACAACCACTACTACCACGGAAGCCACAACTACTACAACACCAACAACAACTACAACTGAGGAGACAACAACCACTACACCAACAACAACAACCACTACAACAGAAGCAACAACAACTACAACGGAGGAAACCACAACCACAACTCCTACAACAACCACTACTACCACGGAAGCCACAACTACTACAACACCAACAACAACTACAACTGAGGAGACAACAACCACTACACCAACAACAACAACCACTACAACAGAAGCAACAACAACTACAACGGAGGAAACCACAACCACAACTCCTACAACAACCACTACTACCACGGAAGCCACAACTACTACAACACCAACAACTACTACAACTGAGGAGACAACAACCACTACTCCAACAACAACAACCACTACAACAGAAGCAACAACAACTACAACGGAGGAAACCACAACCACAACTCCTACAACAACCACTACTACCACGGAAGCCACAACTACTACAACACCAACAACTACTACAACTACCACGGAAGCAACAACAACTACAACGGAGGAAACCACAACCACAACTCCTACAACTACCACTACTACTATGGAAGCCACAACAACAACAACTCCAACAACAACTACAACTGAGGAGACAACAACCACTACTCCAACAACAACAACCACTACAACAGAAGCAACAACAACTACAACGGAGGAAACAACAACCACAACTCCTACAACAACCACTACTACCACGGAAGCCACAACTACTACAACACCAACAACTACTACAACTACCACGGAAGCAACAACAACTACAACGGAGGAAACCACAACCACAACTCCTACAACTACCACTACTACTACGGAAGCCACAACAACAACAACTCCAACGACGACTACAACTGAGGAGACAACAACTACCACTACAACAGAAGCAACAACAACTACAACGGAGGAAACTACAACTACAACTCCTACTACAACCACTACTACCACGGAAGCCACAACAACAACAACAACAACACCCGTTGTAGATGCAGAAGTAAATTTCTTGTTAAGATGGTTACAAAATAGAAATAAAAAAAATTAATGGAATCGAAAATACAAGTATTTCTTTAGTGTGATCTCTTCTATAACCGCTTTAGTTATCGTAGTTTAGGTATCTCCTATCTAAAGGACCACGGATCCATTCCATTCTGGTAGACATGTTTTCAATTCAATTCAATTCAATTTTATTTACTGAACATAATATTTACAATTTGACTTAAGATAAACTAACAAATAATATAATACAGTGGCAAAATGTTGGCACACAGGGGGCCTAACGTTATACAGTGGCTGAGGTTATAATTAATATATAGTTATATTTTATATGTCAAAAACAAGAAAATGTTAATATTTAAAGTCGGTTGACTTGGTTCCTCTCAGGGTGTTCCTCCCCGGTTGTCAAATGATAGTGCTCCTTAGCGCGTAGACATGTTTTCCCTTGCCTATCATTTTACAATGCAGCTCTCCTTGCCCCCTCCTGCTAAAGTAGCGTTCGGCCGATTTCAGATACATTTAACCGACTTCAAAATTTTTAAATGTCGAATAATATGAATGTTTACAAAACAGACATAATTTAAAGCCTTAAATGCTAATATTTAAAAGCCTGTTACAGTAAGAAGTTTGCAAAATTTTCTGCTTTTGATAGTTCTGAAATGAAAGAAATGTTTGTAAAAATTCTACTGATGGTACCTTTCTCTTAAACGACTGAACCAATTTTGATGATTTGCTCCTTAACAACTTTAAAAATATTTAATATCAAAATTTTCAAATAAAATAAGTTTTGAAATTGGTTTTAGAAGTGCATTAATATTTTCTTAAAAATGGTATACCAACTTTTTTCATAAACAGGGTTTGAGAATTTTCATATATAAAAAAATACTTTAATTTTGAACGGCTCTAATAATTTTTAATTTTTTTTTTCTTTTTTAATTAAATCATTTTTAATAAAATGACATACTTAGTTTGGAGCTGAAAATAATTTAAGAAGTCTTTTATGTCATTTGAGTATTGAATTTTTTTTTAAATTTAAAAGAAATTTAAATCATTTTTTTTTTTAATTTTTATATAAGAAGCTTTAACATTCACAGCAACTTTGACCCTAAGAGCAAGTACATGCGACCCATTAGTGGATTTTTTATTTTTAAAGTTAGCTAAAATTTCAGGAAAATTTCTCCTGCTTGTAGCTTATTAGTTCTTTTTATTTCCCAAGAAACTTTAAGCACGTTCAGGGGTTTATAAATCTGAAAAATGTAGGGAATTTTTTTAAATTGTTTGGAAATAATTTTACCTCAGAGGTTGATCTTCCCCAAAAAACCGGAATAATTTAGGGTCTAGTAAACTATTAAAGTTGAGCTATTTTTTCCAGTTTTTGTTTGCAAAATGTGATGTTTTAGTTTTATCTCATTCAGTGGCGACTGGCCTCATATAAAATCTTGGTATACCTTAATATTGTTTTCGGGCAAAAATTAGCAAAAGGTTAAGTGCATATATTTTTAAGATATTATTAATGTCAATTAAACTCCAATTGTGAGTTAAACAAATCAAAAAACTGCATGTTTTTCCTAGCTGCCGCTAGTGCTCACGACGGATTCTCAGGGAAGTTTTTTTGGAACCTTACCAGGTATCCCTTAATAAGTGTGCCAAGTTTCAAAACTGTTGGATTTTTTTTGAGGTGGACGCAATTTTTTCATTCGTTGACCTGACTATCATACTGTTTTTTTTTGTATTTGGGTTGAAATATTTTAAAATTTTCTCAGTCAAATTACAACCGATTTTCAAAAAAAAAAATATACCGCTTTGAATGTTTTCTTGTCAAAAAAGCTAACAAATTTAAAATTGGCGATGGTAGAATTTTAGCAATTGGTGAAAGGCCAACAAAACGTTTTCTGGACCCCAAATCCAGATTGTGGGACTGTAATCAAATTTGTACATAGCTATACCGTTTTGTAATTCCTACAAAAGTTTATTTTATATAAATTAATTTTACCATAAATCTAAATGATGAGTTTTCTTAAAAAAAAAAAAAAAAAATATATAAAAATAAAAAAACTGTTTTATTAGGACTTGCATCTGAAATACAGAACAAAAAATCCCTTATAAAACACAAAATACTTTTTTGTTTTTGTATGACAAATATTGAATTATTCATTATTATAATGGACGTGTAAGAATGTTAATATACAATTCTATATACCAGATCTAAATATTTTTGTTGCACCTGGATTCATTCCAAGAAAAGTATTTCCATTAAACATTATCTCATCCACGAAAAACTTTTTATTATTTTTTTCCTTACAGAGAATCTAAAATTTGAAACTTGTCTGGAAAAATATTCTAACCACACCTCAAGATCAGTGGTCGACGCCCAATTTGTATTGGAAATTTTCTTAAAGAAAATTTGTATTTATTTGTAATGAAAAGAGACAAAATGAATGGAAAAGAAGATACACATACGGTATATGGTATATCCCAAAAAAGGGGAAAATCTATTTTCCTTGGATTTATAAGATTCGTTACCTATAAAATAAAAAATCAGTCTTTGCTTTAAGTTAGATAGCAGACGGACAGCCATGAGAAAGTACACATTCGTTATTCTCGGTAAGAATTGTTGTAGAAATTTTGTAGAATTTCGGTTGGAGAATTGATCATATATTTTTTTTCAGCAATTTTACTGGGTGTTGTTCTTGCCGACGAAGAAATTTCGTTCGAGAATGAGGACAATGGAACAGATGGAGAAATGTCGAGTATTCAAACAAAGAATATTAATTATCAGATGAGCCCCCCTGGCCCACCTGGGCCTCCGGGACCTGATGGTTTTCCTGGTAGCATGGGAATGAAAGGACCTGTTGGTGATCAAGGTGAACCTGGATCGCCAGGATCACCAGGTCAAAAAGGATATGATGGAGTTCAAGGCCCAACTGGGGCACAAGGAGCTACTGGGCCTCGAGGCGAACGTGGTCCGGTAGGCTATATGGGCCCTCCAGGGGATATGGGTGAACAAGGTGCACCAGGACTACAGGGAGATCCTGGGCCAACAGGTGCACCAGGGACTGCTACAACGACAACGACAACGACGACGACGACTACTACAACGGCTGCTACAACGGCTGCAGGATAAGCAAAATTTGCTTTGTATCGATTAAAGTGGACAAAATAAATTCATTTATAATATTAAATTTAAGATGGATTTAAATAAAGAATTCTGGAAAAAAAATGACCCAATGTAGACCGTTGTTTCAAATCTTATTTCTTTTTAAATTACTTTTGTTGATATATCCTTGAATAACCCTTTTCTAAATTACATTCCAAAATAAAACGCAGGTACCGTAAAAAATTTTGTACTACACTATTTTGTCAAGTTACACTATTAAAGGTTTTTGTTTTTTTTTAATTTTTTCGAAGACTTAACATTCACAAAACTTTTGATAAAATTATTCAAAATTGAAAAATAAAAATTAGCAATTACTTACTTTAATTTATAGTTGGAAGAGACCGATTATTCTCCATTCATAACATTGAAAAGGAATGTTTTTTTTCTAGTTCCAGAGATCTTATTAAAATGTATTATACTGTAGATAACTTTGAAGCAAGTTTTTACCCTCTATGAGAATATGACTATCAAACCATACAAAAAATTCAAGCCTAGACAGTTTTAAATTTATGAAGAAAAAAATTTAATGATAACGAAAACAGTTTAGTGTGTAGGCTGGTTGAAACTATAAATTCTTAGCCGGTTTAATAAGGATTGAAAAGTCTGATTGGAATCTCGAAGGGTCTCAGTTTTAATGTATTTTAGAAAAAAAAGAAGAAACCAAAGCAGACTGGATAGAATGTATGTTAATTTCTTTAGATGATTTGAATATTATTATCATTAAAGGGCCATATAGAGCTGACAGTTTGGTTGGAGTGGGACATTCATAGATAATATGAATGGTATTTTGGACGAAGTGGTGTTGTTAGAAATCCTTGAATTATCAAAATCGCTGTATGGGTATTTTCCGTTTGAAACGTGATAATATTAAAAAAGAAACAAGGTATCAAGTTACTTCAGAATTTTCTTGGACTCTTTTGATAAATTAATAAGAAAAATTAAAAAATTCTCAAGAAAATTTTTTACCAATTTTTATGAGGGTACCAGTTTCCACAGGGTTTTTGACATTAGATTAACATTTTTAACGTCCGTCACCATAAAAAATACCTTTTCATCATGGACTCTTCAATTTTTTGGTTCTCATAGTTTCAGTTTATTTTAAAAACTTTTATACAAGATTCTTGAATAATCACCATATGAGAGTATGTGCAATAAATTAAACCTTAAAACTTTAAACACAAAACAATACGAAGATTAATAAATGACATTTTATGTTTTTTTTTTTTTTTAATTGCGATTATATAAAAATATTTGCTTTATACATTTTGCTCTGCATTTTTATCTGCCTTGGCTGTATGCTTATTCTGGGAGTACCAATACTGCTGTTGTGCTATGGGACTAATTGTTGATGAGATTCCTAAAACTCCTGGGGAACCTGGTGATCCGGGGGGACCTTGTGGCCCCGGACGGCCAGGTCTTCCGGCTGGTCCCATTGGCCCCACCGGCCCTGGAGGACCTGGTGGTCCCGGAGGTCCAGCTTGTTGGTCATAGCTTCCCGATGGTATGTTGTTCGAACTTGTCGATGCAAAATTGCCCTGAAATCCCAAATCGATATTAGGAAAATTAGGAAAACTTGGAAAACTCGGTGGATTCCATATTCTCCCAAGATTCATTGGATCTGGTAGTGAAGCAGGGGACATCAACGTCAGTGGTGTGTGGCAACTACAGCATTGTTGCAACGGATTAGCTTGAGCCCAAGGTGGTAAAATCGGATATGGTATTACAAGTTGTGCAATATTGTTTGGCAATTGAGTCGATGGAAATGTTTGTATGGGATAAGTACTTCCCTGATTAAGACCACCATCAGGAATATATTTATGTAGGCGATTACTCTTATTGTTTTTGTTAATGCTGCTGATTGTGGAAAATCTATCTAAATATGGTCTTGGACTGGAAAATGATGCTGAAGTATCATCGAACTGGTCATCACCATCTTCATCTGATTTACTATCATCGTCATCGCCAGAGTCTTCACGGTTTTGGGGTTCATCTTCAGAGATTTGTGAAACTACCATAACCCTATCAGGACTATCATTAATGCTTCGAACTTCTTCAAGATGCTGCTGCTTCCTCCATAATGGTGAAATCTTAGCTCCAGTAACTAGAGCTACACAAAGGATAACTAAATCAAAAAAACGAAATTAGAATTTTAAAATACCCACTCCTCGTCAAACAAATCTTAACTCACCACTTGCCAGTTGCATTCGCATGTTGAGAACCTTCTGACTGAAATTCAAAGACTTCACTTCACTTTTATAAGAAAGTTAAAGTAATTTCTTTAATTTTCAAGTAAAAGGAAGTTGAAGACATAAAATTTCAAATTCCTAGAAATCCCCAAATACAATTTGACGTTGTGATTAATTGCGGTACTTTTGATGCTGTTTAATGCTTTGTTTTGTTCTAGTGGCCAAATCGCCCCAATGGTGAGTCAATTCACATGTCGAACATATTTAGTGCCTCCGGGATTAGAAGATAGCACATTTTTCCTTTATGCTTCATTAAGATTTAATTTGATAAGAAAGCCCAATTATGTATGTAGTTTGTGGCTTGGTATAGTAAAAAAAAAAAAAACTGCAAACTGAAACTAAGCTTGAACGTCTCTTTAATCATACTCTGATCAGAGAAGGTTCATACGAAGATGAACCTTATAATTTTCAAGAATCACCTATTCTAAAGAGTGTTCATTAAAAATAGCGTTTGAATAGAGTGAGTAATGTCGTTTGACTTTGGGTGCAGAGACAGTCAGTTTTTTTTTCATTGGTCGATAGGAGTTCATATGAAAAGCTTAAAACCAAATTTGCATCACCTGAAATCATTTTTTTGTTTAATTTCAGTGTGCCATAAAGCTAACAATAAAAAAAGAGCTTCTATAATATTTGCACCCGTACTAATATGCAGCTACCTAAAGTCAGTTTATTTCCTTTTAAAAAGACACTGCTATCTACACAGATTTTGCAAAAGCCTTCGATCGTGTTCAGTTTCATATTTTAGAGCGTAAGTTATTAAGCTTAGGTCTTCACTCTGCATTACTTGGCTGGATAATGAGTTATTTAACAAACCGTAAACAGTATGTCAAATTAGGATCATATCTTTCAAACACTATTTATAATTATTCGGGAGTTCCACAAGGTACCCATCTAGGTCCTATTTTTTTCCTATTTTTTATAAACGATTTACCGGATTTCATTGTACACTCAAGTTGATTACTTTTTGCTGATGATTTGAAGATATATAGACAAATTAAATCTTTGTCGGATTGTACCAAACTGCAGCTTACAAATAGGCTTACAAATTGGTGTGATATAAATTGTCTGCATCTTAATATTCGTAAATGTTCTGTTTTGACATTTACTCATTCTAGAAACCCAATTATTTTTCAATATCAAATCTCTCAGTGTGAGCTTACTCGAGTTACGATGCATAAGGATTTGGGAGTTGTTTTCGATGTTCAATTAAGTTTTGCCTTGCATATGGATTTTTTAATCTCGAAAGCAAATGCTATGCTTGGTTTTATTTTTTAGGAACTCAAAAGAATTTAGTGACCCTTATACCTTGAAGTGTCTGTTCGTCTCCTTGGTTCGTTCAAATCTTGAATATGGATGCATAATATGGTCCCCCTACTATAACAATGGAATAAATCGGATTGAAAGAATACAAAAAAGGTTCACTAGATTCTTTTTTTCTAGGTATTATATCCTATAATTTGCACGCTCTTTTTAAATTTCAACTTGGCCACCTCAACATCTTGTCCGCTCAGGCCACCAAATTAAACAAATGGTACAAAATAATGTAGTTTTTTGACAATCACATGTGTCGGGAATGAAAACTCCCAGCGATTTTTTTTTTTTTTTTGAGAAGGGATTCCAAGTTCCAATCTAAATATACTCGTACCAGGAATTTCGTTCCGTTGAAATTCTTTCCTCTGGTATTAAGGAATAAAATTGAAAAGGGAGCGACTTTCCCAGCAATTTTTCGATTGAGAGTTCTTCTCCCAAAACAAAAGTGGTCTCAAGCACCTAATAAAGAATTATAGACCAGTCTCAAAGCTTTCAGCGATTCCTAAACTTTTCGAAAAATTGGTATTTAACAGACTCAATTTTGCAGTTAAGGATATTATAACTTTGAGACAGCATGGATTTAGCAGTGGTCGGTCCACAACGACTAATCTGTGTCTTTTCACTAATTTTTGTCTCTTTTCCTTGGAAAATAAAATGCAAGTTGATGTCTTGTATACTGATTTCGTAAAAGCGTTTGATAGAGTCCATCATGGTCTTCTTATTAAAAAGTTTGAGAAAATGGGGTTCAAGTTTGGTTTCCTGAAATGGTTGGAATCTTATTTGTCGAATCGAAAACAAATTGTTAAAATCGGAAATGATCAATCTTTTTTAATTTACGTTTTATCGGGCCTCCCACAGGGTAGCCACCTTGGGCCTCTACTTTTCAATCTTTTTGTCAATGATATTCCCGACACTTTAAAATTTGCAAATTGTTTGATGTTTGCAGATGATTTAAAACTATATTTTCAGATATCATCAATTGAAGATTGTTTTAGTTTTCAAGCTGACATAAATACTCTATTTCAGTGGTGTAAATATAATCGTCTTGAGTTAAATATCTCTAAGTGTAAGATTTTTAGAACTTTTCGTTCAACAACTAAAGTGCTATTTAACTACAGACTGGGAAATGAATTTCTGTCAACTGTAAGTGAAATAAAGGACCTTGGTGTTATTTTTGATGCGAGGTTGTCCTTTTCATCACATATTAACTACGTTATATCAAAAGCAAATTCACTTCTTGGTTTTCTAAAACGAAACGCAGTAGTATTTAGGGATAGTTATACTCTAAAATCTATTTATATAACTTTAGTTATACCTATATTGGAATATTGTAGCGTTATTTGGTCTCCTTTTTATGAAAACTCTTCGGCTAGGATTGAAAATATTCAAAAAAGATTCACTCGCTTTGCTTTGCGGAATTTGGGGTGGACAGAAGGTTTACCTTCATACAAATCAAGATGCGCATTAATAGATTTGAAATCTTTGAAAAGTCGCAGAGAAACCCTGGGAGTACTCTTTGTAAAAGACGTTCTCAATGGAAAAATAAATTCTCCGGAACTACTAGCTCTTATGCCTTTTTATGTTCCTGAGAGAAATTTAAGAAACAGAGACACTCTCTTTAAGATTCCTAGTCATAGGACGAACTACGGACTTAATGAACCCATTACCCGTTCTTTATCACTTTTTAATTCCATTCAGCATGAAGTCGACCTTCAAATGAATAGAAATATGTTTAAAAGTATTGTTCTAAATTTATTTTTTAATGATCTATTATTGTAAATACTATTGTTAATTGTAGTCAACAGATAAATATCCAATGATGAAATAAATAAATAAATAAATAAATAAAATTACCTGGGAGTTTTAATTCCCGATAGTGGTTAGTTTTTAATTTCCACTTTCATCAACTCATCTTACTACTCCAGCATTTTAAATAAAATATTTCTAACTTGATGTATTAAACAATAAAGTTGTATATTTTTATATTTTTATGTATTTACCAAGAAAATGTGAAATTTAAGAATCTGAATGAATCATACCTACACGCATCAATAAAATAAAAAAAAAAAAACATAAACACCCAAGAAATAAGTTGAATTAAACAAAATCATTGATTGTAAATTTCGTTGTGACTCTATGTTGAACTGGAAAAAAGCAACTTATCTCTGTGTGATACATTTTAATATCTGTTTAATACTTTACCGATACCCTATGAATATAATTTTAATTTAATGTGCTTTAGGATAATAATCCATAAATTTGAACTTTTATATCCAACGGTATATCGACTGCTTTCATTTCCCCTATTTCTATTCACTTTAATCACATTTGAATTAAAATCAAGAACGAACCACAAGATGAGAGTGTCAACAACCTTTTGAATTCAAATGAACCAAAAAAAAACACACTAATTTCTTGTTTAAGATCATTATCAGAGGTGGGTCCCCAAAATAGATGCTGGCTATCAATATAGCATTAAAGATGCAAAAGAGAAAGAACAAGTTTTTCTATAAAATAAAATGTATGTATGATCAGAACCTTAAGAACGGCCGTCATTGTCATAAGACACCGTCCCAATTCAAATCCAGAAATGACATCCAAACCCACCTAATTCGGTTCAAAGCATACCTAAAGTTTCCGATCTATTTGATAATGTTATGGAAATTTAGTTTTTTTTTTTTATTTACATTTTGGGCTCCGAACATAATTTCATTGTAAAGTGTAAAAGGTTTATTGCATTTTTTAGAGTTCAAAAAAATATCTTCGTTCGTTGACTTTGTAGAATAAGTTTTGTGTTGTTTTGTTTTCTCTAAAGGATCGAAGAGCTTACCTTCCTATTGAAATTCTATCAACATATTCTTTCTATGTAGAAGATACAAGTGTGTTAATAACACTGATATTTGTGGATGTGGGAAGGAATAAATTAACAATTTCATTCTTATTTATTTAAAGCTCAAGACAACGTTTTTTAATTGGATATGCTTCAGTAAGAATGGTATCGGAGAACGGATAGTCAGCATTCAGGAAGGTAAGGAACTTCTTAAATGTGGTACGGCCAACACTTTTGTATTTTGTTTAAAAAAATTAGAATTCTAAGAAAGTTTAACAAACAATTCATACAAAAACAATTCGAAAAGTTAAACTAATTATCTTATAAGTGTTTGGTCAACCGATATCCACTAATATTTTTGTTTTACAACGGATCTTAATCATAAATTGTTGTTCTATTTCAAAGCCTTCTACTTTTAACCACTCGGCGATACTAAAAAATTACAACATTATCCCGAGGGTTTCAATAAACTAGGCTTTTTTGTCCTAAAATAAGGGTACATACTAGCGACGTTTATACAAAATGACTTTTATGATTTCAGTGAAATAGAATATATAGTGTTTTTGTGGGTAAAGTCTATATTATTGTCTAAACCATTTCTTGTAAAAATCTGTTAACATTACCTGCCATGGAACCGTTCTTTTTTTTCCTTATACTTACCGAGTTTCGACGATATTTTTTGTATAGTTGCAGAAGTTAAGTTTAGTAATAAATTTTTTTCAATTTCTTTTTTCGAAAACGGGTCAATAAATAGTTTTTCAATTTTTTTTATTTGGATGTTAAGAAAATTAATGAATTGCATACTTTGTGTAAATTATTAATATTTAAACAGAATTTTTAAAATTTATTTTTTAACATTTCATTTTCAAATCTAAAAATCACAATTTTTAGCAATTTAAGTAACTTTAGCTATAAAAGCAAGTACGTGCGATGTTATCGTGCATTTTATTTTGTATTCTTATATTAACAATGCGTTTTACCTGTTTTAAGACCCATCTCGGTTTTTATGAAAAGAAATAAAACGATACAACTAATTATGTACTGTACCTCTACCTACCTAGGTAATTCTGTTATACAACAGAAAGCAAAACTATTTTTTTAGTCCTTTGTAAATCCTAAGGAGTTAGAAAAATTTCACTTTCTGCGGACGATAATTTGAGAAAAACAGCTTAAGTGGATGGTTTAAGTATAAACAAGAACAAAATAGTACGAAAAGGGTCTATTTATTTCCTACAACTTAGGTGACTGGTCCAAATTTCTAAGAAAATTATTTAAAATAGAAAAATTTAAATATATCCAGAAATGTTATCTTTAAATTTCTTATCAAATACAGTTGAAGGGCAACTGGAAAGGACGACGAAAGTCCATCTCTCAAAAATAATTATTATCCACGATTGTTGAAATAAACTATGCAATTAGAATACATTTCATCAAAATCTAATGTCTGCTAGTAAAGTTATTGAGATAGAAAGACAGTTACCCACTCCGTTACAGCTTTTCTACCCAATAACTTTACTGCCAGTAATTAGTTTTTGATGAAACTTCTAGGACAATAATTTTATAGGGTAGGTACCCTCAACAAAAAAAAAATTCAATTTCCCTTCAAGGGTATCACCAAAGACCCTTAATCACCAAGTTTTAAGAAAATCGGTTAAGCGGTTTAAGCTGTAGTTCGAGGTTTACACAGACAGATAGGCAGACAGACAGACATACAGAATTGCAAGACCCAATTTTTTCGCATTCTATCATTCAAATAAAATTTCTGGTTGTTATCTCGAGTTCGATTTTTTTACGAATCCTTAACTTGCCCTATAGTACCTATATCGCAAGTAAAAACACGGAAATATTTATAATATTTAAGAAACCAAAATTATACTACTGGAAAGTTTTCAAATTCCAAATCCTTAAACTCTGTGGTTCTTGTAGCGTTCTGATATGATAAAAGAATCAAATAAAACCTTCAACCAAATACACATCTACTAACATTAAGTTTTACCTCAACAAGTCTCAATGAAAAAATGTTTTCATAAAAGAATGAACTTCCGCCTTTGTTGCTTATTTTTTCGTGTTGTGATTCCAATGTTGCCGTGGTAGCTTAAAATTTCTTCGTCAAATTCTCTCTCCTACTTTATTTATTAAATTCACATTAACCAAGCCCTATTATTCTCTTCCGCCTCTGCCAAAACATAAATAACAAAAAAAAAAAAAAAAAAAAAAAAATTGGAAAAAAACCAAAACATTAAAATCAGTTTCACTTTCACTGACTTGAGATGAAATTAAGTCGATCATAACAAAGGTTACGACAACCAACACCAGTAACCAACTGACTGACACTCCATATTCCATATAGCCTCAAGCTAATCCCCAACTTTTACATCAGAACTCGAAGAAAGTTTATTTTGGTTAATAAATCAATATTTGTTGTAGATATGTATTTTTTTTTTTTTTTTGATGACCGGTTAGTTTGAAAGTATCTTAAGTTTGATGGTGGCGTGCGGTGGCGGCGGCGGCGCTAATGCAAATTTACTGGAACTGAAGAAAAATATTTAATAGCTTATGTGAATCTTGCAAAATCCCCACCACTTTCCCTTCTCCCCAAAAATACAAAAAAAATTATAAACAATCCAAGACCACATTCACTTGAAAGCCTGGAGAAATAAAAAAAAAAAAATCTTTCTCCTCCGCCGCCGATAAAAGAATTCAATTTCTCGTTATCGATGAGTTTTCACTTTTTTTCTGGTTGTATTTTGCAGCCGCATAGCGAGTGATATAAAAGCCTCAGAAGTTGAACTCTATCAGTATGACATTCAACAAAATGCGCTTCCCAATCGTTTGGATTACTTTGGGTATGTTGGATCGCTGATGGAGCACTATCATGGATCACTTTTCATTATTGGATAATTAAACTAACAACTTTTTTCTCATATTGCAGCACTCTGTGTCGTTCTGTGTGCTATTGAGGTGCAGTCTGGACCCGTTGACCAGGATTCGAGACTAGCGGCGGCTTCGAAGGATAACACAAGATCAGGGCGACAAGAGCCGTACGATGAAGATTCTGGCGAGGAAAATGATGATAGCAGTCATGAAGAAAGTGTTGATGACGATGGAGAAGGCGACGGTGACGGTGACGACGAAGAAGAAGAAAGAAGCCTTAAACGTCATGTGAGAGAGGCCTCACAGAAACCACTCCTTGTCAATGAACAAGCCGTTGAAGACAGTGTCATTCCGAGTACTGACACACCTAGCACTGACACACCAACCAAGAAACCATCAGTGCTCCTTTTGCTAAGCACTGCATTGGATAAAGCCATCTCGGCTACAACGAAACTCCCTTCCCAACAAATGGCCAGTGATGCTGCTAGTGTTTTCTTGCTCCTCGGTCAAGTTTTCAGTGAGGCTATTGACAAGGTGATCGGTGAGGATGCTCCGGAGGAAGCAGCTGTGACTGAAACTGGAGTAACTGCTGCTCCAGTTGAAGAGCAGCTCACACAACTGCCAATTGTTCATCAGCCAGTGAAAGTTGAAAAACAACCAGAGATTAACTACTCTAGTCACAGTGATGATATGGTGATGGGTTCGAGCTCAGTAATTAGGTTTAATTAGATTAATAAATTAAATTATTTATTTATTTATTTTAGAAATAAAATTGTTGTTTTTTTGTTTTAATTGAAAGAGTTTTTGGTGGAGTTTGTGAGGAAAAAGTGTTGGAAGCAGACCAACAATTACCTATTAAAAATTATAAGACTGATCGCGCATTCCATAGAGGAACTTAAAGGAAAAATTGATGGAATATTGCGTAATAGAGAAACTTATAGCCTAAGTAAGCCAAAAGGGATTTGGTTCGATTCCTAAATCATGATCGACAAGATTTTGTAAGAAGTTCTGCATGGTGTGTAGTTAGTGCAACACATATAGTGGACTATGTTCAAGTGGCCACATACCTAAAGGGTGATTTTTTAAGAGGTTTAGAACTTAAAAAAAAAAAAACACACAAAAACTTCGAAAAAATGAATGAAATATTTATTTGAATCGATAGTTTGAACCTTGCAATTTAATGTTTAAAGCTAATTTTATGCAAATGTTGACCGCGGCTGCGTCTCAGGTAGCCCATCCGCTGAGTCCAATTTTGGCATACTCTTTCACACATATCGGCCGGTATCTCACGAAAGAATGCATGGATGTTGGCTTCCAGTGCGTCAATCGAAGCGGGCTTGTCCCTATAGACATTAGCCTTTACATACCCCCACAAAAAATAATCTAATGGTGTCAAATCGCACGATCTAGGCGGCCAATTGACCGGCCCGAAACGTGAAATTAATTGTTTCGCGTGCTGTGTGGCATGTGGCACCGTCTTGTTGAAACCACATATCATGCAAGTCAAGAACTTCCATTTCGGGCAAAAAAAAGTTTGTTATCATCGCTCGGTAGCGTTCACCATTGACAGTAACGCTGCGATTTGCATCATCTTTGAAGAAATATGGCCCAATAATGCCGCCAGCCCATAAACCGCACCAAACAGTGGCTTTTTCGGGATGCATTGGTAGCTGTTGCAATGCTTCTGGCTGATCTTCACTCCAAATGCGGCAATTTTGCTTATTTACGTACCCATTCAACCAAAAATGAGCCTCATCACTGAACACAATTTTTCGATAAAAAAGCGGATCCTCGGCCAGCTTTCCAAGAGCCCATTCACCAAAAATTCGGCGTTGTGGTAGGTTGGCTGGCCTTAGTTCTTGCACCAGCTGTATCTTAAAAGGCTTTACGCCCAAATCCTTCCGCAAAATTTTCCACGTAGTGCTGTAACAAAGGCCTAACTGCTGGGAACGGCGCCGAATCGACATTTCGCGGTCTTCTGTCACACTAGCTGATACGGCCGCAATATTTTCTTCACTACGCACAGTACGTAAACGTGTTGGTGGTTTAATGTCCAACAAAGTAAATTTGGTGCGAAATTTGGTCACAATCTTCCGAATAGACTGCTCCGAAGGTCGAGAATGCCGACCATAAAATGGAAGCAGCGCGCGATGAACATTTCGAACCGAGCATGCATTTTGATAGTAATATTCAATAATTTGCAAGCGCTGTTCATTTGTAAGACGATCCATGGTTAAATTGCAAACCAAACTGAAGCTGTTTGACAGTGACACAAGGTACTAAACACACGTCAGCTGTCAAAACCAGTGTTGCCAAAACCAAACCATCTAAAAAATCACCCGTTACATGTTTGTGTATCAGTACTTGTATTGTTTTTAATACCTCCTAGGAACGAACCTGGGATTTCACTATTAAATAGTAGGAAATTCATGGAAATTAATTGTGAGTTAAGCTGCTCGAAAGATACGAGGTGGCAAAATAAACATTTGGAAAGAGTTAAATTTTTCGGTTGCCCTATATCCAGTAGCTCTGATTTTGTCTAAGCTATTGGTGATGAATCCTTAGTCCGGAACCAAAATGCCATTAAACTAAAATCCCAATAGATCAAAAACCAAAAAACCAAAATCCTGAAACCCCAAAATCTATCAATTCCGTATAGTGGAGTAATTAATTCTTAAAATATAGCATTATCTCGGAACCGGGATGATTTTTTTCTCTCAAATGTTGTTATTCGAAAAATATTTAACAGTTACCAGTTAAAAACTGCCGTTCTTATCGGATTTTATTTGAAGCTTAACAAAAATTATATGAAATAAGCATTCAATTTTGTATTTTTTTTTTATTATTTCTGCAAGACTAGAAGACAAATTAACAGTTACTTTTTTATATTCAACTAAAATGAAATAAAACTAATAAATTTTAGTCGAAAAATGGACTTCAAAAAGTTATTATTGTTATAAAGTCAGTTTAATTTTTTTTAAATATTATTTTTTTCCCTAAAATTCAAGTCACTGTTTTTCAAAACAAAAAAACATAGACCATTTTTCTTGACTTCGTTATATTTCAGCACACTACATACCCAACCGTTTGTGATCTGTATAGCAAAATTCTTAGAAAATCAGTTGACATACAATTTATTTAAAAATTTTCAGTACTGTTACAATTTTGTTTGTATCTTGTCAGTAAGCAGCAACAAAAGTTTGTGAGCCATGCTCGTTTTATATTTTAACACTTCTTTCTTCATAGCTGTCATCATCATCTTCATCGTCATCATCACTATCATCTGCATCTTCTTCGACTTCTTCATCGCCTTCATCATCGTCTTCATCATTATCTTCTTCGTCATTTTGGTCCTTATTAGTTGTTGTTGTTTTCTTTTTTTTGTATTTTTCTATCTTAACCACACTTGCTTCTATTTTTTCGTCATCTTTTAGTTCGATAAAAATATTTCCTTCTGAATCTGGCTGCTCAACAATGGCTGCATTGTTTTCTTCGGAATTTTTCACAATTTGTTTTCTATTCTTCTTTTTGTTCACACTGTTTTCTTCTTCTTTGTTTTCTTCACTGTCTTCTTCTTCTTCTTCATCATTATCATTTTCTTCTTCCTCTTCATCTTCATCTTCATCATCTTCATATCCATCGTCTTCTTCTTCATCATCTTCACTTGAATTTTCATTACTGTCCTTCTTTTTCGTTCTTCTAAAAGCACCTTGTGATGGTCTAACTTCTACAAGATTTTCAACATCAGTATCATCGTCATCATATCCATCTTCATCAAATCCATCACCGTCTTCTTCATCGTCACCATCAAAATCGCTTTGTGATTTCTTTCTTCGCAATAATGTACTCAATGGATCTTTGAAACCTGTTGATAGTCTTTTCGAATTCCGACGCTTATTTCCGTAATAGTCCTCATAATACTCATTTTCATAGTTGTAATAATCGTCTAGTCCATTCCATGGTAATGGGTCTTCTCTTAAAGAAGCATCCTTGCTACTCCCGCCACCAATCATATCGTCAGCAATTATTGCATCCAAGAAAATCCCAGTAAAGAACCTTGGTTGGCTTATGCTAGCTGAATTCGTGATTGCCAAAAAGCTTAGTAAAATTCCTATAAGTAAAATAAAATACAAAATAACTAAAATATTTAATAAATTATTTATATTGAATATAATGTTAATATACCACTGAGTTCACAAGTAAAAAACATTTCAACGATATATTCAAGTTTCTAGTCTAACAGATTAAAGGTGAATAAAAATTGTATATTCATGCCTATTAAATGTTTAAACTTATTCTCTGACTATTAAGTACTTTTTCACTTTAATTCCCTCTCTCCAATGCAACATTAACATTTCCCCCAAAATCATAAAATGACCGATTAATTAGTGCACACCACAAGAGTCAGTTTAACTTCTTAAAACAACCAAAAATCTTTATCTCGAGAGAAAGTAAAAGTAGAAAATTGTATTGTTGAAAATAAAATAAAACAAAACAAAAATGACACCAAGTCACACATCAAAAAAAAAACAACATAAAATTCTCACTTCGGCCAAAGAGACTGATAAGTCTAAATTACGTCGTAGATGCTAAGTGATGAGATTAAATGAAAAGTGTTTAATCAAATAAACAGGGTGTTCTGCAGGTGTGGTGAGTGTTTTGTTAGATTTCCGTATTAGCAAATATTGTGTTCTTCTGAATTTAATGTTTCTAGTCGAATGTCAGTTGCCTAATGTTTCAATTACTATTTTCGAATTACAATTTACAAACACGTTTTCACAAAAATTGAGGTAAAATGAGCAAATTGTGATGCACAAACTTTTAAATTCATTCGAAAAATTACAAATTTGTTATATAAAATACAAGAACTAGTAATTTCTTATTGTAACTTGTAGTTTGATGCAATAGGGCTTTTTAGAAAAAAAACAATACATCTCTGTTTCATTCTGTCTGATAGCTTGTTAACGTCAAATCGAGACTCTGGCCCACTGACGTTTAAGTAAATCAACAGTAAAAATCTAAATTGCTTATATTTTTTTTTCATGTGAGAACTGTCACTGTACCAAAGTATCTTATTTGAAAATTTGGTAAAAATCCCTATAGGCCACATGAAGTTTTTTTTTGTATTAAGCTTGATGTCGTACACATAATGTTTTCATGCGTTGCTTGAGTTATAAGTTTACAGTCTTGCCCATTGTGCTATACTCTCTGTACAAGTACCTAAACTATAACACTAAACACCTAGTTTCATCATTAACGTACACAAAACTCCTATTTTATTACTCAACTGAAATTCTCAAACTCCTATTTTCGATATGGAAATTTACCAACAAAACTCTGATCTTTAGATTCTGTCACACACATAAGCCATTCAAAAAAAAAGCAACAAAATGTTGGGAGTTAAATTTGTTTCCCCAAAAAAAAAAAAACTCCATCAACCTGTTTTTCTCCTATAACTGAACACTATGTGACTGCCTGCATTCATGATCAAAGATCAAAGATTAATGCCCTCCCTGTTCTGTAAAAGAAAAAAACCCTTTTCGAGTTCTCAACAAAATCATCAAGTTCAATGACTTGAATTTGAAGTTAGCCTAATGCATTTGCTGTGAACTTGTGTCCAGTTCACATCTTCCAATACCTAGGTTCGAATGCAAATTATATAAATAGAGATGAAGATATCGTTGGATTAATCAGATGAATTCAGGATGCGATCATCTATAGGTTGTCTTTGTTTTGGTAAAACAAAAAACAAAAATCAAAAATTATTTAAATATTATTTTTTTGTTCGAAATTGTATTGATAATTTTTTTTTTTTTTTTTAATTTAAGGAATCGTTGTGTTGTATGTGGTCGGTGTAATATCGGACGTTTCAGGAACCTCTCAGATAATTCATGGTCATAGCCTTGAATATCTTGGACAAAGATTCGTTCCAACAATTGGCTATAAAAGCGTTGCACCCGAAATTTTAGCAAGGAATGTAGAAGAACGTCGAAACTTTGTTTATGATGAAGATGCTGATTTATATTTTCCTGCAGCCCAAGAAGGACTAGATGAGAATGGCGATGAAGAACTGACTCGATATACTAATTCTAATCATCAGAGGAGACTATCTTTAAGTATGCCACCGCATATTTATAATGAAAATATAAAACGAAAACAACAGCAAGATGAAGAGGATGATGACCAAGAGGAGGAAGAGGACGAAATAGATCAAGGTGAAGAAAGAAGTAGTTATAAGGCAAGCGATAAAGAAGATGAAGATGATTATATTTTTAGAAATACAAATTATTATTATCCAAACATACCAGCCAATACTTATCCTAGAAAAACTCACACCAAAATTAGAACTTCTTTACGAAATTACTCAAATAAAGAAGTTGCAATAAATCCTCGGAGAAGCAGTAAAAAGGCAAAAAGTACTACTAAAAAAAATAAACCCACTGAAAATTATCCAATAACCAACAAAAACTATCAAAAAATTAGCATAACTAAGAAACGCAATGAAATGTACAAACAAAATTTGGAAATGCAAGCGATAGCCAACTCACGTGGTCAATTTGTTGCAACACCCATAGCTGATTTGATTTTGAGGCTATCAATTTCTTTGGCTAGACCTATTGAACAAGCTAATGGAACTGCATCGTACTTTAATGTTCCTATTCGTCTGTCTAATACTGGAATCGAAGAAAATAAGTCGACATTGAATGCAACATCAATAATTAGCAAAGTGGAAAATGAACCCGAAGAACCTATTGAGCCAATTATTGTAGCATCAGTTCCTCGTGCAGTTAGTGAAGAAGGTTCGGAAAACCATGAAATTGATGACAAGGAAGATGATGAAGATAAGGATCAAGAATGAACTTAATTTTGGAGTGGTCTTTGGGGAAAAGAATATTATATTTGTAAAATATAAAAATGAATAAAAACAGAAAAGGCTGAAGTTGTTGTTGTTTTTTTTTTTGATTTTATTCTAGGTTTTTTAAAACTTAAAAAACGATTTGAAACCACGTATATTGGAAAAAAATTGTGCATAACTGTTTTAAACAACGATGCAAAGGTACTGTCAATAGTGTCAACCGCAGTGAATTGATTCCATTCCGCCACGATGAAAAAGTCCACAGACCGTAGAAATACCTCCAAGATTTTTCATAGAATCTAGGATTTAGGTTTTTTTTTGCCTTCGCAGACTATCTGATCCTTTCATGTAAAACCTTGATTGGAAATTCAAATGCCAAACAGACCCATCCATTTTTAAGACTTTATAAACTCAAATATGGTATGTAAAGAATAAAATAGGTAATTCTATGATTTGTGGATTTTTGTTTAATCACGCCGGAATGGAATTAATTCATTGACTGACAGTACCTTTTCATCGTTGTGGTTATTTACTCAAAATGTTTGCCTTATGCGGAGGAGTAATTGCTGTTAAAAACCCTTAAAACTCATCTTAAGAGGTTAAAAATAGGTTTTCATCTAACCGAATTCAATAGGTTCAAATTTTAGATTGTCCATTGGAGTCACCTAAATTTAAATACCTACCAGGAAAAATCTCCCAGAAAATTTTAGATCATCAGATCAAACAAGGATTGCCTTTTCATTTTCATTCAAACCCCAGGATGTGTTAGTAAATATTCACTCCAATAAACAGCCAATATTGAGTCCAGTACACGGGAGGGTGTAGTAGTTATCGAAAGCAATGGTTTTTATAACAAAATATTGAGGAAAAATCATCAAGTTTTTTATCAAACTCACCCTTTTTATTTTTCAATATTTATTCCGCAAAAACGAAAAGCTAAGCAACCGAATTTAAAAAAAAAGGAAACACTTCTGCATCAAAAAAATCAGATGTGCCAGAGCCTTGGAGTTTGGCTGCGTTCAAATAAATATTTCTTGAGTTTATTACCGTCGCACAAAGGATGTTGCATTACTAAACTTATCGCTTCTTTGAGTAAAACAAGTCGCTTCGAAACGCCGCTATTCATTTACAAACTATGATCAAATATACCCCCTTTTGTCTACGTTACGTATTATAGGTAATTTAAACTCAGTTAAATTAGACATTAAAACACTCAAAATGAAAGCATAATTAAATCTGTAATTATTTTTTTTTTTTAACGAAGAGCACATATGTATTCCTATTGACTGATAAGTTGAAATAAAATGCACAACTGGGTCGCACGTTCTTGCTCTAAGGGCCAAAGTTCCTCTGAACGTTGAAGCTTCTTATATATTAAGTTTTTAAAACTAAATAATTTTTTAAGAAATATCAATAAAAAATTAAAATTCATTACTAAAATGAAAAAAAAAAACTACTTCTTAAGATGTTTTGTGCCGCGAACTGAGTATGCAATTAGATTTATTTAAAAAAGATACAATCTTAGAAAAAAAAATTTGAAAATCGTCAGAACTGTTTTTAAAAAAAATAAATTTTATGTATAGAAAAATTCTCAAACCTTGTTTAAAAAAAAAATATGAATGCACATCTAAAACCAAAATTTCAAAAAAATACAGTGACTCATTACCGTAAAATTGATTTAAAACAAAAAATAAATTGAGAGATATTATAAAAATCCAAAGTAATAATAAATTTTAACATAGTTAAGGAACTTCCGTAGAAAAAAAAATCATCAAAATTGGTTCAGTCGTTTAAGAGTAAGTCAAAAAATGAAAAGAATATTTCTATGGGATGTACCATTGTTATAATTTTTACAAACATAAAAAAAAAACAATCAAAAGTATGACCTTACTAATAAAAGTAGTCACAAAAATCCTAGTCAAAATCGTTAAAGCTGCTTTTAAAAATGTTATCTTTTCCTTAAAGGTTATATGGCAGATAGATACCATTAGTTTTGATTCTAAAAAAAATTTCAATTTCCCCTCAAAGGAATCACTAAACACCCTTTACCACCAAATTTTAAGAAAATCGGTTCAGCCGGTTAGGCTGTAGCTCAAGGTATACACAGACTGACTGACAGACAGACGTATTATCTATCATCGTTGACATGGCTGATTGTTATTCATTTTTTTTTTCGAATCTTAAACTTGCCCTATAGTACCTACTTATATCGCAATTAAAAACTCACATTAAAAATTTCAAAATAATTATGACATTTTGTGTTTCATTAATATTTAATGTGTAAGCTGTAAGTTGATTGCCCACAGAAATGAAACACCACACCATTTCACAAACAAACCTTACATTATATAAACTCCAATAATTTAAGGAACAATAGTTAGTTCTCCAAAAACAATAGCTCCACTTTAACCATCAAAACAAAATGAATCAGAAGCAAAAAAAGTCTTACAGTTTAATTGAATTTCTTGAGTTCCCTAATCTTGCTCTACGAATGGCCTTCTTCAAACCATTTAATGGGCAAAAGTTTTCATTGTTATCTCGAATATTAATGATTATGGGTCCAATAGCTTCTATTGTGTACTTCATTGGAATGATCCTTTCACTTTTTACTTTCAAAGACAACTCAACCCCTTTAATTCTTCAATTATCAGACAAGGGATCTTCAGCTGGTCTTTGTTCGATATCATTGTGCAAAATGGTTATTATGTTCTTATATCGCAGTGAAATGTCACTACTCATTGCTGAATTGGATAGCTACTTTCCTGGAAAATTACAACTTAATCACAGTTTTCGTAATTGTGAATACAAACTTGAACAATTATATGACTTTTCTAGAGGTCTAATGAGGACATCATTTATCATATTAACATCGATAGCAATATTTTTGAATTTTATCGTATTGGGACAATCGATAATTGAGTATTTGTTTATGGGACATGACTTTAAATATCAACTTCCAACGGAATCATGGCTTCAATGGGACAAAGATTCTTTATATTCGTTTATTTTTAATTACTTGCTGCAGACTTATGCTTGCACTCATATGGTGGCATTTCATATGGCTGGAGATTTTATGTTGTGTTTCTTTTTGACACAAATGCGCATGCATTATGAGTTTATGGTGACAATATTGGAAACAGTCGATGCAGTTGAGGCTGAAAAGGATCCAAATTGCCTGAAGTTTTTGATCTACTATCACAATAGGCTTGACAAGTAGGTAAAAGTTGGTTTGGCTTAAATAAAAGGGCCATTAAATAGCATTAATTAAATTAACTTAATGATGTGTGAGTAAATAAGTCATTTTGAACGTTTTTGTATAGCAGGTCATATTGCTTCCCTGAGATTTGTTTAATAAAAAGGTCCGTCGAATATGCCACACCCCATTAAAGTGGTGATGCGCTACGCTTTATGTCTTTGCGCTGTCCCTGTCAAGAGCGTATGCAGGATATGTATCAGGGGGGGGGGGTGGTAGGGTACATTCACTTAAGAACGAATTTTATAGAAAAACAAAACAGTTAAGGCAATTTTATAAATTGCTTTGAGTAAAGTCCACTTCTGACATTGTTTTGTTTAAGTTTCATTAAAAAAAAACTAAGTAAAGTTATTTTTTCTACTAAAATAAGATATTTTTTTCAGAATGGTCAAAAAAATCAACCACATCTTTGATGTTTCATTTTTAATAAATTTTGCAATGTCATCGATCGCAATTTGTTTGATGGGATATTCCATGATTATGGGTATTAGTTTTAGTGACACTGCAGCATATTCAATGGGACTATTTACATTTATTGTGTTTACTCTTTTTATTTGTTATAATGGAAGTAAATTAACTGAGTCGGTGAGTTTAATTGTATAAAAATATTATAAAGAAAAAAAAAATATGTGAATTCTAATTATATACTTTTTTCATTTAGACAGAAAAATTGCCTTTAGCTGCTTTTTATCATAATTGGTATGATGCTGGACTATTTTACAGAAAAACATTTCTTATGTTTATGATTGGATCATCAAAACCACGTATATTACATGCATATAAATTTGCACCAGTTTCCATGGAAACATTTATGAATGTAAGAAATTTAAATTCCTTAATAGCTAAGCAATTTTTAATAAAAGTTTTTGTTATTACTTTTGCAGATTCTAAAATTTTCTTATCAACTTTTTACCTGTTTTAGAGCTTTTTAAATATTAAACAAATAAAAGTACCTATAATAGTTTCACAACAATATTCACTGACGTTTTTAAAAATACATAATTTTATAGAAAGTGTACAAAAAAATTAATTCATTACTAAAATGATATAAACAATTTCTTTTGAGCTCGTAGCAAGCTAGTAAGAAGCAAAAGAATAAAAATTATCCTTCCTCCCTTGTTAAAGGCAGCATATATTAAACTTCTAAATTAAATTGAACATTTGCATTAATTTAGCCAATAATAGTCTAGCCTTATTCATAAATTATAGGAATATTCTCCATTAAGGAAGACAGAACAGAGAGAAAAAAAAGGAATTATTGGTTATAATAATGTGTCCATAAGATTGCGTATCATAAGAAAAAACAACAAGATAATTGCATGCATTTTTAAACAAAGAACAGTCCTCATTACCAGTTTTCTTATAAAATGGCTTTATTTTCATATTTAAACTATCAGTCGTCAATCAATTGCCGAGTGTTGTAACAAAAACAATGGCAAACACTATCGTCACTTACACTCTCAATGATTTTATGGAGTTTCCCAATTTGGCCTTCAGATTGGCTCTTATAAAACCATTTCGAAGGTCTCAAGACACCAAACCATCAATTCTAGCTTGGATATTTTTTTCCATTGGAGCTGGAAATTTAGTTTATCAAAATTTTGGAATGCTCATCGCAATGATTTTCACCAATGACGACTCCATCGATATTGTTCTTATTATTTCTGAAACCGGATCAATTCTAGGCTTGACAATGGTGGCCCTCTGTAAAATGACAATACTCTTCTATTATCGCGTGGATATTTTGAGTGTTTTGGAAGAATTTGAAAATTATTTTCCTGGTGTTTTGCATGTACATCGTTTCTGCCGTCGAACTCAATATCGTGTGAAGTATTTTGCTGAGTTCTCAAGAAAAATGATGAAGATTACGACGATATTTTTTATGTTTGCATTTTTGGTCTATAATCTGATACCAATTGGACAATCACTAATTGAATTGTTGATTTTTGGACAACATTTTCAATTTCGCTTACAATCGAATACCTGGTATCCTTGGAATGGAAATACAATTTTACGATTTGCCTTGACCTACACCTGTCAGGTGTGTTCGTCATTTACTGGAGTGGCATTTATTATGGCTGGCGAGTTTATGCTGTGTTTTTTTCTAACTCAAATGCGAATGCATTTTGACTTTTTGGCTAGAGCTCTAGAGGCTTTGGATGCTGTCGAAGCTGAAGCTGATCCTGATTGTTTGGGATTCTTGATTCAATATCATACAACATTGATAAGGTTTGCTTTGCACCCAATTATGTGTTGGTGATATTGAAATTTGTTGTATTTCAGATTGACTAAGGAGATCAATCACATATTTAATATTTCATTTTGTGTTAACTTTGCTACTTCTTCGGTTGCAATTTGTCTTATGGGATACTCAATGGTGATGGGAATAAGTTTGATAAGTGCAATTCGATACTCCATTGGATTGTTATCCTTTTTGGTATTCACATTGTTCATTTGTTACAATGGAAGTAAATTTACTCAGACCGTAAGAAACAAAACAAGGCTTGGTCAGGAAAAAATTGCAAAGAACTGTGGCAAACTTTTCTAGATCAATTTGCAATTTTCATTGTTTGCAAAAAGTCTAAATATAATTTCTATTTTAGAGTGCAAAACTACATTCTGCAGCTTTCTATCATAACTGGTATGATGCCAGTCCGAAATATAGAAAGACAATTTTGATTATCATGATGCGTGCTGCAAAGCCCTCGGTACTTCAGGCCTATAAATTTTCAAAGGTTTCAATGGAAACTTTTATGGATGTAAGTTGTTGTATACCATAAAAATGTTTTTGAATTTAAATTTGTAATTTTTTTTTCTTTTAGATTCTTAAATTCTCTTATAAACTATTCACATTTTTTCAAGCCATGGAATAATAGAATGATGGTAGCGACCTTGTTCAAAAGATGATTATCTCAAAAATAAAATTCACGACTATATATCGCACGTATTTGCACTAATATATAAAGTCAATAAAGTTGCTTAGCCTTTGTCAAATTATGGTGTTAAATTATTATAGCATTTAACTGCTTATCACAATAAAAACAAAAATTAAGATAAATCGGCTAGAAAAAACCTTATAGTTCATTTTAGGAATATTACTTTATTTTCTGTGCAACAAGTAAAATATTTACTGAACCACTTGGAAAATGAATAGTTCAGTAATAAAATTCAACATAAATAATTTATTTGTCATAGAAAGCTAAAATTTAAAGATTACTGAAATATACTTTGAAAATAATGTATCACTATTTTAAAAGATATTTCTGTGATATTTAACCTGTATAATAAATTTAAGTTTATTAATGGAGGTTATATTATTCTTGATGTTAACTTTACTAGATCCAACACTTAAGACAGCATAATTTTCAACTTTAATAATATCTCTAGGACAATTAGTGACAAAGATATAGTTAAAGCGCAAAAAATCCAATGTGACGTGACGGTGTTTTTTTTTCTAGATGGTGGACCACTCAATTTTGTTGGTGTTTTTTCAGATATCAGTAGATATGTGTTTAAATTTTTAGCAAACTTCAGAATTAAAAAACATTTCCTCGTTCAAAATCAAATTGCACTCAACTATATGAATACACTGAACATATTAGAGGTCTCAGAAAGTACTTAAGTTTGAATAGGCGTATTATGGAAACTATTATGGCTACGTAGACATTTTAGGGTTGAAATTTTGGAAAATTTAGTTTTCTTTAGCACATTACATAGTTATAAATAAAAACTAATTGTTCAGGGTATAAATTTGCTTAGAACTGCAAGAACATTGAAAATTTAGTGGTTTTTGGCATTTTTGACTAAGTATGGGAGCAAAATAAATGCAAGCACGTTAACAACTTTTAAAATTAACAGAACTTTTCATTTCTTTTAACAACATATTGTATTTTAGCATGCTAATGTTCAGTAAGGGCACGTTATTGGCCATAACGGCACTTAACCTAATAGCTTTAGAGCCTATCAAAGACTAGTGTCTTTGATAGTTCGGTCCCATTCTGGTCCTTATTTGTTCCATCAATTTAATAATTTGAAAGTTTTAGCTTACTAATCATTCAGAATATAGGCTGCTATTCATTTGATACACGATTCAGGTCAGGAAATTCAATTTTCCTTCCTTAAACATGAAGATTTTCCTCTTCTAAGAAGTTTCATACATTCTGTCTGGTTTTTTCTGGGTCATGATCGTGTTGGAATAAGCTGCTTTTAGGGATTTTTACCCCAAATTTTAATGGTATGGTTAACAAAATTTCCCTTTACAAATCGACATACTTTTGAAATGAAAATAAATGTTTGTAAAAATCGAATACCTGGTATCCTTGGAATGGAAATACAATTTTACGATTTGCCTTGACCTACACCTGTCAGGTGTGTTCGTCATTTACTGGAGTGGCATTTATTATGGCTGGAGAGTTTATGCTGTGTTTTTTTTTAACTCAAATGCGAATGCATTTTGACTTTTTGGCTAGAGCTCTAGAGGCTTTGGATGCTGTCGAAGCTGAAGCTGATCCTGAATGTTTGGGATTCTTGATTCAATATCATACAACATTGATAAGGTTTGCTTTGCACCCAATTATGTGTTGGTGATATTCAAATTTGTTGTATTTCAGATTGACTAAGGAGATCAATCACATATTTAATATTTCATTTTGTGTTAACTTTGCTACTTCTTCGGTTGCAATTTGTCTTATGGGATACTCAATGGTGATGGGAATAAGTTTGATAAGTGCAATTCGATACTCCATTGGATTGTTATCCTTTTTGGTATTCACATTGTTTATTTGTTACAATGGAAGTAAATTTACTCAGACGGTAAAAAAAAAAAAAAAAAAAACAAGACTTGGTCAGGAAAAAATTGCAAAGAACTTTGACAAACTTTTCTAGATCAATTTGCAATTTTCATTGTTTGCAAAAAGTCTAAATTTAATTTCTATTTTAGAGTGCAAAACTACATTCTGCAGCTTTCTATCATAACTGGTATGATGCCAGTCCGAAATATAGAAAGACAATTTTGATTATCATGATGCGTGCCGCAAAACCCTCGGTACTTCAGGCCTATAAATTTTCAAAGGTTTCAATGGAAACTTTTATGGATGTAAGTTGTTGTATACCATAAAAATATTTTTGAATTTAAATTTGTAATTTAATTTCTTTTAGATTCTTAAATTCTCTTATAAACTTTTCACATTTTTTCAAGCCATGGAATAATAGAATGATGGTAGCGACCTTGTTCAAAAGATGATTATCTCAAAAATAAAATTCACGACTATATATCGCACGTATTTGCACTAATATATAAAGTCAATAAAGTTGCTTAGCCTTTGTCAAATTATGGTGTTAAATTATTATAGCATTTAACTGCTTATCACAATAAAAACAAAAATTAAGATAAATCGGCTAGAAAAAACCTTATAGTTCATTTTAGGAATATTACTTTATTTTCTGTGCAACAAGTAAAATATTTACTGAACCACTTGGAAAATGAATAGTACAGTAATAAAATTCAACATAAATAATTTATTTGTCATAGAAAACTAAAATTTAAAGATTACTGAAATATACTTTGGACATTATGTACCACTATTTTAAAAGATATTTCTGTGATATTTAACCTGTATAGTAAATTTAAGTTTATTAATTGAGGTTATATTATTCTTGATGTTAACTTTACTAGATCCAACACTTAAGACATCATAATTTGCGACTTCAATGGTATCTCTAGGACAATTAGTGACAAAGATATAGTTAAAGCGCAAAAAATTCAATGTGACGTGACGGTGGTTTTTATCTAGATGGTGGACCACACTATTTTGTTGGTATTTTCCAGATATCAGTATATATTTTGTGTAAATTTTTAGCAAACTTCAGAATTCTCCTGGTTAAAAATCAAATTGCACTCAACAATATTAATACACGGTACTGAACATTTTAGAGGTCTCAGAAATTACTTAAGTTTGAATAGGCGTATTATGGAAACTATTTATGACTACGTAGACATTTTAAGGGCTGACATTTTGGAAAATTTAGTTTTCTTTAGCACATTACATAGTTATAAATAAAATCTAATTATTCAGGGTATAAATTTGCTTAGAACTGCAAGAACATTGAAAATTTAGTGGTTTTTGGCATTTTTGACTAAGTATGGGAGCAAAATAAATGCAAACACTTTAACAACTTTTAAAATTAACAGAACTTTTCATTTATTTTAACAACATATTGTATTTTAGCATGCTAATGTTCAGTTAGGACACGTTATTGGCCATAACGGCACTTAACCTAATAGCTTAAGAGCCTATCAAAGACACTATTTAGTTCGGCCCCATTCTGGTCCTTATTTGTTCCATCAATTTAATAATTTGAAAGTTTTAGCTATCTAATCATTCAGAATACAGGCTGCTATTCATTTGCTACAATTTTCCTTCCCAAAACATGAAGATTTTCCTCTTCTAAGAAGTTTCGTACATTCTGTCTGTTTTTTTCTGGGTCATTATCGTGTTGGAATAAGCTGCTTTTAGGGATTTTTCACCCCAAATTTTGAATGGTATGGTTAACAAAATTTCCCTTTACAAATCGACATACTTTTGAAATTAAAATAAATGTTTGTAAAAACTCTAATAATGGTACCTCTCATAGAACCGTTTCTTTTTCTTTTTTTTTTTAGCAAATCTTAAACGATTGAGAAAATTTTGATAATTTTTTTTTATACGGAAGCTTCTTAACATTCTTAAAATTATTTGTTATAAAATTTTTCAAAAACATAATTTTTGGATTTTTAAAAAATCTCTCAATTTTATTTTACAGATGTGCATTAATGTTTTTTGCAAAGTAAAAGTAAGGATTTAAAAAAAATTTTTTTTCTAAAAATATATCTTTTTTCATCAAATCAAATGGCATACTAGTTTGGAGTTCAAATCAATTTTAGAAGTTGTTTGTCATTTTATTAATGAATTTTACCATTTTTTATAAAATTATTTATTTTTGAAAACTTTATATAAGAAGCCTCAACGTCCATTTCATAGAAAGCACATAATCTTAAATCTTGACGTCACAAAAACTATCTTGCAGTTCTTTTTTTTTAAATATTAAAAATAAGAATTTCTTCTTCATAATAAACTTCATGCATATGCTAAATACCTATACCTAATATTCTGGTAGAACATTTACACTCAATCACAGAAGTTAGTATTCACTAGACCCAATTAGAAATTAAGATTATAATGAAACTTAAGTCATTAAAGTCACACTTCGGCATTTGGGTAAACTAGTTTTAAAGTATTTAATATGTCAGAAAGGCAAACATCACACACTAAAGTCTTGTGTTACACTGAGTCTAGTGTATACTAACTTTTGTGACTGAGTGTATGATTTGCATTGATGTGACCGCTTAATTTATTCAACCTAACGACCCAATTAGATTCTTGAATTTTTATAAAAATCTTGCTAAAATATAGAAATCGCATTTGAGCTACTGGTAGCTAGCACTGGAATGAATTTTCTCCCAAAAGAATTGTGAATAGTTAAAAAGTGGATTTAGAAATTAATTTTGTTATAAAAGAAAGACCCATTTTTGTTTGGGCCACAGTTTTAAACAGAATGCAGTCGTTTTGGTTCGTAGGATTAGGTTTGTTAAAAATTAATTTACACCATAACAGAGAAAATATTTAATCGCACTTATTTTCAGTTTTACTCGCTGTTTGTGGATTCGGCAAGGCTGCTCCGGTGGATGTCGATCAACTTAACAATAACAATGATTCGGAAACTCGACTGATAGTACCACCAGAAATGACCTCAAATTATTTTGAGCTTTTGAAAAATAAATCCGAAAAAGACTTGAATTTTTCTAAAGCTGAAAAAGCAGATGCTACCCCGATGAATTTTTTGCGATCTTCAGACGACAATGATAAAAAAGTGGTAAGTTGAACAGATAAAATGATAAGTTTTAGTAAAAATTAAAAACTAGAATATAATTTGTAATTAAATCTAACATGTTTTTGTTTGTTGAATTTTCTATAGAGTTCCCTGGCTACAAAACCTATTTTATCATTTGACGGAAGCAAACAAACGCCCATTTTCATTACCATTCCCATTTATATCACATCGGACAGCCAAGGAGTGCCAATAATTGCTACGAGCATTGAAAAAATTATTCCCTCTAAAATGCCATCTAAGAACTCGACAGAGGCATCAGTCAAGGCTGAAGACAAATTACAATTATCAGCATTATCATTGAATGGAAGTGAAACAAGTGCTAAGGCTTAGTAAATAAAAGATCCAGAAACAAAACTTATTTCCTAAATATTTGTGTGTCTTTTATTTTTTTAAATCCGTTACTCCGTACGTATTTGGTATGGCATTTTTACTTCCCATTGGAAGTTGTTGTGATTGGTGCAATTGGTCGAATTCAAAATTTTAATGTATCTCCACGTTTTCAGGTCACTTTGAATCCGAATCCGTCGTTTTTAGAAAGTTGCCTGTTAACTGTTGATTATTGGTTCATTTATGTTTGTACTTTCATGATTATATCTTGAGAATGAACTAATTCGGATAGATTTTATTTTTCAAAACTTAAGCAGCTTAAAACTTGTTTTTTTTTTGTTAGATTTGAAAAAAACTGACTTTAACTTACACCTCTAATGACGTTATGACTGATAAGAATTTCAAAATTATCAACATCCTCTTATTCTTAATCCAAAAAAAAACACTACTTCTAACATTTTAAGACTTTCTGTGATCAGAGCCAAGAATATGCGCGTTAAACGCACAAAAATCCCATCTCGATATTGGTGATAACTTCTGTAAATAATTTCTGTTGTTTTAAATTTCATTATTTATTGATGAACTTTGCTTCGGTTTTTTTTCAATTTTTTGCTTATATTTATTTACATGACTGCAAACTCCAAAACTCAACTCAAAATATTCCTTTTTAACCGATACTTTTTGACAAAACGTTACTGCTTCAATTATGTATGATTTATTCCACTAGTTACTTTGAAACTGAATTTAAACCCTTCGCTTAAATAACATTAGGTGTTCAAGTTGATCACCAAAGGAAGATAATAAAAAAAAAAAACAAATAGAATTACACGTGAAATTGAAGTTTTTGAGACTTACATCCAATAAATCGTTACAAATTAACATCAAATCCATTTTTGATTGCTTAAACGACATAAAAATAATTTTATTTACGGTAAATGACTCGATGAGTTAACATACATAAATTCGCATTACAAAATAAAAACAGATTTTTCGTGTTTATAATGCCACTGTGATACAAGTGTGAATGCTTAAGAGATAAGAATCTGAAAAATTTCGAGATATCCATGAACACGCGAGTTGAAAAACAAAAATTTATAAAAAATAGCTGCGCTACTGATCACTTTTTTCTGTTTTCTTTGCAAAAAAATTATGCAGTTTATATATCTGGCCACAATTTCAAGGCAACCAATGGAATGGTCACTCCGGTAATTATACTTGAAATCAAGTTGACACTGTGATTGTCAAGGATTCTAAAGCCACTAATGTGCCGGACATTTTGGCCGGGGGCATTTACTATCTTTGAATCCTCGTCGATACCTGAGAACTGTAAGGTAGCCCCTAGCCAAGAATCAATAAGAGATCCAATGAATCCAGCCAATCCACCGTAGAAGATGACTGGCCATTGGGCTGGACTGTGTTGTAGGGCTTTCGTTTCGACTGTGTAGATCAGGGTCAGATAGTATGTAAGCCCAATGAGTATTCCTCCAAGAAAACTTACTAGAAGCCCGACCATTGAAACACCGCCATTGGTTCCGCGGGGTACACGCTTCCGTGTCGTTATTAGAAAAGGGTCACACTTGCTAAGCACACAGCCTAGCTCACTGGCCCATGTGTCTCCGTTGCAGCAAGCTAAGGCACCTAAAGAAGATTCCGTGAAAAACATGATTTACGATCAAGGATATCAGTGCTTACTAAGAACTGCGATTCCAAGCCAACTGGAACGATAATGTTGCTGGAAGTCAATGGGCCGCTCGCTACTACCACAATCGATGATGTAGAGAATCGCCAGTTGGGTAGCCATTCCTCCATTGCAGAGAACTTGCACCCAATTTCGCTGACCTTCACCTGCAAAAAAAAAAGCATTACACTTGTGTTCTTCTCAACTAGAGTAGCTTTTCATACCATCTTTGAAATCCTTCTCTATTTTCTTTTTTATGTGAGCCCGAAATTTTGTGGCACGTGATGAGGAAAAGAAGAAAGTTACCAAACACGCAAAGAACATATGACTGGATATGGACAGAACAAAAGCAACAACAATTCCCAACGCTGCTCCAGATTTATTAACAGATTTCCTCTTCAAGGCTACAACGGCAAAGAGTAACGGCGCCAATGTTGAAAATAACCATCGTGTGGGTGGAATAACTTTTTGTTCTGAATGAAATCAAGAAAAAATTTTAATTGAAAATAAAGTTTATAAGAATTTTTTTGTATTTACCATCGTCATCGATAGATTGGGACAACCTTGAAAATGCCAGATTTCCTATCCACATGAACATAGACAGTGGAATGGAAAGACCACAAAAAAGGACAGGAAACAAATCCCTCGGATTCATGGTTCTAAAGAATGAAATTTACTTGCACGTTGCACAAAGTCTTTCAAATGATAATTTTTGACCCTGCATTAAGGTCAGAAATTGAACTGATAAAAAATGAAAAACAAAATAAAACTTTCTTTTTTATGGTGTACGTAATTTTGCTCTTGAAGGTGGCTCTTGAAATATTTTCACTTTTTTCTTTCATTTTTATTTGCTTTTCGTCGGCTGTCAAAATTTTAAAATAATCAAAAATAAACAAAACAATAAGGTATATTCACAATGGAGAAATAAAACTAGTTTTGAGAGTGAATATAGAAAATAGTTCAAGATTAGGGCTTCTATACACTGCTTAAAGGCTCTCTCCTCAACTCAAAAGGCCATGAGCATCAAGTAAGTGAAACACCCAACACGGATAGAAACGGGACTAGGTGGATAATTTGCTGCTATTTTGTCGCTAATTAGTTGTGATTATTTTTGATTTTGTCGCTCATCGTTTTCATAAAATTTTTTGATGTTTCGCTAACTGGATATAAAGCTAGTGAAACACTTGATATAAAGTTAGTTAGTTCTAAGTATGTTATAGTTTGCGCTAATTTGTTGTAATAGTTTCGATTTTGTCGGTCAACAATTTCATAACAAAATTGATGTTTTGTTGTGATAAATTTGATTTTGTAGCTCACTGTTTTCATAAGAAAAGTTGATGTTTTGCTTACCATTCTCACCAAGCCACTTCCTCACATACGAGTTCCACAATTGACAGTACGGATAAAATAAGTGCAAAATCCTGCTGCAACACAACATTCGGCAAGCCTATAATTTGAAGTTAAATATTCAGAAAAATGAGTTTCAAACTTTCACTTTTGCACTTTTTTGCAAAAAGTTGAGGTTGTAGTTAGGCCTTAAGGCTTGCCCAAACTAAAGTGCGACAGTGCGTCACGACATGTGCGACACGATTTTTGTATGAAAAACGTTTTGAGCTTAATCGCATTTGGCGTGGGTACTTCATACGACGCTGTGTAAATAAATTTTGGCGTTGTCGTGTCGCACTGTCTTGCCGCACGGTTGGACTTTGGTTTCGGCAAGCCTTTATGTGAAAAACCTTTGCGCTTTGTCGCATTTGGTGTGGGTACTTCCATATGATGCTGTGTATATAAACAGCTCATCTAGATTGTTCATAAGAAAATATAAAGATGCATACTGGCATCACTTCAAATATTTTTTGTTCGAAGTGTACCATCTGTCAAACTGTCAAAAATTATCATCACGCTTTCTGCCGGGTGAACGTTTATTTCGCATTCTAGAACAAAGTAACAATTTTTTATTTACGTATCTAGGCAACATTCCCGAAGTTTTTATTTCACAGGAAAACTACAATTCATCGATTAAAATAATTTAAATCTGCAATTAAAAATGACCGAAGAAAAAATTGAAGTTCGCGATGTAACTCGCATTGAAAGAATTGGCGCTCACTCGCACATCCGCGGACTCGGACTCGATGATGTTCTAGAAGCACGAGCCGTTTCACAAGGTATGGTTGGCCAGAAGGACGCTCGTCGTGCTGCCGGTGTTGTCGTCCAGATGGTTCGTGAGGGCAAAATCGCTGGTCGATGTATTCTATTGGCTGGTGAACCAAGTACTGGCAAAACAGCCATCGCTGTGGGAATGGCTCAAGCTTTAGGAACTGAAACTCCATTTACCAGTATGTCGGGCTCGGAGATATATTCTCTAGAGATGAGCAAGACCGAAGCACTCTCGCAAGCTCTAAGAAAGAGCATCGGAGTTCGCATCAAAGAAGAGACGGAAATTATCGAAGGCGAAGTGGTAGAGATCCAAATAGATCGTCCAGCCACTGGAACTGGACAGAAAATCGGCAAAGTCACTCTGAAGACAACAGAAATGGAAACCAATTATGATTTGGGCAACAAGATCATTGAGTGCTTCATGAAGGAGAAAATCCAGGCTGGCGATGTCATTACCATCGACAAGGCTTCAGGAAAAGTCAGCAAATTGGGCAGAAGCTTCACACGTGCTCGAGACTATGACGCCACTGGAGCACAGACACGTTTTGTCCAGTGTCCCGAGGGCGAGCTTCAGAAGCGCAAAGAAGTAGTTCATACCGTCACCTTGCACGAAATCGATGTCATCAATTCTCGCACTCACGGATTCCTGGCCCTCTTCTCAGGAGACACCGGAGAGATCAAGCAGGAAATTCGCGACCAAATCAACAACAAAGTCATGGAATGGCGTGAGGAGGGCAAGGCAGAGATCAACCCCGGAGTTCTGTTTATCGATGAGGTGCACATGCTGGACATCGAATGCTTCTCGTACTTGAATCGAGCTCTGGAGAGTGACATGGCTCCAGTGGTCATTATGGCCACAAATCGAGGCATCACCCGCATCCGAGGAACTAACTACCGTAGTCCCCATGGCATTCCAATTGATTTGCTCGACAGAATGATCATCATTCGCACAGTACAGTACTCGGAGAAGGAAATCAAAGAGATCCTGCGTATTCGTTGCGAGGAGGAGGACTGTCTCATGCACCCAGACGCCTTGATGATCCTCACTCGCATCGCCATCGACACAAGTCTGCGTTACGCCATTCAACTCATCACCACAGCAAATCTGGTCTGCAGGCGTCGCAAGGCCACCGAAGTGACAACCATGGATGTCAAGAAGGTCTACTCGCTGTTCCTGGACGAGCACCGATCCAGTCAGATCCTCAAAGAATACCAGGACGAATACATGTTCAATGAGATCGCCGAGGAGCCCAAGACAGAGCCAGCCACCACTGGCAACACCCAGCCCATGGATTGCGGGGAATATTAAAGAGCGCAATCCGAGGATTCCTTAGTTTTTAGTGTTTGTTCTTAAAAATTAAATAAGATTTTTCTTTTTCTCTGAAACTTGAAGTCTTTTTTTATTTTTTTTATTTTATAAAAACAGAAAACCTTGTAAATAAATTGTTTTAACATTTTAACATCCTCACCACCGGCCATGGAGCATCTGGTTCATCACTTCAGTTTTATCACAACGTACAGCAGAAAAAAGACAAAGAGGACGAAAAGGAACATGTAGCACATATGCCTGGTACCACCGTGCTTCCCTAGACGAATTACTCGTGTCATTGTTGTTCCTAGGAAGCCGCCAGTTCTGTCCATGTCATCGTCGATTCCACGAACCAGTTTGTCTTGGTAGCGAACTTCATTTCCAATGTCGATTGTGAGGGATTTGAGTGCACCGATTTTTTGTTGCAATTCTTCGGCAGCTCGTTCGTTTTCTTCTTCGAGAGAATCTTGATTGAGGCGACTAGGGCCGGGATTCTGGGCAAGTGGTTGGTAGGAATAATTCGTTCGGCGCATGTTGGTGGTTTTGTGTGAAGCCAGTGTGACGATGGAATGGCCTTTGATCTGGAAAAATCTTTGAGTAATTCGTCAAATAATCATTTCGAAATAAATTTGTTTTTTTTTTCTGATAATGACACGTACCTATTTGTTATTATGTCGTATGTTTATCTTCTGATGTCTGAATTTGGTTTGAATTGGTATTAATCAGGTAAATCAGTTGAAATTACATTAAGTGAAATAGGATTTTTAAATAAAATTCATTTGTTTTGTAAGAAATTTGTGTTAAATCATCTAAATTAATTGAATGAAATTTTTGTTTTCGATTCCAATTGATTTTGACAACCTTCTTTTATTTTATGAAACATTCCACTTCATTTATGTGTGTGTTGGCAAATGTCAAAAATAAGATTGATTCACAATTTTTGATGTTGAGCATAGGTTACAATGGTGGTAAGAGGTTTGTGTATGTGATTATTAGTGGGTGGGTGTGTTCGTAAATATAGTGTTTTCTCACTAATATTTTTTGATGATTTTTCCATTGGTGATTTCTTCCAACAGGAAATCAATTATTTAGGCTTGCCCAAACCAAAGTGCGACAGTGCGACACGACAACGCCAAAATTTATTTACACAGCGTCATATTGAGAGTACCCACACCAAATGCGATTAAGCGCAAAAGGTTTTTCATACAAAAATCGTGTCGCTCATGTCGTAACGCACTGTCGCACTTTGGTTTGGGTAAGCCTTTAAATCGGGAGAAGTTGGTGTTTTCTCAAAATCTGATAAATATTGCCATATTTTTTGACGAAAAAACCAACTTTTCCATATTGTATCGAGTGATACATCAAAAGAAAGATCTGTTCAATCCCTATTGATGACCAAAATCAGAAAGTTATTTCGGCTCCTGGCTTCCAAATTTTGCGCAAAAAACCGATTTTTCAGATTTTTTATGATTTCCGCCAACTTTTGATGCAAATAACTCGAAAACATTGAGTTATAAAATATGTTAGTATCGATATGAAAATTTTTGTTGCAAACGTCAAAGTGGATTTTGATAGTTTTGAAACCAAATACGAAATTTAACTCAAATTTTTAAAAGGATTTGAGCAGTTATGCTACAAAATTTCGGTTTTAATATGTTTAGTATGCTGCCAACGCTTCAGATCTGCATTAAAATCTCAATTTTTAAGACAAGTGGATATAAGAGGTTTTTCTTCTCACCTACTCAATTTATTTTGTTTTTTTTTTTAATGCCAAACACTGCATTTAAATTTAATTCTTCTTTTATAAAACAATTTACTGAACGAGGTAGACATTTTATTAAAGAAACTTGAAAAAAATATGAAATGAAAAGAAAAAAATGACACTTTCATCAAAACAGAAAAAAAACTACACGCAATTTATAATTTGAAAACTGTAGAAATAGAAATTCTGTTTGCTGAAATTCACATTAAGGGGAAATGGTTTACGCTTTCAAAAGCAAAAGGCTCAAAAGATTCGATTTCTTACGAATTTACTATTTTGGTCAGTACCCAAACAGACCTATTTTTGTATTTTGAAGTGTATCGTTTTTCAAATGATTTGACATTTCGCTAGCCGAGAACTACAATTGTTGTATGAAAACAATTTTTTTTTTAGATTTAATAGTTAGATGCAATATGATGAAGAACCATCAAAAAGACAAAAGACCATTAAAAATTGTTAATTACAACACTTAAGATGACTTAATAAGCATTAAAAAACGACATTGGTCAGTACTGAAGAGATTATATGTAAAGAGAAATGTTTTTGTGGAGAAGAAAATCATTTATCTTAAAAAAAAGACCTTTCTTACATTGATTGATATTTTTATATTTAAAACTATAAAAAAATCTCATAAAATTACATTTTTTCTCAAGTAAAATAGCCTAGAAATCACCTAATTGATGTAAACTCATAACTTCTAAGAAAAAATGTTCTATGTCATCGAAAACGTAGGATTTTTGTTTTAATCAAACGCTGCATAAGCAGCGTACTAGGCTTAAACCAAGAATCTTATAGAACTAAATTAGCCAGTTCACGTTTCTGAGATCTCTGAGCGCTCAGTAATATCTAAACAACTCGAGCAAGATTGATTCCTCAATAAATTGCCTGTTAAAAACGGAGCAGAAAAAAATTGGATTCGTTTTTCAGCTCTGGTAAGGAAATATCTCTGAGATCTCGGGAAACCTGAACTGGCTAAATAATAGTGCGAATTCAATGATAGATAAATGCTTTCTTTTGGCTGTAGTAGTGTTTTTAGAATGTTTTCAAAAAATTTTACTGCACTTAAAATCAATTTTAACATCTGGGTACGCTTAGCTTAACCCTTTATATGCTCAAACACAAAAAATAAACACTTTCAATTCTATTTCAATTTGCATCCCATCAAGAAAATAGCTCTTGGTGGGTAACAACGAAATGAAAAAAATAGAAAATGATTGCCAAAAGTCTTTAACTCTCTTCTTATCCAATTATTTCCGTCTTAGGGCTGAAAAAGCTGATAAATTAAATTGGTCTAATTATTGCCACAGAACTTCCACTCAACCCAACCACAAGAAAAAAGATGGCATGACATCCACTACACCCACCAATCATTGATGAAACACCTTTAAAAAGTCTGAGTTTTTTCGGTCTTTTTTTTTTGTTTTTTAGTCTTCTCTGAAAGAAGAAAAAGATGTTGCATGGGTGTTATAGCAACCTCACCCAGCTGAAGAACCATAAAGTTCAAAATCTGTAACAGAGGACGAAAAACGATAAATTTCCCCCCCACAAAACTTTGGTTAGTAGGTTAGGTTGAGGTAGGTATAAAGCTAACTTTTAATTACTCTTACTGTGAGAGAGGACACGACCGACACGGTCGGTGTGTTGCTAACGGCAAATGGATTGTGGGTCCGTGTGATAAGGTATTTGTTTAAATTCTAATTTCTAATTCAATTCATCAGGTAATTTCAAGTACTTAGGTATAGGTACGAAAGATGTTTGAAAAAGTAATCCTGTGAGAGTCTTGGTTGTGCAACCCCACCATCACCCAAAGAAATAGACGAGTAATTTTTAAGAACATGCTTTCTTCGTAATTGCTTTACCGACTCATACAAGTTATACAAGACTGCTGCTGTCAGTGGTGGTGTTAGATTTTATCCAAATCTTCGCCTTATTGGTTCTCGTCTTGTGGCAACAAACGATTTATTTTAAGTGTAAGGAATCGTTGTCCACATTGCAGGTAATTAATTTGAATAGTCGGTTAAGCTGGGACACAGACAAGAGAAATATTGCTCTTTGTCTATGGTTAAAAGTAGCGGTCTGTGTTGGTTCCATCATGATTTCAAAAAAAAAAAAGTGATAATAGGTGCGTTCCATTACTTTGCATTCAGATCCTTCGTTGGTAATGAAAAAGTTTAATTAAATGCAGCAGAAGTACTACTTTAAAGTAACTTCTTTGCAAGACCCTTAAAGTTTGGTTCCGATTTCTTTGCATTCTAGAATTTTCCCTAAATTAATCACTGTTATTGACAAGAAGAACAACTGACGTTTTTGATGTTAGTCATTTAAGTCATAAACATTCTCCCAAACCAACGCAAAACATTCGGATCAGTGAAATGAAATGTAGATAGGTACTGCCATCTATTGCCAAAGTAAATTCATTTTGACAGGCGAATGTTTCGTGTTGATTTGTCACAGCTAATAAAATCAAGATATACAAAATACACGGAAGTATACTTAAATTTTCGTCATCCTATCTCTCTCATTTGTGTGACGTCAGCTGAATTTTTCTGCTTCTTTTTTATAAGTGGTTTGACATTTGAAATGTGGGGTGAAATCACCTTTTGAATTTCACCACCTTGAGAAGTTTTCAACATTGGCAAAACAACAATATTTGGATTCATTTGACGTCAACAAAATGACTTGTCATTGGACTGCTAATAGCCAACTACACTATGATTCTACCGAGGACTATGCGATACTAGCCCTCGAAAGGACACTAGCGGATAAGAAAGATAAACAGTTTTGACGTTTGAGTTTTACGAGTCCTAACCTAGTTTTTTTAGTTTTTATGCGCATCATACAAAGTATATATATAGCATATAACATTTTCTCTCAATAATAGACGAACAAATAGCTATTGTAAATAGCTTTAACGTAGTAGACTATGATTTGCATTTAAATGCAGTCCATATTGAAAATTCTGTTTTCGAAGGCATCATCATTTGGAAATGAACTTAAAGCTGAAAAAAAAAATGCAAAACTAAAAAAATTAACAAATTTCCTAACAAAAACTACCACAGATTTAAATTCTGCCACCATTTTTGTTTTTGTTTTCCAGTTCAAGGAACCTTATGATAGTTGTGTATCAGTCAAATCAACCCTCTCCTCTCCTTATTGCAAAGCTAATCTGCTTTGGATTATTTCATTGAAATTCTAATAAAAGTCCTTCTTATGTTCTTGACATTGCTGTAACTGCTGCTGTTGCTTTTTATGTTCATTGAAACATTTTAAATTGTTTCTTCAAAAGCAGAAAAAGCAGGACACGACTGACTGTCCCCAAAGTTGCTTGAATATTTACTTGATTAAAGTTTTCCTTCATTTTTATGTAAAGTTGATTAAGAAACTTTATGTTGCTTGCAATATATATAGTGGACTGCAACTGGGAAGGAAATTTTTCTTCATCATTCCTTAAAATCGCTGAAAAGCATCAGATGAAGATGAAGAAGTTTAAGAAATATTTTTCTTTTTTGATTTTTTTTTTAGAAAAGTTATACAGATGTAGAAAGTGAATTGAAATAAATGAAGTTACAAGTTTCGCGAATGCAGCTGCAAGTATTTTTTCATTTTTTTTTTGTGTTAAGAAAATACTATAGAGTCGCGAGAGGTCTGTTTTGTTAAGTTGGGGATTTACACTGATTGCCAAGATGTCAAAACATTTTTGAATTAATAAATATAATTAAAAGTTTTTTATGTTTTTGTTGGCATAACTAAACAATGAATTGAATATAATTAAATTTACAACTTTTAGCGTCGAGGGTAAATATATAACATCATGAAAAACTTATTGTTATATTTTACAAATAGTGTAGAGCTCATTGAACCTTCATTCGTTACAGGTTCGAATTACATTTTGATATTTGATATTTTACCTCTTATTGCTTGCGAAGTTAAAAAAAAAACAACTCGAAACTTCATAATTTTTGTTCTCTATATATTTTTGTATAACTTCTATTCAAAAAAGATTGTAAGAAATGTATCGAAGTTTGGATTTACGAAGTGAATAATATGAACTTTAGAACTTGACAGATCGATTTTGGATTATGATATACTATTCACATGGTTCTTCTGAAATGTCATATTATAGTGAGGGTTCTGATAATAAAAATTCTTTATAACATTTAAAAGTTTTGTTTTAAACTTCCGCTTACATCGTTACCTACCTACCTACACACAAAAAATGATAAATATCAAGATTTCATATTAAAAAGATAAAAATAACTCCACTTATCCCCCTCACATGTGCAAAAGTAATCAATTTTATTTTAAATCCCTCTTGCCATATCAATTTCCTAAAGCTCATCTCCATGTATAAATTTCAATAATAACATATCACATTGCCGAGAACATAAAACTATGGAAACCTACACAAATCTGCTAGAGTTTTGCAAGGATATCCATCATCATTTTCGTATATATTTTATGAAATGCCTATGAACACACCACGAACTTTATTCATATTTTCAAGTTTTTTTTCATTTTATTTTTTTTCCTAGGACTCTGTTCTCATTTGAATGTTCCTTTTCATCCTTTCTATGGGTAAGAAACAAAAAACACACTCTCTATATTAACATACCTATAAACTCTGGATGGGTTGGCTTAAATTTTCTCACAAAATCATAGCCCAACATATACGCAGCGTAAAGTTTTAAGAATGCAAACCACCCAGTGATAGACTTTGAAACTTCATAAAAAACTTTTGTCGAATTACGTGAGGTTTTTTTTTTTTGTTTGCAATTCCATCTCGTTTATAAATGTTCTCCGTTTTGTTCTCCACGCGCTGAATCGTTGTTGGTATGGTCGGTTGGGTGCTACAAAATGCGGAAATATGGTAACATGGAAAGTTGCCTCCGAAGAACAGAGAGGATAGTAAATTTTCTCGCCTGATGTGCCTACGTTACGTATTATAAGTGAACGAGTAGTGTGCCTGGGATGCATATCTAGAAATTCTATTATAGCTGATTCATTCAGTGCAATGTTGAGAACCATGGAGAATGCAACAGAAGGCCCAAGCCCAAGAAGGCTATCATGATACTCACTATATACGGCTGCAAGGAACAAAACTTATCCGCACCGCAGTGCACGACATTTTGTCTTCGTTACGCTTAAGGAGACCGTCGCTTAGTTATCGTTATAGAGACAAAAAAAAAATAAAAATTTCACTAGTTGAGTAGTTGCGTTCGTGCAACTTAGATTCTATTTATTAATAATATAACTATATTTATGAGTAATTCTTGAAACCATTAACTACTCTTATTTATTGGCTTTCATTTGACACCTCAATTTTAAAGATCGAACAGAAATTGTTAAAGATACAGCCTTTTATAGGAAATACTGCCAATATGGGTCACTACGGCGTATACGCAACTTTTTTTTACTTTGAAAAAAGTTATGAGTTGTCTTGATTTCAAATAAGTTTGTATGCCAATTAACTGATTTTAAAAATAAATATATTAAATGGTCAAGAATACTCAGTGAAATTGTCGCCTAATTTTAAATTATGGGTTGAACAAAAAGTCAACCAATATTAGAGAGATTTGTACTTAACGTTCGTTGCCAAATCTGGAAAAATTTTGCTCGAATTTGGTACACTTTAGGATTTTATTTGAACAATGAACAAAACTCCAAATCTCAAAAATGTGACAACAGATTTTTTATAGAGAATCGAATTCAGCAGACAAAGACTAGAAAGTGAGCATCAATTTTTTTCGAGGAGAACCAAAAGTTGCTGCCTGAAATATTTTGTGAGTAATTTATTTTGTCTGTTCTTTCTTTTTCTTTTCTTCATAAATAAAAGAACAATTGGTGATAAAAGTACCTACTGATAAACTATATTCATTATTTTAATTTGCCAAACATTGATTTTGGTGAAATTCATCTTTTTATGTAGTGTGTTACCCATTGGTGCTATTAACACCACAAGAACTGCTGTTACTCTTCTACTTTTTCTTCATCACAAAGATGATAATGACGACGATCATTATCATTATCATAGCGACATCATCATCTAGGTTAGATGGTTAAATATGGGATGCATATGGCAGCCGTCATAACCACTCACATCCATCTAGAAGCTTAAACATGAATGCCAAATGGCGTAGCATGGTGCATGGAATTAGGATGTCGTGTTGAGAAAAATGAAAATTATTAACGCTTGGGTCCTGTTCTGCGTCCTGGTATATAAGCCCTAAAGTATAACTCAGCTTTATGTCTTCTCTTTTTTTTCTAAAGATTATTTCCATTCAATTCAGTTAAATTTTTTTTTTTATTATGAACACTATGAGTTTGTGGCTGCAAGAAGGACGAAGTTTTTTTCCAAGGGTCTTACGAAATAATGTAGCGCCAAATTTGATATCATTGTAGGTGCATTAATTTCGCATTGTTTTGAGGTCGAACAAATAATGTATAGTGAGTAGTGACATTGCAGAATGTCCTTTTACACAAACAATGTATGTGTTTAGCTGGGTTTCATTGTCTTCATGAGGGTTCGCTATTTAATTAATGAAAAATCGGACAGCAACTCGTTCGTTTGTTCGTTCGTTCATGATGATGGTGGTGTGTTCGCCAGTCGAGGTATGTAGCTTGGACGAATTCGGTAAGCAGAAACTCAATTTCATTTAAAACGAAAATAACACGGGTGAGTATTACTTTTTGTTCTCCTCACTAATTATTATATTGTTCACAGCAATAATTTTTGTGTTGACGAAGATAAAAAGGCTTTCATCAAATTAATTATGGTAAAGTATTTTCTAGTAATAAGTCTTGCGATGAAATATTGTTATAAAGTCGGGGTGACCCACATAATGGAGATGGAAGTGGACATCAGTTTTATAATTATGTATTTACAAAATTACATGATGCATGATGATTTTGAGCAAATTTGTATATTTAGAGAAAGTTTAATGATAATGATAATGAGTATCTAAAAAAATTTCAGAAATTATTTAAACTAAATTTTCACTATATTTATTTTCTCATTGAATATTTAACAAATTTGGTAATTTGAAAAATCAAGATAAAAAATCTACAAGGAATTTTTGACGGTTGCTTAGATTTCTGCAACATTTAATTTAAAGATTTTTAAATTTAGTCTTAAAAAAAAAATAAGAAAAATTATGTCTAAATAAAGTATAGGCAGAGGTACTACCTATATAATTTCGCCCATTAATATGAATTTTTAGAAAATAAAGTAAAAATCTTTAGACGACATTTTTTTTTTATTGTGGAAATTTGAAGTTGTTGAAATCGGTTAAGTCATTAAAAAGAAAACGAAAAATACAAAAAATGGCTCTAATTTAGTTACTGTTAACATATTTTTGAAAACAAAAAGATTTCATAAGAAACTCTCACGCACAAAGGCACAGGTCCCGAATTTTTTCTTACGACTTGTGTTCCATATCAGGACTTTTGTCCCAACTCATCGGATTATAAGTTTCAATTTATTTTGCTGAAACAGTTTTATAAGCTTTATTTTTGTTTCGGTAATTATTTATTTAAAGCAAACTACCTATTGCATCAGCAGTTACGAAAAAGCGAAAGCTTCTGTAACTCTAATTCATTGTTCGTCAAATTTTTATCTTGGCAAAAAAAAGGATCTTAAGGGCCATTTTGGAATTTTTTTGGGCTGACCAAGAGGAGATAGTAATTTTAATAAAATAAAATCCAAGCTTTGGAGGTTTGGAGAGAAAAAGTAATAAGCTTTAAGTTTTTTTGAGAATTTGATCAAATAAAATAATCCAGTCATTGAATCAAAAATAAATGCAATGCAATAAATGACTGAGTCAAGCCTACTTGCTTTATAAGTCAAAGTACAGTGCATGTTAAAGCTTCTCATAAAAGTTTTTGATAATAAATAATTTTATAAAAATGTTAAAAAAAAACAAATAAAATTAACTACTTAAATGACTTAAAAGTCTTCTTAAATTGTTTTGAGCTCCAAACTAGGTATGCCATTTGATTTTGTTAAGAAATTTAGATTTTTAGGGAAAAAATAATTGAAAATCGTTGGAGCCGTTTTAAAAAAAATTATTTTTTTTTTATAAAAATCCTTAAACCTTGTTAAAAAATAAAGTTGTTATGATATTTTAAAGAAAATATTAATGAATGATGAAAATCACAATTTCATAAAAATACCGTGGCCCATTTTCGAAAAACCATTAAGAAAATAAAAAAAATGATTTTTCTTAAATCCAAAAAAATAATTACGAAATAATTTTAAAATTGTTACGATCCCCTCTCTGCATCGAAATCTGTGGGTTCACTTACGAGAAAATCAGAAAAAAATAAAAACGAACTCTACGGGAGGTACCGTTACTAACCGATGAAAACATATTCAATCTTGTTGCACACACACAAATTTGGTTTTTACAAAAATTTCAATTTCGTACTTTAAGCTGCATCCCAATACACGATTTTTTTGCGTTTATTTTATAATTTTGAGTTTTTGTTGATTGAACTAAAAATAAAAAAAATGCACCATAATTCTGAGAACCTACATTATGTTGGTTTTCTTCTTTTTATATACATAAAAATCAGTTATATGGCAGATATATTTATTTTAAGTCCTTAAAACACCATAAGTAATTATGCTTCTAAGTATAGACATGAAAAATAAACATACAAATTACTTTAATAATAAAAATAAATAAAAATAATAATAATATTTAGTGCAACATTGACAATTTAAATTCAAAAAAAAAATGTACATTAATATGAGCAAGAGTTTCTACACTCATACAAGCAATCATAAAATAAAGTCTTACATAATTCAGTTTAATGTAACCTACTTTTAAGCAATTTGACGTAATTTCAAAGTGAGTACGGTTGTTAAGAGTTAAATAAATAATATTTATTAGCAATGTGATGATAATGACATAAAATTTGTAATAATATTCCTCGCCACTTTGTAATTTATTTCATTCAATTTTAATGGCTTCCCTAATGTTTTACTTTTTTTTATGTGGGCATTATTTACACCAGCAGGGATGAAAGCATAAAAACCAACAGTTTTTCTTGTGAAAAAAAAAAATACTCACGAGATTTTTGCTCAAAACCTAAAATAAATAACAAAGACATCATTTCTTTTTTACATGGAAATAAATCAAATACTATAATGAATTATTAAGAATATTTTGACTAAACTGATGTCATGGGGTAGACTTAGTTTTAACTAAATTGATATGTTAGGAGCAATATATCCCTGATGCGCTATAAAAAAGACAATTAAGTGACTTTTCAATTCAATATACTCACTAGTGTAGTATTTAAAGTATATTTTTCTTAATTAAAATGCCTTCGATAGATTGGTAGAGTGGTTCTGTAGTTCTTTGAAAAGTCCAAAAGTATTTTAATTTTTCTTGTTCACAAATATACTATATTTAAGTTGGCAGATAAAATGTAATTTAGAATTATGGAAGCACCTGTTAAGGGGTACCCTTATTTTTAATAGTTTTTTTAGTTCTAAGAAGTTCGATTAAGCGGAATCGACTGTACAGAATAAATTATTTTCCAAAGTTTTTATATCCCTCACAAAATGGTCGGAAAAATAACTTTAACCATACATAAACAAAACTTCTATAGAAAAAAAAAACATAACTGATACACATAGTTTAGGAAAAGAAACAGAAATTACCATATCATATCAAAAACAAAAGTTCTTCATGTTTTATAGGAAAATAAAGTTTTCCCAAGGAACATTCCATAAAACACATAAGAACACGATAGAATAAGGTATAAATCATGATGTGTTCCTTCGATGTTCTCTGATTCTTGCAATTTTCCAAGAATGCATTTCCTTCTTGAGCAAAATCCTGCTATGCCAATGCCACATGCACCACCACCACCACCACCACCCGGTCCATAGAAATTTCAACATTTATTCAAAATTTTCGAAAATATATATCCTGGTTGTTCCTTTTGCGAATTTTAGTGTAGAATTTAATGTTGGCCGATCTATAAGTATGAGTTGAGTATAATATTTGTTGCACGATAGTATATGGAGCAAGACGTGGTTTTAAATTGAAAATTTTCGAATATGAATAAAGATGAAAGTTTTTCGTGTTATTAAATTTTATGATTTCAGTATTGAAGGCTTTCTAGTACCTGCATAATTTAATAGTTAAAATATATAGAGTATACTCGTTCTCGTAGGTACAAATAGGGGGCGAGCCGACGACGATGATATGAAACTGCTGATATTTTGATATGAAACGTGTTTTCTAAAATAACTCGCTAACTTTTGAAATACCCAAAGGTAGGTAAGCATAAGCATATAATATATGTATTTGAAATGTAGAGGAACTTGCAGTGTATTTTATGCAAATAATGTATAACGAGGTTGAAATAATATGCTTTTAAGAACTCCTTTGAAAAAGTTTGTAGGTAGCTAATTAATATGCAAATGAACGCATTCTAGTTGAGTTTTTAGTTTTATTATTTTTTTTTTTGTTATTATTTTAACGCAATGAAGAAGACTTGAAAAGATAATATTTTGAAGGTGTAAGAAATGTTTTAAAAACGAGACAAACTAAGTTGGCATGAAGTGCAAATTAATTCATAATTGAGTTCAAGGCCGTAGCCTGGAAAATATTTCGGGGGGAAGGCTTGCATAATCAACCAGTAATAACGCATAGACTTTTTCAGCCTATTATTACTGTTTTTTTTTTTCACACAGTCACTATAAGTAGGTAAATAGTAACAACATACTCACATTTTTTGTACTGGGTTTATTTTTTTTTTACTACGCACACAATAAATTTATTAAATTACAGCAGTCAGCCATTGATATTGATAATTTGATTGATTAATTTTCGATATTATAGGTAATAGAGATAAACTAAATTCACCAAAAGATGGGTGGTATAATTTAAGTTTCCGGTAAAAGAGGATTTTTTGAAATTCCAACCGGAAGTTAGGGTAAAATGGGGTAAAATACAAAAAAAACTTTTTATACATCTCGAGTGGATGGTTAAATTGATTTTAAATCAGGGAATAACGTGAAAAATATTTCTTCAAAACGACTTTTAGATTTATGTGTTGTCTATACATATGTAAAGATATTAGATCTTAAAACATTTTTTCCATGAATAACAGTAAAAACAAGATTTTTCAGTACATGTTTTTTGGCCGTTTCCAAGGGTATTTTATTTTTATTTTTTTATTTTTACATTTTCAAATTGAAATTTACACAGCCATTAGATTATATAGGTAAATACATTTTTGTACAAAATTTCACAATTTTCGGTAGTCTCTGAACCGAGAAGTTTTCTTACGTGGCGCTTAATAACTATTTACCAAAAATCATGATTCGACTTTATTAAGCATCACGATCAAATTAAATTTAATTTGATATATTACCCATACATAACTGTACAGTGTACATGCTGTAAAATCTTCACAAACTAGAAAAGACTTTCATCGAAATTCAACAAAATTGTATGCTTTGGTCGTCGGACTCGACCCATCGACTCCCCAACAAGTGGATTCAAGATTGTTCGCTTATAAAATTTTTAAGTATTTTTTTTAACTGTCAGATTTTATAGAATGAAATGTCTAAATTTAGCTGCAATATCAGACTAAAACATAGTAGCTACATATCAAAATAATGAGAAAAACGCAATAGAAGGCAAAATCAATTTCTGTTTTCTTTTTCTTTTTACAAAAACTCAGAAAAAAAATCATTGTTATCCAAGAACTTTTCATTTTTGTAAGATTGTGAATTAAAAATTGTTGATTCAACAAAATGTTCTTGGAGCAACGACTAATTTTTAATTTTTGAGGAATCAAAGTGTCAGTTTAACAATCAAGTTCTTGAAAAAAATAATTTTTACATTGTTTATCATTTTCAAAACCGGAAACGGAGGAGGAAAGTATTATAATATACAAATGAACTTGTTAACATTTATTATTATACCTTTCTTGCTTTCTCTTTATTAATCTAGTACATTTTTTTTGTGTAAATAAAAGTCATTTTATAAATGCTAGCAGCATTCTAAAATTTTAACAATTTAAGTTGTTGAGTTAAGCTCTTGGGTTCATTTTAACTAGGAAAGTTGTTGACCCAAAGTATAAAATTCTTAACTTAACAGTTTTTTTTTTCTTAGTATGAAATTTCTTGGTATGAAATATTTTTGATTACAATATTGTTGGTAGAAGTTTACTTTGATAAGCATTAGTTTTAGTTGCGGGATTTTTCAATTTACTGAACAGATTCAATTAGATAAAATGTTGGACTATAATTCTGCATAAAAATATTGAAGAATTATTTTATTAAACATTGCCACAGAGGTCGTTAAGTGAAAATATGTTTTTAATGAATTACAAAATTTAATAATAATAATTTTGAATTTATTTGTCTCAGTAAAAATACAAAATAAAATCCTTTACAATTGTTTATTAAATCGTGTAAATATGTACATATAGGCCCCACAAAGGATAAATCATCAATTTCCACATTATCTGACGCAATTTTTACATTTTTTAATTTATTATTTTGATTTAAATTTGCTATAATAACAGAGTGATCAGTGACATTTAGTTCAAGAGTAATATAAACAAAAATCCAATACAAAAAAAAAAAGTTCAGTTTTGTCTTTTTTCGCGAAACTTTCCCATCTTTCTGTCCAAAAAACAGGTTTACATTTGCAATCAATCTTACAATTTTGTATATATAAACTTTTTCAAAACACTACCTTTCTAAAAGATTAAATTGCATCGCTTATACTTTCAAAGGCAAAACTGCTATTTCCTACATATGAATTTCTTTTGTGTACAAAATATCCTTTCATAAATCTCGTGAAGAATGTACATATAAATATAAATCGATACAAACCGAACCGTAAATTCAATATCCATTCAAAATAACCCATTTCGAAATTTATATTATCCTTGCTCAGAACATCAGAACTTTTCATTAAAATGATTTATCCAACAATTTGCCAAATACCTTTGATTAACTGGTAAATTCTAAGCCCATTCAATTCAATCATCAAACCTGACTGACTGAATACTGAATGTTTGTAATCACATTAACATATCAATCAAAATTCAAAACTCAAATCTAATTTCAATAATAAGATATCAAATAAATGTGTGTATACCGAGTATGTATGTACATATCATCAGGGATTTTGTGTAGGAATAGTGAATACGATAAATTTATTCACAGTCTAATAAATACACCTTTAGGTAAATAGACACTCTGTATTTGCATTGTGCGAATAGAAAGGTATTTATAATGTGAATGTAAGGTGATCGACATAATATTGTCTTTGACGTATGTGTGCAAAGGTTCCTTGTATGTTTTAACTTAATACAAACTGCATTCATCCTTGGGTTATTTTTCAAAGAAAAATATTGCGAAGTCTTTGCATGAATTTTCAGTTACCCATACAACTGCTGCTTCTTAGTCTCGCTCATTGCAGGTTCGCTTACAATATTGCCAACTAAGACTAAGGTTAGAAATTGAATGTTCAAAATGGAATTTGTAAAAGTCCAGCTAATCAAATTGCTCGTCTTTGGCCTGAAACGTTGGGGTTATACTTCTCCTACACACACACATTACTGGTTAGGGAGATTGAAGCTCATTACGTATGTTTCCACACAATTTATATCCAAAGTATTTATAAATTTTACAATTTTTAGTCTCTATAGGTATTTTTTAATTACATAAAATTAGTTGGCAACCATCAACGTAGATTCATTTCTCTCAATATTGCTGCTATGAAAAGTGAGCTTCCTTTTTACATGTTTGTTGCTAAGGTGTTTTGTATTAGCTACGAATTTGCATTATTTACTTATATAGATGTTTCAGTCATTCATGGATAAAGTTTGAAATTTAAAGTGAGCACTTTATAATCAATAAATCATTTTGCAAATATTTTTCTTTAACAGTTGCAATGTAATATTTTGTTACCATATGGAATTTTAATTATGATGCACTAGGAATCAATTACAGAAAGAAGGGTAGTTTTCGGGAGGCTACCCCCTGGCGAAGTCCACTATTTTGAAAAATGCGAATCAAAAACTATTCTATAGTTTCAATTCGTCTGTATGTTTTCTTTTTTTTTTTTTGTGTTTGTTACCTCAGAACTTTTGACTGAGTAGATCGATTTTGATGATTTTTGTATATAAAAGCTGGTGGTCTCTGTTGGGTTGTATTTTAATTTGGTTCAGTTTTGTTTACGACATTCAGGAGAAAATATTAAAAGTCTTTTACTTCGAAGTTGGTTGTTTTTCTTTTGAAAGGTATTATTTAAGATGCTCTAATGTCACAGCCAAAAATTATAGCTATGAAAACTTGACAAGTAAATAAGTAAAATTTGAATATGATTCCGCCGCTACATAATTTTCATTGATATGGGTTTTTTTTGAAAATGTTACAATGCCTCTATATGTTTTGATTATATAAAATATTGCATCTGGTCAATCGTGTTCATTTTCATTCATTAATTTTGAAAAATATTCCAAATTATGATTTTAAATGCATCGATGAGTGCTATTGAAATGCTGGTTTTTCCCATTAAAAAAGTCCTTATTTAAAAACAATTGAAATACTAAACTTAACATTTATCCGGATCCATTGTAATTTGTTTTTCTTCTTTATCCTTAATTATTTATTATTCTTGGTATAAATATTTGCTTGTTTATAAAATCTATTCAATTCAAATCTGAAACTATTAAGAATAAATAAAAGAAAATAGTATACCATCCTTAAGTGGTGCATTCTTAACTGACATGTAATATCCAACCAAAATTGAACCCACTTCTCGGAATTATTTAAACCCTTATCCTCTCTATCTCTCTCTTTTCTGAATCGTATTTCGTATGTCCGTTTGAGCACTGCTCCAATATAATATATCTGATATTCCGAAATACTGCATTCGATGCAATTTTGTGAATATTGTCATTGAGGTCAATTGGCCATAGTTCATAACATTGGACAATTCTACTTTCTACAAAAGCTTTAATAAATCTTGTATTACTGGCTCTCTATACCTACTTTACTTGCTCACTCGTATAGTCGTATCTATGGTTTGGATGTTCATGAAATGCTGCACTCACAGAATTAATATATCCTGCAGGCATCAGGGATATCTGGACAATACCTAAGAGGAATTTAGAGAATTCAATGTAAATTCCTTTGACAGCCACCACACAACCAAATTGAAATGTGAGAGTGCCAATGCTGGATTGCATGGTGCCTGATGGAACTGAATATAATACATTATGCATTTCGTTTACAGTTTATGGCTTGCCGCAAGTATTTCTGTCACCTTCGTATCTTGATATTATTTAGTTGAGTGTATCCTTCACCATAGCTGTGCTCTAAGAGGTATTCTACTTCCTCTATCTCATGTGGGTTTAATTAAATGGAGTTTAGTTTCGTATTATACAAGAAGTATCTAATTCAATATTGTTCTCAAACGCACGCCATGTTGATGAATACCTTTTGCAAGTACCAAAGTTTAAGTCTCACACACAGAATATTTGTACAACTAACTTAACTCAAGTTACTCTTTGTCAAGCTGGATAGCCTAAACTCACTTTACATGAAATTCTAATCTCATCATCACATTTTGCTTAAATCCTTATTTGTCTTGCGATGTACTATGAGTTTTCCGCCCATCTAAACTCTCACACACACACACTAAATGACAACAATTTGGAATCACTTGTTTCACATTTGCAAACTACTGCAATCTGCAAAATGCAAAATACCCATCGCCATAGTTGGGAACATAAAATAAGCTGACAAAATGGCGAAGATCTACCAACACTTTAATGAAACAAAAATAAAAAGAGACAAAATAAAAGAAAAAAAAAACAAAGTGAATTTTGGAATTTCCCAAGCTCTACTTAAGGAGGTATGCACACTTTTAGTGCTAGCTAGTTTGTTATGCAAGAGGAAAAGGAAATAAGAAGTTTGCACTGCACAAAGTATACTCGTACAAGCATTCCAGTCGGTTGACATTTGCTTAGTTGGTTCTTTGTGTCATTAGTTTTGATGTGATTAGGAGTGTTACGTTACGAGTACTTGTTTATAGTTGATGGGTGGAAACACAATGCACAACAAACAGAACCGATTGACATTGGAACTTGGAAGGGAATTTTTCAAGTACTAGAATGTTGGGTATTTGGTTGGTTTTTATGTTTTTGGAAATGCACACAAACAATATAATGGAGGAAGTGAATGCTATTGCTCCTATCTGTGTGTATTATTTCCATTGTACTTATACAATACTGTGCTCAATTAAATTTGAATGTTCTTTATGGCTTTTGACAAATAACTGAACAATAAAAGAACAAAAGTGGAGTATTGTTTAAAATTTCATTTTATTCCGCAAGGATATTTTTAAAATGGAATCATTTTATTTAATTATAATTCAATTTAAATTTCTTTTTTCTTTTGTATTTAGGCTTTAAATAGTGGATAGAAGCTTCGTACTGAAGTAATACCTAACCAAAACAAAACGTATAGGAAATCCAAGTAAATATTTTAAATATTGAGTTTTGAGTCAACTTTGGTTAAGAAACCAGTGAAAGAACCTTATCGACAACTTCAAAAGTTCAACAGGGGTCCTCGAAACCGATAGAATCGAGGATTGGCAGCATCTAACTTGCTTCGATCGACTGTTTCGCAATAGAAATATTCGATTGAACCAAATTAGTTTTTGCCATTACGCGATTGTATCGACTTAACTCGATTGCAAGTTACGTGCTGGGGGCCCTGTCTAGTACGTTACTGACTTGATTACAAATCGATTGATTACAAATCGAAAACAGGAAATAAGAGTTTGCCAGTTTTGACACTATTGGGTAAAGTTTAAAGAATTTTTATTCGAGACAAACTTTATCAGCCACTATAGTTGCATGATACACGATGACAATTTTGGCCAGGTCCTTCCATAGCAGTCAAGATGCCTTATTCTCTTGTTATTCTATATTTTTGCGGACCAATAAGTTCACAACTCTTACCGTACTACTCTTTCTATACTATACTATAGTGAGGAAAATAATACCTACTTCCTCATGGTGTTAAAAATCGTAGAAATTTAAAGGGTTGACCTTTCAGATGTATGTTTTACCAGTGATAAGGAATATTCGAATTAAGAGAAAACACTTTTTTAAGGCAAGAATTTATAAAAAAAATATACATCAAACATTTCCAATGAAAAGAAAAAACTATATACACTTAATAGAATGTCTAAATGATCTTGACAGTCCCTCTATCTGGGAACTAGCATAGAGGCTTGGGTTTCCCAACCGAGTTCTAAATTTGCTTCTTTGTTCTTCTCACTAAGCATGTCCTTGATCTGTCTGTAATATTCCAAAACGCCATCAGAACTAACCTTTGGATTTTCAGGAAACATTGTTGCAAGTACCTCGTAAAATGGTTTTGATCTTCCAAGACTCATCATTTTTCTAACACGCATAAACAAGCCAATATTTGTATGGTCAATCAATTTTACAAAATGGTTTCAAACTTACTTTAAAGCATTTCCAGCTTCTTTGCTTCCACTTATCACACACAAATACAAAGGTTCTTTAGGATGATTCCCACTAAGTTCACACAGTTTTTTGTGAATTTGAAATGTTAAAAACTCAGTTGTATAGTCACTGAAAATATGAATTTTTAATTGTTTTTATTTTTCATTTCAAAGGGCTCAGGTACATACCGTGACATCTGATTATCATTCATTTCTTTGTAAACGTTTACAGGCAAATCAAAAGTATCAGTTACATGCCCTTCTGGTTTCTTAACACCTGCATATGTGCTCATCAGATTCCAATAATAGTTATTCAGATCCTTCATTTTAACTTCTCCTGACAATAAACCAGCAAAAGCTTTAGCATGAACGAAATCCATTGGAAGGTATAATACCCGACGCATAGACTATATCAAAATAAAAATTCAATCTTATTGAAATAAAAGTAATGTCGTTTTCGATTGAAAATCCAGAAGCGTCCGAAATCATCCAGAAGTCTTCTGAAACTGTTTTTTGGGCACAAAAATGACACATATGACATAATTAAACAGTTTCAGAAGACTTCTGGATGATTTGGGACTCTTCTTGACTTCAAATCGAAAACGATACAAGTCTTCTAATTTAATACAAACCATTCTTAAAACACGATTCAATTCAACTTTTTCGGGGATATCAACATACTCAGGAATCATTCCAATCTTCTTAAAATTGCGATTTGTTGACGCCGATACAACCATTGCCTTTCCAATTGCATAGTCCAAACTTTGTGGAGCACAAAAAAAATATGCAGGTAGACTAACCATTTCCTTGGCATAGTAAATGTACTCCATGTTTCTATAAGATTCCAGAAAATCCCAAAAGTCTGGATTTTCACAAAATTTCATATATATATTCGGTGTCCTATTGATTACTCTAGCTCGACATTTCTTATCATCATCTTCTTCATCATCATCACTTTTATCCTTATATCTTATCCGATCTCCCCACATACTCTCGGGATATCTTTCAAAGCCTAAACTTGCAAAAAAGTCATCGGCCAATTTGTATAATTCTTTTGTCGTATATTTTTCTCCTATGGCTAAATCAACTTTCGGAAGATGTTTAGAAGGGAATATTTCTTCAACTACCCTATCCCTGGCTGAACCTTGTATTGCAAATTGCTTAAATAGATGATCAGGAATAAGTCTATCAGGCCCGATCACAGATTTACCGTACATCTTTTGCAAGACAGTACGAACAAAAGCATGAAGTTCCAAGTACAGAGGTTGAATTTCCAACAACAGATCTTCCATATCAGTGATGTTGAATCCTCTTGACCAAAATTCGAAGGGAGACACATCTATGAAAAGTGAATTATGTATCATAGAAATTTTGTAATTCTTCAAGAAATTGATCAGAACTTACTACTTAAATTTGCAGCGTCTTTTAATCCCTGCAGTGTTAAATTCAAATTTTCCTTTGCCCATTGTCCAGTAATTTTCTTCCATGCAGCCCAATAGTGTTGGATTTCCTGTTCGTCACTAGATTTTCCCATTATTTCGAAAACATCTGGATAAAATGCCAAATAACTGTTCTTTCGATCATATTTTGGAATTTCCTTGTATTGAGTTAAATAATCAAGTTCTTTTAAGGACTCCAATATTCTTGAATATCGAGTAGCTCCGATAATATTTTCGTCAGCTAATTGTACCAATACTTTGAAGGCATACTTCAAATCTTCATCTTCAAAATTCTCAAAATCAAATCTTCTAGCATCTTTAACAATTTTATTCACAAAGTTTATGTAATTTCGATTGGTTTTGTATTGATTGAGACGAATATCAACCTCAAAGATATAATCTTTTTCTACTAATTTATCGAAAAACTGAAACATTCGATTACTTGTTTGATTTAGAAAATTTCTAGCTTGTGTTTCGTTGGAATTCAATTCAATACAATGAACTATTGAAATCTATAATTAAAACAATTAAAATTTACTTAATGAATGTAATCAATGTGGTTAAAGATTTTTTTTGTTTTTTTAATACCACTAAAACAAGTATTCCAAAACCTGCTAGGTTTATGGATTTACTTCTAGCCATTGTGAGAGTCACTACTCTGTTTAGTTTTATTTATTAATATTTCTTAAACTTTTGATATTAGTTACAAACGAGCACTATACGAACGACTGAGCTAAGATCAACTTAGAGAAATAGTTTTATATTGAAATTTGACGTCTACCTTTGGTATTTTGAGATACAAAATACAATTATTGTTGTAATGTAACTAACTATATGCAGTGTGCGCACCTACTTGGTTTAAAAATAAACTGATAATAGGGGTTTCCCAAAATCAGACTTCATGCAGCTTATAATACATTGGAGATGGTAAGACGTCAGCTTAGGGTGTAAACTAGCTTTCTCCATGTTTGGTTTTATTACATATAGTCAATTACTTATTTTATTTTTAAGAACTAAGATTTTTATAATGGAGAGATCTCGGAATAGCGTTTCCGATAAACAAGATCGTTCTCAAGATCGCATATAAAATCTGTTGGCTATCTTATGTGGTCGCATAGAACCTTTTGACGTTGGTAGCACTGTGAATTTTTTTTAGACCTATCAAAGAATGCCAACTTCTTCATTGCTAATGGAAATGTAGTGATAGTGATCAAAACTGGACAAGCGTACTTATGAGCAGGTATTATAACCGGCTTGTGATTCTGAACCGTTGTGTTCTTGTTAAATTCATTTTGCCTTCTAAGGAGTAAAGTTTGCGCATTTCGGAATTGCCATTGCTTGTTCAACTCCATGATATTGGTAAAACTTAAACTATTCAACTTAAACTATAAGTTATTTGGAACTGTCTTACGTGGGAACAACAATTGATGACGATGTTCTGACTTTTAGTACAAATTCTTTATCGTTCTCTTGTGTTGCTGGAAAGTAGCTGTTGGTTAATATAGTTATTAAATTATTTAAAATTAACGGAAATATTTGAAAAATTTCAAAAAAACTAATTTGGAGATGACTTCTTGGTGTTTTGATTTTGAGTGTGTTTCATGAATCCCGACAATAAAGAACAAAAATGATCAGAAAAGTAAATGTTTTTCTGTTTCATGAGAAAAAATTTAGCTCCAAACTGTTCTACATACTGTCACTTTGTGTCCCATGAAGTTTTTCAGAACTTCAAACGTCAACTGATTCGTGTTTTATTCACAAATTTAATATGATACAAATACAATTGATAAAAGAATGTGATTTTTTGAGATATTTTAATTGAAAAAAATATTGTAGTATCTAAAAAATCTATTTGATATTAATTAAAATGAAAAATCATTTTTTTTTTTAATTTTTAATGTTTATTGATTATTGCTTACGTCAAATTTATAAAACACGAAGTTGAACTTTTCGCTACTTTTTAGTTCTGATAGAATTCCAGATCTTGTACTATTCTGCTCTGTTCTAATCTAGATTCTAAACACAACTAATGATAACCTTAGATTATCAATTTTCAAATGTTGGACACAAATAGGTTTCTTCTCGCTGAATTTCAGATTCCATCAAAATCTACGATTTGGATTTCACATGAAAAGAACAGTATAAGAATAATGAAATCAACAGCAAGAAAATAAAAGTGAATTTTGCCTTTTTTTTAAACTAACTTATTTTATTACTAGCAAAAAAAAAAAAAAAGCAAAAAATGGTTAGTGACACCCTATGTTCCAATTAGTTAGTGACACCCATGCCAATTACCTATAATCTGCTTGCATTCTGAAGTCTTGATTCACTTACACAAATTCACCCAGAAAATTAATAAGTTTGGAAAACAGATGGAATGCTCAACGGTATGTGCAATGCATGCAAGCAAAATTATCTTCGCATTTGATTTCTGTTATTACAAAGTTGGATCATGAAAACTACGCTTGCGCTTTAAAACCACTAACCTGGCCTATTCAACGTCATATCATAATCTTAGAAGAACATAATTATATAGGCACATCGGAATAAAAGAATATTACATATCAAAAATATCGAAAATGCAGTTAATAGACGGTTTGCAATAACTGTCTCACGATCGTATGTGGTAATTTAATAGAAAAAAGGTGGATAAAATATTTAAATACCTGCAAGCAAGTCGTATCCAAAAAAATGAACTACACACAAATAACTTATTTCAAAACTAGTTTTATAAAAATAAACTAGTTTTGTAAATGTTGAAGTTGAAATTTTTCGATATTGGAATTATTGTACAATAATTTCGATTCGTCGATGCCAAAACTTTCCAAAATAATATAGGAAAATTTGCTACTTTACTCTCTTAAAACACTTTTTTTTGTATAAATATCGTATTGAAATCTGTTAATAATATGGCTTTTTGTATTGTTGTATAATTTCTAAATTTATTTTCTTCGTCGGCTAACTGCAATTATACTAACAATCAGCCTAAGAATGTTATTACATTTCATTTAAATTATTCAATGCGTATACTTCAGTCAAATATGACTGGTATGGAAGTTAAATAAGGCGTAAATCCCAGTGAATATGATTTTGTATGTGTAAATTATTTTATAAATTACTTGAATCCATTGGCGTAGTTAATTTTTCTTCTGGAAGGGTCTGGCCTCCCAAACTGGCAATTATAAAATGAGAACAGTGGGTGGGATTGGAGACGAGGTTTATATCTGCCTCGCCCCCTGTCTTCCACACTCTAGCTATACGAATGGAAGAACCATTGTATCCATTAAAAAAACTAGATATATTGAAATGGGTATTTCTCTTCCCTTCATATACCCAACTTAATTGACTTGTAGTAGCAGTAAATACCACCATTTTGAAAATTAAAGTATAACTCGTTTGTATAAATTATTTTGAAACAAAATATCCAAAGGCCGAAGAGGAACTTGTGGACAAAATTATTTAACTTAAGGGTAAATCGAAGATTCACTTACCCCTCATATAGTATGGAATGACATTTTTGAACATTTTCGCTCACCCGTGATTAAATAAATTGCGTAATCTATAAAAAAAACTTATCCATCACCAATTTTCTTCAAGATATTTCTATTCAATATACCTGGAGCCTATTTTACCAAATACTTTTCACTTTTCATTTTGCAACTTCTCACTTTTACTTTGCAAATTTCGCCAATTTCCAAAGAAGATATTTATTGTAATGAAAAGTTGAAAAGTTTTCCTCTTTGCAAAATTCGATACACCAAATACAAATTTGCAAAGTGAAAAGTTCTTTTCTGCAAAGTGAAAAGTTTTGTTAGATTGCAAAGTAATTGTGCGTTTTATTTCACCAAAAACATAAAATTTGCAAATTATATTAATAATTAAGAAGAGCTTTTCAATAATAATATGCAAAGAGACATTTTTGTTAACAGATAAGAGTTAGTTCAGAAATGATGTCAAAAAATCATAAAAATAAATAATGAAGATTTGTTTAAAGTAAATAATAGTGAAAGTGTAGTTCAGGCCACAAAAACGATTTTATTCAAATTTGGTAGTTTAGGATTCTGGATGTCAAAAATGACTGTAACGATTTTGATTAAATTTCTTACGTGTATTTCAACCCATGAAAGGTCTTACTTTTAAAATAAAAAAATATTATTCCATCGGGTACATTTCTTGTCAATATACAGCGATTCAAATGTTTATGTCATGTAGACCATAAGGACACCAACGGACCTGACCCATGAGTCTTATTCGCATCCAAATCCTATGGATAACGACGTGACAGAGGCAGCGGCCTCATCTTAGGAGCGATCAAGTGGTGGAAGATTTGAACCAACTTCACGTGTGAAGCTGGTGGAAACTAGCTAGAGAGCGGCCTGTTTGGAGAGGTTTGTTGGTTAAGGCCGAGATCAACCCTGGATTGTAAGCTCCATCTTTAGTCTTTCTTTTTGTCATTCTTTTGTTATGAGTGTGTGCCTTTTCATTTCATACTTCAAACACCAACATTTACTACTTCTGAAAACCATATTCAAATTTTTCAAACATTATTGGCAGTTTTTTATATGTTTTTTCGTATGCTTAAAATTTAAAAACATATTTTTAAAAACAATTCACAATTAGGTTCTTGCTCGAGGTTAACTCAAGACTTATATAAATGTCTATATGTATATTTATAAATATAAAAACCTTAGACATCATTCGTACCCTAAGTTATTCTAAAGAAAAAAGAAAATACCTACAACAAAGACATAAACACAAAAAGAACATTAAATAAAACAGTACGCGTGAATCTTTTTCAATTTCCCTGGTTGGCCTGGTTTTTGCCTTTTTAGTTTCTCATTTGCATAGATAACCAGACACTTACCACTGAAATAACATTCTTTTATACACCAAGGAGTCGTCACTCTTCATTTAGACCCGCATTGTTTGCTAAGTCCTGTGTTTGTACATACATATTTTAGCAACATTGTTTACCAACGCCTTTCTCAAGTACTTAGGTCCAATTTATGATAACTCTCACCATCGCGCTATTTTACATTGCTAGCTGATGGTGAAAACTTTCCCACACCATAAAAGAGAAAAAAAAAGAACTGCCCTCAAGGCCCTTCCGGTAAGGAAAATAAAACAAAAAAAAAAGTATAAACTTGGTTCGTCGTTGAAATTTCATTCTAAGTTGTTTCATGTGAATTCTTAAACTACCTTTAGTTAGAGAATGGCCAGAAAGTTTCGCACTTTGTTTTTTTTTTTTTTTAATTTATAGGACAAAACCGTAGATTGCATAAAAATACAACATATAAAAAGAGCAACAACTATATACTACCTTTCCTTACTTGTAAACATACCACGTTTGGTTTGGTTTGGTTAGGTAGATTTTTCTATAGAGTTTGAGCTTTTTGCGAGCTGGGGCTTGTGAAACATGTCCTTACCTTAAAGCCTATTTCTTTGGAAAATATCTCCCATTGCAGTAGAAAAATAAATATGAAAATATTTTGAAATAACAACAACTCCTTCAGGTATCATCCTATTAGTATCTGTCTTAATAAGGATCTTTTTTCTCTTTGGAAATATTTAGGGTTACCGTGCTATCCTTGCGCTATGGAGAAACTTCTATAAAGCCATTACAATTTGAAGTTATGTGGTTGTAAGTTACAATGTTTTTTTATTTTATTTTAGAACAAAAAGAAATAGTGTTAGTTTTTGTTTGGTCTACAATGAATAACCCTCTCAGTTTAAATTTGGATTCGGTTTAGATGATATTAAACCCGATGTGTTCTATTAACTTAAAAGCAATTTTTTACTTGCGATTACGATAATTCAAGCTATGTAATCGTGCAAAACAAAAAAAAAGTTGAGATAACTTGAAATTACGTTGATAGAGAATGCGAAAAAAGTGAGTCCGACAATTCTGTCTGTCTGTCTGTCTGGCTGTGTCAAAAGCCACAGCTTAAACAGATGGGGCGATTTACTTCAAACTTGGTAAGTGGCGTTTTTTTTTGGAGACTATCCCCAGACAATTTTTTACTTTTTTTTTACCTTACCATTTGATATAAGTCAGTAAAATGATTTTATAGTTCATAGTGAATGATAAAAACATTTTCTGTTTAACACCCCTCTCCTGGGTCCGCACCTCAAAAATTTAGTGTTGCCATGTTAGTACATATAAAATATGTCTGTTCAATATTTTATTTCGATACGATAATTAGAAGTAAGCTTAAATAGGTTTGGGATGTTTCAACCCCCTCATGCCCCTCCCCTTGGTCTGCACCACCAAAATATTGTGTCATCATCTGAACTACATATATGTATGTACAAGGTTTCAGTGAGATAAAAAAAATTGTAAGTAGTCTAAAATTGATTTGGGGTGTTTCGACCCCCCAATGCCCGCAAACATTGTGTTGTCACTTTAACTACCTATATGTACAAATTTTCAGTTCGATATGATAACTGGAAGTAGGATAAGATAGATTTGGGGTGTTTTGACACCCCATTGCCCCTCCCATGGGACCACACCATCAAAATGTTGTCTACCGGACTACATATGTGTACAAAGTTTCAGTTCGCTACGATAATTTGAAGTGTGTCAAAATTGACTTCTTAGATTTTATTACACTGTTAGTGTGTTAGTAAAAGCATTTTAAAAGCATTTTAAAAATAATTAAAAAAAAATTCAATCAATATTGTTGACCTCTAATAGTTAAGCACTTAATTCCCTTTAAAACAATGGGAAGTTAATAAGATTAGGCAAGTGGATTTCCAGTCTTTCATTTGGTTTATTTTCGAAATAATATTTCAGGGGTTCACTGTGGCGTATGCGTAACCTTTTTTGCACTTCCTAAAATATAAATAAACTTAAACCAGTGTCGAAGTTGTATTAATTATTTAACAGAAAGATAACAAAATATTTTTATGTTTGGGAATTATTTTTAATTATTATTTAACAAAAGAAGCTGGGGAGTTCTACGTTATGCACTTATAAACTATATTGCCTTAGCACCATTTTTTAATGTTGGACATCCAACATACTAAAGCAATAACACTGTGTGACAATTAAAAGCCTATTTAATTCTGCAATTAACAAATTAATATTAATATATTTAGACACTATTTTTTAATTGCACAAATCAAAAAACAAAAATCATATTCACTAAAGAATAATTCTAGATTTCGCAACATTTAAAGCTTTGATCACACTTTGGTTCCCCTAAAGAATCAATTGATTGACTCTTTTAATACTCCAACACATACTCATCATCAAACCTCAATCTGCTGCTACTTTCATTACTATAATTATTTTTTTAATTTTCTCATTATTTTAGTATTTTCATTTGATTCAAAATGATATTTCTTTTTTTTTTAATTTTTTGTTGACCTTAAATTCTATGTCTGAAATCTATCAAAGGATCAAAGGTTCATCATCCGTTATAATCAATGTCGCAGACTCATGCAATTAATCCCACAAGGACATCATTTACTTAGGTATGAGTTTGTAGGCTGTTTTCTCATTGCCAAAGTGTTTAAAAAGGCTTCAACGTTTTTTAATCTCTTCAGAGTTGCAAATATCAACGCTTCATTAATTCAGTCAAGGACAGTTAATTTTTTTTGGATTTTGGTATGCGTCTTTGTAATTGATTTTCGCTTAATTGATGATGCGCTTTAATAAAAAAATAACAATCTTTAGGTGGATAAATATAAAAGAGGGATTTGCGAAGGTTAAACTTTGTGGATATTTTTCTTTAATTTGTTTGAAAGCAATAAAAAGGTTGTGGTGTTAAGTTTGTATCCGAAAGTGTTTGTTTATACACATTTTAAAGGTGCTTGGCTGTTTTGCAAGTTGATTTTCAAGAGTTACTTTTGGGTGACTGTCCACTTGAGATTAATATGATGTAAAATTTAGCTATCTTGTAGTTTAAAGTAGTGAAAACCCCATGTTTTTAGAAATGGAATCAAATATTGGAAATTTCAAAAATAGGGACAAATTTGTTTGATAAAAAAATGTTTGTTCACAAAAATCTTATGGTTAAGTTTAAAAAAAGAAGAAGAACAATTTTTAACCCATAACTGTCTAATTGTAATGCCAACACAAAAAAAAATCATCCCAATTGGGTCAGTTTCGCCCGGCTCCGATATAATTTCATTTCCTTACTCCACTATAATAATAGTTTTTTTTTTATTAATTGTAAGCCCCTCTAAGTTCCTGACATCAAAGCAAAATAATTTTGTCTTTACGACAAAAAAATGCCGAAAAACCCATGAATAAAAACATTCATGTACATAAGTCTAAAAATAAAAGAAAAATTTCATTTTTTGGCGAAATTTTCAGAAAGAATAATCCATTGGCAAAACTAAGAACCAACTGAGTGCCTTTGCATTTTGTTTAAGCAAATATATAAGAAACTGCAATAAGTATAAATTAGTTTTTTACTTCACTTTTTTTTTATTCAAATTTAATTAATTTTGTAGCCCTGAATGTTATATAGAAATCTAGCTCTTAACGATTAACCAAAGCCAAGTATTTCATATTTTAACAATAGATGAAATAATGTAAAACAAATTCCATGAATTTCATACAACAATTCGTATAACAAACAAAACAAAGGAAAAAATAATTAATTTAGATGTGAATTAGAAATGTTAAATCACGAATAACTTTGCACTCAATGGTGGTAAAGAGTTATGTTTTTTTTTTTTAATTTGTAGGGAATGTTAAGGGTTCCAAACTTATTTTCATTTTTTAAACCATTAAGTTCGTCACGTGAAAAAAAATGGAGGGATACAAAATTCCGATTTTGTTTTAGTGATTTTTGAGAGGGTGTATTTAAATGAGAAATGATCGTATGGAGATGAAACAAATGGAATTTAAAATTTTTGATATTCTTCTTTTTAGATTTTTTACTGAATTATTTTGAAACCCAACCGTTATCACGAAGTCATAAGGAAAACCGCCATACTAATAATTTAAATTTTTTTCATTAATACATATTTTTTTTGAAAACTTTATTAGATTGTTTAAAATATTTTATTAAATATCTGTGGACAAGTTTTAGTCAAAATCGCTTAAACCGTTTACGAGATATTCACAAAAAACAAAATAAATTAAAAAAAAAAAAAACGGCAAGGCTGTTTCTCCATTGAAAGAGTTTTCTGAGAAAAACTAAAAATTCAGTTTTGTTATAATCACAGAACACAATACATACACAAAATTTAAATAAAATCGTTAGAGCCATTTTCGAGAAAGATCCAATAACCAATAAACCGTTATATAAAAAAAGCTAGTTTTCAAAATTACGTAAAAAGCATTTGTACCAAATTTGAAGAAAATCCGTCCACTCGTTTGGCCAGTTGAGATGTGTACAGACGGCTGCACAGCCGTACAGACGCACAGAAGCATAGAAAATTTACCTCAAAGTCAAAGATGTAGCACGGGCAGGAATAATTAAACTTCGCTAAAATGTTATATTAAAACAACCAAAAAAGTTATCAACATTTTTTAAACGCAGTTAGAAAGAAGAGTATCTTTCCTACATTAACAATTGTTTTACCATCAGTATTACCAAAAAAAATTATACATTGACCATAAGGTATACCAAAAAGTAGCTGTTTAAATCATCGATAAAAGATTAAAGATAGAACTTACTGTAAAACAATTTAAGGACATAAATGTGGTATGAAGTCCATAACAACGCAATAAGTTTAAAGTTTTCTATAAATTTTTATAAAATATTATTAAGATTCAACATTTCAATAGACCATCAAAGTTCTTCAAATTTATTAATCACGCGACAAAGCGTTTTTCTTGAAGCCCATGTTGCACTGTATGTGTGACAGAGTGACACTTTGTTTTCGGCAAGCGTTTAATGTCGTTTGGAAGTCCGGAAGCAACCACAAGTCTTCTGATACTATTTTAATGGCACAAAAATGACACATATGACACAATAAATCAGTTTTAGGAGACTTCTGGATGCTTCCGAACACCTCTGGACGTCCAATCGATCAAAACGACACAAATTTCTTCTATTTTTTGGTCTTAAATATTCAAATTGGTGATATCAATGATATATTTAAAAACTGAATCCCATACATTGAATTAGAAGAATAAGAAAACCTGTTTCTAACCTATTTAGACGATTTTAAATATTTCGAATATGTATAGTATTTTGAAAAACGTGTTTCCAACGAAACGAATAGTGCTGCCAATTTAGGAATGCAAATATAGAAGTTTGTCAAAAAAATACTTTTTTTTAGCATTAGGGCATAAAAGAGCGGTAAAAAAGAGCAGAACTCAATTTTGCCACTCCGGGTAAATGACCGCTTGCCACCCCCCCCCTTACTTCTGGCCCTGGTGATGAGAGTAGATCGTCCTATGGAGGGATCTCAGACGAAATATAACCTCATCCATCATAAAATGTTTAATTTTGTTTTGATTCAAGCACAAATTCGTTTTTGATAAAACTTAAACTACAAAAACTCACAAATGTATCTGTTTATGTTGTAGTAAATACTTCTTCAAGAATGATAAAATCTATATAATATGTTTCCTACGCACTCCATGTGATGCATTTCCATCAAAACTTTGCCAAGCAATACTTAATTGATTTTCACTGCAAGTTTCCCTCCAAGGTTATATACTTTACACACAATCTTTAAAACCCAACAGCCAAATCCTAGGTCAGAGAAGTTAAAAAACTTATCACTGATGCTTTTAAGCTTTCAAAATCTAAGCCTTATATTCATTATCTTATAGATATACTTATACAGGAAAGTATCAGCTATATGGTAACTCTTTGTCTCCAATAACCCGCTTCTGGCTATGAAGTGTGAGTTGGTTGTTTCTACAACTTGTTTAGTGGTAACATCAAAATGTGGTATAAATTTCAGTTACAAGCTCCCTTGTCTGTACTTCATATTTCCAAAGATGATGGTAAGTTTGGTGGGTACAGGTAGGCGGTACCCAGCAGAAACACCACTCCCATCCCCACCACCGCATCGTCATTCATTTAATAAGAAAGTGCTGTAAAAGCAGTTCTGCGTAAGACCTTCATGGACTTCTTAGCTATAAGCTTTCTCCAAAATTAAACCTTAATGGTGTTTATGTGTGTGTATCAGAGCATGTTAACTCACACACATCGCTATACAGCACACAAATCGTGAATTGTTAATTGTTTTAATAAGGCGACAGCAATACAATGTAACAGCTTCCACACATTGTTGCGGCGGTTAGCCAGACCTGCCATTAACCAAACCCAGCTGCAGTACATCATAATAATGTTAAAAGCACTAAATCTACTACACACAAACACACACCAGCACGCAATACTAGATAATACCAAGCCAGGCACACGATAAGAGTAGGCGAGGCGAGAAGTATTATGGTGCATAATAGATTTTGTTGCAGCATCATCATGGTGTGAAAAGTTTTCCATTTAACGTGCTTGTATGGCGTTACATTATTCATGATTAATTACATACCTTCTAGCCATGGTTTTGGTCACCCTGTGTTGTATATTATATCGTTGTTCATCATAATATCTCCACTCTTCCCCCCTCTGATTGAATTCTTCGGGGAGCTAGATGAACTCGAATTTATTGGAGGGAAGTGAGGAGGACCTTAATGGTTACACACACTAGAGTAGGAGTATGTAGGTCCATATATTTGGATTATCCACGACATTGGAATCGGTGTGTTGCATCCATATCGCATATAGTGTGAGTTGTTGGAGAGTAGAGAGAGAGAGAGAGAAAGATATTGGTTAGGCGGTGGTTAGAGAAATGTGTGTTGATTTAGGGGTTATGTTTTCAGCAAGGATTACCGGTGGCAGGATCATATATGGAATGATTTATGCATGGTGGAGCATTGAAAAAGAATTTAATTCATCCGGTTGCAATCAACTGGAGGATGCAGAGAAGGAAATTTGCTGACTAGTTGCTCTATACAAATTGTTGCTTGCAATCTCTCCATTCATACTATAATTTAGTTCAAAGGTCAGTGATGGGACCTTGTTGTTTGCAAATTTGTTTGTCCTCATTTGATATTTATTGCAGAAATATTTACTCGGGGTTAGTTGTTTTCATTTTCTATTCATTTTAAGTTTAGTTAAGTTTTTTTTTTTGCAAATTGAAGCAAAATCTTTTTAATGAATTTAAGGATGATTAGGGAGGAACTTGTATATTCGAAAAATTGAATCAGAAAATTAATTAGTTTGCAAAGTGGCTTAAACTTTCATTGGAGACGGTGTTTTTAATGAGAATACTGGAAACTTTCGTTACTTTAGTAATCATGAAGTTTTTTCGGTCTTAGGGTGGAATTCATAGTCGCCATTTAAGTGCAAATTTTTCTCCAGTATTGCACTTTAGGAGACTTATGGCCACTTTAGCTATTCATTAACAAAACGAATTTAAGAGTTTGCTGCAAACGAAGTTGAAGTCGAAAATAACTGTCCAACAAACGAAAAGCTACGCATTTTTTTTTAATCATTCGCAAAAAGTGTTTAACTAAAACGAATTTACCAATTTTCTGTAAACGAAGGCGAACAATTGTCCAGCAAACGAAAAGTCGTTCGGGCAGTCGTTCGCTTAACGTAGCAAGGGGCTGATACTGGATTGAGATCGAAGAGTTCATTCTAACAGATCGACTTGTTTAAATCGTTTATAGAAAGAGGTTAAAACATAATAAAGATCCCAGGAGTAGATCGAAAAACGAAAGGTCAACCCCGGCACAGATTGCCGGGGCAAGTCTATGGTAGTTGGTAGACCTCGTCAATGCAAGTGGCTTATCCTCCGAAGGCTATTTCTTCAGCACGGGGTGAATAAAACCGCTCACACCGTACCTGAAACTTTCGAATCTCGCATCAAACTATTTTCTTCCAAGCTCATGTCGTCTCATAAAATTGCTGCAGTTATTGAAGACTTCTACAATATCAAGGAATGTTACCAAAGTGCATTCTTAATGATGTAGGTGTGGGAAAAATTCGATTGTGACTGTTAGGTCCCGGTTTGGGTATCCATACAAATTTTACTTAACTACGTAAGGGAACCCTCTTAACTTCCATTCTTCAGAGTTATCTCAAGAGTGGGGCTGAAAATATTGGAGGCCGTTTAAAGACCAGCTGGTATTATCATGACGTGTTAGAAGAAATGGTCAAACATTAAAGTGCTCAGCAAATCAAACAATTGGTCAATAGAGAAAATGTTCGGTAATAAATCTCCTAAAATATTCCAATGCAATGATGAACAAACTAAAGATAAAATTTTACTACAAAATAATATTCAATGAAATTTCACTTAAATGACAAAATATTTGAAAAAAAGTCATTCACACTAAAAGAAATGACCTATATAACACTTCATTACCGTATTCTCCTATGAAGTGTTGGAATGAATTGGTTGAATGTACCAAACCCTTATAAAATGAAGTTTTTTTTCTATACAGAAATATAAGAGGCACATAGTTTGAAAAGCAAATAAATTACATAAAAATGTATAAGTTAATCGTAAATATAAAATACAAAATATATATTACGTGTCGACTTTAACCCAATATTATAAGACGTCTTCTGTGTCTATATATTTGTGTTCGACTAAAGGAACTTTATTCTCCGCATCAGGCAAACAACATCATTACATGTTAAATGCAGAAGCAGTATAGTCGCAGTCTTGGGGCTATTCAATAGCAGGCAGTCATGTTATTTGCACTATGCTGCCTTTGGTGTAATATTGTATCCTAACAATCATAGTGCCTAAAGGAAGACCTTTTTATGTATATACATAAATTGAAAGGCAACAAGCATCTTGGTTCTGACTCTTTTATGTATTCAAAAAACCCTAACATCAAACAGTCGCAGCCAGAGCAAGTCAACCAGCAACAGAGCCATCCAATGCACGTCTTAACCCATAATAAGAAAGACAACAATTTTTATTTTCTAAAAACTTCTTCATGTCTTCTTTAAACTTGGATCTTCTGTATCTACTTACAAATACAAAAAAAGAAATTGGCATGAAGGAGTTACATTTACGAATAGAGAAAAGAGACTACATAATATACAGCAAAAAATCTCGGAAAGTCCGCTGAGTTGTCGTCTGAAGTTCTAAGGACTTGCTGCCTTAAGGGCAGTTGATAAAAATAAAGCTATACGAATGTCTTTAGTTTTTCACATGAGAAGAGCTTTCGAAAAAGAGGAATAACAGGGATAAATATTCAGTATGTGAATTTCACCAGCTGCTACCTATACAAATATTCCGAATCGAAATAAAGGAACACAAATTTAATACCACAAATAAGAAATCAGTTGTTATACATTTTTGCATTAAAATTTCACAAAAAAAAATATTTTTGTATCGGTCAACGAAATTGAAAATTTCAGATTTGTTGGGTAATATTTTTTAAAAATCTGATTTCTTGGTGTTGCTTGGTGCTGTTGTTAAGTTATATGAAAATTTTCAATAAAATTCTGTATTCTTAGCGTTATGTGTACTGAAATAAGTAATTAAATGAAGAAATTAATAATAGAATTTCTTTGATGATAGTTGAAGTTAAGGCACACAAAAAAAATGTTTAATACCGCAGAAAAAGTCATGGAATGCCACGGGATACAACAGTATAAATGATGATGATTGTCAAACAAAGTGCTTAGTACAACGGGAACAAGAGTATATAATACCAAGAAAAGTTGTGGAGAACACCGTGAAAAGTCTCGGAAAAATATGCTATATACCGTGTTCTACTGCGGAATACTGGTGGAAGATCGCAAAATACTGTGAATAGAAAAGAATGGAAAGTCATGATAAAAGCGCTTAGAGTACTTCAAGAAAAAACAGTAAAATACCGAGGGGAGCATCTTGGAAAGTCGCTGATACCACGGGAAAGAAAGTAAAACAACTCGTAAAAAGCTGAGAAAGGTATGAAGAGCCGTGAAAAAACGGGTGATAAGTCGCTGTAAGGAGTATGAAACGTTGCGTTGCGGAATACACGCGAAATAACGTAGACTATCGCAAAAAAAAGAATATCCTGAAACAGATCGCGAGATACATTTGTAAGAATTTTGTAATAGAGCAATTTTTTAGGACTTTGTACGATTTCGCGAAATTGCGCTCATTAATTGGGGACTTCATACATTTTTTCTGAGGTATTCCACACTTTTCTGTGACTTTTGACGTTAAACACATTTTCTTCTGCTACTATATACGTTTATTCAGCGGTATTTCGTGTTGTTCCATTATCTTCACAAGGATAACTGTATGTGGCCTGCGGATGCGTCATAAAAATCTGGTATGTAAGATAGCTATTATAATAGATGTGGTGCAGTAATTTAATTAATGTAATGACTCACTAAGATCCGTTTGCTGATACAAAATGTAAGCCTATATGTTCAACATACATAGTTTTATGTGACAGTTCAACATAAATATTTAAAATATTGTGTTTATCGGATCTATTTACAGAATAAAAATCAGGGCAAAGTATGCCGAGTCAGCTAGTAAGAAATAAAAATGAATGCTGTACTGAAATGTTTTTAAAGTCTTTCAAACTATTTTTCAGGATAATTATCACTCGTATGCTTTATACTTTTCTAAAGTTTTTTTGTACGGTGAACCCGAATCTGAAGTCGAAACTACTCTTGAACGTCACATTTTAGAGATATTCTAGCATGAACAGCACACCCAGTACCCGTTCAAAAACCTGCAATAACAAAGAACATAGAACTCCAACTCCTGTGAGTACAAAAGTGGCACTAAACATTTGGAAAAGTCAAATCAAAGTAAAAAGACAACTTAGAGTGGCAATCAACCAAAAAACTTCTAGCATGGTAATTGAAATTCAAAAAACTATACAATAAGTCATAGAAAAAGCGACTGCCTCTTAACGATAATCAAATTGGATCATGCAGTTCAGGCTTGGGCACTGAAAATCTAAGATCAACCAAGATCACAACTCAAAAAATCAGAAGAAATTTAGGGAAAAACTAAACTACCCTATCTTAGCATGGTTAATAGTTACTGTGCCATATTTGTTTCGTTGAATAAAGTTGTTCTCTAAAGTATTTTTTCCATTCAAGCTTGATTATCAAATTTTGAAAGAACCATTGCTGGCTAAATTCTGTCATTTGAATTTGAAAACTCCGACGTTTTTACTCAAAGGATATTTATTCCAAATCAATGCATTGTATGTATAACACACTTCCAATTGCAAATAAAATTCTACGTCCTTCTTCTTCTCTTATGAACTCAGAGGACCTATGTATATACCAAAGCCAAGACTCAATAAACTGTTATTATAAAAAGTTAAGAATCCATTAGAAAATTACGCTAATTTGAACTTTTCAAAGTATAATTTCATAGGAAAAACGAAACCGATGACGACGCCAATGCTTCCAAAGCGGACATTTCAAGTGGAACAAGGACTGCTAGAACTCTATATAGTATTCAACTTGCTTGTCGTTGTTGTCGATGCTGCCTCGTTGTCGTTTGCAATAAAGTACTCTCGATTCTCGACCAATTTGCCATGGATTAAGGCAGTGCACCTTTCCTGTCCACACAATTTTACCGTACTTAGTTGAAATTCGTTTTGCTAGAGTTTATTATTGTACTCGTGCAATATGCAGTTACAACTTCTATACACACAAACGGACTTCAACTTCAAATTTTGTATGGAGTGTGTTGTTGCATGATGATGGTTGCGGGAGGTTGGGTGATGGCTCCTCTTTTGATTTCTAACCGTTGATGTTAAATAGGAAATGGCAAAAGTGATTGGAATCAATTATTTATATTTACGGAAGTTAGGAGGAAGGTAGAGCTCCTGCTACTCCAGCACCATTACCAGCGCACACAGGCACTCTCGCAGAACTACAAAAGCACCATGCTGCGCTTAATTCTCCCTTAAAGACGAACAATAATTGTGTGTATGAGAAGATCGATAATAATGTCCTTAGGAGAGCAACAACAAAATCGAAGAAAAAAGAAACGAATAAGTTCTGAGAGTTTTCTTCTTTTGTATTTCGTTTTACAATAACAACATCGAAAAAGGAACTGGGCTAATAATGGTTTGTTATTATTGCTGTGGAAAATGTGCGTGCATAAACAATTTTTTTTCTTAGTTTTCCCTTCTGATTTTTCATTTTTTGGTAACTTAGATTTTCTTCGATATCTAAAAGAAAAAAAAAATGTCATTGTTATTGTTTGAAAATTATTTATTATTTTTTATGATAACTTTAAATTTGTTTTTGTTTTCTAATTATTATTTGTGGCTTAGCAGTTTTGAAGTGAGGCAGCATATTTGTTACAACTTTTATTTATTTATTTTTTTTTGTAAAACTGAAAGCCTTTATGCCTTTCCATAATTAAAGGTTTTATAATAGCTAAAAGTGCCAATATCCTTGAATAACTAGTCTATAGAAAAAGACGGTTTTATTTTAAAAATACACAAAATAAGCTAATTCACAGTTCGGAAGAGACCAAATGATACAAAAATCGTGTTTGTAATTTCACATAAAATGCACATTATGCTTTCAGAAAGAATTTCCCTTTTAGAACTTTTGACTTCATTTATTAAATAATTTTAAATTTCCAAAAAGAAAACTATACAAAAATATGTGATTGGAAAGTATAACTTCTGACGTGCGTACATGAGTACACACACCTTTTTTTGTTGTTGCAGAAAATAAAGGCAGTGACATTGTTTTAGCGTAAAGAGCTAAAAAAGTAAGAATAGTCCGTCACTTTTTAATGTCTAAGCTATAGACACTTGAATTATTTTTTATCAATAGTAATAACATAGGCAAACAACAAAAGGAATTTTTTTAAAAATATACAATACGTACATTTTTTTATTTAAAAATTTGACACTGTGGCGTATACGTAACATTTTTTTGTATAGAATAACTTAAACTAAAATACTAATGTAAGAAATAGTATTTTTGACGTCTGTTGGTTCAGTATGAGTGGGCTTTACAGCTTTCCGAATATAAGTGACTTTTTCCATCTACAATATGTAAGCTGAAGGTCCTTAAAGATACATTAAATTAAGCTTTTATTGATTAAATTTATACTTGAGTATAATATTAAATGTTGAAAGGGACAAAACTTTTAAAGGCGAGCGTTGATGTTTGACAATGAAAGCAGATCAAACAAAATTACTGAAATGATGACAACTTGAAAAAGCAAAGAGACAAATAAGTACATTCAATTTTAATTGTAGAACAGATACTTAAGTATTTTTGTTTCTAAGCTTATTATTATTTTTTTTTTGTTCTTTTAACTTTAATTAGAAATGCTACAGAGAATTTACTTTTATTTTTATTATCATTTGCTTCTTTTTATTATTTTGCTTCAAATATTTTATTAATTTAAAGAAAAGTTTGCAACTAATTTTCAAGTTTTTTTTATGTTGTTTCAAATTTTCTTTTGCACAACTTTTGTGTTTAGCACACAGACCCATACACTGATTGCTTCCATCATCACTTGGCCCATGGATGTCGCAAATATATTTGTTACTTATGAATGTATCTGTATAAATAGTGGTTCTGTATCCTGGACAAGAAAGTTTAATTTTAATAGGATTAAATAAGAATCTACACAGTGAATAGAAAAACCAACTGAACTGAGAGATAATTTATAATATTTTTTTTGTTGCGTTCGATGGAAAATGAACCAGAAGTAATTAGTTTGGTTTTTGTTTCTTCTTAGATAAGTAACTTTAAATGGGGGATATTCAGATTATTAGGAAGATTCTGATGGAAACAGTGTGGATTTGATTGGGTAAGAAAATATTCATTATTTTCAAAGTTTAGCAATAATTGCAGCTCATAGAATTTTAGATGAAAAATTTAACTGACCACTTTGCTACGGTTCAAGAAATACAGCGGTTTTTGGAATTTTTTTTCGCCTAAATAAAAATAAATATAAAACGCAGAAGAATTTTTAAGTTAATATAAAAACGAAGTTTTTTAAACACATGATGATCTTTCTGAGAGTTTGAAAGAAAGATTTTAACAAAGGTAGGTGTAAATGTAGTCCATTTGTACGTTTATTTGTCGATGTTTCTGTAGAATGTAACAGTAGGTACTACTAGTTTAAGTGATTGCAGAACCTGTATAAAAGGTTTGCCTACCAGCAATGGTCTGAAAGTGATATGAACAAAATCACACGTATTTTAAGATAGATCATAATTTAGCTAAATGGGATCAAATATGGCATCTTGCTTTCTGAAGTGGGGTAAGTGATTATAAATATTGTTTATGAAATGATATTTTTTGCAGTCAAAACTAAAATGAGAATACTATTGAATACTATTCTGCTGAACGGCTTGAAAGCATATTAAAACATTTATAGACCGGGGAAAAAAAGAGGCCTGATCTGGACAAAATACCTTACAGCATTTTTACTGGTTGAAATTGTTCGCAGTAATGTCCTTAATCATACTCCAAAAGTTTCAACGAATCTCAATTGGGGTTTGGCTACCATTTAAAAAAAAACTGCATGAAATTTTTGGGTAAGCTATATCTATTAAACTGATTGTCATTGGGGGATCATTTAAATATCAAAATAATCTTATTTGTATGTTGAACCCATTGAGATTAAAACCGACGCAGTACGACTATTCTAAGTTCTTACAATAGTCCTTTTAATATAAATTCCTATTTTCAGTGCAATAGGGTTAATTGTTTGAAAACCTCCTTCCAATAGTGGTACAGCGAGACAATTTGATATGAAGGTTTTTTTAGGAAGAAGGTACGTTGTGCAATGAAAACCAAAACACCCTGTGAAATTAATGGTAGATTTAAAAAAAATCGTAAATATATTCTGATATACATAGATATAATGTGAAATCACTTCATAACAAATATAAGATTTTTCTTATAAAAATGCATTTAAAAGCGTTCCCGGAAATGATGAAGTCATAAGAAACTGATAGATACGTGGACGGATGACTGTTGGATGCTAATGCTTTATCAATCTGAATTATGTATTATTATATTCCCTTATTAATCAAATATACTAACTTCATATCTGATTGCCTTTTTTTTAATAGCTTAAAAAATACGTTTTTCTGCTATTCCAAAATACCTGCGAAATATTTTTCAAGTTTTTTAACTAATTTTATATATATACATATTTCAACCATATTTTCATTATACTCTATTTAAAAATACCAAAAATATGCATATTTTTTTCGAGAGTACTGTATAACTCATTCATAGCCTTAATTCGTTCCCAAAAATGACGTTTTGATTATTTATAAACGTTTATTTTCTTTCTAACAAAATCAAACGAAATATTTTTGACGTTTTGTTATAATCACCTCGATTTCACATCATAATATTGCCAAAAAATTATAATTTTTATCTTTCTTCATCATTATTCATCCAAAACAGGCGTTCCCGGAATGAAGTTTAATTGATTATGCTCCTTACATATCTAATTGAATTTCAATAACCACTTTAATTTAATTTATTCATGCAGAAAACTATTAATACAACAACAAATTGATTCCTTGACATAACGGAAAGACAATTTTTATATTTTGTCACTGTAACTATACCAATATATTTCTTCGGAAAACTTTTAAAATAAAAATTGTGATTTTTCTAATTTTTCTTGTAAATCACTTCAAGAAAATGTTGCCATCGTAATGCAGAATACAGTAATCTAAATTTAATTGATTTGAATAAATTTTTTAACCACTTGAATTTCAGCTTTTGAGTTATGCAAGCGATTCCGGAATGATTTTTCTGGTATATTTGATGCAAGAAAACAAAAATAACACTGTTTTAAGGAAATTTAATACGTTTACGTTTTTTACTTATTTTTTCTTTGACTTTTTCCCTATTGAAATTCCAATGCATGATAATTAATTTTTTGATAAAACTCAAAAATATTGATACGTAAATTTCAAAGAAAACTCAAAAAAAAAAACAGAACAAAATGGTTGCTGTACTTTTTAATTTTCATCATTTCATCAAAGAAAACAAGCAAAAAAAAAAACAACACAACAGAAATAATTTAAATGCCTTCAAACAAACCAACAACAAAAAACTCCTTTAGCCATTACGAAATCCTCTTCACAGATAATAGTTTCCCGAAAGTCCCATCATGCTTCAAAGTAATCTCTTCCACCATGTAGCGTGATAAAAAAAACTTCAACCAACCATGTCGCATCATGTCTCCATAATAACACATACAAAATTACCTTCTAAAGCTTATCCCTGTGTGAGCGGAGGTCTTCATCGGAATCATTCAGTTTTGTCTATAAAAATAACTATACATACCCATCTTGTATGTACATTTTTATTCCTAGAGGCTGAAATCGGCGAACCTTTTTGTATGCCACAAAATTCTCTTCTGGCATTCAGGAATTCAGGACGAAATTAATGTTCGTGCTACCAACAGTTGCCAGTTATCACGCAGAGTCATAATACATATGTGTGTTGGTATTCAATCAAATTTTTTTGTGTGGGTATTTTTTTTTCTCGCACACAAAAAAGCGGGAAGCAATTCGATCCTGATGAATTGACGTTGCATGGCAAGCAAAAAACAAACATCAACAAGGAAACTAAACAAAAATAACGAAAAAAACATGACAACAAAATATAAAAAAAAATAACAAAACAGAAAATTTCGATTTTCTCCTTTCATCCATCTTGTCAGAAGGGGAGAGGTGTGGCGGCGGTAGCGGCAGAGGTACAGAAGTGATGATAAAGGAAATCCTTTGTAGGTCATTGTGTTTTGTAACTACAAATTCAGTCTAACAATTCAACGACCAACGAACACCAAAGGCAATTTGTTATCCTTTGTATCTTCTGTCGCTGAGACTCAAACCAACAGCACCTCTACCTCACCGATATACCCACCCAATCAGCAGCCATCATCAGCGTTTGGATAAATTTTCACAAGGATATTCATTCATCGGAGCACGCTGCTTTTGACGGCTGACAATTACATTCACACGATTATTATTACAATAATGTACATAGAGACGGTCGCGTCGTTGTTGGTCGTTTAATGGATGGGTGTGAGTGGGGTTATGTTTTGCTGTCGTTGTACACAGAAGCCTGAAAGGATCGACCCTAAATTAATTAACAAAATTAATTTTGTCGTCTGTTTGTGTATCCTTGGCGTGTTAGAAATTATAAAATGTATCATAGTCTGCAAATTTTTTTTGCCTTGAAGGAAGAAGGTGATGGTGAGTGTCATAATCAGAGTCATTAAAAGGATAAAAGAACACAAAAAGTTACAAAAAACAAACAAGGAAAAACTTTCTGCTCAACAAGCATGAAAATACTACAGATTGATGTTGCCCTACTTTTAAATTTACTTTAAAATATGCAAATTGGCGTCCGTAAGAAAATAGAGCCATCTATCGTGCATAAGATGGTTTTCGTATGCGAAAATTCAAACCGTTGTGCTACATTTTGTGCAATAGTTTAACTGGCGCCCAACGTGGGAATCTTAACTGAGATACATTTTTATATACTTTAATTAAATAAAAGTGAGGATACCCTATGACACACATACATAGTTAACAATGTCCTTTAATGAAGAAAAAAAAACTATTTCTCACTTTAGTATCCTCTTCTTTCTACAAAGTTATGCGCACTGTTTTTCATCACGTGAGTGTTCAACCAGCATCACCTACTATTCCTTTTTTTATCGCTTTTTCAAAGGAATTACTTAGGTAAGAAGTTGGTTTTTTGTTTCTTTTCTACATGCTGTTTCGGTATCTTCATCTTTAGCGTTCAGCCTTCATAACCTATCCAACTTTGTTTTTGATTGAGTATATGGTTATGGTTTCTGTGTCAGTGTTCCTTTTGAAAAGTTTTACACCATCAGCCATTTTAAGGTATGTTGAGGGTTTATCAGAAAGATCATAATGAACTTGAGATTTTTATGTAATAAAAAATGTTGATGCATGTCAGTTTGTTTGTCTGCCTTCTGATTTACTTCAAAGTTAGTAACAGACATTTTTTTTTTCTGAGACAGCCTCTTGGATTTTTTTGTTTTAGTGGTAAACCAATTTCGAAAAAGCTTATATTAAAAAACGGGGAAAACTTAGTATGATGGCTGACTAAGGAAATACAAATAAGATACTTACCCTCGTGAAAAATCCAACTCTTCTTATTTGGCTCATTGTCAGATGGTTCTAATGAAATTTTTGTTTTCTCACCGCGTAAAACAGTCCTGAGTTTTTAACGTGCGAAAGAATTTTATCTTTTTCTTAAGTTTGCTCAGAAGCCTTTATGGTTTGACCCTTGGTATGCAATAACTAAGGTGTTTCGCGTTGGATCTTAACTCAGTTGGGAATTTAGCTTTCCTACTTCAATATTATATGTATTATGAAATATGAAATGAGTTTTGATGGAAGGAGTTAATTGTTTTTTCTTTCGTTTCTTTTTCTGCTAGGAATACAATACATATTTTCAAAGAGAAAAGATTTCAGTTAATGACAGACAGTTTAGGATTAAGTGGTGAGCACATTTTTTGAGCTTTTAGGGCTCCGCTAGCAAAAACAAGAGACAATAAAATAATGTTCAAGAAAAAAACGGCTATCATAAATAAATCGTAGAGAAAACAATCAAAAACTAAATTAATGCCTAATAAATTTGCTAACTAAAATTTGTAACGAAAAAAAATGTCCACTTTATTTGACACAAAAACTCCGTATTTCTTACGTTTTCGAAATAATTGTAGTTCAAAAAAATTATTATTTGTTAAAAGACTTAGAAACATGCATTTCACTTCATCTCAATGCAACCATTTTTCACTGAGATACCGTCTATCGAAAATCACTAAAATTTTTAGAAAAAAATCATTTTCCTTTAAATCTGTGGGCTATTGTATACAAATTCCTGACGAAATTAGAACCTATATCTATATTTACTAATCAAAGACAAACAAATAAAAGTATGATATTAGTTGTTGTGTTTTCCCAGAACTTATCCGGAATGAGTTTTCTTTCAAAATATCATGTACCGTAGGGTGGACCACAGTTTCAAATTTTTGGTATTTCTCTTTATAACCACTGAATTGTCAGAATTTTTTTCAGATTTAAAATTAGAGAATCGATTTTATGCAAAATGGGTTCATTTCCAAGTTTTTACTATTTAAGAATTAGAAATAACGGGTTTAAAAAAAAATATTAAAATAATCTATAGAGAAATCTTTGTTGTTTTTGTTTTTCAATACAAATTTAAATTGAGAGTTTTTAAAATTTTTGAAAGTTGGCTCATTGTTAAAATCGATACATTAAACCTCAAAACTACACTTAAATATTTTTTGTAAGAGTTGAAAATATTTTTGGCTAATTGCCTGATTAGCTAACTTTGATTTTAGGTTTCCTTCATCAAGAATTTATAGAAAAAAATTAATAAAAAAACAAACAGTGATTTTCCTAGTTCAAAAAACTGACAATCGACCCTCATATCTACTAAAGATAATTCGGGTATGCTGAAGACGATGGTAAACTTAGTTCTTCTAGGTTAGGTCAAATATAAAAGATTTTCGCCTTTGAAAATTTATTGTTAAAAGCCAGAAATTAAAGACAATCCCAATCAAAATTTTGTGTTAATTAATTTTATATCGACGTTAATTGATCAAATACATGTTTTTTTAGAAGAATTTCAGCAAAATCATCAATTTGATATTTGAAAAAACGTTTGTTCGGAAAAAAAAACCTCATATTTCCTTCTGTTCCAGTAAATGAGTGAAAAAGTCGTTACCTGTCCTACAAAAGGTTACGTAGAACCAATTTTTTTGCATGTTGTTCTGGTATAAGTTCTTATGAAAACTGCGATTTTTTGACCTCAAGGGAGTGCCGCTTGATCCTCCATTTTGAATTAAAGTCTATTTGATTCTGCGTTCAACGAGAAATTAAAAATTGATTGTAAAATAACCGAGTTAAAAAGAATCCTACGAATTCATTTATTTTTTCATTTTATGGCTGAACGAAGTTGAATAAAAAAATGACCTAAGGGTTGAAATGCTCACATGAAACTATACATTTTATTTCAGCTTTCTCATTGACTTTGAACCCAATCCGCTCTTGAACCATAAAGTTTAATGCCTTTTAAGTTCTTTCAATGTTTTATTATTTCTTTTCCTCAGAACTTTCAAAAGTCTTTCACTTATCCTTCTTTTGATTTAATATTCATCTTAACATGAGAGTTATTTAATTAGGTTAATTTATAGAACAAGCACATGCATTGTGAAACATTTATTATCAACTCAGTTTTAACCGGTCATTTAATATTCTGTAAACTTTAAATATGTTATTATAATATTAAAGACTTTTTTATTTATATTTTTTTTTTGTTTTGTTAACCCTTTCAAGGAAATTCTGTTGAAATACCACGTTTTCTGATATACACTAGCTTAGATGAGCAATGAGCATGTTTAATAAATTATGTAAAAGTATTTTCTTAAAACCAGAAAATGGTTTAAAAATAACAAGGAGATAAAAGAGGAAGCGAAATATTTGGGAAGTGAGTTTAAATAGTTTCTCCATACAATGTTTAGTTCTCAGTAAATTTTTGTTGTTGCGGTTTGTTACATTTTTATTGAAAAACATCGAATTCTTTGTTTTTACTTTTCACTTTTCTTGTAAGCAATATTATCACACAACCAAAAGCTTACATTTTCAACCTAAGTTAATATTTAATAATCTTTGACTACATGAGCAAGTTCATGCAATAAAATTGTACATTTTATTTTCCTAGTAACTATGCTCCCTTATCAATGTCAAATCTTACATAATATCAAATTTAAGTTTTATTGAAAACAAACATTTTTAAACATCAGAAATCTCTTCTTCTGTGTACTTCCAATTTGATTGCAATATTGTCGTCTAGGATTCTCCATTTTATTTTCTTCGTATTTCAGTGTTTCTTTGAGCCTCGAGTAATCCCATCAATTCATTTTCATTTGCCAAATTTAAAAGCAGCAGGATAACATAATTTCATTTTGAATAAGTCGGAGTTACACCCCCCCCCATTGGCATAACCTTAAAATCAACACCAGATGATGATGTAATGGGGACACAAGATAATAATAATACTCAGTTACTTAAAGAAAAAAAGAAGGCAATTCAAGTCTTTGTTACATCTACTTTAAGTCATTGAAGTTGAAAGTTACAATGAGATCAACACATAATAACAGTGCCTTCAAAAGAAACTTCTTTGGCAGATGCAAATGCTACCAATGTCTTAAATAATTTTATTATTACTTCAAAAGAAATAAAATAACGACAGTTGTTTCGTTACTCTTGACACATCAGCCTAATACACACAAATTCACCAAATAAGTCGAAAGGAAGCGGGTTATTTTCTTATTTTATATGCCATTCTTTAAATTTTTGTTCAAACAGAAACCTACCTCAACGTGGCACTACTCACCTCAGCCTCAAACCTCAATACAATTACTTCATCAGCGCAGCATTTGAGAGATACACACAAATCTTCCAAATAAATCTGAGAAAACCCAGTTATTTTTACCTGCTCTATACGGCAAGTATTGGTTTCGTGTCAAAATAGTGGTTTTCGTCATGCCGTCCGTCGGTCTGTGCGTCTGCGCGTCCATGCTTTAATCTGTACACATTTCCACTGGCCAAACGTGTATACAGATTTTCTTCAAATTTGGTAGAGATGATTTTTATGTAAAAATTTGTTTTTTTTTTTGTTTTTGAATATCTCATCTAGAACGAGTACCTCCCATACAAAATGTTTGAGTTATTCGATTTTTCTCAAAAATGGCATAAACGATTTTGATTAAACTTTTTGATATGATTTTTTTAATAACGATTAATTAGTAGAATTTTTTCAAAAAAATCTATTGAAAAAAAATATTTTAAACAGAGAAGTTCACTGCGTTTGACGAAGTGAATTGTAAATAAGGAAAAAAAACAAAACTTCGTCTGTCCTGTGAGAAATTGCATAACCCGACATATTTCGGGTTACTTTTTTGTTGCTTTAATTTTGAATGTTGTTTATGGGGTGACGTGTGCATAAAGTAGAACTAGAACAAAAGGCAAAGTGGGTAAAATAATGTTCGCTGCAAGTGCTGTGCAGGGGTATGGTTTAATTAGATTCATGTTGCTAGGAGTTTGAATGCTATTGAAAATGAAGTTTTTAAAAGTTAAGTCGGAAATAATCGAGTTATATGGACTCCACGCCTCTAAGTTAAAGGTTGTTTATGGTTCCCCAGAGGCGAAAGTGATTTTTTTTTTAGAAACAAAATGAAAGGTACCAGTTATATGACGAAAATTAATTTTTTTTTTCAAAAACGACTAACGATTTTAATTTTCATACAACCACTAAGGTCGTACTTTTGAAATAAAAAAAATCGTAGACTAATAACGGTACCTCCCATAGATCGGTTTTCTATTTTTTTGATTTTGTACACAAATAGTTCTTTGTTCTTTTCAAATAATTTGATATCGACCTTTAAAAATTTTTAGAAAAGGTTCCAAGTTTTTTTTTTTTGTAAATCGGTCTTTCGAAAACGTGTTAATTATTTTTTTTTTTTGAAGATGGCATACCTACCAACTTTTTTTTTAAAACAAGGCTTGAGTATTTTTATATATTAAAAAACATTTTTTTTAAAAGGGTTCTAACGATTTTTTTCTTTTTTTTTTTAATTCATATTTTTTGAACAAATCAAATGGCATAATCAGAAGTTGTTTACGTCATTATTTCTAAATTTTATGTTATTTTTTTTGTTAATTTCTTATAAAATTATTTAGTGTTAAGAATTTCATATAATAAGCCCTAAGAGCAAATACGTGCGACCCAGTCGTGTATTTTATTTTTTTTTATTATTTTGTGACAATTTTTAGTCAAAAAAAAGATGTCTTGGAATTTGTTTCATCATTTAAAGCTTTTTAATTTACCGACAAGTAAGGGAAAGAGACTAGCAATTAAGTTTGCGGGTACAGAATAATTGAACTAATCTCATTTCAGTATTAGATTTTTATTTTTGGAGATTAATAAAAAAAAGTGGGTACAATTGATAACTTTCGTGTTTCTTAATAGGCTATAATTATATACCTGTGAATTAACATAGAGTTGAAAAAGAATTTGTTAAGCGGTATTTTTCGTTTGGTAAATATTTGGTGCTTAATTTGTACACATAAATGTTCGTTTGATACAGGAGATGGTGTTTTTTTAAATATTTCTGCCAAATCCAAAAAGAGAATTTTTAGAAATTTTTGGATTGAGGGGATTATTGTGAATAATTTCCACTAATTTGTATCCTTTTAAGTTTTTTTATTTTAATTGCACAGAACTAATTCTAATTTTACAGTTTTAAGATGTTCGTGAATAAAAAAATCATTTCTTTGAAAAAAACTAATTTTAAATTTTCTACAGAAATATTTTCATACTTATCGCATTTCGCATTGTTTCACTTTAAGAATTTTGCTATTGAATTTAATTATTTCGAAGTAAAAGCTTCCTGCAGAATATTAAAGTTAAACTGGCTTAAATACAAATAAAACATAAACACCGCAGTCTATATGAAATGCCAGTATTATGACAAAAATTTCTTGAAAGAACCAAACTAGCATGATTAAAAAAACATATCTCCACTTGACCCAAATACTTTGAAATATCTTTTCTTGCTACTTGTGCTTCACCGCGTATATATTCTAGTTTGTAGTATTCAACTTAAAATCTAAGGTACCCTCAAAAACTTTAAGTCCTGTGTCCTGTCTCAAAAAGGCCATTGCTTAATAGTGCAAAAGGTGAAAATATTTTCCTCTTCACATGTTTTACCAAAGAATATAAAGAGGTAAGAGATAGAAGAACACAGAGAGTGAGTCAAGAACAATTTGTGAATGTCCCAACTAAATAAATAAAATAAAAAAAATTAAAAAAAAACAAAAAAAAACTAGCTGTAGGTATCTTAAACTACCAACGTTAAGGGGAATTCACGTGGACATGACGACGTGAATTCCATTACCACTGCTGCACTGGTAGTATACCTTCGAAAACAACACCACAAAGTGTTCATTTTACACAGAGAATAATGTAATATTAAAAATAAAGAAGAACAAACTGTATTAATCAGGAGCGGATTTGACAAAACTGAGTGTAAGTAGAACGTCAATTTCGTCCAGTTTGTTCGCTTTTTTGCTTCCGTAAGAAAAGAATACTTCAAATTGCAAGTAACCCTTCGCATAATTGGCAGCTGATTCAAGACGAAAGTTAGAATTTTGGATGAAAAGAATCATTCCTGTCAAGATGGAAAACAGTGTTCGCAACAGTTTCTAACCATTTTGACCATTTTAATGGATTCATTTTCCATCACTAGAAACCTACAAAATATTCTTCTTGGCAACTGTTAAAGTTTTTTTTTCAAGTAAATCCACTCGTATTACTAAAAGCCCTAAAGATTTTGGTATAAAAATGCTGAAAATTTAGAAGGCACACCACACCGGGAATAGTCAACTCTTGGTTTTCCTGTGTTATGCTACAGCAAAAGCACCAGGATTTGTGTGTTCGAGGTGCATTTCACACCAATCATGTGCCACAGCAGTACAGCAAGCTTCCCAATCCCACTTATACACGGGGCACTGTCAGGCAGGATACACTGGAAAAATGTGCCAGCGGCCAGGATGCCATCATCATATTATAAAAAAAAAATAAAAAAACTAACCACCACACACCGTACGGTCGGTTGGTATTTCACAGCATAGAAAGTTAGGTTATCATTTTTATGAAAAGAACCAAAAGTACGTGATGCTACCAAAATATAGTAGTAAGAGAATAATGCTGAATAAACCGCTTCCGTTTCTTTAATTTTATGCTGCTCTTTCCTCCATTGCCTCAATTTTTAAAATCATTTTGTTGGCGTTTTTCATTCATTTTTTCTTCTTTTTTCATCAGGACTCTTTTTCCAAAAAAAATGTAGACCACTACACTGTGTCTATGTAGTAGATAAATTGGGTTGGCAATAATAAGATTTGTTTGCTGGAATTATATACTTTTTTTTTATTTTGTCTGTTGTATCCTTTTTGATTAGAGGACGCGTTGCAGTTAGCTATTTCAAACACTATAATCTAGGGCACGCGTACAAAGTTCGAAAGGAAAATGAATTTAAGTAAAAAAAAAAAAGAGAGAACTAACTTAGACTTTTGAAATAATTATTTTAGGTCACTTCTCTTGGGAGTACTAGAGCTGTAAAGTTGCATAAAACCATGTGGTTATAGTCTTTTGGAGCATATTTAAATTAGAATTAGGATACAAAAAAAAAATTATGATTTTGAGGAAGAGAATAATATTTGTAATCCAAGAGAATTTTTGAAACAGTTTTAGCTGGAGCTATGGTATAGTAGGTACTATTGAATTTTTTATGAGATTTGTAGAAAAAAAATTTTTAAATATTGTATTTTTTTCGTTTAGTGCTTCAGACCAATTTATAACAGTCACTGAATGTATCTGTTCACTTGAAAACAGCTGGGCCGATTTGGATTAGTTTTTGAAGTTATTCTTTTTTTACCGGCGCGGCGTTTTTAAAAATATTCAATTCTGACTGATTTATTTTCTACTCTATAAGTAATAGAAAATAACTAAATACCCCAAAACATAGGTGGTATAATGTAAGATTTATTTCGATAAAATGGGATTTGTTTTTTACTTCTTTTGGGAAGTTAGGGTTAAATTAGGTAAGAAAAAAAAATATTTTGTACAATTCGAAAAGTATATAAGGGTTAGGATTATGAAATTAATTTTATTGAATATATGTATAATTATAAATGATGATGATTTTGGAAGAAAAAGTTCTAAGAAATTAAATTTTCAAGTTAAAAATTATTTTTCAAAATCAAATATTTTCTTAGACCTTTGAAAATTATATTGGTGTGGTTAAAGTTGAAATTGTATTAAAAAACTAACTATGCACAAAAAATTTGCGTCTAAAACGGATTATATTCAAAATAACGGCTTTTTTAAGCTTAAAAAAAAACATACGTTTTGAAAGTTTATGTAGTTGGTTTAATTGAATTTAAAAATCAGGGAATAATGGGTAAATTTTTTGTCAAAATCACTTTTAGATTTATGTGTTGTCTAAGGTAAATACATTTTTGTACAAAATTTCACAATTTTCTGCAGTCTGTGAGCCGAGATAAAGGTTAAAAGAGAAAGATATTATATCACTATTTACTCAAATCTTACGAATAAGTTACCTTTAATTTGATATATGACACATAACTGTACATGCTATAAAATCCTTCACAAACATGAAAAAAGTTTCATCAAAATTCAACAAAATTGTCTGCTTGGGTCGTCGGAATCGACCAGCCACCAGTGTAGAACGGTTCCGTTGGCTCACAAATGGAATTGAGATGGTTCGTTTATAAAATTTGTGACTTTTTTGTTTATTGTCCGATTTTAAAGAATCAGGTTCTTAAATTTAGCTGAAATATAAGGCTACAACACAGTGTAATTTTTTCATACAATTACATATTTAAATAATGAGAAAAACGTAACGGAAGTCAAAATCAATTTTTGTTTTCTTTTTCTTTTTACGAACTGGTATGAAATATTTTTGAATTTCATAAAATAATGTACTACAATATTGTTGGTACAAGTGTCCTTGATAGGCAATTAACATTCTTAAACATATAAATGCATATTTATAGATTTTAGAGAGAAAAATAAAAAAAAAACGAAACATTTAAAAATTCAGGGTAAGCTAAAAATGGATTCTTCCATGAGATTTTTGTATGATATTAAAATTTTGGAAAGTTAATACACGTCAAAATCAGTAAGTGACAAATAACTTCTGGCTGGGTGGAATGACGCGTAAGGACAGCCGCTGAATTCTACACTCGTGGAAAAAATAGGAGGATAAAAAAAATTCTTCTTTTTGTTCTCAATACGACCATTTTTCACTTAAATACAGCCTCTCGAAAATCACAAAAAAAAAATAATTTTTTTTATCCTTCCATTTTTTCCACGAGTGTATAATAACAAAATAATATAAGAACAGCCTTACAATGGAGCCTCAAATCTTCCAACTAAAAAAACTGATAAAGTTACTGTTAATTTGCTATATGAGGCAAGTATTGGCTTCTTGTCAAAAAAAAATTCGAGATTGTAATCAAAACTAACATTACGATATGATGGAGAAGTACAAAAAAGTGGTTTTCGTCATGCCGTCCGTCGGTCTGTGCGTCTATTCGTCTGTTCGTTTTTATTTATAAAAATATATACCAAAAACTGAATTATTCAATGACTAACAAATATATTTTTACTTTGAACTACATTTTTCCTGATTTTATTCGGAAGCAGTCAAATTATTTAAATGCAAAAACTATTATATTTGACATTTTTTGTGAAGCAATAATATATGTACTTTATTTCAATGCCAGTCAAAATAATATAAAATCAACATTCATTTCTCTTTAATTCATTTCTATAAACATATTATGATATAAAATTAATGTGAAGTTAAACAAAAACTATACAAAAATTAAAACTGAACAAAAATTAGTACAATTTCTCAAAAGTAGTACAAACAATCTATTATTTTAACATGAAAATATCAAAGTTAAAGAAGTTAATTAATTGGCTTTATTACTATTTTAATTATTTATAAATGAACCGCTAAAATTCCTAAAGTTTAACTACACTTATTTTAACAACTAACTTTCCGTTATAAAATCCAACAAAAATGTGACATTAATTTTTGTTCCTAATGTTGTAACTTTTCAAACTTTTAACATAACTGCGGGGAAAACCGACATTTGCGATGAAAAAATTTATAAACACAAAATTATGTTCTGGTCTGGTCTTTCTCTTTCCTTTTTTCATTAGACATGATATTTTTACATGCGCTTACTAGGAAAAAAAAAAGTTATTCCTTCATACTTGCACATACGTACACTCTTCATCACTTAATTGTCCCGATATATCTTTAACGTAAAAATTAAACGTCATGTTTGTTTGAGGTCGCAGTTGCAGCCTTCAATTAAATATGATTCCTTTAGTTTTGCATTGTTCTTCCCCTTTACTTTTATCGTTAAAAGAATCACAAAATGTAAGAATTTTTGTTTCAGTGCCAAATGGAGTACCTGCTTCAAAAAAGCGAATTTTGTGCAAATACTCAAGTTAATAACACTGTGTGACACTGAAAATATACTCGGGTGGAGACCTACCACGTTCTGTAAAGCTGGTTGCACTGATCCCAAAACGGTGTGTGAAAATTCCGTAACAACCCCAAAATCTGGAGATAGGGACAAAAAACTATTCTTTCGACTTTCATCCATGTAAAAAATCGTCAAGTTTTTACCCATTTTATATTTTTACTGTGTTGGAAAGTAGTCAGTTAAACGAGACATTTTTTTTTTTTTAAGTTGAAAAGAAATCGGCGATTTCATCCCAGGTACAGAATTTCGAATGTTTAGGTACCGGTACCGTTTTCCTTCCTTCCCCAATTGAAAATAATTTTGTAGAGCTTGTTGCACTGAATACAATACGGAATATAAAAATTCCGTAACACTTCCAAAAATTGGACTCATGGTCAAAAAATGTTTTTTTGGACCTTAATCCATTGCAAAAAATCTAGCTTCGTCAATTTTTTAACTGTTCTGGAAAGAAGACATTTAGACCTTTTCAAAAATTCAAAAAACATATGGTTTAGTTATAACCAATTTTTCTTGTACCTAAATGTTCGAAATTCTGTATCTGGGTTAAAATCGTTAACATTTTTTTTCTTAACATATTTTGAACCGATTTTCATAATAAATGTCTTCTTTGGCTTGGAATTAAACATTGTTTTAGAATATATTTTTAAAACAGCATGTGATTTAAGAAACATATGCTTTAAATTGATGTCAAATTTGGGCTAAAAATTTGGAAAAAAAATAAATTTTTGAAATTGTTTAGCTCAAAAAAAAAAAGAAAAATTATAATAACCACATGTTTTTTACATTTTTGTAAAGGTCTAAATGTCTTTTCAAAACAGTAAAAATATAAATATATGGATTAAGGTCAAAAAAACCGTTTTTTGCCCCTAACTCCAGATTTTGGTTGTGTTACGGAAATATTAAATACCGCTTTGTAATCAGTGCAACAAGCTCTACAAAACCTGATAGGTCCCCGCCTGACGCGAACATTTTGTTACCCTGTATTTGACACACAGTGTAATTCATATCACAAATTAATAGCCTAATCAATAAGTGCGGGATGTACGGTTTCATTAAATGCAGTTTTTTGTTTGGTGAAAAACTTTATTTATTATAAGTATTTCCTCTCATATACACATGTAACATGTATGCATGTTACTTTTTTGCACTTGTCACTTACAAAACAAAATAAAAAAAAAAAAAACTTAACATGATGATCAAATCATGTTAGTTTCTTTGATGTTTCGTTCCGAAACATTCTCCCTCGTATCAAAGAATCTGAAATCATAAAGTTTATCTTCTACAACTTCATGGTAGAAAAAAAATATCGAAGTATCAAAAAGTTTATCCGCAATATTGTTGGTTTATCATTTTTTATTTTTATTTGGCTGTCTTTTTAGACAGCAAAAAAAAAAAAGTAATAATATTTGAGTTCGTTTTTATTGTTTCTTAAGTTGGTTTATTTAACAAATACCCTACCCATGCTGCATACCGTATCAGTTGAGACATAGACGAAAAAAAAAAGATACTTAACATAGAGCCGGAGAAAGTTGTGGTTATTTAAATTTACATCGAAAGATGATGGACATTTTCAATCTTTTTTTATATTTTTTTTTTGCCTTCGTCATGTTTCCTGTCAAAATTTGTGAAGAGCAAAGCTCATGTACATATAGATACAAAGGGAGAGTACGATGAGAGAAAAAAAGATGATGATGGAAAGGATGTGGTTGTGAATTTTGTTATGGTAATATTTAAAATAAGTTTTCAGGTGAGTTTTCTTTTGAAATCCGATCTAATTTAAGAAATCAAATAACGAAAAAAAAAAGAATTAAGGATGAGATTTAGATGAAAGTTTGTTGGAAAAGTTTTTGTTGTTTTTTTTTTTTTCTTACTTTCTTACTTTTTTGTTTTGTTTGAGTTTCAAGACTACTTGCGGGATTGAGTAAAAGCTCATAAGAAAGTTGAGAAAATCTATGGAAATTTATGTGATTTCTATAAATTTCGGTTGAATTTAATGATATTGTGGCAATTTATTCACTTTATTGGCCTCAACCGTAGAATTGTTTTGTTTATAATTATAATTTAATATTAAGCTGGATAACCTACATAAAATGAAATTAAGAAAAAAGCAAGGCTACAATTTAGCATGATTTTGTTACAAAATGTGTACTCAATTCGTTTTGTCCTCTTTTTTCCTATTTCGAAATAAAAAAAAGAGAATAACTTAACGAAAAAATGCTTCCTTCTCCACTAGTGGAGTACTGACGAGTATTTTTCATGCAAGGTTCACGCTGAAACGGGACGATATATCAACAAAAAAGCTGCAAACGTTCGTTAATAGGATTCTACAGAACATTTTAAGGATTTTCTGACGCAATCGTATTTGAAATGACGATCTTTATAGGAGAACGGGTCAAAAATCTATAGACAAAGCTATATGAAGGCATGAGTAGTAATGAGTTGGTTACATATGCTTCGACAACGGTTGCAAGACGATGCAAATGAACCAGCACAGGAAAGTTGAACAGGAATACGTACGGAAGATTTGGAGAAAAAAAAAGGAAAACGATGACCACGAAAAGTTAATTATTGTCTTCCTTGTTCTTTTAAATCATTTGCCTACTCAAAGAATTATGTGATTACGGAAATGGGAGGGAGCAGGGGAATGGAAAAGAGAAAAAGCACTTAAATATCGTAATTTTAATTCTTGCATTGCAGACTACCTGTAAAACGAATAAAAGTTGATTTTAACAATAAAATCTCTTATAAATTTGGAATTCTGATGAAACCACGCTTCCATATTCTTTATTTACTTTTTACCATATAAAACAAGTTAAGTACTTTTGCTCATCTTTATTTAATCCTTGCCGAGATCAATGTACAAATATTTCCTTTAAGTGAAATTCAAAAATTAAAAAAAAAAAAATTACTTACGAATCCCTACATAAGTACTCTTTCTCAAAATTAATGTCCTTTCTGTGTTTTTATGTCTTCATCAGAATTATAATTAACATTTTCATTTTTGTTTTTCTTATTTATAAACTCACATATCAAGCAGATGCAAAGAAAACAAAAACAACATTTTAATTAAAAATCACTTCAGATTAATATATTATCCTTACGCGTTAAAGCTCTGATGCATTTCCATTTGTAGGTATGAAATTGGTAAAAGAACCTCTTGCTCTTGCTATCACCAATAATAATAACCGGAGCACTTCCATATCGATATCTGCATGAATAGGTTCAACAACAACAACAACAACAACAAAAAGAGAAGAAGAAAAATGACTTTTATTAATCGATACGTGTATCCTTTATGAACCTATTTTCATGTCCTTTAGGCCAAGTAGCATAATACATTTGAAATTACTTCACACATCCTGGCAGCGACAGTATACACGAGAGTGAGTATGTGATAAAGAGAGCGACACACAATGATACAGTGAGCAGGCAGAGAGTAGGTCAACAACCTGCCTGCTCATTAATTTCAACAAAAATACATATATGCAGGTATCCTTATGAAGAGAGAGAGAAAAAGGATGTTACACAAAAAGAATGTGATGCATATCATCATCATGTTTGCACTATACACTCGACTTGTATTCGTATAGGTTAACATAAAAATCCTTCCTGCTGTCATTGTAAAGCAAAACGAATGAAAAAAAAAAAAAATAAAAGTCGAAAGTAATTTTATTTTATTTAGCCAACCATCTCGCTACGTGTCTGTGCTGTTCTTTGTGAAACGAAGGACGGAATTTTCACTTGCTGGGATTTACGTTGCCAGACGACTGACATACACAACCTTTAAATACGAATTCAGTTCCATATTTACTTATTCTGGCCAACTTTTACCCCGAGACCGAGTTTTGGCCCTTGTTATACAGCTGGAGCTTGATTCAGAGCTCCACATTTCCAACAGCATCCAATTCAATTGCAGCCAGGTGATCCAAAAAATACGTGAGTTTCACACCGGGTAAAATTTATGAAGGTTCTATGCCACTTCTCTACCTCCTGCACTTTCTCGAATACTCTCGTATGTCATTCACACATTTTTTTTTTTTTTTATATTCGTCCTTGCCCTAGCTTCAACATGTAGATATACTCAGGGGCACACAAAGTAGTCACCAAGTATAATGGAAATGGAATAAAAAACAAAAAAAAAGACTAAACTTTTGCACCAAGAAAAATGATGCACCGAGAAAATTGCCCATCTAATTTGTTGTTAATAATTATGTCATTAAAAATGACAACTCATAAAGTGCGTTTCAATGTGCTTTTCGAAATTTTGGAATATTGTTCCCGTTTTCGTACGTTTTACGTAGATTTCATTTTCTGGCTATATGATTCACATTCAGCCTTACGGAAAAACACCACAACCAAAATGGATCGAGATGATCAACACAGTGCACCAATATAAATATTTACCCACTAGATAACTAGCAGGAAGCCAGTCATCAGTGAGCAGTCGCAAGAAAGTAATTAGGTAAATAAACTTATTTCTCTTTGGAACTTCCCCCCACCAGAAATCGAATGAATAAGAGTAGCTAGTTCGTGCCACCAGGGGCCGTAAATAAAACTGCCGATCCACCAGAGCTATTGCCTGCCGTGCTGCGTGCCACCAGAGGCCGTAAAATATACCTGTACTCTCTTTTTCAGTTTCTTATAGACGCCATTGAGGGAGTAGTCCGACGTGGCTCATAAGCTGACCCGACAGTCAGAAAAAAACCCGATTTTCAGGCCGTAGCGAAGAACCGATTTACCGGACGTACCCCTCCCAATTCCTTGAAGTGATATTAGTTATAGTTAAGAGTTGTTTTTTGAATAAATCGCCAACTGCAGAGGTATTATAGCTTTTTCAACCAAAGAATACCAACTCGGTACACACCACCTATTTATCGACTTTTAAATCGCCTCCGATAGAGATAATAAGTCGTGTCAGGTCTCGACATTCCTGCTTAACTTGCCCGGAATATGGAGGAAGTTTGATGGTTGGGCTCGGGTGAATATAAATTCCCAAACCGAAACACTGTACTACTCTACTCCGTACTCCGGAAAAGAGCCCAGAAGTATACGGGAATCAGGCATTGGGCTGCTACTTACCAAAACTGTGCACAATAGCCTGATTTCATGGGAGCCTCTAGGAGACAGGACACCATTACACAGTGTTACTCCCCAACAAATACCTCACTCCCTGAAGTAAATGACGCTTTTTTATAACCAGCTGAAAAATACACCACACGGAGACATCATAATGGTTACGGGAGATCTAAATGCCAGAGTTAGCAATAACAACGAAGGACTGATGCATGTTATGGAAAAGCATGGAATTGGCGATTGCAACGACAATAGCGAACGTTTCGCGGATTTCTGCAATGTCAACCGTCTTGTAATTGGTGACACCATGTTTGAACACAAGACGTGCCACAAAATAAGCTGGGTGTCCAACTATAAACAAGCAACCTCCAACCAAATTGAACACTTTGCGATCAGCAGACGTTTCAGAAGTAATCTCCTGGACGTCAGGGACAAAAGAAGGGCAGACATGGGAATGGCCTGGGACCACCATCTGATGGTAGCTGTCGTAAGATTACGCACAGCTGCAGTTCGGAGATCCCAAGCAAACACTCGAATGCCCAGGTTTAATACCGACAGTCTAAGGGATCTCGTAGTTCGCCAACAAGTAGGGTACCATCTTTCCCAAGGACTGGGAACAATACATGTAATTGATCCAAAAAGCTTCGTTCAATGGCCAGATGGTACAAAAATTATAGCACGGCCTCATTTCCGATAGAATACTAGGGTTAAAGATTATTTCCAACGACTTCAGGTGTGAAACTGTCCATGCAGTAAATCTGCTCGACACAATCTAAAAAAAATTACAAGTACTAACTTGGCAGTTATTTTGGCACTCAACAGTGCAAAATACATTGGAAATTATTTTCATATACATGTAAGAAGAACATCCGGAAAGGTGGTTAGGATATTCCAATATCACGTGCACGTAATTTGTGTGAACGTTGCAAAAATTTTATACCGTTTTTCTTCTTGAACCTACGAGTACTTTAGATGGGCTTTTTTTTGCTGGCTTTGAATGATTTTTTCTCTGTTATCTTGTTTTTTTTTGTGGGTCCTTGCAATCGGTTGTTTTTTTTTTTTTTTTAATGGCCTTTGTCCAATCAAGAGTTCCCCATGATGATGATGATGATGATGGGATGCGACTCTATATACAAATGTTATATAATATTGCAACACATTGAATGCGCATGCAACAGGTTTACATTGCGAAAGCCTGGAAGTGATAGCTTTTATTGTGTTTTGAATCAGACAGAGGCTTACGAGTATTATTGTATTTTGATGGGTTATAATGATGGATTCAATTGAAATCATATAGGGAATAAAGTTAGTTCGTGATTGGACTACAGATTGTTTTGGTAAGAAAATGTGTGAGCCATGAAAGAATTTTTACAATCATGTTGTTTCAGGGCATGATAATTGGAGTTTTTTTTTTTGTAAGGAGAAATTGTTTCTGCCAGAACAATGATTATGTGTTCAATATTGGAGAAATTATATTTTTGATTGGCTTTTTGTAAATTCAATTTTTTAATAAAGTTTAGTCCAAACAGGCAACGAATACCAAAAATCAACTCAATTGTTAGTTCTAGTACAATTTTTTTCTTCGGTAGCTAGATGTTCTTGCTGCCGAGCCGTTAAAAACAACAGTGTTATGGTATAATATGTAGCAATTTATCAGCAAAATATTGTTGCAGAAAAGAATGCCCGCAGAATTGAACCTTATCATTTAGATATGAGGCACTTTGAATTACACCAACTACGGAGACATAAGTCTCCTTTACATCTCATATAACATACTGTCTGCCGTATTATGTACATGATAGATATTCACATTACTACAGATCTTGTGGAAAAAGCCCAGAACCATTAAGCAGGTCTTAAAAGCAAATACGGCATAAGGCTTGGAGTGTTTTCAATTAATTTCTGCAAAAGTTGTTTGGACGAAGTTGAAGAAGAAATAATAACACACAATAATTCAGCTTAATGTTTTAAAGGAAACACTGATACTGATATCTTCAAAAACATCAACAAACTATCAGAAAGATTACAAGAGACCCAGGGACTGTCTTCCCTTTCACAAACAACAATCGGACAACACTAACAGAGACCAAAATTAACCCACAGATCCTTCTTTTTTACTGAAATAGGTACTCAGCAGACTTTCCAACAGAATATGAGTGAATTAAAATTCTATGAAAGCAATCCATTAAGTAAATCGATGCATGTTTTCGACTTTACTATAAGGAAATTATAGCAAAGCTAATTCGCAACTCCAAGAATCAGCTGACCCGGGCTTCCAAAACTGCTAATCTTCAATGAATGTTTCACAGTGTCTTCGTCTACAGTCTTTAATGACATCCGATTTAACTTGTATTATTCTTTTCAAGCGACACTCACACATATACAGATCGATGCCAACTTAAAATGCTACTCGGAAAGTAAAGAGTCCGAAGAGAGGTTAAAGAGATGGGATCATCGCTAGGACAGGAGAAGTGTATAGACTTACTGAGGAGTGCTCTTCATTGAACCGTTTATTCTTGGATCGCCATAGTGCAGTGTCATTTCTATGGTAAAATTATCAAACCAGGAGGCCTTGTTTTCTTAGGTAACTGAAATTTCCACACTTTCTATTTAGCAGGTTCCCCTCTATCCACTTTCCCCTTAAAATGTTTGTATTTTTTTAACCAAATCAACCCCTTTTTATAATTTTATTCATCTTTTGGGGAAATTTTCTGCTTATTTTTAAATCCTGTTATTTCTAGGTGCTTGAAGTTAGCACCGCCATAACAGAAATTCAAAATTCTAAGTATGCAGGAATTTGTTGCCACATTCTTGAACTCGTTGCTCCTACCCTTACTCCCCAAACCCATGGCGGTGCCAACTTCATGTGAAGTTCGCAGCGTCATCCTCCAAAACTCTTAATTTCAAAAATACAAGTGTGCAGGAATTTGTTGCTAACTGTGGGCTCTACAAAAATGATATTTGCTCTCAATTTAAAGAAAAGATTTAGCATCCCTGTTTTAGTTCGATGGATAGCAGGGGTACTGCCGCTTGCGAGGAATTGTCAAAATTCAAAGGGTACTGATTGTCACGAAAAGTGCATTTCAGCTAGGCGTTAGGAACCACCGAAAAATTGTAGATCCTCTCCATTACTGTTGAATATATCGACATACAGTAATGGTTGAGAGTATCAGTCACTAGGCTAGTCGTGCTTAATAATTTAATTTATTTTTTTGATACCATAAACAGCTCAGCAAAAAATTTAAACTAACAGATTTAGAGCCGTTTGTTGATACTGATATGCTCAACATAAAGTTTTATGTGACAGTTTACGCAGAGGAAAAGGTAGCCCATAAGCGCTTATGTTCAACATAAATATTTTAAGTATTGTTTCAGCAGACGGGCCTTAGTTCCATTATACGAAACTTTGTTTAAGAAATTTTGGATGATTTCAGTATTTGTTTTCTTCGTACAGCCCCATAATGGGATTCCAAATGCAGGGTAGGTCCTAGGACACTTCCTTGTGGAACACCAGCTTCTATTTTATTTAGTTCTGAATATTCTTGGTCGTACCGTACTCTGGAAAGTCGGCCATACAAATGAAACAAAATTAAAAGCTGGCCAATATGTCTCCAAAGTTTTTATTAAATTCAAAAAAACTTTTTAAATTCTTCAAGATTTTAGTATTTCTGAGCTGAAGTTCACTATTTTAATTAAAAGTCTTAACTCCTTCATATCGACTGATAATTTCCAAAATCATTAATTCCATAAACTTTCAATATAAAGTAGCAAGTTTCTAATAACATCCGACATCGGTACAGTTAATTACCTTAAAGCAATTTACAAAACAAATTGGATTCATTAAGGCTACACAGAAATTACCTTCTTCCAGCATTCTAAAGGTTACCACTATACAACAACAACAAAATACAAAAAAAAAAAAAAAGGTGCCTAATTTAGCACATCTAAGCACGGCACCAAAAAACCTTCTACATCTCTTAATTGTTTTTGAAATTGAATTTATGACAATACTTTCTTCCAGTATGTAGGTACTTTACTTACCTCTACTAAACAAGGAGGTTTAAGATTTCGTGTTTCGTTAATATCCAAACTCCAAAGAATACAAACTAAAGAAAAAGGAAAGAAATAATGTACTTAGCAAAGAATGTAAAAGGTACTTTAATGCGCACTGCCATTTTTTATAATAATGAAGTGTGTACAATTTTAATCGCGATTAATTAATTAATTAACCTCGAATTACTTCCTTGTGACACATTAATGAATGTTGATTTTTATACACAAAAAATGTAGATTTACATTACTTGAGTACACACTCTATATTTTATCTGAAAATCAGGACTTGCTTGAACAAAAAACCAGTCGAAAAAAAAACTCGTGTTGAAAATTTCCATTGATTTAATGGAGGATTGTGCGTTGGAATGGAAGTTACTGGTAGGTACATACTTCATAATTTCATATAACAAAGTGAAAACTATTTATTGCGTGATAACGTACAAAATGTGAACCGCATATTGTACAACCCCGAATGCCAACACCATTTGTCTTTGATCACCATTGCCGCCACACCAAATGGCATGCCACCACCGCACCGCACCGCACCGCACCGCGCACAATGCCGCTGCCGCCATTTCTAGATGCCACAACTATGAGCCGCGCTACTAAGCCATAAAACTGACCCAACTTTGGTTGTTGCAGCAACATAAACCACCCTTTTATACACAGTAACCAAAGGGGTAAGGGGAAGAAGGTTATTGGGTTATTGGTTTGGTCCGATATGGTCATTGATAACACGCCTGTTTGGAGACGGCCATCGATTTGTGCGGTTGGTTTTACCTGAATTTGTTTCGATAAAGGATATCCGGGATTACACAATGTTAATCCCTGTTTGTACACCAAATGTAATCCCAAAATGTGCGGTGTCTACGCTGGGATTGTTTCATTTAATCTGTTAGATTACTTGGCTACCAAAGTGGTATAAGAACACATAAATATATTTATATAACAGGGTGTTTCGCTTTCGTATATTGAAAACCACCACACTCTTCAATTTTCTTTTTTTTTTCGTATAAAACCAGTTAAGAGGAACAAGAACAAAATTTAGCACACAGCTGTTTGTGGGGCGCATTTCCATAAAATGAAAAAAAAAAAAAAAAAAAAGAAAAGGATTCGCGTGACTCCTTGAGATCTGACGCTAGCGATAGCTTACTCTACTTTTGTGCCTGGCGAATTTATTTTCCTCTTTCGGTTCTTTTTCCATCTGCTTCCTACGAAATGGACATTAAGCATAAATTTCGTAAGTCCTTTTTGGCTTTTCCATCACAGCCACTTATAGGAGGATAGCATGTTCGAATTGTTCCGTGGCCGGTTTTTTTCTTTTCTGTTTTTTTTTTTTTTATTTTTATTTTTATTCTGTGTGCAGCTCAGTGCTTTGTTGTGGCACAATTCTGGTGTTGGGTTTTTTTGGCTGTGTGGCATGTTTCGTCAGCATATGTACTGTGGAACTAAATATCTAAAGTTAGGGTCAAAATTGAAGACACCAATAATAATTGGCTTAAATAAGTAAACTAGAATTTATTTTTGAGTTAGAAATATGATTGCGAACGAATAAGTTATTTCCGAGAAAGTTGAACAAAATGTCTGTTTTTTCCTGATTTTAAACACTTCTATTCTGGTACGGAACTCTGGTTTTTTACCCAACATTTTCTTCCATTCAAACTGCTTCTGAGATAGCTCCTGATAGGTTCAGGTCCCCTTGCATCTGAGCCTGTGTACCAACGCGGCGTCAATGTCTGAGCAAGTGTCTTCACCTACTGCAACTTAGCTGGAAGACTCTAAAGATATTCTTTCGTCAAATCAAAAGTATCGGTGAAATGTTTACCCGCCTTTATGGGATATCATGCATTCGTTCCCTTATCGTTTCTTACAAGCAGATCAATCTGCAACGCAAAGCTAGATAGATTCTGCAAAACAGAGCATTGAAATCGATAAAGAAGTAATGGGTATCGGTTTGCTGTTTCTGTTATTTTTTCAATCTAGTGAAAGTAATTATTTTGATCGGTCGTCTACGACCAAGAAACGTTGCATTTGACTGGTATTTGAGCGTTGGAATATGATTTTTGAAGATTTTATTTTTTTTGCTGATAAATTGGTACTTTAAACCCAGTTTATGGCATTCTGCTTTGAATAATAGTTCAATGACTCAGGCATCTACGTCAGATAGGACCTACACTTCGAAATGACTTTCTTCAGATTTCCCAGTGCAGGTGCACAGATTTGATGTTATTCTTTCTCCATAATGGCTGTATATTGGTTCTTACTGCTGTTCTTAATGCGTTTTCTGTCGTAAAGTCTGCAGAAATGGTGCTTCAACTCTGATACTGCTATATTTTTTCCTTCTGTGAAGGGGGTGATCTTCAATTCTCTTCTCCATCATGTGAACTATACATGAGTAACTAGTTCTTTCCGGTATTACCTTGTATCATAAGAAACACAAGAAGCACTCGGAAGAATTGGTTACAGTCTACCAGTATCAGTACGCAATGCTATCGTTACTTCTTCCGAAATGATCTCTTACGATTGTTGTAGTTGACCGACCAAAAGTTTGTTGCAGTATTTCACTGTCTTTGTGAGCTTGTTGCGGTTTGAAAAATAATGATATCCGTTGTATCACCATGGCTAAAAGAAAGTGGTCCAAGTTAATATTGGGTCCCCAAAACGTCATGTTGGCTGTTCATTTAACGTTAGATCCCAAGGTACCATGTGTACCCTGTTACAACATTTCGGTTAGCATCAAAGTTCAATCCAATGTTAATGGTTTTAGGTGGGCGGTACTTTACAACAGCTAGTATAGAAATTTGTCCTGTCCTTCTCCTCCTTAGAATTAGATGGATTGGTGAAGAGATACAAAACATGAATCTACCAACATGTCATTCCTATTATTCGTCTTACACAGCTGCCTACAAGTTCTAAGAACTATTCTATTCTTATTTTTAACCCATTCATAACCGTTGAACTTTTTTTTTTTTGCAAAAAAAAATTACAAATTAGCACCACTGTATCACGTCGTTGTCGGTAGTAAGTGATGTTCTTCTCCTGATGGTTGCCAAAGGATAACCGCTTTTTGGCCGTTTCTTTGGTCTTTTGCTGATTGTGGAGTTATTTTGCAAAACCCAATTTCCCTCTGCAACCACCCAAACGCCCTCTCCCACCACTAAAATGTTAAAAAAAAAGGATTAATCTCTTTCAATTCTCTTGAAAGGATTCACAGGAAATTCAAGGAAGAAACGGAGGTAATTTAAAATTTGATACTCTTGTAGGTACTTTGTACTTAACATAGTATACCTACCTGATGGTTGTGGTGGTGATAATGTACAGTTATATGGGATTAAATTTTACTATACAGCTTTATAAATCAAGTTGGATAATTGCTAATGTGGCTTCCTGAAGATTTCTTGAAAATCATGTGTTGTATGTGTGTGTGTGTGGTGGTGTTTGTGCTTGTGGCCTGTATTTTCTTTGAATTTTATCCAATTTTCACCAGCTCTTATCCTCGAATAATTCTTCTTTGGCCAAACGAGAATTCGATTTTAATCGAAAGAAAGATAGATATAAAATCCATAAAGGTACCTATACCGTTACAACTTTATATAGATTTTTGCGAAAAAGTAAAGAAATTTTCTTTCGAAAAATTGGGTTAGCCGTGGATAAAAATTTAATCATGCCACCACCTAGGTTCGTTTTCTTGGAATTAATTTAACACAAAATAATTCTTTTCATTGGCAGGGGTATAGGTTTATGAAGTGGTGTTCAAATAAATTGCGTTTTCTTATAAAGAGGCTTAATTATGTTGCTCTTGGTAATTTTTAAATTTTCTTCCTTTTATGTTGGTTTGTAGAAATATTTAAAACGTCTGTTTTTTTATCGATGGAAAAAAGAGATTTGTATTTTTCGAAACGTTGAAAACGTTGTTACATAAGTTGTCATTAAAAAGAAAACCAGTTTCTGAAGAGCTAAATTGGGAAGGCGATAAGAGCCAAAATCATGGAGGTGGAAAATTTCACTTTCCAAATTATAAAAAAAATCAACTTTGTTAAATAATTAAATTTTTACGCTCATGTGTTGAGGTTAATTATCATTTATTATTTTTCATAAACGGGTAGAGCTCAAAATTATTTATTTTTAAATATATTGGATGTTTTTCAGTTATGGAAGCGTTCCCGGAATGATTTTTCGGCTATATTAGATGGAATAAAACAAAAACTAACTCTATTTCAAACAAACTTAATACATTCGGAGATTCATCTCAATTTTTTTAATCGACTATTAAACCTGGGCATTAGGGTGCTTGCTTCGGTTATCCGAACTGTAGCTATGCATATTGTACTTAACCTTACAATTAGATGGTAGTCTCGCTACATCACGTATCTGTTCCTTTTCCAAGAGACTACTACGGGTTGCGGATTTATATTTACTAAAGTTCACTTAATCCAAGTCCGTCAATTCCATTACATTATTTTTGGTGCATCTTTACAGCACTTTTTGCTGCCAGGAGAAGTGAACATTGCTAATTTATCATATCTATGCTGTTTAGCTATCAATTCAACAGTTATCCTCTTGGATTAAGCTACCTAAGAGCCATCCTCAACGTACTGGTTATTGCTTCCGTCATAGACTTTGATAGTAAGGCTCCCAGTATCCCGCAGCACTTCTTATTTTTAAAAACCCAAGTATTTATCGTTGCCCAGCTCAACTTAGGAAAAAGAATGCACTTCTCGGTTTCGTTGAGTACAGCGTCCATTCTGCTTACAACTTCTGCGAATGCTATTCTCAGGACCCTTGCATATTCTCAGCAAGTATTCACAGCAACTCCACTTATGTGGTGCTGGAGGCCCAATTCATCATTGAGTAGTTATGGCTTCCAAGGTAAGTTCACAGGACAACCAGTCACACTTCGGAAGCTTCCACCGATAAGGAGCCAACCCATAGAATCCGTAGCGTGCGTTACGTTGACGTTTTCAACTGACAGCTCAATAAAATACACACGTTCTCATGAGAAGCGTCCCATAAGAACGAACGCTACGGAAAAAGTAGCCGAACTTTTAACTTCATCGACAACGGATTCTTTGACGGAATGTACGCTTCGGATTCTATGGGTTGGCCCCTATACGCAAGTAAGTCGAGTTAATTCTGACAAGAACAAGTTCAGCGGGCACCACGAGAAGGTAGTGATCTGTACGTTACAATGAACGCGAACAGACCGAAGTCTATCAGCCCAAAAGCCTGCTCTTGAACATTGATTTGCCCACCTGATTTTGAAGAGCTTCCATTTAAGATACATAAATATCCTCTATTGGACTTTAATTAACAGTAATTGATGAACAACACTATTTTCCTCTAAATACTAGCTGCACTTTTGTCTTCAATAACTTATTCAACCTTCTGTCTGAGGAGAAATTTCCTCCTGATATAGTCAAATATATTTTCCACAATACAACCGGAAGATAAACAGAATGGGTCAGGCGTCATATTTTGTTCATGCTGACATATCCTGTTGCCTAAGCGTTATGTCCTGAACTATCATAATATATGGGGCAGAACCCATAGCAGGCAGTTACATAATTTTTTTTTTCCTGTTTAAAACTGTGCATTCACTCGTATGATGACGTGTGCAAGTGCATGGTTCGTGTGTTTTTTCTATTTCTGGAACTGATGTTGTCGGAACACTTGTCGCTTCATCCTGTTCAAACTGTGTATATTGTATAAATCGTATACAGAAGTATTGGCGTCACTGGCTTTCTACAGTTACTACAAACTTTTTCCTTCACTCACAAACGAACCTATATATAAATTTTTTTTGCGTTTCTGCTGTTTTATTTGCGCTTCAATGTTCGGTCGTTTGCCTGCTGCATGCCTTTTCCGAAAGGAAAAGGATATTTCATTCATACAAGAACTCTATTGAAAAAACTGCGTAACATTACACCAATATGTATAAGAGCATAAAAAATTATATGGTAGCGGTAGGTAGTTCAGTTCAGTAGCCTCAAGCAGACACCATTCACTTTTTTAGTGTTAGACTTTGTCGTCCTTCTTCCAATCCTCCAACTCATGTATGGCATTAGATGGAGAGTCTCTATTTTACCTTTCAAACTTAACAATGAGCTGATTTTACTTCGTGTGTTTGTAGGAATGGTTTTGTTCAAGCTTTTTGTTCGGCCTTCACACATCATCAAAAGTTTTTGTTGATGAACGAATGAATGTATCGACTTTTTCATTTAAGTTAAAGCAGAATTCAAGGTGGGTAACAAAAAGATATACATGAGTGATTCTTTAAACACACGAATAGATACTTTCTGGCAAAAGTTCAATTTTAAATATCAACGTTTTGAAATGTGATGACAACATTGATAGCGAACTGATTGATTGTAGTTTTTGAACTTTTCAGATGGCGCCCAACGTGGGGAAACTTATAAATGAGCAGTTTATTGTGTTCTTAATTTTATCTCGAAATTTTTTTTTTGATTTAAAAATCATTTTTTCGAAACCCGAGTGGTTTGTTTTTTCAAAATTTAGTTTTATTAAAAATGGCGTACCATTTTTTATACAGAAAAAATCGTTTTTTTTCTAAAAAACGGCTCTAACGATTTTCAATTTTTTTTTTCTAAAAATGTATCATTATAGAAGAAATCAAATTGCATACTTCGTTTTGAGGTTAAATTAGATTAAATTCATATAAGAAGCTGTTTTAGTCATTTGAAAATTAAATTTTATGTTTTTTTAATTTTTTTTCTAAAACTATATTTACAAATTATTAATTAAAAAGGCTTAGCATATATAGTTTCTTCATTTATAAGAGTAAATACGTACGATCCAATCGTGCAATTTATCTTATTTGTGTAAGCCACGTGGGAGGTGGGGAAATTCAGCTTTTCAGCTTTTCACTTTGAACATTTTACTTCCATTCATCTAAAAGCAAATTGTTTATCGAAGATATGCGTTTTTTTTTTTTTTTTCTTAGAAAAAACAATTGGATATTGTGATGACAAAATGAAAATAATAAGGTTTCACAGAAATATGACCTGACCACAATGTTGTTCTTACGAAGAATTGACATCAAGGCTTCGAATTCATTCGAGGAAGTAAATGGTTGCTTAAAAGAAAATCTCACCCGAATATCAATCAATAAATGTGTTGATGAGGATATTGATAGCATTTCCAGTATCGAAAAATTCAAGGAAATACATAATCAAACAAGTGAAATTACTTTCAGACCCTTCTGAATACATTTTTGGATCTGATGTTGGAGTTGGAAAATATTTTGCATCTTATTTGGTCGTCGCTGCAATTCCATTTGACTGGGTTTCCTGAGTTGGCAATAGGTAGCAGTTATATCAGAATTAGAATGCATCGTCTGACGAACTTACCCCGCAATTTAAGCAAGTTATAGTGATAGTGATTAGATTTACTTTGGAACTTCTTCCTAACGACCCTCACCAGTGACTTTGACTGAAGCTAAATTGTTAACAATACACGAGTTATCTTAATAACATCCACATCAATGACAATCAGTATCAGTACAAGAATAGACTTCATCCCATAGAACAAAGACCAGACGCTTTCAGGAACATCAAAAAATTTATTAGAAATAATCCTTCTGTGCCAAAAGGAATTACCAACGTTGTTCGGGTTAACATTCAACGATACTTTGAAGCTCAATTTGAATTATATTCATACTAGTACCATTCGTATTCAATATCTTTACCTCGAACCAACCCTGTCTACTGTCCAGAGATGGTGAAGAGCCTTCTGTATGCCGAATCTTCCGCTAAATCAGAACGTTATGGTGAACTTTAAACAACCATGCAAATAAGGATTACAAAACCACCATCACAATTAACTCTCCTGATAATTCATCAGCAGGTAATGACCTAAAGTTTTTCTGTATCTAGGAATTAGATTCATGAAGCAGCCGTTTTGGTTCAACTACCATGCTTGAACCGTTCTGAAAAAAGCAAACTGCATCACTCTGACCTTCGAAAAAAGCAGGAAGTATACACTGTAGAGGTACTTACCTAAGGTAAGGCACTTATTGGATTTCTAATAAACTCCAAAACAACAGCTGTGTGTAGTTCTTTTGTAACAATTGCTTGTGAAAAATGTGTAAATGTGTTATTTTCAGAAGCATATTCTTCAAATTCTATCTTCTCTGCCTTAGAATTCTACACATAGACCCATCATCGTCTACATTCTAAATTGCATATACGAGTACTCGTAGTTGCCGTTAGTATATGATGAAGAATATTGAATTTTATTATTGTTGCTTTATGAACAAGAACAACACCAAGAATGACGTTGACGATGCTTGTAATGACTTGACTATAAACGAGAACGACAATAACGACAACAACTATGACGACGAACTGTGTGTGTTGTTCAACAATTGACATCAAATCGAGGAAATGATTGCGTTGCCTAGCTCCAAGGCGAAAACCTTTTACAAACACACAATACAGAACAGAGACAGCATAAGCATATAGTGCTACAGAGTACAAAAGCGCATGCAATTAAAGTGAGTTTTTTTGTTTTTTATTTTGTGTTGTGATTGTAGGTCCAATAAAGGGAATTTACAACTTTGTTAAAAATATTAAACATTTGAGCAAAACTTGCAAAAGTATATAATAAACGAAGGAAAAGCGACTTTTCGTTAAGTCCTTGAGGTAGTTTTTGCTAAGTTCATACCAAATACCAACAATCGGAAATGCTCCCCATTTGCAAAGAAGAAACTGAACGAAACTTGTCTTAATCATTTGTATTCCTCAAGCCTTACATCAGGCATTTATCCTATTTTTTTCACCGAAAACTTCCCAAAATTGTGTTGAATTTCAAGTCTTTTCTATAATAAGCTATCGACAGGAACGTTCACCATTAACGAAAAAGAAAGTTATCGAAAACTGAACGAAATTTGCATTGTAATCATTTAAATCCCTTGTGTTGGTTCAGTTTTGACACAGTCACTTAAACAATTTTATATTAATCTAAAATTGCCAAAAAGTTTCGTTAAATTTTAAGTTGCTAAACAATTCTATTTCTCTATTTGCACCAAAAGACTAGAGATGGAATGTTGTGTTCTAAATCTGAACTATACTTATTCTGATAATTTAATTTCATTGTATTTGTTTAGTTTTGTACCAGGAGTTCACAGAATTTTGTATGCAGCAAAAATTTACAAAACAAAATCATACAAAATGGAGAATTTTATTAAATCTCAGATTTTCGAATGTATAAAGCTATTTACTCCAATTTTACTAAGAGACAACAGAAAATTCCTTCTCTTCACTTATAATAAAGAAAATGATTGAAAACTGAACGAAAAATCGTTACCTTTTGCATTGAATTCGATCAGTCTTGAACGAAAAGTTTAAATCATTTTAATCCTTTTCACTCAGTTTTTTTTTAAACCAAGAATTGACATTATTTTTGACTCATCGAAAACTGACAAAGTTTCGTTAAGTTTTCCATCATCTTGCCTTTCAGCAATGAGAGCATAAAATTAAAAAAAAACTTAACGAAGAATAAAACAAAGAGCAGATACATACGACCGAGTTGTCATTTCATATCCAACTATTATATTTGAGCCATGAAAGCGAGGAGGGACTCTTTTACAAAATAGTCCTTCACAGTTAACTTGATGCATTGCATTGTTTTAAGATGTTAGCCAGGCGGGTTTATTAGTTTTTATGTTGAGCAATATGTGCACAGTCATTATTTTGTTGGAAAATAGTATTTTGCAAGCGTGATGATGACAGACAAGAGGAAATTTTTGAATTCATTCAATTTCTATATTTGTATGTATGTGCGGAGTGAATAGAACTATAACGTTATTGTGATAGTTATTATGTCAGAAACAATTGATATAGAAAAGTTTTATCGACCTTCAAAGTGAATTATCAGAAATTGTGTTCTATGCAGAACTATTTAAACTTATTCTTTTGGTCTTTGGGTATTTTTAAATGATTTTGTTGTGTCATATTACTTTTGAGGGCCGACGTTAGGGCCAATATTACCATTCACATTAATAAAATGAGATTTGTGAATTTGAATCAATTTTTGAAAATTTTCAAAATATGCTCATAACTTCACACTATCGCCAAACTCTTGAACTGTACTCCGTTCGCTACCTGTTTTACTACTTAGGAACGAAAACCACATATGAGCGATTTAAGTGGGATTTTCTTTAAATTCTAGTTTATTGTGTGTTGTTTAAGAAATTATGGACATTCTTTTATGTCAAAACATACAATAAACTAGAATTTATTTATTATTTCTTCGTTGTTATTCTCAATGTTGACAGTTAATTTTCCGATTCAATAACCAACGAAAAATATTTTTTTTTTGAATCTCATCTAATAACCAACTTCCCTTCTTTCTTATAGTTCATGAAAATACTTATTAATCGTCTGTTTGAAAAGTATCTTGAAGACATCTCAATGACAGTCAGTACGGCTATGGAATGAAGCTATTTTATCAAAGTTGTGTGCTTTTGGTATCGTTGAATTACTTTTTCGATGGATTAATCGCTAATCTTTCTGAAGCTTTCTGAATTCAATTAAAGTTGTTTTGGATGGTTTAAAGGGTGAAGTTCAAAAAATAAATGCTAGTTTGCCACAAGGCTCCCTTCTGTCTCCAACCATGTTTCTCATTTTCATTAACGATTTCTTGTCTGGAATGGGCGTGGTTAACTTAATTGTTTTGCTGACGACAATTGGTACCCACAGCTTTTCATAACTATTTGTTAACTGACTCACACACATCTTTCTCCAGCACTGATTTGCAACGAGGGAGTATGATGATTATCTTGCTTAGTTCCAACTTAATTAATTCCGTGTGGAATTTAATGCTGCCAAGACCCAAAGCTGCTTACTGTCGTTGAAGCGAAATATTACGATTAATTAATGAATGATACATCGATCAACGAGACTGAATAACTTTCAATTCTTGGTATTTCCATAGCCAACCATCTTCTCTGGGAGGACCACATATGAGATACTGCTAAAAATGCAGCGAAAAGCTTAGGATTTTTAGGCGATGTAAAAATTTTGTTTCCCTTCTGATCTTTCAACAATTTATAAGACTAGAGTACAATTCTCATATTTCGTCTGGAGCACTTTAAACAAACTCTCCCAGACAGTTTCAGGAAAGAGCCTTATATCTGATAGGTTATAGGTCAATCTTGGAAACTTTTGTTTCGTTGAAATACCGTAGAAATGTTTTATCGCAATTTTGTTGGTCAGTGCGGATGCATTTCTCTAACTTCCTGTTTCGAGAAGTTTTTCCACCTTTTAAAAAATCCAATGTATATAGGTATTCCGATATTAGAATATACCTGCAAAAGTTGCTAACGTGTGATTTATTGGGTTTATGCGTTTAGTGAATCTCAAATAGTTGCTCCCAATCTTTATCACTCATTCTTAAAACACCCAATCCTTGAAACGGTCTTCCATGACACAAAGTTTTAAGAGTTTTTAACATTCTAGAAATCAGATCCACTTCATTACTCAATTTACCCATTAAACTCCTTTGGGAAAAAGTTTTAGTTTCAGTGATGCAAAAAACACTAAAAACTTCATCTCATGTTTTCTCGATTTAGAAACATAACATTAAAAATTCAACAATAGCAGAATATTGCACAACAATAATTTAATATCGCCTTAAAAGCTCACACGCTACAATTAATTTCGTGTAAACAGCACCAAGTGCAAATTTCTATTTTAATACTTTAATTAAAAATCTCCCTGGTTTCCATACAAAAACTGTTATAAAAAATAAAAATAAACATCAACTTACGAGTAAATCAGATTTAAAATTGGATTTTCATTAAATAATATTTCATCTCAACGGACGTTTTTCTATAAATATAATATCCATCAACAAAATATCCTTTGTCCGCATTCGCTATATATTGCTACTCCGAGCGTATTGTGTGCCCTCATCCACTCACAACATAACAAAATGCTGATATCAATTTACGGATAAACTGAAAGTACAATATAAAGTTTTGCCAACCAATTCCCATTCAAATCGAAATCAAATCAATCGCTGTTCTCTCCTAAATAGCTCAGTACTCTCCCACTCTCGTTCTATCGGGCAACAAAAAAAATAACATCCATTGCCAAATGCTGAAGAGCCAATCCTTTCCGAAAAAGTGAACAAAGCCCTATATCGCTCTACGCTTTGCTTCAATGACGTTTCAGTTCATTCAAAAACCAAATGAGTGACATAAATTGAAATTGGAAAACGATTTCAAATCAATTTCAAATCAACCAATATCGTTCGCATCTGCAAATTTGACTTCATCAATCAAAAACTATTTCCGGTATTAGTTTTTGTTATTTTTTTTGTTTGTTTCTTCTCATTTTCAGTTGGGTTTTTTGTTGCTGTGTGGGTTGGAAGTGATTGTGTGTGGAATTGGTGTTCGACCACATAAACATGCCATTCAGCTGCCTCTTGCTGCAGTATCGAAATCATCAGACACAACTGGGACATAAAAACTGTATTAGCGAATGTAGAAATGTACGTATGTACACATTGATATCAGAAAAACCGTTGACACAGTAAATATTTGCTAAAATAATTGCGCCTAGACTCAGCATCCGATAGCCAACATAAAGAGGGCATGAAGCATATACAACACCTATCCCAGCAATCAGCATTTATGATCAAATTCAATTGTCGCTTAAAATTCAAACAATCAGCTCTGGGATTCAATTACTTAATTAAATCGCGCGTTTCGGTGTAGGTTCAATTCCCGCTACAGGCAATACGCCTGCACTTATTTATGAAACGTGGCCGGAGGATGGGGGATTGGGGGTGTCACAAAAATAACACAACAACCCAAGGGATAATTCCCTGTTGGAAATAAAATTTATTAATAAATTTGCAAATAAGCAAATAAGCAACATGGATACCAATTTGTAATGTAACTATACACTCAGAGAAATATATTTTCAATAAATATATAAGTTTCCACTGAATACTGATGTTTATCTCTAATTTGAGATATTGATTTCTGTTTTCTTGGTAAGTTAAAGATGGCCACGAATCTGCTTATGATGAAGCGCCATGGTCCGGATCGACAAGTGGATAGGCTACGTATTCGGTACCTATTCACCGGAGCGATTTCATACGAATTGTAGAACTTTTGCTTCGAAGTGTTCTTCCGAAGATATAGTTTCCCTCGGAGTGTTTGTAAGTGCGATGGACTATTATGCCAGAGGACTGGGTTCATTTCCCATCCTATACCACCCTGATTTTTTTCAGGAGTACTGCCTCTTGCGAGGAATTGACGAAAACTCCAAGAGTAATCCTTTTCAAGAAAAGTGCATCTCAACTAGCCTTTCGGAACCGGCATTGTAGGTTAACTTCATTCCTGCTAACTACACGAGAGTGATAGTGACTAGGCCTTGATTCTTCGTGAGCTAGTATTATTCCGAAGAGCTGTTTAGAACATTTTCCGATGAAATATAAAGCACACCTGTGAGAAGCGTTTAGGTGCATTTGTTTTGTTGAGCCAAAAGCAAGCTTTGGGTATAGATGATCTGAAAATGTCGACGAAAGCTGAATAACGAATTTCGGCCTATGCCAGACCTTGCAGCCTTGTGCAAAAAAAAGTTAATTTCTGCATTTGTTCCTACTTTACATTTAATTAAAAAAAAAGTATGGCAGCCCTAGAACTGCGGTAACACTAATGTATAATAAGACGCCAATTAAATTGATTATGTCAATAGAAGATAGAAAATTTGATCTATTTGGCAGATAGAAAATTTGACATTGACAAGTTTTTATTGCAAGAATGCAAGAGCCCTTCAAGACTTTTGCTTACTGCATCTCCGTCAATCTCTTGAAGATAATTTACATTACATTTTGACGCACGACTAGCGCATGAAGAACCAAGGCCTTGGTAGAATGAAATGCTCTCTCTACTATTTTCTGTCTGCGTGTTTTGTTATTAGTAGGAACGGAGGGGACCTACAATTTTCTGCTAGTTCCGAACAGCTAGTTGAGAAGCACTTTTGGTGACAAGCAGTAATCTTAGAGTTCTTTTTCAATTCATCGCAACATACGCAGTTTGTTCTCATGCAAAAAATCAAGGTGTCATAGGCTGGGAATCGAACCTAGACCTCCAGCGTGATAGTACATCGCACTAACCACTAAGCCAAGGGGTACTACAAGACCAGTAGATTGTGCTGGGTTCTACTGGTATTAGGACGAAGTCTATGAGTTAGTAGTGTGAACTTGGAATAGGACCAGAAATGCTGAAGGGATAGTCCGTGTGCTCTGTGTTGAAAGAAGAAGAAGTGGTATAAGACCAAAAAAGCTGTCGACTCTATTAAGCGTTACAATAATGGCACGGGTAATGTTTGAATGTTCTATCAATGTACGAAACAATTTGCTCAAGAGGATATCAAGTCCAGATAATGACAATGGGAACACGGGAGGAGATTCATTGTCGGTACTGATGATCTGGTAAGAGCACTTTTCTAAGCTGTTTAACAGCGAAGCAAATCAATCCATTCTATTTAGACTAAACTAAACCAAGTGTTTCCCTAAAACGTCTTTCTTCTTAAACATTCTCGCAAGAACGGATTTAAAAGAAATTACTGAACTGATAAAATTTGAATTTGTTATGTTAATTTCACACGTTTTTTTCCCAAAGTGTATAAGAATTATGTTTAATTAAGCGATACCATGATTTCACCAATATTGTTTGACCTTTTCCGTTTCCGACAAATTGCTCATGAGTCCCGTCCCGTTACCTTCCGGACCACCCATGATGCTTCCATCTCTATACTCTATAACCTTCAATAGCTTGAATTCCAAGCGGCCGCACCATACATCCGTAACGCCCTCTCATCAAACCACGCCTGGACGCATTCTAATGATATGCACATCCGCGCTTACAGCGGTAGTGTTAGTTTTGCTAATTTTGTTTAGAAGCAAATTGTCGACGCGTTTGTGTTTACTTCGGTTGATGTAATTTTTTGAAATTAAATTGTCTATTTACAGTGCAGTGGCTAATTAGAACATAAAAAAAAATACTATCTACGTAATTATATAGGCTACAGAAGGATGCGCTGCTGCCAGGACGAATAAGGGAACAGTGATGATGTTGGAGAGATCCATATTAAAAAAAAAGAAAAACAACAACAACAAAATAGAAAGGATGTTGTTTACCTACCACGTCCATGGCCAAAGAATAGAGAGTTTAATTAGTGTTTGCAATCGATGTTCTAAATACAGAAGCGCACCGAGAGGCTTTATTTTTGAAACATGATATTATGGTGTAGAAACGCTAGACCGTGCGGTGTTTAGGCAACGGATTATGTTATTAATATTCTGCATATAAATTAAGGGCGTATTTGGATTGTGTTTAAAATTTCCACACGGCGGCATAACAGAGTGTGTAAATTTATTCAAATAAAGAAATTAGTTTAATTCACACTCCAACACACACACACACACAACTGGAGTTGTTAAACAATTTTATAAAGGAACAATATTTGAACAATCTAAAACAAGGGTCATATCCATACTGCCCAGCATAAAAACAGTCATTTGGTTTAATTTTGAAAAAAAAGTGAAGAGAAAAATTTCTGTAATTTTTCGGAGTTATTTCTTCAATTAATTTTTTTAAATTGTTGTTCACAACATTTTATTGCGTTTAAAATGTTAAAGTTTTAAGTAAAATTTCTCATGAATTTGATTTTTTTTTGTAAACTAACAACACAAAAATTTTGGAAACATTTGTAACTAAATAATTGTTTCTTAATTTGCATTTCAAACACTTCAAGAACTACTATAAAAAAAAACTCTTTTTTACCGTTATCTCGGCTCACAGACGAAAGAAAATTGTGAAACTTTGTACAAAAATGTATTTACGCAATATCTAATGGCTGTGTAAATTTCAAAAAGTAAAACAAAAAATATACAAATAAAATACCGTTTGAAACGGTTTAAAAACCTTGGACTCAAAAGTCTTGTTTTTACTGTTGTTCATTGGAAAAAAGTGTTTAAAAATCAAATTTCTTCACACACAAATCTAAAAGCCGTTTTGACAAAATATTTTTCCCGATATTCCCTGATTTTTAAAATATGTTAAACCTCCCACATAAACTTTCAAAAACGTGTATGTCGACACTTAAATTATCTGGGACCAATATATTTGTTATATTTTTTGATGTATAATGCAGATGGTTATACCCCCTATTCCAAAAACTGGATTTTTAACACTTTATGGATACGTCTGGCTGAGAGTGGCGACATTTAAAACGTTTAGAACCCTAAAATTCTTGATCGTACGTTACTAAAGTTTAAATGTAGGATAAAGTGGTTATACCACCGATATAAAAATCTGAAAAATCACCGTTTTCAATCCCCCACCCCCACTTTTGATTTCGATATCACCACTCTAAAATAATCATCATACATCTTCGTGGATTTTGATTATATCTCCGTTCCTAAAATTTGCTGACGGCTCTTGGTCTATTAGGCTGTGTAAAGTTTCAAAATGAAAAAAATTAAAAAGCTAACAATAATAAAACCGTAGGAAACAGTAAATAACTTCAACCAAAAAATCTTGTTGCTACCGTAACTTTAGAATTTTTTTTAAAATCTAATTCTTTCACAAGAAAGACAACACATTAATCTAAAAGTCATTTAAAATTTAAAAAAGAAAAAAGTAAATCATAATATTTGTCATTGCTGTGCTTTGCAATACGAAAGACTAAAATCAAATAAAGTTAAAAAAAAGTAAGGATTTTCTTTCTCCCTTACTTTAAAAATTCATATAAGATTAAAATCTCAATTTCGATTAATTCCCTATTTAAAAAAAAATTATTTACGTATACAAAAAGGACCCCTCTCAAAAATGAAAAAAAAAAAACGTATCCCTCATCTTTTTAATGTTTATTACCACATCATTAATGTGAAAGAAGACTTCCTCTAAATAGTCTCCACTTCTTGTTCACCGGAAGACCATAAGTCTAAATACCACGGTCATAAAAAAAAACACATTTATGTCGCCTAATAAACATTCTTTTTATTACGAATTCTAACTGACGAAATATTTTTTTAATTGAGTTGAAGCCAACTTCGTTCTGCAACATAATTGTAGGTACATATATCCCTTCTTGAAAATTATGAACAAAATACCAAATAATAACCAATAAACTCTTAATTTCGCTCATTAAAATCCTTTTAATCTTAAAATTATACGTTAAGTGTTTTTTTTTGTTGTTCTTTTCATTTTTTTTTTGTTTCGTTTTGAGATTAAAGTCAACTAGTGGTTTATGGTCAATTTTGTTCACCTTTAAGTAAATATCCATGATTAGCTTCCTTAAATTTATGGCAGCAATTTCATTTCACTTTATGAAGCAAAAATAATGGATGGAGCACATTTAAACACATCCCGGCTGCTTTAATTTAATATCGTAGCCTTGGCTTGAATTCAAATACAAAAAAGTATCTATGTGTTTCATGTGTGTGCTTCGAACATGTCTGAGAGTTCTCGACCTTACTCAACTAATAGTATAGTGGAAATGATTTTCAACTAGATTCTCTTTATCCGATTGGGGAAATGTTCGAAGCAAATGACATTCAAACAACTCCGAAGGAAGGAGAATCCTTTTAAATCCCATGCTTGGTCCCAACTCAAACCAAGTTCGATGGAACTTCCTGAATAAAGAGCATTTTCCACTGGGAGTGACTCGAAGTGCGCATGTCGGGATACTTTTCTAATTTACCTCCGGATGAACCATCATCAGACTACTTGAGAATCGAAAACCTAGACCCAGTTTTTGCTGGAAAGTCCATCAGCAAGTCGGCAATAACTACTACTTACTCGCAAGCACACACAATGTTTTCCCACGAAGAAGGAAACTTCATAATGTTTCCATCTTCTTGCCAAAGGTTACGTCTCCCCTTGATCCTTCAACCATAGCTCCCCTTGCTCCTGTAGCCAGGACATCATCAAACAACTGAAGTGTAGGTGTTGTATCTTTGAACTTTTATAGATACTTTGTGTTCGTATTAAATAAGTAAAATGCTTTTTATGTTATTTTTAACGAATGCCAGAAAAACATGGATATACTTACTCTTGTCGTCGTCGTAGTCGTCGTATGTTCTTCACAAGGCATATGTGTGAATTTTTGATCACTCACTGGATGGCTGTGGTCTCTGGAGATGAGGACATCATTTGTGAATCTTTCAAAAAAGGATTCTTTTCTGCGCTCTTCAATTAAAAAATGACAATTTATTCAAAAAGTCGTCGTGATTTTGATAAAAAATCAAATTTTATTCGAAGGAAGAAAATCTTGTTTTAAATTATTGTATCGCAGGGAGGCTGAATGATGACATGGCTAAATCAGATCAATGTCGACAGGGGGTAGGCGTTGGGAAAATGGAAAGGGGGCTTTGAAAAATGTTTTCTTTTTTTATTTTTTGTTTCGAAACAGAGCGCCAAAATGAGAGTTTCATTTATTCAAGGCTGTGTGATAAACACAGGTTTTTTGGAATTAAATGAACGCAGATCTACAACAACACCCCTCCCCCCAACACTATGAGGGAGCTTACAAAAAAATATAGAAACAACTAAAATAAATAAAATTGAGGGGATGGTGTGGTGGTTGATGTTGTGAATGGGAAGACCTAGATTTTTTAGTTGACCCATTAACAAAAAAAAAAAAAAAAGAACAAGCTTGTAGGGTGAAATGAAACAGTTTTTGTTTTGTTTTGTTTTTGGGGAGGATGTGTGAGGTGATTTCATTGGAAAATTAGAACTAAATTGAAGCAAGAGAAACAAACAAGCTCAGTTGATTGGAAAGCACTTTTGAAATTGTTGTTTTCCAATCTATTTTCGAGGAGTTGTGGTGTTTGATTGATTTTTTTGCTTTCGTTTAATTTGTTGAAGATTTTATTTATATTAATTTTTTTTTCGCCACAGAGTGGAAAGGATTTAATGAATTATTTTGTTGTTCTTACTGTTGATTTAAAATTGGATAATGCTTTTGAATAAAAATATTGAATGTTTTCGTGGTTAAAGTTGAATTTCCAAGAATTTCTTGTGGGAATACAAAATATTTGGGGGTTTGTTAATGAATTTGTTTGTGGAAAAATTGAATACAAAATATTTGGGGGTTTGTTGAGAAATTTGTTTGTGGAAAAATTGAATGAAGCAAACAAAAAAAGTAACAATTTATATGCTGCACAGAGAAAAATAGTACCTACCACTTAAAATACAAGAAAATTTCCTTATTGAGCTCTTTTACTAAGAAATCTTTTTCAAATGGATAAATGATGAGATAATTCCAAAGAGAAAATATTATTAAAATTTTTAATAAGATTTTCATATATTTTTGCATCTGGCCTTCAAACCAAAATTGTCGTTGTCATTTCATTTAAGAGGCTATCCTAGTTCGAAGGTGCTCGCAGGATAATCTCTACTCTCATTGTTCGATCCTGGGCATGATCCAATTTGATTTCATTAATAATAAGAGTTTCCTCCTAAAATTATAAAGATAATCTTCTTGTATAAAAACCAAAGAGAAATCTTATAGTTTTTCTTCTATTTTTATGGTCAATTTTATTAAAAAAAAAAAAAAATTGTTTCAGAAAAAAAACTATGTTAGAATTTATTAACAAATAATAATATCTATTAAACATGCTTTTTTTGATTTAATTGTAGTTAAAACCTCTAAATATAATAAAACTGGGCTTTTCCCCGAAAAGTAATTAAAAGATTCGGAGTCTTGAATATTTAAACTTGACAAGATGATGTCTTAGTTCTGGAAAAGCTGCATCTTTTAACTTCTTCAAATCATGTTATGAAAATAGTCAATTATATAGCTGATAGGAATGTACGTTAAAACCAAGTTTCATCAAAATTATCTAAGATTTTTTTTTTTAAAAGATATAAAAAAGAAACAAAAAAAAAATTACAATATTTTTGAGGTTGTCTTTATACCATCTACAGCTGTATTAAACTTTTTTCGATAGGAAATCTACTTTTGATCAGCGTTTTCAAAATGTTATATTACCGTATTCAAAAGAGAAAATTCCATTAAAATAGAATTGCAGCAGGATGAAAGACTCTTAAAACTCATCTAAAGAAGTTAAAATCTGTTTTTTTTTTCTAACAAAATGTATGGAATTGAGTTTCTAAATATATTATTAATATCATTTCACCTGAATTTGAATATTAAAGAAGTATACATTGGAGAACTAGACGAGATTACTGCAAAAACCAAGGATTGGCTGTTCATTCAAGTCATATGATGCTTATAAGGAAAAGATTCATTCTCTTCAATAACTTCACAGTCTTTATTGAGTTAAATTAAATAAAATAAAATATTACACAAAATATTTCTTTTATTAGAAATGTAATATAAAAAGTTTTTCATAATAGAATTGGATTGAAGCTCAGCACCACAAAAAGGAGACTGATGAGTGCATAAGTGGCAAAGCACGAAATAGCTATATCTCCAGTCAAAACAAGAGTGGGAGCGCCTTTAAGTTGTTGTTGTTGTTCCAAAAATTCAATGAAATTGACGGAATAAAGAATGGTCAAGTCTAATAAGCTGACATTCTAGTGCGAATAGTACAAAAATTGGTATTGGAAAGGATAAAACTAAGTTTTTTTTTTTAAGTTTAGTAGTGGATACTTCCACCTTTATTTTTAATAACTCCATAAATTCAATCCGGAAAGGCATCATTCACTCTTTTAATGAAGTTTAACGAAATTTCGCTCCGCGCTAACTTAATTACAGAAATTAAGACTTATTTGTCTTCAAACTGACGGCCATCCCCATAAACTTTGCGTATTAACCATTCCCAGACATTTTTAATGATGTTTAGATCATGTGAGTTCATCGGTTTATCATGTTGGTAGGTTCAGTTTATGGGTCCAAAGATGTTAGAAAATTTAGAAAAATTTGTTTCCAAAATTCCCAGCTGCAGTCTCATTTTTATGTTACGACCCCAAGCTTTCAATATCATAACACCTCCTTCACGACTATATTGACGCTTTAAAAACCTTTGTTTTTTTCTTTCTCAAATTGTGAAAATAAAAGTTGAACCCATCAGGGCCATCGAAATTAAACTTTTTTTTAATCTGAAAAAACCACTCGAGATTATTCTTTTTTACAACTCATATAAAGTCTTGAAAACTCTCATCGCATAACTTTTTGTTTCTCATCAAGTGGCGGTTTTTTTTAAGTTTTAGTTTTATTTTTGCCACAAAATTTGAAGAATTTGATGCAAACCTTTCTCAGTTTTTTGCGGTTTTCTTACCTCCCGCCATGTTTTTTTTTCCAGACAAATCTTTATTTTTCAAGTAAAAATAAACTGCATTAAAATTTCGGTCAATTTTATCAGCTATTGCAGGTCCGGTATGGCCTTTGATATCTAAGCAAATCAATTTTAGCTTTTTCAACACTATTGTGTAGCGGAACGGGAAAGTTTGTGAATTTCAATGTAATACTATTTATTTAAGTATAAACTTTAAATGTCCTTACATTTATTTCTAAAAGTGAAATAAAAAACAAAAATAATAAAAACTCGAGTAAGTCACACCTAGCCATAAATTTGTTTGTACCATAGAAAACCTTTTAGAATAATAAAGTACCTAAATTTCTGTATAGACACTCAGGAAGTGCTTATAATTTAAAAGAATTTATGCTTCCTATTGAATTTATTAATATTTATGTAAATCTGAATTGAAAACGCCTAAGGAAACCATCAATTAATACCTCAAAAATGGTATAGGTATATGAACCTACATTTACAGTTATTCAAATTTGTTTTATGCACCATATACCCTTAGGAAAGAAAGGACAATAATTTAATAAAATCTCTCTATCACACTATATTGACTGTTTGTATAAAAGTCCTCTTTATTTTGAATCTTCTTATATTTTTTATATGTACCAAAATATTTCTATAAAATTTGACCTACATTTATTTTGGATTCTAAATTGAAAATAAATGAATTCTTACCTATACCTGAGTGTGTTGGTAGGTAGGTATACTTGTACTTGGTCATAAATTAGAGTCCTGGTTATAAATAAGAGTCCTTTAAAGAATTCCTTTCGTAAATCTATGTACACTTATATAAATATGCAACTCTAATGTTTTCTACTTACATGTGGTTCTGGTTGATTCCGAATATATGAAACAAAAACTCAAAAATTTGTCTTTCTCTTTCCTACCTTTCTCTCTCTCTCTCTCTCTTTCTGTTTCCATTTAAAATGTAAATTTAGTTTAGTTTTCCCTAAAAGTTGTTCAGGATTAGGTTTTTTGTTCAAAATTGTTCATTCTACCAACCTTAAGGGCGGGCTACATCGTGTACAATTATTTTTCTTAACAGGTAAAACACTATTTGAGCTTCTGTTTTAAATTAAACAAAATATTTCACAGGCCCCTTCTCTGTATTTCAATGAGTGTCCGTTATGAGAGTTGTTTTTTTTTTCTTGTCACATTTTATGTTGAAAACTTTGTTCTATTCGAACAAACAGTCATATAGAAGGAAAAGACAAGTTTGCAATGAGATTTTGGTCCTCTGCAAGTCTGAGAGGTGATATTATAAGTCTGTGATATTCATTGCATTTACTATATAGTCTGGTTGTGTGCATAGATTTTGCCAGCAGCAAGTTTACCATAGTTGGTTGGTCGAATGCTGAATTACATGCCTGTTCAAAAAGTACCCCAAACTTGTATGCAATTATTCTTGTATTTATGCTGTACTTGCCGTCATCATAGTGGTCGTTGAGTTTGTCGACGTTTTTGTTGTTGTTTTCTTCGTTCTTCTCATGGTGGCTTGGTCCTTTTCGACCATAAAGGATTCCACTCTATATATGCGAGTGGTTGTACCAAATGTACATTCCTCTATTTTCTGTGTGCATCATAGTAGAGTTGCCTTCTACCTCTGGTTTCTTGTACCTACTATCAGGACATAACCAGGTCCAGGACTTGTCTTTCTATGGGTATGGGTTGGGTATCTGTGTCGGTTGGTGGAATCAGAGTCAGAACTAAAAGAATTTACAGACAAAACGAATGAAGACGATGTTCGCCTGCTGATTTTCTGTGTAGAATGAAGCCTCTCTTTAGTCCTTTTGTACACCTCTACATCATCGTAGTGAATAGAAGAATGAAGGCGCACACCAAAAAAAAAAAAAAAAAAATATTATCAACAAAAAAAGCTCCTACGGTCCTTACCCACCTACTACACACTATGGCTACGATGTTTTTCTTTCATTTCTATTTTGTCCTTTTTTATTTTTTTGTGTAAATTGCAGACCACATCGTCGGATTGTTTGCAATATCTATGCGCAGATTTGAAATTTAAATCATTGTGGACCACCACACACACATATTCCCCTCGTACCACCATTTTTCTATAACATGCTTGCACTCTTTTCAGAAGTGGTGTGCACAAAAATACACAGTAGCAGCAGTAGCAACCGGCAAGCTGCACAGTCCTTCTAACAGCTTTTATAAATAGTTACAAAATGAAAACTGTGGAAAATAAAACGATATGCTTACTTTTTAGACCAACATCAGCCTGCAGGGAGAATTATTTGAAGCGTGTACATTCCAAGAGCCTCATATTCTCTCCTCTTACCGCCATCGTCAGCGCCAACATCATACAAACATCATCATATGCATATACATGGGGTGGGGAGATCGGGGAGTAACTCTTGTGACCACTTTCGTCAATTGCAATCGCAACTGCCGAGAGTAGGTAAGCCCAAAAGTACCCTGTGGGACCAAACTTAAACGAAAGGAAAATACTCGACATTTATTAATACCAGCAAAAAAAATTAAGTTTTTTTTTTTAAACTGGACGGTGTTTGCATTGCCTAAAATGCATAAAATCACGGTATTTTGACACAATAAGCTCTCTTTTTCTCTCTGTGTCGATGGATTAAGCAAATAAATTGAAATATTTAACTATGAGTGGCTTTTTATAATTACAAAATATGGTGTTGAAAATTTCAAGAACGCATAAGTCTCCTATACCTACTTGAATATTTTATGCGGAACGAATTTTTCGTTTGATTATTGAAGCTTAGGGAAGTTTAGGCTTTGACTAAAAGTTACAATTTATCATAAAAGGCTTTTGTTTTGGAATTTAAACTCGCATCGTTTTAGTTTTAGATAAAATTTTCGAACATTAACCCCGCAATGAGAATCTGTAAAAGAGTAAACCCCTTTGCTTTATTGTGATCCATTCTTATTCCTTCTGAGAAATTGGCGTTTATATTTTTATTCTTGCAAATACTTAAAAAACTTGCAAGCTGCTCTCTCAAATTGTTGGATCCTAGCCTGGAGTATTGAATTTGGAATTGAATTTTTTGCCTCATGGCGCTCTTGATCAAGTGGCTTTGTCTTCTTTTTTTAAATAATATTTTTCTAAGAAAACATGAAATCTAAAAGAATATCATGGTTAAGGAATAAATCTCAACCTTTTGAAAGGTTATTTAATAACTCGTATTAGTTGTCATTTTTAATAAAGTAGGTAAACACTTTGCTTAAGATTTAAGATCAAGTTAAAACGGTAAAACTGTTGTAGAGTATTTTCATTATCTTCTCTTCTCTACTTTTTTTCATCCTTGGACTTTATTTCATTTTAGTTTCGGACCTCATTCTAATGTCAAGATTGAAAAAAAATTTTAAAACTGTTTTGGATTTTATTGCACTTTCAAAAATGCAATAAGGTCCAAAGTTTCGTTTTGGGACTTTATTACATGGCACCCTAATAACAATGTCATTCAGAGTGCTACAAATTGCAAAAAGCTATGCGGAAAAAGTTATTCCTTAACTTTGGCTACTATTTCGCAAACTTATTTGTATTCTTAAAGTACATTCAAATTAGCATTTGACATCAACATTACAAAAATTACTAACAGTGTTTTCTTTGCATTTTATTGTTCTTTTCCAAAAATGGTGTATTCCCCTCCGCAGCACTTCTCCCCAATCATAAATCAGCTGTATTCAACACATTCCATAACAACATTGATCTACTTTACCATAATTTATTCAGGAAAAAAAATTCAAGTCCACAAATGTCCACCAAAAAGGTATTTTTTCATTGGAATTTTTTTGATAATCGTAAGAATAGCAACAATTTACTACTATGTGCTTAAAAATTATGTGCAAAAGTTTTAATATTAAAACTAAATTAAGGTACTCAAAAGGAAAAAAAGGACTTAAAAAAGTATGCTTTTTTGTAGAATATTTTAGGCAACTAACGGTACGAAAAAATTTAGAACTACCAATTTAGTATTTCATACATTTTGTTAGTGCAAATATAATTCTTAACCTTAGTATTCTGTTCGGGTAAAAATTAAATTTTAATTAAAAATCATCTGCAAGAAATGTTTTTCTTTAGATTCCACAGCTCCTATTTCGAGTTAAAATTATTTGATTGGTATAACTTGTAAATCTTAAGTTTTAATATACCACTTAAGAATTTCTTTAAAATTGCCTACAAAATCGTGTGGAACCGCTCAGTTTTCAGTACTCGGAGGTGACTACCTACTAGATAGAGTTGTAAAATTTACAGTCTTTTTGGTATTGCAGTTAATTGACTAAAAAGACTAAATTTCTTTAGTCTTTTAACTTACAAAAGTACTTTGACTGTAAAACTTAAGTAAGCAGTCAGTACTAAAATACTGACGGAGCAGTTAATGAAAGCAGTTAATTGACTAAAAGTTATTTAACAGCAGTACTTTTTGACTGGTTTTAGTCTTCTAGTCAGTGTGTTTAAGCTTTAAGTCAATCATACTGCCACACTTCCATGACACTTTCTTGTAAGAATAAAGAGCTCCGAAAGTAACTTTATGTTTAAAGAATACAACAAAAAGAACAGTACACAATTTTTTTCTACTGATTAAAAGCCTAAGACCAGTCAAGGAGTACTGCAGTAAATTTACTTTTAGTCAATTAACTACTTTCATTAACCGTACAGTCAGTATTTTAGTTTTTACTGCTAACTGCTTATTTTGCAGTTAAATTACTTGGTAGCAGTTCTAACTGGCAGTTAAAATAAAAATTAATTAACTGCGACTGAATTGACTGCATAACCAATTGACTGCAGTCTCTTATAGACTTAATTCTGTCTAGTCTACATAATAAAAACATCAAATCTGAAATCAATACTTTAGAGGTCCCACTGTACACCAATTCATCTATGACACGTTTTTTGGGTCAACAATGACGAACTTGCCTATCTATTTTATCCTCCCCCCCCCCTCCCCCAACCCTCTTAAAAAAGAAAAAAAAAAACATATTTCCCTTATCTGAGCTGATCTCATTGTCTTTTTTATATTTTCTGCCATTTTTCCCGCAAAAAACACACATTTGAATTTGGAATTTCGTGTGTGTGAATTTTTTTCTGTCGGCGAATATTCTTTGTAACTACTAGTCGGGAAAATGTCCTTTTCCTAGCGAATACCTAATAGAGCATATTCACTGATATACCTGAAATTGTCTATCAGCAGCATGGCAGAGTTTTTTTTTCGAATACAGTTTCACTTTGTTAGATTTGAATATCGATACAAAAATGTAAAACAAAATTTTTTTGAACAGAAACGACTAGGTATACGGACAACTGGTGGCGGTTTATTTTTTGTCCGTCCTCTTCTCTTTTTTTTTTTTTTGATGTTGTTGTAGTATTGAAACGAACTTTTGAACAATCAAATGTGTTTCTTTTTTGTGTTCGTTTTTGATGCAGAATTGGAAGGATAAAAATCGCGTTGGGGTGAGCGAACATGAACAGAACATATGCAAATCGGCACAATAGAATCGAGGCTTGGAGGCACATCATTCAGGGGTCTCAGGTGAAATTTCGTTCGGTTGAATCAATATGTGGTTTTTATTCCACAGCTGGAAGGCAACAAAAAAAAAGAAGAAAAAAAAAAGGATTTCTAAAAATACGGGGCTTTTAAAAAACAGACAATGCTGCAGAGAAAGAGTCGTTTGGTGTACACTGTGTACATTCGGAAGAAACGTAAACAGTTATACCTTACCTAGAGTGTCCTCGTGCCCGTCGAAGACTTGGTTCATCCTAGTAAATTCCTTGTGGCTTATTGTGTTTTTTTTCGGGGGTGGTTTTCATCTTCTATGATGATGAAAATGTTGTACTTACCCTTACCTATTTCAAATATGGAAGCTCATGCTTGACTGAGCGTGTAATTGGGTATTGTATTAAACTAATTCAGTATTTATTTATGATATTAAGTGATAAATTTATTGTATTACAGAGCTGTTAAAGGTAAACGATTATGGTATGTTGTGAATATTAAAATTTATATTTCTCTCAAAATGTGAACAGTTTTTCTTAAATTTCATTTCTATGTGTTTCATGCACGAACGGATATTCGAATGAATATTCAAGATTTTATGGCTTGCAAGGCAAGCCTTTTGAATGTTAAGGATAAGAAATGAATTCTAATAGAATTCAAATTTCATTAATAAATTACTGCTTTAATGAGATTACACTACATACATCAAAATTCTTAAAAATATTTTCTTATGTTTGCTTTCTAACAAGGGTCTTTTAATAAATCTCCAAAAATCAAACTTAGCAGTAGCTTGTCACATTTAAAAATGTTCTACTATTTATTCGCAAATCCCAACTAGTTAAGAAATTAAAATATCAATTAAGGAGCTTTTAAAATCTTGAAATCAGCAGGTTTACTCAGATTTAGCAAGAAATTGGACGTAGTTGGATCAGCTTATGTGAAATCTTGGTTCGAAATTTTGAATTTTTGATGTTTTTCAAGAGATGATCATTCAGAAGCGTTAAATTAAAAATCTTCTCGAATACATTGAAGATATTTTCACTGTCTTTAAAGTCACAATATGCAATATTTATTTTTTTAATTTTGGTTCCAAAAATTAGGGAATCTGTAGAGCAGATTTGAACAATTTTTTTGAAACGGGTCACTGGAATATTAAAATAAAGCAACAACAAACCTTAGAACTGAGAATTAGCTCGATTACTTTGAAGCCGCAATCAAATTCATTTAACTTGAGTTACATTTAAATGTACTTCATAGTTTGGGAAACCATTTGGGTATTTTCTCGTTTTTTTTCAGAAGAAAAATCAAAGTCTGCCTGGCTCTTAGACAAACGCTGGATATGAAAACAATGGTTGTTATTTTTTGTCAGAGCTTCAGCTATCTAAACAAGGTAAATTTGGTCTCTTACAGTAAAAGCCAGTGGTGTTTTGAGAGGGAGGCTCAATGGGGCTCAAGCCCCCCCCCACCCCCCTCAAGCGAAGTTCGAAATTCATGATAAAATTAAGGTGATTTCATTATAATGTTCATGGTTAACTGAATTTTTTTCTTAAATCTTAGAGATTTAGAAAGGGCTCAGATACTCATATAACTCAGTTATAAGAATTTTACCAAATTTAATTTCTGTTAAATTTTTTTACATTTCACGTTCGAATTTGTATTTTGGTTAAAATTGCTTATAATTGTTTTCTAAACCAGTTTTCCAAATATTTTTTTATCGTTGTTTGAAAATATGTATTAACTGAAAATATTAAGGGATAGTCGGATTGAATCCCGAAATTCAAAATCCAGAATTCCGAAAACCTAATACATATACCGAAAACCCAGAATCCAGAAAACCCAGAATCCTGAAAACCAAAAATTCAGAAGACACAAAATCTCGAAAAAAGCAGAATATCGAAAACCCAACATCCCGAAATTATTTGTTCAAGTTTTTTACTTGTTAACATCAAATTATCTGTCCGTAATCGGAATCCCGAAAAATTTGCGCAAATTTTTCGGATTTCCCGTAATCCCAAATACTCAAAATTCAGAACAAAAAAATCCCGAAATCGGAATCCCCAAAAATTCCATAAAATGAAAAACTTGAGCAAATTATGTGTTTTCGGGATTTTTGGTTTTGTGGATTATGGGTTTTCGGGATTTCGGGTTTTTTGGATTATGGGTTTTCGGATTCTGGGCTCTCGGGATTTTGGGTTTTATGGATTTTGGGATTTTGACCCCAATCCAAATATAAAATGTTAAACCATATGCTTAAAATTGATGTCACAGTGACACAGTTGTGATAGTAAGGAAAACCTTGATTATTTTGTAATTCTTGGAGTTATGAAGATAAAGGTTTGTTTTACCCAAATCCACATGTCTTTTTATGTACTTAGTAGAAAAGATCTGTATCCGTCTTCTTTCAAAAACGGTCGAAAAAATGAGGAGGGTTGAAATTTTGTAATAGCTGATGGTTCAAAAAACATTCTAAGTCCAGATTTTGAGGTGTTTAATGAAATTTTTAAAGAGCATTTCTTTATATAGTGTAATAAGCCTTAAAATGGCGATAGCCATTTATTGAGTGTTATTTTTATTACAGTGTAATTGATTGCCCACTGTGTAAAAATAAGCAGATCATTTACTTAATTAAATGGGGAAAAAGTATGAGAAATTTGAATTTAGTCGTAAGTGTTACCATTGCAGCTTTTTCGACACATAAAAAAATAACTGAACAAATAAATATTTCATTAGACTCTACATTTTTATTAAAAACAAAAAGAAATATAAAATTAAAATTTTTCCATAGATTCTCTTTTAAATATATTTTTTTACAGATTTGTTGTATTTTTATATATGAAAGAAAAAGCCCCTTTTAAGTGGAATTTTTTAATAGGCACTCAAATGCGTATCCTTTCATTTTTATCCTCGTTTGACTCTTGACCTGTTACTGGTGAATCACCTCGCTCTATGCCATTGCCTACAACTCACAAAGAGCTACACCATTATTCTCTTATATCCAATTTACCTAGGTTGGTTGAAATATTGTAATATGCTGAGTGTGTTTGTATGCGTATTCATATACATTTATGTATGTGTATGTGTGTTTACCCTTATATCTCTGTCTATTGTATAAAATTTCTAGTCGTCCATCTTTAGCGTTTCCACGTTTTAAGAACTGAAGTGCCTCCCTGCTTTAATATTTAATGCATTTCTCGGTGCTTTTATTTGTTGCTTACATTAAACTTTCATAGTCCTTTTGCCATCAACGTTAGGTAGGTAGGTACCTCTTACCTTACGTTACCTCTACCCGGCTACCTCTACATACAAAATAATATATAATATATTTGTTTCTGTGTTTTCAGCTAAACCAAATGAGATACAACACTCATACTATTGTATATAAATTCTATCTCTTTTTTTTCTATTTTTACTTGTCGTCGTCGTCGTCAGTCGTGTGGGGAGACCCTGGTTTATTCTATATTTTTATTTGTTTGTTTTTGTTTTTTTTTTTTTTTTTGTATTTTTGTTGAGATCTTCAGTCCTCCTTGAAGCTTGTAGTACCAACTAATGTGTTTTTTTTTTGCTTTGGTTGTGCGGATTTCTTTGCTTTTATTTGTGCTTATTTCCACATCTTTTGTTTTCCACCCTGTTTCGAGTGGTACAAAATCACAAAAAGAAAAAAAAAAAAAAACACAAACTTGTCCCGAACTATTATAGTCAATAATATACAGTTTTTCTTTGTGGCTGTGAGGAGATTCGCTTCAATAAAATCACTGAATGCAGGACACAAGTCCGTATCCTGTACCACCCCCCTCGCTTTATCGAAGACGCAATTAATTTGTTGGTACTTTTCCAACAACGAAGTTCACTCTGTTAAATACCAGGGCTGTTAAAGAAAGCCTTAAGTCACTCTGTCGCTGTTAATTTACTTTGATTTAGATAATTGCTTTCATTACAAATTACAGTCAATTTTATTCCTTCTAGATGGTTTTTGTGCAAACACAGTGTGAACTGTAAGAATAAAAAAAAAAAACAGCAAGTTGACTGGACTCAGTCCATGATTCCATTGCATTTAGGTGGTCGGTCATTAGTGAGAGAACAAATCGATTGCGGCAAACGAAAAAATTGCCCAAACGACTTTTTCGTTTGCAGGACAATTTTTGGGCTTTGTTTGCAGCAAATTGGTAAATTTGTTTGTGTCAAAAACATTTTTCGAATGATAAAAACAAAGTTTAGCGTATGACCTGTGTTTGAGTCGGCGAGCTTTCACTTACGAAGAGAGTATCTTGCCGGTCTACCTGACTTCTTTTATAAGTTTTGACCATGATTTCCGTTATTTCTTCAGGAGTACATAATTGAGGGATCACTAGTGTACCTACTGTTGTCATCAAATTGTACTTATTTCATAATTTATGGCAAAGTCAGTGGATAGATGAATGGAAGTCATCCAAAACACCGACCCTGAAACATGATTTAGGTACTGACAGTTCAAGAAGTTGTTAAAAGTTTCAGTGTCGGTTGTTGATGTGGTCTCAGTATTGTTTCTGATAAGGTTACTTGATATTTGGTAAGAATTCGTTGTAATGTTAATTGTTTACTTGAAGGTGTCTGCTGCTGGCTTGATATGTTGCAGCCTGCTTTGAAATTTAAGATCGTTCTGGAACTGGCAAGCTCTAGTTCCATCCATAAACTGTCATTAAAGTCATTGGCACTTTTTGATTTTCCAGTGTTAGTCGAGAAACTGCTTGTTTCAATCTAGTGATGCAGGTGTCAGTTTCAATTGGAACCTTTGAATGTTCTATCTTCTATAGTTGATGTGGTTTGCTTGAGTAACTGGTTAACCTAGGTGAATGGTGAGCCAAATTACTTCATTGTCTGAGTCTCTGGCTGCCAAATGCTTAACAGAATATCAAACATACTGATGTTGCTGTTTCTTTGCGTTTATCGGTACAAACAAAAACGGCTTCAGTCATACCTACTCAGAATTCAGCTCAACGAAAGCTTGCTAAAGAGCATTTACTCGGAACTTTCTATGCCTTGAACCGAGTAATCTTCTTGAATGACCTACAGGTCTAGGAGATTTAGTTTGTCTTCCACTTCGATGGCACATTCATGTGATGAAGCATCTTCAGCAAAAGCAGTTTTTTCCTGTTCTTCGGATGTAAACGAATTATTAAATTTATCATTCCTTGCCTTCAGGAAATTTTTGATTTTGTCGAACATTTGTCTGTTTGCCGCTGATTGGATAGCCTTTAGGTATTGCTGTCTGGTCTGTATTGTTGTTGTTGGCTTAATATAAGGTTTTGGCTTCGAACCCTTAGTTGGTTTGAATTCTAGTGTTTGCGGAGCTGTTGCTTGTCGTCAATGTGATCATAGTTATCTGCTATTTAACTGCCTTTGATTTTTGTCAGAATTTAAGGTATTTTTTGTTCCGCCTCTGGTGACCGTCTTCTAAACTAGTTGAAGAGTCACAAGAAACGTCTTCTTCACTGGTTGCGTCTTCTTCCCTGGCGGGCGTAGGTTGAATAATTTTGTTTTCGCTGCTGGTTTTCATTTCTGCACGATCTTCGTTTTTTTCTCATGAAGAAGCTGAATATCTCGTTAATGCTAGCCCATATTTAGAACTTAAGTCATTGAAGATCCTCACCATGAAATCATTCTTGGCTGCAAATGCGATTTCTTGGCTGCAAATGCGATATTATTAAGTTAAGATGGCGCTTGTTGATATTCTGAATTATTATTTTATGGCACCGATAAGATTAACCCTTTCTAATATTAAAACAAATTTGAAGATATTTTGTTTGATAACAGTGAGGTTTAAGTGTGTAACTTAAAACCTCTTTTACATGCATCAATCTCCTTGGTTACGGGCCTGTCACAACGATACAACATACCAACAAAGTATATAGTCAGGTGGATCTCTCTATTCCTCAACTCGAGAATAAAATGCAAGTTGATGTCAGACAAACAGACAGACAGAGAACATGTTCCAAAGCGAGGAAAATTCGCTATTCACAGCACCGCCATTAAGGGCACTCTCACTCTAGCTCAAGCATTGTGTAAAAGTTTCTTCTTAAACAGAATTACGAACGCGCGTCAGAGTGATTCCTTTCGCTTTGGTTGTTAATATTTATGTTTTTTTTTTTTTTTTTTCTATTTCAATTTGAATGTTTTTGTTGTTGTCAGACTTATGTATGATTATTCGTCCTGTTTGCTTTATTTCATAGAAAAAAAAAATCTCTTCTTTTTTTTTGGTTTTGATTGTGTGGTGGATTTTGTTTTCTGTGTATTTTTCTTTGGGTTTGGTACTATTTTTTTTTTTATTGTTCAATAAAAACTAGTACAGTCTAAGCTTTAGATAAAAAAAAAAATAATAAAACCTGTAGCCATGTTGTAATTCAGAAGTGGGACGACAAATTGGAACATTCTAATTCTTAGAAAAATAACAAAAATAGAAGTAAACCAGTTCGGGGAACGCAGGCCAAAATTATAACTTCCCGATGTTCTAAATTTAAAGTAGTTCTTCCATTTAGATGTAAGTTATTTGTTGAAAATACAAAACAAACATTTTGAGGCAAAATTTATTTCAAGATATTCCGAGTATAGATTTGAGTGCCTTGCCTTGGTTAGATTATAAACTGTTAAATTTATTATTAGAAACAGACAAGCTCCAAAAAGTGTATAGTCCCTACTTATGACATTCTCGTAATACTCTTATTTTCTAACTCTTGCTTATTGTGATTTTTTATATCTATACCTAAGTTGAATGTTCTTTGCTTATAGAAAAAAACCAAAAATTATATGGAATAAATCTTTTTTTGAAAATTAAAATCAATAAATTGAAAAACAAACAAAAAATCCCCTTTTCTTCTTCTAAGTAAATTGAAATTAAAAAACTTTTAAAATTGCATCGTTTTTTTTTTATTTTTTTTGTTCTCTTATTATTATTATTTTTCTCCAAGAACAAACATAGCTCAAGAACAGAACAGAATAAAGTTATATACCTCTAACAGTAGAATTTATTTAACAGGGGTGCATATTTTAAGATTTTATTGGCTAAATGTAAACACAAATCGTATAAAGGAGTCTTCTTCTGCTTTCTGTTTTTTTTTTCTTTTTTTATTGATGAAGAACAATCAGTAAATTAAATTGCTTCTGCTCATACACTTAATTTTATGAGAGAGCTGTAAAAATAACACTGCATTGTTAAATAAAAAGAACACATAAAGACATCGAACTGTGTCTATTCAACTTGCTTCACTTATTCCTTGGGATTTAAGATATGTTTAATTTTATCATAATATTTAGTAAATTTAATAAAAAAATATTGAGATCTGTGATAAAAAAAAAATAAATTGAAAATGTCAAATTTAATGAAAACCGGTCCAGCTATTACTTATAAAATTCACCATTTTGCTACTCAAATTAATCCTTTCACACTTTTACAAACCATATTAATTTTTTTGTAAATCAAATTCATCCTTTTGAAGATCAATCTTGAAAAGGTGAATTTGATTTGCAAAAGTGAGTGAGAAAAACCTATATAGAGCAAAATAAATTGAATTGGTCATTTTATTTCATGGATCCATAACGTTCCCTTAAAGTATTACATCAAAAAATGATGTAAGCAAGATAAAAACATGCCAACACTTCCCTTTTTTTATGGCCAAATACAACAGAGTACAGAAGAAATACAAACAAACAAAAAATACTCTGTATCATGTTTTGTTTTTTTATTGTAATTGCCAACAAAATCATTTATAAAAGCATAAAAATATAACAAATAAAGATTCTAAAACCAAAAATATCCCCCTTTAAAAAAAAAAAAACAACCAAAAGCATTACGTGCAAAAAAGTTTAAGGGTAGGAAAATCAATAGTTAGAGTCGTTTAAAAAAAATTCATATGATAATTTTTTTTTTTTTAAACTTTTTTAAAACAATTATTGAATTGATATTTTAACAGAGTACTCTGGGTATGTTTTTTTAAATATCAATTAATTTTAAATATTTAAAATTTCCCTTTTATATTGAAAATCTAATTTGAACAGCAATACTTGGTATGTGGCAGTTTTTGGAGACTATCCCCAGACTTTTTTTTGAAATATATTTTTTGAAAATCGAATTTTATTCTTTTTTAGTTTTTTTCAACAACAATTTAGATTTATAAAACAATAAAACAAAAACATTTAAAAATATTTTTATCATTGAAACCATTTGTTTGCTTTTATAGTCACTATAACACTGGCAAATAGAAATTTTTCTGTTTTTTTTTTGCACAGTTTTTCAACATATTTAGTTCAACAAAATCAAAATCAACAGTAAATTTCCAAATTTTTAAAAAATTTAAAAAACTTTAAAATGGATTGAGATTTTTAACAATATATTTTTTTTTGTTTTTTTTTCATAAATTTATGGCACAAAAAACAACAACTAAAATTTAAAAAATTAAAATCCATAGACTAGAGAAAAAAAAAGTTCCCACGCTTTATAACCGCTTTACCTACTTATTAAAACGATAGTTTCGTTAATTATGAATTAAAGTTTAAACTTGAAAAAAAAAATCATAAAAAACTTTATTTTATTTGCTGGACATGACAAAAAAACGACATTTTATAATATCGACACTAAAGTAGAAAAATGGTTGGTGGATTATCAAGGTAATTAAGATTTCTGTTCATTTCGTCAGAAGATTGGATTTCAAAGTTTGAAGAAGAGTAGATTGAATACATTAAATACTGGGCTTGCCCAATGTTTATGATGAATAAATTCCAGTCCTATTTCGAATTAATTTAATGAACTCTAAAATGGAAATCTTTGGAGGTATATTTTAAAAAGAGGTTATTTGACTACAACATTGATCGAACAAGTCTAGAAAGCACTGGTCAATTTTAACAGAACGTCAAATTTTTCAATGTGGATATAATCAATTAATCAATGGTCATGCGAATTAGTAAACTCATTGGGTTAAACTGGCTAAAAGAACCACTAATTCTCTTGATTATAGTTTTATGTTAATATTCTATAATTTAAGACAAAGCTATTTGCTACAATAATCATCAATTAAAGCAATTTCGTGGTAATCTAAGAATTGTATGTGTCTGAATTTCTAATACTTTGTCCTCTTTAATAGCTCATTTCGTCTCCCCTATTTCTATAGATTTCTAGCAGTACTTTTTTTCGGTAATTTCTTCAACATTACACAAATACATTTTCGTAGAAGTAATTTTCTGTTTAATTTATTTATGATCTCATTTCGTTGAACATAAATTAAGGCAAAAGAAAATAAAGTGTTTTCATGGTAGTCTAAGCAGAAAATGTTGAAGAGAGGGCTTTTGGAGAAATCGCCATGGAACTCTAATGGGATGAAATGAATTCTAGAATCTAGACGATATGATAAGACAACATTTTAAGGTTTTCTTGCTCTCTCTCTCCCTCTCTCTCTCTCTGTCCTTATCATTCTCACACAAAACTAGCTACTATTCAAATTTTGTATTGTTTCTTTTTTGTTTGTTAATGTTTTTGGAAATTGTCAACATGACAACAAGATGATATGGGTCCTTTGCTTTTTAGTTTGCGCAACCACCTGAGAGCTGAGGGTATGAATTATGTCTTTTTTCAAGACCAGCACTGTCTTTGGCTACTTTATAGACGAACGACAAACGCCGGCCGACCGCCGACGACCAACACGATGCCGATAGAGTAGCAACAAAGAACCACTGTTTAATGGCATATCAGGAGGAGAAATGAGGAGAAGATTGATAGATGAAATGCTTATTAATGAGGGTGTTAATGGTCCTTTGGGGTTTATTGTAACAAAAATTGTGGCCATTATAAAAAAAAATAAAATAAATCAACCATCAAGCATCGCAAGCAAACTCTAATTTGTTTTCTGTCGCACGATTTCTCTAATCTAAGTGTCAGAATAAAAAGTATTTATAAGATTATGGCCATTGTTTGGTTAATGTATATCCTGTGTGAGGATAAGAAAAGAGTGTATAAAGAAACCTCCTTCGGGCTATTATTTATTTGGGTTTTTGTATTTTGGTTAATCACTCATACACTCTTGCACACTCTTTTATAGAATTTTTGTTTGTTGTTATTTGTGTTTTGTTTTGTTTGCTTTTGTTTGTTGTATAAAGAGACATTAAATGATGTGCCCTTTATGTCTTGAACGAGAGTTGAATTTTGAGAAGGATTTTACGATGAATTTAAGACAATTTATTGCATTTTAAATTTTTACTTGACTAGTTCTTCCAGCAATATTATTTCTTCACCCAAATATTGGAATTTATCTTTGTTTGTTCTCATTTTCGTTATAAATATAAAATTCTGGAAGAAGTTAGCAATTCTGCTACTGTGAATCTGCCCCCAAGTAAGAAGTTTGCAATATTTGTAAATACCAGGAAAAACTACTCATCTTTCGAAACGTAGTGTGAAAGAGGATGTCTTTTTAAGACCAACGAAATATACCATTGTGTTGAACTTCAAAGCAAAATAATTTACTTTTGTGTGCGTAAATTTGGTTCTATAATGTACACTTACATTTCAAAATATCACCAAGGATACTTTTGATTATGAGAAATGTAAGTAAAATTCATGTTTAAAGCATATCCCTATACACAGTAATTACTGTTCTCGTTATGTTCATTTTATTTGTTAGGAGCTTTATTATAAATTTCTTGAAAGATTTCCTAGAAGTTTAAAAAAAACACAACCTAAAATGTTTGAATATATTTAAGTTGAATTGTGTAGTGTAGCCAAGGGTAAACTCAAAGGAAATAATGAAATATATTTTACACATTTCTAGAGAAATTAAAATATTTAAACTTATCTGTTTTTACCCTTTGATTGAAGGATGATGGGTAAGTAAATACGAAGAATATATATTTTCACATCAAACTGAAAATGTAGTTCGACCAAAGGCAATTCTAATAGTTGACGTGGTTGAGAAATATATTTAGTTCTCGAGATGGAAACAATCTCTAAATATATAAAAACAAAGTCGGGTTAGTTACACCATTTATAACTCAAGAACTGCTGACCCGATTTTAATGATCTTTGATTAGTTGGATTTGTCTTCCTTAAGAATAACAGAATAACTTTAAAATTTCCGAAATTCATGGTCTCAAGAAGTTTTCCCATGCATTGAAAAAAACAACACCATCTCTGACACGATAGAAACAGAACACGGAATGCTGGGAAGTTGTGAAAAGAACACTTAATACCGCGAAAAAAAGCGTATAATACTGTAGAGAAACAATGTCACATAAAAAAGAATGCAGTCGAAGAGAAGAGATTGTGAAAATTCGGAGAATACGAATTGATACGTCATGGAAAATATGTGAAATACCGAAGACTAGTACCGTAAAAATCGCGGAATTCAGTGGATAAGAGCGCGGAATACTGGTAAATGAACTTTTCAACTCAAAGCTTTTTTTTGAGATCTCGCATGTTTCTTTCTCTGGTATTCCACACTTTTTTCTCAGCTTTTTTCGTATTTTCCTTGATTTTCAACACTTTTTTACACATTTTTTCCTCGGTATTACCCATTGTTCCATGTTTCTACCATGGAAATGGATAACTTTAATATTTAGCCTGCGTTGGAAAAACTTCAAACTAATTTGTCTATGGTTCAAATGGGAAAACCATAAAATGTTGTGCATCTAAAAGCACTTGAATCAACATTTTAAAATGCTAAAATTACTAAGCCAATGAAAAATTTTGGAGGTTAGTGGCTAGCCAATTTTATAGATGATCGTAGATGATATAAGACAATAAATGTAATTAGAAAATGAAAATCAATGTGCAATGACCAGACAACGTCTGCTAGGTCAGCTAGTAAGCAATAAACAGAAAAGTTACAAATTTTATAATCAAACTATCTCGAATCCATTTGTGAGCCAACAACGATACCTTTTTCCACTGGTGGCTGGTCGAGTTCCGACGACCAAAGCAAACAATTTTGTTGAATTTCGATGAAACTTTTTTCAAGTTTGTTAGGCTCATATTGTTTATCACACATAACTGTACGTACATGCTGTACAGTTATGTGTGATAAACAAAATTAAAGGTAATTTAATCGTGTGCTCAATAAAGTTGAATCATAATTTTGTGTGAGTTGGGTAAATAGTTATTTAGTGCAGCATAAACAAAATCTTTTTATCGTTATCTTGGCTAACAGAATACAGAAAAGTGTGAAATTTTGTACAAGAATGTATTTAACCAATAACCTAATGGCCGTGTAAATTTCAAGCCCAAAGATAAAAAATTTAAGTAAAATCGTTGGAAACGCTTCGTACGATTGGCGTTCCTAAGTCTGATTAAAATCTGAAAACGATTATTTAAGGAAAATGCATGCGGAGCTGCTCTTCAAATTTCTATAAAATCTACGCATTCCTTAAAATATTAATTTTATAGGTAGCTAAAGGAATCATTCAAATATCATTTCACTTGCTATTCGTTTATTTTGTATCTACATTCTACGTTCAAAAATGTCACACCTTACTACAAGAATGTTACCTTCACCTTGACTGCACGTTGTGAGCTCACAGTAAAAACCCATTCACCTAAAACGTTGCTAATTTTAATTTAAGGCACTTAAAGTCTGCAGGTTAAGGTATTGTAAAAAGGCATTCGTTTTATTTTCTCCAAGAATTAACAACAACAACAAAAACCATGAACTTTTTTATTAAAAATGAAATGAATTGTGTATAGGAAGGTGTGTGAGCCCGTTTTCTTTCTGTTTTAATCCTTTCAATGTTTATCCGTGTCGGTTTGCTGAGGATTGAATAAAAAAATAGAAAAAAAAAATAGGTAGTAGTTACTGCCAATACCATTTTTAAAAGTCAAACAGGACCTTGAATGAAACTGTGTGTATGCTATACACTCTCGGATCCTCCGGTGAACAAGAAGTCATAATATGTACATTTTCACTCCACTCCCTAAAGACAGACCTCCTTGCAAAGACCATGCATAGCATCATCATCATCATCGTCATCGTCATCTTCATCAGCAGCAAACATACATACCAACACACATAGAAGGCAAAATGTGTATGTATAGTGAAACCTTGGCTAGTATTTATTTAAATACAAACCACATGACTTTTGTGCCACCTCAACCACGAGGAGTCGGCATAGACGTGGTTGTTATTGTTGTTCTGATTCGATGCCATTGCGGTGGGGAACGAGAGATAGGTCGGAGCGGAGCAATCGAAAGGAAGAGCACTGGTGGCGTGGCTAGGCTTTTAAATGAGTTCGGTGAGTCAAGTCGTTGCCATAATGGTGTACACGCACACACAGGGTAGGCCACCATAGCCATCAACAACACTTTAAAATATACCCACCCGCAAGCCCCATATCACCCCGTTCGTTGTTGTTGTTAAAGTATAAGAAGGACGCTTTATAATGACGATGTGAGTCTTGGCATACAAATGGGATCATCGACGTTATCTTGACAGAGAAAAATTCCTGCATAAATCAGGACAATCATACAGATAAAAGCTTAAAAATAAAGGAATTCACGTAGACCGAACCGCCAGGAAGCACACCAACCATAGCCGCACCTGGATGGGCTATAAACAAACGAACGTATAGTTTTGTGAACTTTTTGAAATCTACTTTTTGAATCTCGCACGTCCGTCCCATATTGGAAATGGTGAAAAGGGTTTGTATATGTAAGTTTGAATTTCGATTAATTGACCTTGAGTTTTTGGAAATTGCTTGTTTTGAGGGGAAGAAAGTGTGTCCTTGAAGTTGTTTCAAATAAATAATACAGGGAAACTCTATTAAGGTTAATCGGGACCCTTAAAACTCAGTGTAGGAATTTGCTTTCAGCTCCCATGTGCACCTTAACGCAGAAATTTTGTGGGTCACTTAGGCAATTGCTGGCCAATTTTTTTTTTTTCAATTAAGTCGAAGTGGATACACAGAAATTCCATAAGTTCTGTGCCATGGAAAGTAATTATTTTAAGTTCAAATACGTGATTTCTATAAATTTGCTGCTTTAAACGTAATTTCTGCGAATCACCCTGTACTGTACACACATTTATAGATTTCCAATGAAGTACCTAAAGCATAGGAACACTCTAATGTTCTGTGTGTTGTGCTTGTGATGGAAATTAATATTGAAAACGTGGGCTGTGTGAAATTAATTTGCTAAGAAGAACCAAAAGCAATTTAATTGATGTCAAAAGGATGTTGGGACTTAAATAGTTTTAAGTTATTAGATGATATTGTGCATAGAGCATAGTGCCAGGAGCAGGATATGAAGAAAATGAAGATTCATCTCTCTTAGTTAACATAAAGGCATTAGAAAATACGAGTAGGTATTCATTTTAATGGAATAAGTTGATTTCCCTTAATATAAATTATTGTAAAGGAAATATTACACCTTAACTCCATTTTGGGCCCAACGGTATACAGATTACACATCTATTAGAGATAGTTAAGACTTGGGTGTTGTGATAAATGCGTATAAGTGGGTAAGGATTTTGCAACAGTTGATGTGTGATAAATTCATTTTAAATGTGGATGCATTTCAAAATAATTAAGCAATTACTTAAGGTGGTGTTTTCAGTTAGAAAATATAGATGTCAGTTGTTACAAGATGCATCCAGTTAAGCAGTGTATGTGTGACTTAAGGTTTGTTCATTATTAAGGATTCTTAAAGTAGGGCTTAAATTTTCATTTTCTGGTTTATTAATTTCGAGAAATTAGAGAGTGTAAACATTAATTCTGTACTCGTGGTTGCTACCGGATACTGGTCTTGTCCAACCGGACTTAAATTGATGAACTTTTATATGAAAGACTTAAGAGAGAGACGAAGAAAAAAAAGAATACAATCGTACGCTATTTGGGAAAGAGTCCCTTGTGGGGATAGCATTCTCAGTAACGAACAACTTGTCCGCTAACAAAACCGACACCATACGCCTCATAGAAGGCATGATCAAATGTTAAGGACTTTGAGGTATTTTACCTGGACAAATATTGGTAAGAACGCTTCTTGACAATAGAAGTGAAGGTCACCACAAAAAAGATTCATACACATCGTATTTCCCAGCAAGGAAGAAATCATTTCCGCGATCAAAGCTTTTATGAACAAGAAGACGGGACTAAACTAAGGTACGATGGCTGTTTGAAGTCCAATATCTTGGAAGTATTGTTTCCACCGAAGAATGCGGTTTCCGAATACTCTCCAAAATATGGAAACAATTCCTTCTGTATCTGCGCGTCACAGGTCATTTACGCTGTCACAAAAAAGCTTCATACGATAGCATAGCATCGTAGTAGTAGCATAAGGGAAGTACATGCTACATAGCAGAACTAGATTTTCAGTTTTGAATTCCACAAAAGTACTTAGCAGTCTTTATCGACACTAAATATGCAATTTTTTAGATCGGCTAATAACAATTTGTACTAAAATGTGGTTGGTGCTTGGTTTCGTAGTAGCATTGCTATATCCAAAGATGCTTGGAGAAGAACAGAAGCCATTTTAAGAGACTACCACAACTTGCGGCAATAAATTATATCTATTAAAATTGGAAGCAATTGAAGAAATACTTCCAAAAACTCTCTAGATAACTGTAAGAATTTCAGCAGAGGTACTGAAAAAGAGGTACTGTGAATTGCAGAGCCTCAATTCTTGACTGGTTTGACTCCAAATGTATTCTGACAAACCAATCCAAAACGAAGCCCATTAGCTTGTGGCTACAAAGAAAACTAAGTTGAGCTTTAGATACAAGAAGACAACTGCTTGTTCAGAAAGAACAATATAAGATGAAGAGCTTGAATTTGAGGAGTTGCATAGAAGTTCGAAATTTAAACAGAAGAGTGAAAAAATCAACAACACGATTCAATACCCACCATAAAGCCTGGAAATATTGAGAAACAACTCATACTATAAATATATACAAAAATAATGCTTAACATCTGAAGAGACCTTGTTTTTTTCCAGGGCTACTGCCTCTTGCAAGAATTTCCAAATTTCGTGAAATAGTGTATATCACTTTAGCCGTTGGGACTTACCAAAAAACTGTAGGTCCCCTCCATATCTGCTAACTATCAAGCATACAAGAATGGTTCAGTGTGTCAGTCATTAGGACATGATTCTTCATGAGCTAGTCATGCTAAAAATGTATTGATTTTTTCGCTTTATGTGTAATTATCTAAAACCTTTTACTGATGATCTAATAGGACCTTGACAATGCGGTGTGAGGGCTTGAAAATCCACAATTTGGGTCTTACCAATTAATGCAGCTGCTCATAACAATTTTAGAAGAAATCGATTGCGACAAACGAAAAAAATTGAACAAACGACTTCTTTGTTTGCTGGACAATTTGTCGGCTGTGTTTGCAGCTAATTAATAAATTCGTTTGATTCAAATACTTTTTGCGAACGATTAAATAATATAAATTTAAGCGTAACACCTGTGATTCAACCAGCTACCTCTCGCTTACGAAGCGACTTTTCGTTTGATGTGACGTAATTTTTCGACTTTAACTTTGTTTGCAGCAAACTCTTAAATTCGTTTCGGTGAAACAATTTATGCGAACAAATAAAGCGTAACACCTCGATTTCGAACAAAGGCTGTTCCTCTTGCGCCACGAAGCATTTTCGTTTGCAGCAATCAACTCATAAAAGTGAGCTCGAAGCGAATGGGTTGTTTTTTCAATATGTTTGCCGTAATAGAATTACAACTTTTATCAAATGTAATAACAGTTGCTACGAATGGAAAACTTTTGCGGGGATGGTAATGGCTTTCCAGCAAATGATTTTAATTTAATTCAAAGGATATTCATTAGCCGCAAACGAAAACAAAAATATTATTTATCTGAGTGTACCACGCCACCGTGGCAGCCAAACTAATAAGCATTTTGTCCGAATTATTTGGGATTGCCAGAAGACCGTAAAAGGGAGATGCACTATCATGTAGAAGCTTCAGTATTGTTCAAGAGAAATCTTTACCAACATTGACTTCATGGGAAAAAGCAATCCAAAGGCGGACATGCTATTGTCAAAGATATGGCCAAAAAACTACCATCGGGTATACCTTCTAGTTCTAGGTCGTAAAGAAATATATCTACCTGAGCCCAGCTGTAAGCTCAGCAAACTAAATCAGCACCTCAATCAAGCATAAAGATCTATGGTCTGTCTTGCGTCAATAGGTAAAATAATTAGCTGTTCAATGACTTGTCAATGTTTTCAACGCCAGACGAAAGGACACGAAAAAGAAAGTAAGATTTTCAACGCCAGACGAAAGGACACGAAAAAGAAAGTAAGATCTCTATAAAGTGACCATCAGGTAATGTCATCCGCAACCAGAGCTGCAAAATACTGCAGTCAAATGGTAATGCAAATTGACTTAAGTTTTTATCACAAGTTCGTACTCCTTACTGCTATAGCTAGCGTAGTTAACATTCAGTACTAAAATACTGATTGTAAAGATAATTAAAGCAGTTAATAGACTAAAAGTCAGTACTTTTTGACTGGTTTTAGTGTTTTATTAGAAAGTTTGTTATACTGTTGTGTGACTAAAGCCAGTCAAAAAGTAGTGCAGTTATTTGACTTTTAGTACTAACTGCTGACTGTAGTTTTACAGTCAAAGTACTTTGGTAAGTTAAAAGACTTAAGAAATTTAGTCTTTTTAATCAATTAACTACCGTGCTGAAAAGACTGCAGTTCGCACAACTCTGTCTTCAACGACTTGAGGGGCTAAATTTGAGATGGTCCTCCAAAAATTGATATGGCAGCAAATACTTTTAAATGGGTTCTTCACCTAATTTTTTGCTATTTTTTTTTTGGAAATGTTGGTACTTTAAAAATGGAGACTACCAATAAAATTATTTTGGGTTTTTTCTTCTTCAAGTGATTTTACTTAAATTTCTCCCGAAGAACTTCTTGAACGTAATAAACTTCCCTTTCGCCACTTTAGGTACTTTCTTCCTCGTGTCTCCATAAGAGAGACCAACTTCTAACTATAATAAACGTTAAAACGTGTCAAATTTTATTGATTTTACTTTTCAAGTACGAGTAGAGTATGTAGGTACCTACACTCTATGTATGCTGTGTGTAGGATATAGGTATTTCCTGAAGCAATTTCCCAGAACATGAACAACCCTAAGAGGATCAAGTTTCTATACCATAATGTCCCATCATCGGTATATAGAACGAAATAGAATATTCGATAACAGAGTTCAATGCCTTTGAAGAACATAAGAAAAAAAAAAAAAAAAAAAAAACAAGAAAAGTATTTGCCCCCAAGTTTGTCATTATACCTCGACGTTGTAATATTGTATCGATTAGTTGACATAGAGATGGTGCTTTTCACATAATAAAATGTTAACATAATGTTGGTCATTAAAGGGAATAGAGGAGTCACATTGAAAAAGTCAAATTAACAAATAATTCTGAAGTTTGTTTAAGCTTACGGGCTAAGTGTATCAATTTCATGTTTATAGGTAGGCTATAGGCATTTGTATAGAATGGGCTATTAATGGTATTAAGGGATCATTATAGAAAGGCAACAACAACAAAATAATATTCACACTTAATTTTTGGATATAACCTCTTTTGGCTCTGTAGACCTTGACGTGTTATGAGCTTACTACTTAATTATTTAAAAATAAAAACTAATAGCCGAAGTGAATTGGTCAATAAATACACTTAATTCACCTTATTAGTTTAATGTGAAAATATATGTTAAAATGAATGTAATGGGGAGTAAACTTAATAATGGATTATAACAATTATTAAATATGTCACTTTTTGATGTGTTTGATGTTATTCGAAACACAAATTGGATAATTTTGCTCAAAGAGCTTCTGGGGAATTCAATTTGTGTTATCGAAATCAATTGTGTTTTTTTTTTAATTGAAAGAAGTTATTTCCACGGCAATAATTTTGAACGAACTAGAAAAACTAGTGGCACAAACCAGCAGTTGCTTCTCTAACCATAGTATTAAGGATAAGGATAAGAAACATCATCATGGGCAGTCAAGCATAGATCCAAATATTAAATACACTTTAAATTGACAGTGAAAATCAATTAAGTCCGTTTTGGTAAAAGACAATATCTGAGAAAACTAAATTTACTTTGGTATTTTTTCTTTGGTGTCAATTCATTACCCTACTGATTATTTTGTAAAAACTGCGATGCACTACTCTTTATGTCTAGTTTTAACTAAATTCAAAAAATGAAAAAGGGTCAATTCGACTGTTTTTTCATGTTTGTTACCTCAGAACTTTCGACTGGGTGGACCGATTTTGATGATTCTTTTTGTATTTGAAAGCTTTTGTATTTTAAACTGGGGAATATAGACCCCTATAAAATTTAAGCAAGACGTTTTAAATAAATTACATAATATTTTCTTCACAAAAATATTAGTGTTAACTTGAAAAAAGATCCAGCAAAAGTTTGATATTATTAAAATTTAATCACAATTTTTGATATAAGTTAAATTTGTCAATAAGTGGGAAGTAAAATAACATTTCCAAATTCTTCTATAAATTATTTTAAAAACCAAAATATTTTCAATGTGAAATGGCTCCCGGAATTATCAACTCTAAAATAAATTGCCTAACAACAGATTGGGGAAATGGAGCAGGGCGGGCGAAAAATTTGTGTGGGCATCAAAATTTGTGTGTTTCTAAGGATTTCTATTACAAATAGACTTCCTATCGAAAAAGGTTAAATGCAAGGGTTTTAGATGGTAAAAAATCTACCTACAACTTTTGTGCAGATGATTTTTCTATATAACCTTAATAACTTTGGGAAAAATGGCGAAAAAAACATGAGGTCTTTAGTTTATAACGGCACCAAAGGAAAGCTACCAGTGTGAGCCGCACTTTTTTTTAGGACCAAAACTAATGGTACCTGTCATATAATCATTAAGGAAAAGTTAACTTTGTTCGAAAACGGCTCTAACGATTTTGATTCAAATTTTTGTGTCTGCTTTTGTTAGTAGGATAATACTTTTGATATGAATGAAATGTTTTGAAAAATTCTACTAAAAGTACCTCCCATAGAATCATTTTTTTTTTTTTTCATTTTTGACTTTCTATAGACGGAATCTCTTTATTAATATTAAAATTATTTGATATCCAAATTTTCAAAACCGTAATTTTTGGATTTTTAAAAAAATCTTTCAATTTTTTTTTTTTTTTCAAAAATCAATTTTTCGAAAACAGGTTACTGTATTTTTTTGAAATTTTGGTTTTAGATGTGTAATAATATTATCTTAAAAATGGCATACCAACATTATTTTTAAACAAGGTTTGAGAATTTTTATATATAAGAAATTTTTTATTTTTTTTTTTTTTAAATCTAACGATTTTCCAATTTTTTTTTCTAAAAATGTATCTTTCTTAATCATATTAAATGGCATACTTTGTTTGGAGCTCAAAACAATTTAAGAAGTTGTGTATGTCGTTTTAGTAATGAATTAAATTTTTTGTATTTCTTATAAAAAATTTTTATTTTAGTATTTTTGTATGCGAATGCGGGGCATAATGGGCCCCTAAAGATTTTTAAACAAAACAAAATACAAAAAAAAAAAATTTTTATCATGTTCAAAACAATTTGATTCATTGAAGGAACATTAATTATATAAATTCTTCAATCATTTTTCTACATGATTCTTCAATTTGTATTAAAAATAGAAATTGCTTCATTAGCTCAATGAATGGTCATGGTCCCACTTTTCACAGGCTCTGCAATAACACCCACCCTTCTATTGATTTGTATTTTTGTTTGGAGTGGTAAAATTGCATGTTCCAATAAAATGTTTAAAACATGTTTCTTAAACAAAAATTAATTCATTAAAATGAATCCTTTTGATCCCATATGCAAAACAAATAAACAAAAAAAAAAGGAACACAAGAAAATCCAAGAAATCCTTTTCAATTAAGGAGTCAAATTTTAAGTAGAAAATAACGATTTTGTGTTCATTTCAAAAGCAATTTTCTTGTGTCCCCAGTTTGATTGGCTATATCATCTAAAAGGCAAAAAAACTTTTTTTGTCCTTATCATTGACCCAACAAGAGCAAAACAACAATAAAAAAACAAAATTAAATGAAAACAAAAATAAACGAAAAAAAGCAAAACATTTGAAATTTGAATGTATCCTATTAACCCTTGCTACTGGAAAGGACGAAAAAAAAAAACGAAAACAAATACAAATAATTGAAGAAGTCTTTATCATCAGCACGATTACTATCGCAATGCCCAGCTAGATGTGCATATATTATCCCTAATGGATGTATGTATATCAAAAGGATATGTCGATGGCTTTAACATTTATACCAACCAACACACATCCAAATCTAACCCCAGTCTCCGATGGCAAGTTAATATCTGAATTTCTATACAAAAAAAAAAAAAAAAAAAAAAATATGTATATGTATGCGAGAATGTTCGAGGCTGAAATTCTATCCTCAACATGGGACTTGAAATCCACATCATGAATAGAGGAACCCTCACTGGATTCACAACATAGCATAGCCATCGTCGGAGTCATATAATTTCAGCTCTGCCCTCGGGCGTTCGAACCAAACTCAATGAATTGTTTGCCAAAAACAAAGCAACAAAAAAAAAATGTTAAAAAGAATTTCATCCCCTCCCCCTCCCCCTCGAACTCACATGCTGGGCGATATGGCATAAAACACCTAAAATAAGGGACTCTGATGTCGATTCCAATACCGAAACTGAAGCTGATGCTAAAGCCAATGTCGAAGCCGCTGCCATTACACCATTTGCCAACTTATACCTCAAGGATGGCCGGGTTCAGATTCGGATAGAAAATTTCAACAATTGGTCCTTTATAACGGCAAAACCAAACACACGAGCGTAATACCTTAATTTGGTTCCAATTTGAAATTGGATTCATTTGGTTTCCTGCCCGTTTGAGCATAGGTTTGAGTTACATTGAACACTCTCCGATTCTCGTACGAGTATATACAACAGGTATAGCTATACACTTCTCCAGGGCTTTCGAGGAGCTCCATTTGGAAAACAATGTTAAAACACACAAAACTAAGGATGGGGTATTTAATGTTCGCGAGGAAGGTACATGCGGAGTTCTTGGAAATAGGATATAGCAATAGGAGAACACACTAACAACCTTCGATTGCTAAGCTCTCGTATACAAGTGTCAAGTTTTTGAAGTAGGTTCCGTACCTGATGGAGATTAATTCGTTTAGAAGTTTAGAGCTCTTGCCACATTGCAAGATAGTGTGTTCGTTTCGTTTCGTTTCGTTTTGGTTTGTCGTTTTCTCGTTTTCTCGTTTTGGTGTTCGCTTGTTCGTGCTTTTATTTAAATGGGTTTTCAATTTTGTAACAAGGAAACAGAGTTACAAAGTATAAAGGGTGGTTTTAGCTATGCAAGAGATTTCAAACTTATTTACATCGAGTGTATTTTGAAAGCATTTTAAGGTGTATTTAAAGTTTGTTGCAAAGTTTAATTGAACATTGTTTTGCGAAGTATTCGATAGAGAATGTTTAAATCGGAAGAGATGAAGATTGGGTATTGGTAGCTTGAAAGGTTGTAAATATTTGTACGTAGTATTTTTGAATTTCAGCTGAAATCCCTTAGGAATTTTAGATTTTTTGATTTTTTTCCTAAATAATTGACTTTGAGAAGAATTTAGACTACAGATCAATTATTAAGAACTAAGGAAACACGAAGTTGTGTTTTCGATTCGGAAGACCTATATAAATAGTTAATTTTCCAAGTCTAAAAACATAACATTTGCCTATGAGTTATATCTTCCTTGTATGTTACCATAAAACAAGACCACGTCTCCTACAGGCCCGGTTTGCTCAAATTTGTGCACGATTTTTCCGATTGCACGCACATTTGGACTATTAAATTGACCGAAAAAAAGTGCCCGATATGCTTTTGGATTTGGATGTCCATTTTCATAATAAGCCTGAATAACTAAACATAAAAAATACTTTAAATGGGCAAAATAGCCTCTCTTTGTACTTACCCTTTAATTTTTTGTTTCTATAAAACATTGTGCTTTCAAAACATTTTGAGTTTCAGAAACCACCCTACTCAACAAAAATAAGATCTTAAATGGATTACAGATGGATTTGAGGAGATTTAGAACATTTTTTTTATAAGCAAATAAACAAAGAGACTCGTGCATCGATATTTTGATATTTGGTTACCAGGTGACTGAAGAAAAACACACTTTTCATGTCAGTATGCCATTTTACGCGGGCAATTTTGATAAGCGGAATTTGAAGATGTTCTGAAAATTAAAAGTTTTAAATACTTTTTAGAACTTTCTAAGATTGTAAAGCTAAGTACTAATAAGTGTTATTTAAAGTGATATGTCATTTTTTTACCGACTTTTCCTCAGGGGGGGCATTTTAAGCCACTTTTTCATACCTTTTTAAGGATAAGAAAGATAATTCTTTTTACTTGCTTTATAGGGCAAGTATTGGTATCGTGTCAAAAAAGAAATTGAGTTTCTAAACAAAACCTACATCACAATGATGCAGAGTTCCAAAAAAGTGGTTTTCGTTATGTCGTCCGTCGGTCTGTGCGTTTCGTTCCACTGCCCAAAGACGTGAACGGATTTACTTCAATTTTGAAGTACAGATGATTTTTACGTAAATTCGAAAGTAAGTTTTTTTTTCGATTTTGAATATCTCCTCTAGATCGATAACATGTGCTCAATTTCTGGCCACAAGAACCCCGTTATCATCTCGTGATTAACGAGAACTGCTTGGCAGATCTCATTTTCAAAGAGCCCATAAACCGTTCCAAACAGTAACTCTTTGAGGATGCAACCGCTTTTTAACAATAGCTTGTGGATTCTGATTTGCCCAAATAAGGCAATCCTTCTTGTTAACGAATCCACTGATTTGAAAAAGTGCCTCGTCGCTGAAGCTGATTTTCTTTGTAAAGTCACCATTCACTTCTGTCTGCTCCACCAACCATTTGGTGTATTGACGAAGCTTTAAATGGTCAATAGGCTTCAGTACTTGAGTCAATTGAACCTTGTAAGCGTGTAAATTCAAATCTTTATTCAAAATTCATATCAGTGATGTTCGTGAGATGATCAATTTTTGGACACGATAACGAGTCGAGGTTGAAGACTCTTCTGCCACACTATCTTGTAGCTTGAACAACAGCAATGTTTTCTCCAAAATGAACTGGCGAACATGTCCAGAACACCTGTGTGTTCTCATATTTTACCGATTATGGACACGATGTGTACGAAATACGTTTTGATTTGAACGCCCATTTTTGTAATAGACTTCAACAATCCTAACGCCTCTCCATGGTCAAATTTGCCAAACACTGATACAAAGAAATGTCTAATTAAGTTGGTCAAAAAACTTGACGTAATAGTGTGACTGTCAATTAATATCATGCATTATAGTTGGACCACGCTGTATGATGAGCCACTTGGTACTTACTGTTTGCTTTACGGTGCATTGAAGATGCGATATTTGCAAAAATCTAGCAAAAAAACCATAATTTTTTGAATAAGATTTATTTTCTTTTCAACTTTTCAGGCAAAAAATGTATCTAAAGCATTTGCTTTAACAAAATATCTTCATCTTCAATATCTTGAATCTTCAATTCAAATCTAGGTTAATCAATTAAAAACAACCCAGATAAAAAAAGACTACCCATATCACAGAAATCCTTTCACTTTATCTTTTTGTTCAAGACTGTTTGTGTTTCCCATTTTAACTCTTTTTTTTATTTTTGTTTTGCTGTATGTTTATCCTAGTGAATGCATATTGACCATTAATGTGAGAAATTGCGAAATCCATTTGTCTAGACTGAGAGAAGGATTTCCATTGAGGAAACCAAAAGAGGAAACAGATTTGCCTTCCAATAGTTTAGTTAGTTGTCTTGTTTATTTGGGAGAATTCAAAACTCATACAAATGTTTGTATAGAATGCTGGATGATGGGATGACATTGGCCCATATCCGTGATGTGCAAAGATGCATATAGCTAACATTTTCAAATGATTTTGTGAATTGTAGTAAATTAAACCAGATGTTTGAGTTGAAGTCCTTAGAAATGAAATTTATACCTACACGATATATGCTTTTGCAACTTATACATACAAAGTTCAGAAATGGATTAATTTCTTTTGGTTTTGGGAGGAAAAGTGCAGCATAATGATTGAGAAGACAAAAGAAAAGCAATTTATATGGAAATATGGAAAATTGAGTGAAGTTTCAAAAAGATAATCATTAAAGCCTAGAGTAGGTACTCTTGGTATGTATATTAAAGGGAATATTTTTACTTAAGAAAATTAAATGTTCCTACGACTGATTGAAAAGAGTTAAACACTTCCATGAATTTATAGTCAGGATTCCTTATATTTTCTTATAATACAGTTTTAAAAAGCTTTAAATTTGGAGTTTTATAATAGCACTCTACCAGTATTAAAACTAGACATTAAAAAGAGTATAAGGTTTTAAAAAACTTACATTTCTACATTTTGCATACAGAAAGCTAAACATTAAATTTGTTTTGAATTCCACACACCGGAAGTAATTTTTTCTTAAAGACAAGACCACGACCATACGACCCAGTCGTGCATTTTAATATAATAAGGTTTTTAAGTTTCTGTCATACAGTTTCGCAAAAAAAAAATCGATTTGCAATTTTTTTTCATAAAAATTAACATTAAAAAAAGGATAATGGTGTAAGCGTATTAGTTGGTTATTTTTTAAACTGTATTCTTACCTTTAATAATAACCCCAATCACAGTTTGTTTTTTGAAATATTAATTAATTTCTTCTGGTTAAAAAAAAAAACAAAACAAAAAAAAAATAAGAACAAAATCATTGAATTCAAAGCCTCAAAAATCCTAAAATCCTTCGATGAAAAAGCAAATGTCAGACTTTTTATTTATTTTATTTTTGGAAAATAGAAACTACAAGGACCATAGGACATTGATGCCATGGCAAACATTCATGACGTCAACGATGACGAATGCAATTTTAAACTTAATTTCCAAAATAAAAACAAAAGTAAGAATGATTTGAAGGACTACTCCGAAAATTGATGCTCTCTCTGCATACGTTGCGACGAAATGCCGCAATTCAACTGTAAATAATTTAAAAGTTTTCATTGAAATTTGTTTACGTAGTTTAACTACAAACTAAGAAAAAAAAAAAAAAACAAAAAACAAACATCAACAACAACCAAGTAGGTTAAGGATACACACTCACAGTAGGGTGTATTTTTTTTTTTTTTTTTTTTATAAATCAGATTGAAAATATCGTCCTGTGTTGGCGTTGCCATAGTCGTCCAGTCGAGAACAACTGTATGAGCCACTCCTCACTCAGCTGGTTGTCGGTCATTCTATCATATATGAACCTGGACATCATTATATTATATATGGACTTGTCAACGGAACCATGAATAGAACTACGAGTGCAATGCAAACGAATACACACACAGCATCAACATCAGTGTGGTGCAAAATTTAATTGAATTTCAACGACACCATGACGAATACTCTACGAAACAACAACCGAAATTACAGGACGAAATTGATTTGCTTTCAATTCACTGTGAGGTAGCTGAACTGTGTTAAGTTGGTTTTGCAACATAAACACACAACGAAGTTATTGATGGTAGAATTCTTTGATTTAGTTCATTTTCATCTGAAAAAAAAGAGTTTTTTTTTTCTCGGCCAACGTGTTAAACTTTTGTGTTAAACTTTTACTAATTGAAGGATTTGTATGTTGATTTCTTGAGGCAAAATTTTCATTTGTAACACAAGATTTTATAGGAAACGCTAAGTATGATTTGATTGATATTTAACTAATTTTTCTACAACAGTGAAGTTCAGCTTATAAAACTATTTTCTAACTTTACATTCCCTTCGAATTTAAGATCAAATACAATTTTATGTCCATTTACTCTTTAAACAGCTTTAATGAATGATGATCGATTTCCTAGAGTTCTCATGACTTGACGCAATTGTATCTATTATTTATAACCTATACCTGCTAAACTATTGATCTCTTTACTTAATTTAAAGTGAATAAAAATAATTTAAAACCAAAAGCTTTTATTATTTAAGTTATTCTTCAAATGAACCACTAATGAAACAAATACATTAAAATTAACATAAAGTAGCAGAATAAAAGTCTGGAGCACTGGTAAAAGATCAAGGAATAGCATTGAAAGTCAAGAAAAAACGTATCGTGGGAAAATGCTTAAAAAATACTGTGAAGTTCATAGAGAAACACCAAGATAAACTTGGAAAACCACGGATACTTTTCTGTGTTTTTCAAAGTGTTTCTAAAAATTTTGCATACTTCTGCGCGAAATGGAAGCAATACTGATGTCGAATATAACGTGGAACACTCGCATTTAATTGTGTTCTTTTTTCCTTAACTTTTCACACTTTTTTCCGTGTTATTCCATGATTCTCACATAGACAATTGTTTGTGGTCACAAGTCAGAAAAAAATTCAACTTACTAGTGTATGCTCCTTATGGAAAAACTAAAAATATTTTATATCCAAAATCACTTAAATACAAAATTTTAAATTACTAAAACTTTTGAGCTAATTAATGAAAATGAAAGAATGAAAAACCTGGGTAAACACTAAATAATCTTCTTCTTCCTCTTTTTCATCGACGCTGTTATGCGATCTCGATGTCGAGGGGATTATAACTGTCCCATGTATCTGCTTCACACTAGTGATCCGCCTGTGGGGTTCGCCGCGGGTGTGACCTCAGAAATCGGTGGCAAGCCTCCCGGTTTTGTATTGTTCCATTTCTGAGGCCAACTGAATGCTGGTGTTTTTGCATTTGCGTGTACCAGGAGTGATTAGGCCTACCTTTCTTCTTTCTTCCTATCGTTGGAACGTTGTATGATATTGCCTTTTTGACGGGGTTCTCAGGATCTCTCCTTTGAACATGGCAATACCAACTGAGTCGGTCGTGTTCAATTTTTTGGGAGATGGTATATTTAACATGAAGGCTTCCTCGGATCTTCGTACTTCTAATTCTATCAAGCTTTGTAACTCCTACTGTCAAGCAGGAAGCATCTTCGTCTCAGCTGCCGTTAACTTACTCTCATACTTTTTGTAAATTGTCCAACATTGTGAACTGTATGTGAGTGCTGGACGCACAACTGAGGTGTAGAGCCTTCCTTTCAGCTTAAGGGGCATTTTTCGATCACAGAAGATAGCAGAATTTTCCCGCCACTTCATTCACCCTACGCTTACGCGATGATTGATATCATCACTTGGGAAGCACTACTCCATTCAAATAAATGTCAGGAATAGGTCTGTGTGGATCAGGAAACTAAATAAAGTAAGTACAAAATAAGAATCATTGTGCAGGGCAGGACGTCGTCTATTGTGAAAAACTTGTAGATTCTGTGATTTTGTACAAAAATGACAATTATTGTTTTTCTACGAGCAATCGTTTACAGTGAAGTCATATATTGCAGCGAACTCTGAATTCTTACAGTAAATGTTAAAGTACCTCAATGTATTCGCTTTCATGTGATATCTCATTTTTAAAGATCGAGGTAAAATTGTAGAAGATACAGCTTATTTATAAAATATTATCGAAATGGGTCACTATGGCGTATGAGCAATTTTTTTTTTTATTAAAAACAAAAGATGAAAGTTTGCAGTATATCATTGATCATTTGAGTCTTTTAAAAACATACATTACTTATGGTAATTTTCGACGTCTGACAAAATATTATTCAAGATATAACTCAAGAGAAAACTCTACTCTGTGAAAATAGTCACTCAATTTTAATTTTAGTTTAACAACAATAAGAATAGATTACAAAATGTTAAGTGTTTCACTAGAATTAGCACAACCGCATCAAGTGTAATGAAATTTTGAAATTTTCTCACATACATCCAGCCAATGCATGTATGACTTGTATGCAATTCAGAATTCCATTATAAAGTTTTATGATTGACAAAGCAAAAAAGTATTATTTAATTTAATTAATTAAAGTATAAGCCATGGACTCGGAAAGAATCTATTAATAAAAGCTTTGAAGAACTTTTTTTTTAAATTTTATTTATTAATCCATTATTGAATTTTTGGTATACCTACAAATAAAAATAAAAAAAAAAAAAAGGTGAAATTATGATTGACTTTATGGCACTATATTTTATTGACTGCACTGACATGAGTTCAATAGCTTAATGAAAATCCTTAATTACAAGCGAATACATAAAGTGAAAAAAAAAGAAAAAAAAAGTGATTCTACATGAATCGCTGTGCATTTTTCAGAATTTATATAAAAATATATTTTTTTCTTTTTGATTTTATTAAAATGTATTGCATTTTGTTGCAATAAATTTAATTTGAATTTATTTTAGAGTAGAAAAAACAACATGTCTGTTTTTGATTTAGGAAGGCAGCTATGTAATTAAATAAAAATATAAAAATAAAATAACAAACAAGGGCAAATAGGGTATGTAGTATTGACTTAATACCCCCTTTAATTTTATTGGCATATTCAAAATTAAAAAAATATTATTAAATTTCTTTATTTATTTTATGTTTTTTTTTTTTTTTCTATTATTACTTAAATCGGGTCAATATTTTGTTAAACCTATTTTGTTTTTATAATTCCTTTGTCTGTCAAATAATTAACATTTGATTTTTTTAAATGCCACATTATTAAAATAAATAATGATTTATAGTATTTATTGCCTTAATTGCACTTTGATTATTGTTTTGTATTTACTTGTTTTTTAGCTGTGATTTACATAAATATTGTTTTTGGTTGGGAAATAAATTTAAAAAAAAAAATTGTTACCTTAAATATTTATTTTTGTCGAAAAATGTAGTCTGTGCGAAATTTCATGGCTTTAAGATTGATATAACTTTGATAAGGTTTATAATAATTATAGCGAAAAAACGGAATGTAAAATGTAAATGGCTCTTATTAAATTCAATTATGTTTCGTTTTGTTTATTTTCACGTTGAAGTATAACTTATTGATTCAAATGAAAGTGAGTTTAGCACAATAAGTAAAACCATCAACTGGTAGCTCATCATTTTTTTATTCGCCTTTTAAGTGGAAAATATTTTTGATTTTAAGATGTCCATGTTTCGGATATAGATCCTGAGAACCCGCAAAATGGGCTACTGACAGTGGTATTTATAGTTTGAAAACTGGAAGTTTTTCTTGTTTTTGGTTGTTTTTTTCACCACCAATGTGATCAACAAGAATTTTTATAAATGACGACCAAGCCAATGTAAACGATTCGCTGAAAATTTAAAATCAAGTAAAATTCTTGTTATTTTTTCATAATTATATTCTTTCTATAAATTTTTTTCTTTCTAGGATTTTATTAAATTTTAGTGTTGGGCTTTATTTGACTTAAAGTCAAATCAAATACGCTACTGAATTGCACGTATTTTCTACTTTTATAAAAGTCTACGAAAACGTTTAGCATAAGAAAATATAAAACAAAATTGATTTTTATGCAAGACTAAAACAGAAAGGGTTTTATTGTTTGTAAAAAAATTAAAACAATTTTTTTCGGGTTTTTTAAAAAAATGATTCTGATTTTATTTTCAAAAATCGATTCTTCGAAAATGTGTAGGTAGTTGTTTTTTTTTTTTTTTGAAATTTTGTTTTTAGATGTCCATTAATATTTTCTTTAAAATGGTATAAAAACTTTTTTTTACTCATAATAAAGGTACTCTAGGGCAAGTTTTGAATTCGTAAAAATAATCATCAGAGAACACAGCCTAAACGGTTGGGTCGATTTCCTTCAAACTTGGTATGTGGCGTTTTATGGAGCCTATCCCCAGGCGTTTTTTAAATTATTTTTTTTTTACCAAAAATAATGGTACCTGCCATGTACCGGATTCAGAAAAACTCATTTTTCTCAAAAATGGTTCCTACGATTTTGATTAAAAAAATCATTGTCATTTTTATCTTTAGATGAAAACAATTTTTTTGCAAAAACTGGTATTAACGGTACCTGCGATAGATCGTTTTTTTTTTATTTATAAGAGCAAGTACGTTCGATCCAGTAGTGCAATTTATTTTTCTCAAAATTGGAATTTTAGTTAACAAAAAAAAATTTTTGTTTTTAAAAAAACCATGTTTTCGAAAACGGATCCATGATTTCTGTTTAAATTACGTTTTTTAGCCTAGAAATCAGTTCAAGTGGAAATGAAATTTTCATACAAAATCATCTTTACATTTTACAGCTTTTATTTCAAGATTGAATTATTTGATTAGCCCAAGTATGGTTTTAACATGCCACATTAGAATTTAACAAGAGGTGATTACTAGTCTTAAAGAAGTTAACATCAAAAATAAGTAATTTCCCCTCCAAAGAGAAACCCTTTTATTTATTTATTTATTTATTAAGTAGCAATAACAGAGTTTCTTTTTACATTTGGTAGTTACAAGTTAGAGATTTAGGATAAATATTTTCCTTTTCAACTATAATTTAAACAAACATATAATGACAATAAGTTGTATAATGAAATTGATATTAATAATTCAAGGGAAAGCTACGAACAAAAACCCTTATTTAACTCTTAAAACTAATATTGCACTCCCACATTAAGTTTTTTAAATTATAATGTATATATTAGGTCGAAGTTCCGAAGAAAACAAACATTGCCAAAGGATTCCTTTTAGAAAAGTAAACCATTCGACAAATTCATTCACTCCAAATCTAGAGCAATTTTTGGGTTAAATTTTCAATAAGGGAGTTCAAAAGGTTGACATTGGATTTTTCATGAAGCCTGTAAGTTGAATAACACCATGGTAAATCAAGCATCATTTTTAGAAGTTTGTTTTGGCATATTTGAAGCTTAAGTTTGTGAGTTTTGGCACAATCGTTCCAAACAGGAGCACCGTACAGGAGGATGGATTGGAAAATTAACTTAAACATTAAAATTTTATTTTCTTTGCTAAGTTTAGAACTTCTACATATTAATGGGTAAAGAATTCTTTTATATAGATTTATCTTATCAATAGTAGTAGATATATGTTTTTGAAAACTAAATTTTTTGTCTATTATAACACCAAGATATCGACAATGTTCGGACCAGTCAATGTTCACGGTGCCCATTCGAAGCTGTACATTGTTTGGGAGGAAACACGATTTTCGACGTCTTGTAAACCAAATAGCTTGGGTTTTCAAGGGGTTTACCTTAATCTTCCATTTGAAAAAGTATTTTTCTATTGTAGAAAGAGACATTTGCAATGTATGACAAACGTCTAGGAAATATGTACCTGATGTAAAAATAGCCGTGTCGTCAGCAAACATTGCAATACTTATACTGTTTCCCAGATTGGGTAAATCTGAGACAAAGATATTGAAGAGAGTTGGACCAAGTACTGTACCTTGAGGAATTCCTTTTAGTTTCCAAGTTTAAAGAAAAATATTTCATCAACTCGTTTTTATTATTATTGTTATACAAATTCTAACCCTTAGGCAACTTTACCACAAGTAAACAAAAAGTCGGCACTCAATATAAGATTGTTCAATCATGTTTTTCTATGAATTACCACAAAAAAACTTTCGAATACCGCATAATCCCCATCCATTACAACAACAACAACAACAAAAAAAAAATTGTGTAACAATTATTATTATAATCCCAATTCTCTTGAAGCCTATTTGGGGGTCACAAAAAGTTACATAAGTATAATACCAAAGCCACAGAGTCTACTTTATTTCCTCTAATGAAGAATTAATCCGGAAGTGCTTACAGATAAGAACTTCCCATTGCCGCACAAAAGAAAAATAAGAGAGTATGATGGCACCTGAATCTCATCTCATGCAGATATTGGATCTAATACACACACACACACAAACTCTATAACATCATAGACAAATCCCTTTTCATTTTATATATTCAACGAAATGGCTTCCTTCACTCCATAAATTTTGCTACTGATTAGTTCCAATTATCTTGAATCCATTGTGTAGACAGGCATCCTAATACAATTTGCCGACACGATATCATCTTGGCACATTGGCCTCCAAATCGCAATTGGAATCGGAACCATCTATTTTTGTGTTTGTTTGGTGTATGGGAGTAGACTGTGGCAGGATGTTAAGGAATCTTCTGAAGAATTTCTATGGCAGGAAAACTTGTATTCCAAAAAGTAAATCTTGTGTTTCATGATTTTTTTTTTTTTTATATTTTCTCTTCTTTTGCTAGTTAATGGGTTTTGCAAAAAGAATATACTCGAAGTTCTGCTGTTGTAATGTCGGTATACTTAGGAGGTCCTTTATTCATTTATGTTTTCTTTATCGATTTGCTGAAATCTAACCGAATCATTTGTTTCTAGCGCGGCACCCGATAGTCAAAGACTTCTCTTAATCATCCATCTTCGGGAAAGGAAGGACTTTTAATCATCCATCTTCCTTCGTCTTCATATAGGAGTAGGGGGTGTGGGTGATGGGGAAAAGGATATTCAATGTGCTATTGTGTCCTTGATCTCGATTCGGCGTATCCGCACATTGACTCTATGGAGATTAATTTGACTTCTTCTTCTGGTGTACAAAAATATTTATTTTGCGGAAACAAGTCATTGGCACAACATTGTTGGGCGGGATGTAGCCTTATATTATATTTGAGAGTTTGTAGAGGTACATGATACTTATAAACCATGATTTTCAAATAAATAAATGTTGTTTGAGTTAGCGAAGTTGTTTTTTTTTTTCTTTTTATTATAATTGTTTTCAATAAGGAAAATAGAACCAAAATTCTATAGAGGATTTAAATTATTATAAAAGGTTTCAAAACCAGAATGAAATTTAAATTAATTTTACTTCGTTTGAATGGTAACTTGAGTTTGTGGTGGTCCCTGTGCCTACCTAGTCTACTTCTTAATGGAATCAAATTGAAAATTGAAATATTTTGTGTTCTATTGGATTTTAGTTCATCCATGTTCAATGGCCTTTACTTTATTTCCCTGTTAGAAATTCCTTTGTGGTTTAATATTTTCGATGATTTAATAAAACCCATGAATTTAATTCCATCTTGGAAATCCCAGGAACATCGATCAATACCGATTGCCTATGCTTCAAGGTTGAGTATGACGGTTGGCATCTATAAAAAGTAGCTGTAACAACACAGCCAAATATTGGGAGATTAGAGGAAAAATTTACAAAAATCAACTTTACAAGTTGAAAATTATTTTCCACAATTAAATGCACTTTTAGCGAAAAAAAAAATAAAAAGCCATACAATTTGATTTTCAAATGACTAAAACAGATTCTTAAATGAATTTTACCTCAAAAAGAAGTATGTCATCGGATTTCTTCTATTATGATACATTTAAAAAAAAAAATTGGAAACCGTTAGAGCCGTTTTTTAAAAAAACTTTTTTTTCTATATAAAATTTTGCAAGGACTTTTATAAAAAAAATTGGTACGCCATTTTTAAGATATTATTTATCAACATCTAAAAACTAAATTTTGAAAGATAATATTGAATAGTTTTCGAAAAAATCATTTTTCAAAATAAAATTTAATTTTTTTTTTAAATCCAAATAAATAATTTTGGAATTTTTTTTTATTAAATATTATTACGGCAACTTAAAAGCATTCATGGAAAAAAAATAGCTCAAATTGATTTAGTAATGAAGGAGAAAATCAGAATAAAAAAAACGGTGCAATGGCAGGTACCGTTAATAACGGTTTTTGAACAAAATGGTTTTCATTTAAAGAAAGACCTTACCCAAAAAAATTACCATGATTTTTTAAATCAAAATCGTAGGAACCATTTTTGAGAAAAATGAGTTTTTCTAAACCCGGTATACATATGACTGGTACCATTATTTTTGGTCCAAAAAAAAAATCAAAAAATGTCTGGGGATATTCTCCAAAAAACGCAGCATACCGACTTTAAAGTAAATTGACCCATCCGGTTTTTGAGACTACCCCAAACAATTTTTGAATTAATTTTTTTTGATAAAAAATAACGTCATATACCGGTTGTAGAAAAACTCATTTTTCTCAAAAATGGTTTATACGATTTTCATTAAAAAAATCATCTTAATTTTTTTTCGATAAGGTCTATCTTTAAATGAAAACCTTTTTTTTCAAAAACCGTTATTAACGGAACTTGCCATAGAACCGTTTTTTAATTCTGATTTTTTCCTTCATGACTCAATCAATTTCAACCATTTTTTTACATGAAAGCTTTTAAGTTGCCGTAATAATGTTTAGTAAAAAAAATTTCGAGAATTATTTTTTTGGATTTAAAAAAAAACTTGAAATTTTTTTTTTGAGGATTCATTTTTTCGAAAACTAGTTACTATTTTTTTGAAAATTAAGCTTTTGGCTATTGATAAATAGTATCTAAAAAATGGGGTACATTTATTTTTTATTAAAGTCCTTGCAAAATTTTATGTAGAAAAAAAAGTTTTTTTTTAAAAAAACTGCTCTAACGATTTTCAATTTTTTTTTTAAATATATCATTACTGAAGAAATTAAATTGCATACTTCGTTTTTAAATTAAATTCATTTAAGAAGCTGTTTTAGTCATTTGAAAATCGAATTTTATGATTTTTTTAATTTTTTATCCAAAAACTGCATATAATTTTTTTTAATTAAAAAGGCTTAGCATGTATAGTGACTTTATTTATAAGAGTAGTTCTGTTTTGAAAAAAAAAAAAAATATTTTTTTTTCAATTTTGTTATTTTGCTAGATTTTTGGGTTTTGATTTATAAATGTTAAAATTTTTGAATTTTTTGCTAACGGGGCTATGAAAATTTAAGTTTTTTTAAATTCCAGATTTCTTGGATTGTTATTTACTGATGGATTTTGTTATTAACATTTAACCAATTAAGTTAGCATCCCTCAGCTTATGTAATTCCCTCATATTTGAATCCCTTTCTTCTTCTTCATATTTTGTATCCTCTCACTCTTTTATTCTCCGAATGATGTTAAAAATTTCACAAAAATATTAATTCTTCTAAATGAGATGATAAAAAATGTAGAACACATCAAGGTTCATTAACTTGATGATGCTTCATTCAAAAGAATTGTTCGAGAAAGTTCTATGAAATTCCTAGAATGAAAAAAAAAAAAAACTTTTCTATGATTTCCTTCCAATAGGCACACAGATTGTAACTGAAATTCCATCCTCGAAATTATAAAATCCCTTCTTCCTTGCTCCCCTCCTCCACACTATATCGTCCCTCCACATATGGTGGATTTTAGAAACATGACCCAAACAAACGTTCTGTGATATATTTCAGGATATTCATTTTCATTAGCATTTGGTGTGTCATAGGAATAAAGGATAATATACATCCTCTGCGTTGCGCTGCGCTGCGCTGGTGGAGTCTGTATAATAGTATGACTTCAAACAATAATACACAGTATGTGTCCTTTTGCGGCAAATGAATTTATGTATTCGAACAACTATACAATTGCAAACGTGCGGTAGTGGTGCGGTTATGGTTCTCAAATGTCCTCAAATGAATTTCGAATAATTAATTTCCGTTATCGTATGACAAAATATATTATGTGATCGTGTGCTATCCTTCAAAACGCTTTTGTACAATTCGGACAGATATAGTTTTTCTTTGTTTTATGCCTCAACTTCCGCATGTCCTTTGAAACCCATTCTGCTTTCATGGAATAACTTTTTATTCAAACAGGCATATGTCGGAAATGTCTAAAATGTCTCTCAATGTCTTTGAAACTGTGCGTCTTCTCTCCTCTGCAGTGAGTGGGTGCGAAAACCTATTTACAATAATTTCTTTTTGAATTCATTTTTATTTTATTGCAGATAAAGATACATATTTTTAAGGACACGACACAGCCTTACCATGACAGAGAGGCAATAATAAAATAAAAATAAAGCTGAGAATATCTTTAAAGATAAAATCATTGGTAAACACGAGGCATATTTTTTGGGGGTCGTAATGGGGTGCACAACCCCTGTAAAGAGAATAGAGGTACGAGAGTGTATGTATAATATTATGACGACTAAATTGAAATTCTGTGGCCTTATAAGGGAAAATAAAATTCGATTATCAATTTAAGGGATTTTTTTTTTTCTTCAAAAAATGCGTATAAATGTGGATTTTATAGATGCCTACATAATACTATAAGCAATATTGTAAATTATTAAAATGTTATTTGGTTTTGTGTGTGTTGAATTGCCTGAATGGCTTGAATGGCTGTAATAAAAACATAAAAGTTCAAGGTTATCAGATTGAATATCATTACAAAATAATTATGCCAACTGATTCGAAGACTAAGAAAAGAAAAATGAAATATCGAAAATGTTGTCCCTTTTGATGGGTTAAATGTACCGACTATTTTGTTTGGATTATGTTGAAAGGGATATTTGTAATAAATATATTTCCATAGGTATTAACTTTCTGACCTTTGCTATTGTTGGGGTATTTTTTTGTTTTTCAAGAAATTTAATAAAGAAAAAGTTACCTTTGAAAAATTATGATTCAATATATTTTCTCCTACAACATTAGGATTTCAAGATTCTTAGAAATCAATTTTGAGGTAGAAAAATTCAATTCGTATTCATGTGGCAAAGAGTATTCAATTTTATGATCTGCCAGATCAAAAGAAATAATAATGTTTTTACATTTCACAAGAAAATCCGATCAAATAAAAATAAAAAAATATATCAAAAGGAATATGTTTCTATGTTTCACAAGAAAAATCTATTGATGGCAGATGGGAAACTTGTAAACGCTATTTGATTTTTGCAAAAAAAAAAGCTTTTAAAATTGTTGTAAAACAAAAACAAGTTCTTTTTCCGGTCGAAATTAAATGTTTAAAAAATTGTAGAGTTTTAAAAAGTTGCCAAGGAAAATATATGAACTTTAAGGGAAACACCTCACTCCTTTTGAAGGAAGGATGAATGCCACGCCCCCTGAATGTATATTTTAAAATTTTTGATTTTTTTCCTTTTATATACAGCAAAGTCTACCATTTGTGCAAAATTTCAAGACTCTACGATGTGCTCCAAACATTTAATACCATTTCAGTGAATATTGGCGGGTTCCACGCCCCCTGTATGCTAAGTCTGTCATTGTGCAAAATTTCAAGGTTTTAGGGTACCGGGAAGTGTTCCATAATTTGGATCATCTATCAGTGAGTCAGTGAGTCGGTCCGTCAGTCAATTTTTCAAGCCCTGTATCTCATAAACCACTCATGCTTAGTGGATGAAATTTGTTGAGCTGAATGTTCTTGACTACTTCAAAAAATATTGCAGAGTTGGCTGGGAGAAGCTAGTTGAATTTGTGCCTTAATCCACAACGGCTTAAAGAGTCACGTTAATGTGCTGGTCACAGGTTCTAACATCAATGGAAAAAAAAACTAATATTTAATTTGTTCATGATTAACAGCACACAAAGCAACAACAACGAAATTTCTCAAATTTTGGGGTGTTATTTCATTTTCGGGGCACAATTTCATTACAAATAAAGCTACACATTTCTGTCACTTACTAATGCTTTTCAATGAAAATATCGTATACCTCTGCAAGCAAGTAACTGAATAGGTCTTAAAAATCGTGCTAATTTTTCGCAACGATTCTGTTACTTCCTGATAGTTTGCAGAACAATCTTCACTAGCTTTTTGATTTAAAGAACGTGCTGCAAACTAGAACAGTAACAGAATAGCTGAACAAAATCGCATGATTTTTTGCAGGTATTATTTTATTCCTTGATGGACGAGCTTTATATATTCTATATTGGTATAACCAAGAACTGTTTGAAACATCCTGGAGGAACAATTTTAAATGGGAAATTGTTCAGGAAACAATTCGAGTATAGGTTTAACAGTTTGGGGTAATTTTCTTAAATAAATTTCAATATGAAAAGGAAAAATTATGAAAAATTTGTCACCAAGAACTTGATGAAACGTGCGAACAACGATTTTGTAGTTCAACTAGTTTTTTTTGTCATTCAAGATTCCGTTAAAATAAGATCTGTTATGTTCAAAATTTTCAAAAAAGCTGAATTTTCAATTTTTTTCAGAAATTAAGCTTTTCACACCAAAATTAGTTGCGCAAACCTGAATTTTGACCGTCATTCTAAACAAAAATTCCCGGAGAAATGTTTTCGGGAGAAGGGCGTTTTCATTCAGAATAGGGCTGTTTATATTAGCGGAATCTTGAATAACAAAAAAAAAATAGTTGCGCGTTTCATCTAGTTCATGGTGAGTTTCTGCAGGCAATTTTTTTAGGATTTGTCATTTTTCGGATATTTTGGCAAAAATTAGTTTGGAAAGCTACAATTACTGTCAATAAAAAACTCAAAAAAAATCATTTTTTTAAATTCTTTCCATTAGCTTCAGTGGACCGGAAGTAGCCTTTTGAAATTGAAAATTGGAATACAAAATGACCCATGAGAGCTACAAAATTAATTTTTGCGCAACAAATTTGCATTTTAAAAAGCTACAATCTTGAACATAAAAAGAAAATAGTAATTTTCTTAATTTCGTCTGCTAACTTGACTTATTTTAGTGGAAAATTTAATAACTCAAAAACCATGTGAGCTACAAATTTTTGCTTCCTGCAACAAATGAGCATTTACTTCCTTTAGTTAGTTTAATTTTTATCAATTATATTTTTTTTTTCTTTTTAAAATTCATGTAAATGTTTCAAACATCATACCCCCATCTCGAACCTACTTTTAACATCAATGTGATGCTGTTACCAGGAACAATGTTGAAGGGAATAAATCAAGTCTCCTAAGTGCTGTTCAGTTTATCTCTATTATTATTACTTCTACTAGGTGGTAGCTGTAGCTGGTGTAGGCTTCTAGTTCTCGACTCGACTCCAGACTCATGCAAATGCAAGGACAACAAAGAAGAACAATTTTGATGAAAATGATGCGAAGAATGAAATATGCAAATGTTATAGATTTATTGTTATCCTTATACTACAAAGTGATGACTTTCCGCCAACACCATAGCAACGTCATCATCATTTTCATTCTCATCCTTATCGCCATAATCATAACACCGACACCAACTCGAAACACATCTCTCAACTTAAGACTTGCTCGATGATGATTTTTATTTTGTATTCACAGCCAGCACCCTCTTTAACTCCTAGAGATGTGAAACCATACCCACCTCTACATATTATTCGTCCTGCACATAGCTCTTCAGGAAGCGATTCCATTTACATGATGATATTTCATGTCCTCCAGAACCATAAATAGGGGAAAAGACAGAGAGAGAGAGAGAGAGAGAGAAAAATAGAGTCATCATAGAAGAGACAAGGAGTTCGATGTCTGATGATGAAGACGAGATGTGATGTGATGAGACGATGTCGACTCATAAAAGTCCTTATGGAAAAAGCAACTCCAAGCGATGATGATGATGATGATGCTTCGACATACAAAAGTAATATTCGCGCGTTGATGGGATTTATAATTGCTTTATGATGGATTAAGGCGAAATTAATTGAAGATGTTCAGAATTTTGTAAAATTAGAATAGCAATCACCGGGTTCTCAGCCAGCAGATCCATCAGATAACATCGCCAAGAACAAGAACAAATCCCTTGGCATTTTTTGTTTTAATTTTAATCTTATGAGATCTTAATATTTCTACAATGATGAAAAACTTACGGTATAGGTATCAGTATCAGTATCAGTATAAGTGTAGGACGTAGGTACATCAGGATAACAACAACTATTCATTCAAATCCAGGACATGCTTTTTCGCACTTGTGTCACGTTTCCTCTCACACTCGTAAGAGTATAACAAGAGTTGGTATAAGCCATTCCTAATGACTTTCGTATGTTTTAGGGGTTTTGAGGGCGATACGGTCCCAAGTGATTAAATGTCATTTTTGATGTGATGAAGGGCGACGTCAGAGACTATAGTCAACGACCGGTTTTTTTTTTTTCATCTTTCATTTTTTTTGTATTTTTTTTAGCCATTAACAAAAAAATGTCTGAAGAAAGTCATTGGATTTTGAAGCTTCTAAAGTTAGGTATATACATAGCTTTGTAGCTATATCTCTTAAGGGATCAGAATGTGTTGTTTTGTTTGTTTCATCGTTAAAATACAGATATCCTGTGAATTTTGTTGGGATTCTGTAATTTTTTTTGTTTTTTTTTCAGGAAATAACATACATTTGCGGAAAAAATGGCCTTTGGGAATCAATCTCATTACACACAATTTAAAGGGGGAGACAAAGCCAAACGAAGAAAGGGCAACAATATTTTATTATATTTTATGGTGATAGAGCTTAGATTCAAACATCATGGGAGTTGTAACATAGAAAATTGTGGCTTGATACAGAATAATGTTAACATATACCAACTGATGGTGGGCTTCTTTTTTTGTATAAAAAAGTGATAAATTGTTCTTTAATTCTTTTTCAAAATTTATATAAAATGTAATTTGAGTCGACATTTATAAATATACAAGAACCAGGTTAAATTTTGTAGAAAAATTATGGAATCACATAATAAATTTTGTACACTGGTATTGTGCGTATTGTGCTGTACTTTGCGTTTAAGACTGAGAACCAGAGATTTCTTATTTTGGTGCCGGACCTTTGTTTATAGACTTTACGTTGTTATTTAAATTAATTAAGCCAAAAAACTAACCGGTCTGTTTGAAGAAAATAACTGGTACAAGTAAGGATCTATTTTCACCCGTTCAGATGGAAAGGGGAATTTTCTCACAAGTTGACTTAAAGTAAAATAAAATGCACGACTGGGTCATATGTACGTGCTCCTAGGTCAATGCTGCTGTAAACGTTAAACCTTCTTATATAAAGTTGTAAGAAATAAAATAATTTTATAAGAAATGTAAAAAAAATAAATAAAATTCATTACTAAAATGACATAAACAACTTCTTAAATTGTTTTGAGCTCCAAAATAATTGTAATAATTTTGGATTGTAATTTTTTAATTGTAATTAATTTGATTAAAAAAAATAAATTTTTATAAAAAAAAAAATTGAAAATCGTTAGAGCCTTTAAAAAAAAATAATTTTTATAAATATATAAAAATTCTCACACCTTGTTTAAAAATAAAGTTGGTATGACATTTTTAAGAAAATATTAATGCACATCTAGAACCAAAGTTTCAAAAAAAAAAAAGTGACAAATTTTCAAAAATTTGATTTTTCAAACAAAAATTTTGAAACTATTTTTAAAAATCCAAAAATTATTTTTTTGAAATGATATCAAATAATTTTAAGTTTGGTAATAAACTCCTGCATAAAAATCATTAAAATAGATTCAATGGTTTAAGAGGAAGTTAAAAATAAAAAAAAACGGTTCGGTACCTAAGTACCGTTAGTAGAATTCTTACAAACATTTCCTTCATTTCAAATGTGTGACCCTACTATTAAAAGTAGACACAAAAATTTTAATCCAAGTAAGTTAGTTGTTATAATGGCAGGTACTGTTAATTTTCGTCCTACAAAAATTTATTATTTATTTTCATTTGAAATCAAGTTAATTCAATGAATATTTTAAGAATAAATGATTTTCATACTCCGAATTTTGAAAAAAAAAATCAATCAAAATTTTTACCCGGCTTTCTTCAAACTTGTTTAAGCTTTAAACAATATATTTTCCAAAATTCAATGGCCTTCATTTTTATGCAACCAAATGCAGAAAAATTAAACCCATAATTGGTTATATGCAGTTTTCTTAAAAAAATAAAAAGTTACTTAATTTTTTTGGAGACTATCCACAGGCTTTTCTTGAATTTTTTTTTTTGACCAAAAATAAATGTAACTGTCATATACCGGTTTTAGAAAAACTCGTTTTTTCAAAAACCGTTATTACCGGTACCTGCCATAGAACCGTTTTTTTTATTCTGATTTTCTACTTCATTGCTCAATCAATTTCAGCCAATTCTTTTACATGAATGCTTTCAAGATGCCGTAATAAAATTAAATAAAAAAATTTCGAAAATAATTTTTTTGGATTTTTAAAAAAACTATTCAATATTTTTTTTCAAAACTTAGTTTTAGATGTTGATAAATAATATCTTAAAAATGGCGTACCAGTTTTTTTTTTTATAGTCATTTGAAAAGCGAATTCTATGCTTTTTTTAATTTTTTTTCAGATTTACAGATTTTTAATTAAAAAGGCTTAGCAAATATAGTCACTTTATCTATAACGTGCATTTTATTTTTCCTAAAATTCAATTTTGGATCACAAAAAAACACAGACCCCTTACTTTTCTTGACTCATTCTACTTTAAATAAGACCATCGAATCTTGGAAGAAAAAAATTATATATTTTGAAAAAAATCTGCTAACAATTTTGATTGAATACTTTTTTTCAAAATTGTGAGTTTGAAAATCATTTTTTTTTAACTTTTAATTGGATTAATTTAATACTTAAAATGTAAGTAAGAAAAGGTTTTTCTGGGTACCAAAAATCATAGAGGTAATTTTATTTTGTATTTAACTCGATTGTCTTCCAATAATTTTGTCTCTGCTTTAAGTCAACTTTTAAGAAAATTCAATTTAAAATTTTAACATTTTTTTTTTGATAAAAAAGTGTTTATTCACAAAAATCTTATAGTATTTTTGAATACCAACAAAAAATTAAATCATCCAAATCGTAGCAGTTTTGCCCGGTTCTGAGATAATGCCTCATTTTGAGCTTTAGTAGATCCACTAATGTACATACAGAGTGTCCGGATAGGATTGAAAACCTTGTGATAGCTTAGATAAGGCCTTTTTTCGTTCAGTGTATTTTTCAAAAAATGGTATAACTAATAATTTGTGTTCAGAGTGAATGTGAAGTTATAGTTATATACATAAAAATAAAAGAATTATCTTTTAAAAATATGTACGAAAAATTTTAAACTCATCTGCCTAAAATTTAAAAAAATATTCATCAACTCCACTCCTTTTTTTTTAATATCTTGTGCATTAATTAAGAAATGCCAAATATAAACAAAAACACAACACCAAAATCGAAAAAAAAACTTTGTCCTTTTGCTTTATGAAAAACTGTCAAAAATAGAATCATTATAGCTACGACTTTTAATAATTAAAATAAAAAGATTTCTGCATGAAAACATTTTTGGGTTATAATGTTAATATTTCCATACAAGTACTTACTTACATGCTTTTATTTTTCACAATTATACCCACATAAATTAAAAAAAAAAACTCAGGATCTACTAACAGAAATATATTTCAACTTGACATGGTTGGTGATTCTGAATGTTGTACTTTTTGTTTTACCACACAAAATTTAAGCCCAGGTTAAAATCTACTAACAATGAGAAAATAATACAAGGTTCTTACCAACAAAACTCAAAAAAGGTGTCCTTTCCTCAGGACAAAAAAAAAGAAACATTAGAAATACCCATTATGTCCACACATCATATCTAAGTGTACAATTTTGTCTTTCTTTTTTTTTTTATATAAAAAAATATAAAATAAAATATAATTTATTTTCAAAAAAAAAAAAAAAAAGAAACCACTGCTTCAAGTATATTATTTATTGTCTCATAAATGTCAGGTAAAACGCTTTTTACCAAACTAATGTGCATCAAGCAAAGAGGAGACGAATAATACGAGTATAATGTACCTGTGTACACTCGTCCTGATGTGAGATACACTCGCTAGCTCGCACACCCTGATGAATATTTAAATTTCAATCTTTTGAAATGGGGGACGTATTTATGCTGGAAAATGCTTAACTGAAAGTTCCACATTATGTGTACCTACCTCGGTGATGGTCCTCTTCTGATGGTCATATCAAAGTTGCCATTTAATGGAGAAAAAGTACTAAATTGAAATATTTACGTAAGGAAAAGAAAAGTGAACATAGCATTTAAATACGATGTGCACATAACTCTTCAAAACTTATAAACTTAAACGAAACAAACATACTACTAACCCGCTTGATTTTGAACCTGGTACCATATTGATTGATTATTTCATTTCCTGCAGTTGGATATGCCAGATGAGCTAGCTGTTCGATGTCTGCTTGAAGTTGCTGCAGAGATTCTCCTCATTTCTGGACACGAGTATTTAGTTGGACTCGGAAGACTTCTTGCATATGACTATCTCCAAAACTTTTATCGATCGCCTGAACAAGAGCATTGAAATCACCATTTTTATCTGCTGGCATAGTTTGTAACAGCTTAGCAGTAGGCGCACTCAAAGCAAGAGTCAATGCAATGAACTTATCTTCGTGATCTCAGCCATTTGTTATCGTGGCAACCCTCAAACTGCATCATGAAGATCGAACAAGAAGTTTGTCCATCGAAGGTTGGTGGATGCATTTCCTTTTTCTTTGGACAATCGCCAAAACTTTCTCGAACTTTGATTTTTCGATCTCTGTTCAGTTATTTATAAATGCCCTGGAATTTTTCTTCAAAATCATAAACATTGACAACTAAAGTGGCAACACTACATTTAGTACTGGCCATCAATCATCTTTCACAGTGCGTTGTCAACTTGAAATCCAATTGAAATGCTACTTTTGCAATGAGAAAACAATAAAGGCTCAAGCAAAAGTATTCAAATTCAAGATAGTCCATAGTTAAAGCAAAAGGACATCATCATCATCGTCACCGTCGTCGTTGTCGCTGTATCTGCCCTCTATATCTTTATTCTAGAGCACAAATACATTTCTATATCTACCCGAAATAAAATCCCTTCGGGCATTTATATTTCACTTTTATCTGGCCAGTAGCACTGCATACTTTCTATACTGTTTTCTTCCATCTCTCCGCTAACGCAGTGTGTGTCTCCATCAATAAATCGTTATATGATCCCAGGACCACGACTTCAACCACTCTTCTTGGCAATGGTAGTTTCAAGGGGAACTGGGGCAAGGGGGGGGGGGAGAGACGTATAAAGGTAATGTATTTATTTTGTTTACATAATTCAACAAGGACAGCATACAAAAGAGCTTCAACCAAGCGTATAAGATATAAAAACACACGTCGTTGTAGTTGCCGATGGCGTTGTCGCTACAATGTCCTTTGACCTGATCTTTGGACTGGGCATTGGGCATATTAACAATTCACACAAGTTGTTATTTAATAAGAAATAAGAGAGATATAACAATGAAATCCTATTAAACAGTTTGATCCTTACTCCTTAACTCAATTAAATATTCGACTGCGAACCTTGAACTTAAACCGTAACAATTTTTTGGGTAAGAATCAAGGACCAAGGACAATGATTTGAATTATTACTTTGTAATTCAAATGATGAAATAAGAGGAACTTTAGTGTTTGTTAAGAATGAAGTTATACACTCAGAGAAATGTTTTTTTTTTTTTTTGTTTGCGGCTAGTAAATATCCTTTACATTTAATGCAAATTATTTGCAGAAAATTTAATACAATACTCGCAATAGTTTTTCATTCGTAGCCACATGGTATAGTATTTGGCCCAAATTGTAATTCTATTACAGAAAATACAATGCAAAACAACCCGGCGGCAAATGAGAATATTTCCCCAAATCTAAACTCCTTTTCGTTTGCTAGCAAATTCAATTGTTTGCAGCAAACTAATGAATAGTTTGTTTGTTACAAAGAACTTCATTTTGGTGTAAATACACGATTAAAAAATCAAAATCGCTTTGAAAAATCGTTTTTTTTTTTATTTTCAAACGGTTATATCTCAAAAACGTTTTGTGATAGAAAATTTCTGATTCAGGATTCTTCGACTTCAGCATACCTAAAACGTTTAGAAAAAAAAATTGTACTGGCCACTCCCTTTTTAAGTGATCCTGGCAAAGCCAATTTTTATAGGGTCACCAGCTTCCCGATAATCATAAGAGCGCAACTTGGCTAAAATTATATAAATATATAAATTCTCTCTGTAATACCCGACTATCCTTGGCCAAGGTTACCTTTGTGATACTTTATTGTCAATTTTTAATAAAAAAAAAACTGTGAAAAATTGTTAAAAAAAATGAGTTTTCGAGCAAATGTATCTTGAAAAAGGGCTATGATATTAACTTCAGATTGATTTGAATTCTTCGCAAAATACCGTTATTATGAATTGGTAGTATTCAGAAGAAAATCCCATTGAAAGTTTTTTATTTTCAAAAAAAAATGTGCAAGAAAATACCAAAAATCACTGTAAAATAGGGTTTCTTTCAAATATCTCCAGAATAAATAAAGATTATTATTTGCGGGTGATTTTTCTTCTGCACATTAGGCCAAGATTATGAACGTTTTTAAAGAAAATTAAATTTATCGTTTTTTTTTTTTAAAGCGACAAAACTCCAAAAAAGAACCGTCTTTCCAATATCGCGATGAATATTTTTCACCCACTGATTTTCACTAGAATATAATTTTATTCTATACATAAAATAAAGTAGTTGACAGCTCATAACGCTTTCAATTAAATACCAAGAAACTGTTTTTTCTTAAATATAAATAAAACTGTTAAAAATTGTTCAAAACTCAAGTAGCTCAACAACAAACTGCCAGACCAAAGTTACGCTTCATTAAATACTAAACCCTTACTAAGGGTTTTGAAGATCTTGAATTTGAGATCTCTAGTTAGTCTATGTGCCCAGTTTTTAAGAGCACTAGTGGGAAGTTATCAGTGTGGGTCGCATCCAGCCTCTTTTTAATTGCGTTATAGGTACTATAGGGAAGGGTTGTGAATGCAGTCTTTAAAAATTATTTATTGAATTCAATAAAAAGATTGCAATCATTGGATTCACTTTGAGACTTAGACTTCAAATTATGCAATCACTATTCATTTTTGCACTTAAAAGATTGCAATCATTTTTGTTCCCATTCATTTGACAGTCGTGAATTGAATGCATTTGTTTGGAAATGCATACAGTCTTTGCATTCCTTCTGCAGTCTTGACAATCTTATGCATCCTTTACATCTCTTGGCAGGTTTTGTATTCTTTTGCAGTCTTTTCATTCTTTCGAAGTCTTTGCATTCTTTAGCAGTCTTCGCATTCTTTTTTTTTCAAAATGGGTACCTTTAACAACAATAACTTTAATTATTTTGTATTGTTAAAATTGTAATTTTATAATATTTTGCTTTGTTAGGGTGATGCTAAAAATTGTTTCATTTTTTAGATTTAAGAAAAACTTTGATTTTAATTACAAAGAAAGCTTGTAAAAAGTTTCATTTAGCTTTCGGTCTGCTAAGGGGGTTGCTACACTCCACTAGTGATCCCAATACATATGATATTGCAGTGACATAGTTATCATTATTGCGAAGCTTTTGGATTTGGCTCCAAGTTTATTCCAAATAATATCCTATATCTAGCAGAGGTAGAATACAATTATAGTTTTCTTGTAGCTCTTTTTTCAGTATTAAGACCCCAGGCTGATATCTTATCCAGAATCACATCAAGGTACTACGAGTTATCAGAGATTTTAATTTGTGTCTCTTTAATAGAAAGAATTAAAAAAACCGGTATTTGAAAAAAGGACCTGTTCTTTTTTTCGTGGGGTTACTGTAAGACCACAGTTCATGGTCCAGGATTTGACTATGGATAAAGAATTTTTTTATAGTCGACTATAGTAGTGCTCGGTCATCAGCATATGAAATTATTGTGACAATTCTATGCTTAGAACCCTACTTTAGTGGTAGCAAACACTGACTGTGCTCTTCCTAAGTCTAAGTTGGTTCAGGCTGTTTCTTAACAAGCATATTTGCATTAGGGTTATCCTAGCGCTTCTTGCACAACCTCATTCTAGTCCTTCTTGTAGTATTCATCAGGAAAAACTAAAGGTCATAGCATAAAAAAAACTTAAGAGGTCATAAAGTGTTGAATTTATTTAACGTAAATGGCTTGATGAAAAAGTTCTTTTTTTTCACATTGTCCTTGCAAGTATATAACCTTAACCTAATTAAATCTAAAAACATACCACCGACCAACGTCATAAATTAACATGCCCTTAAACCAAACTACCGAAGTAGATAGCAACATTATCTCAAAAGTTGCACAATAGAAAGAACTGTTTGTTGAATCATTAAATGAAGAGTTCTTTTTTTACCCAGCATATTGCATGCATATATATTATTTCATGCATTTAGAAACCCTTACTTCGTCATTATTTTTCTTCTTATCCTTTCCTTTCCACCCACAACCAACCACCGTTACTGTTATTATCGTCAATTCTCAATTTTCAATTAAATTCCTCAATGCAATGAACAAAAAAGAACCACACAAATAAAAGAAAAAGTCAATAGAACCAAAAAAAAAAATAGGAAATGAACGGAGATATCGATGACAGTATAACAAAACCAACACAAAAAAAAAAAAAGAAGTGAAGAATGAAAGAAAAGGATACGATGATAGGAACCCTGGTCATTTTCTAACTTTAAATGTGTGTTTTTGTCTATATACGAGTATGTAGGTACGTGCTTTTATACATGGTCCAATGTTATGGGTGTGTAAAATCCAAATAAAAAGATTATTCATTTCACAATGCTACTTTTGAACTTTATCTTCTCTTCTCTTCCTTTAAGCCTTGCTGAACGAGTAGCCTTAGGTATACCAACAATTCCAGGCTGAACGCACCCAGCACCACCATTATTATTATGATGCTTCAAGCTTCTGGTCCTGGGCTGCTAATGCTATCTGCACACATGCACATACCAATCTATTGATATCCTTGCAAAAGGAGAACCTTTTAAGGCGGAGACGACTTTTGTGATATTGGAAAGACCATTCATTTATTATCGAACGACATGCAGGAAATTGAAGTCGATCTTTTGACCTTGCCTGTCTGAGCTTGTTAAATTTATACGTTATTACAACTATCTCTGCATCCGGGCTGGTGTCTCTCTAAAAAAATACATGATGGTCACCGGTAAGGATGCTCGATAGTAGGGCAGAAATCTAAAAGCAGCACCAATTGCAGTTGGAGGAGATGTATTGAAAATTATTCGTGTGAAAAATAGTTTTCTTAAAGTTTCTCATCTATAATTGTTAGTTGATGCTGATATCATGTAAAGGCCAAGGGATATGGGAAAAAGGATATTGTAAATTGTTGTAATGATATGGATTTCAGGTTAGCGGAAGAATTTTGTTCTATACCTTCCAGTTCCAGGAAGGTAAACTACTTGGAGAATACCCTTTAAGGGTTACTTCAACTCATTCCGAGAGCAGGCTTTTTATTATCAGCAATTAACATGGCAACCCGTCCTTAGAATCTTAAGAAGGACTGGCGATGGCGCTTCTGTCACCGGGTTAAATGGCCGACATAGGAGTTCATCAAAGATTGACAAATCCAGCAAACGAAACCAGTAGGAACTTCCGATCTTATCAGAATTGGGAAGGAAATGCCTATCCTGTCTAAACAAGGCAAATATAGGCATGTTCATAGTTACTAGTAAACTAATGCTGGAACGAATCGCTTTGGAACAATCAAGTACAAGATGGCTTAACAGTACTACTTGTATAGCGACCAAATGAGACTGGCCTAGACTACATTGTAATGTCAATTTCCAATATTGAAGAAGAAAAAGATAGTATCTACCCTTTAGTGTAAATGTTAGTGCGATGGAGTATCATGCGAGAAGTTTCCCAGCCTTAGCCACCTCGATTTTTTTTTTTCAGGTAGTGGCTCTTGGAAACAATTAACTTAATTTCAAATAAATACTGCTTGTCACGAATGGTGCATCTCAGCTACCCTTTCGGAACTGGCAGCAAAATTGTATTCCTGCTAAGTACTTGCACGCAGGAAATGGTTGAGAGACTCAGTCACTAGGACTTTTGGTTCTTCGTGAGCTAGTTGTGCTACTTAATTTATTTTTATTTATGGTTCGATGCTCGGAAGATACAGCCTCCATTAAATTTTTAGCAGTGCAAATTGTATCATAGCAAGAACTCGATTCCAACACCAGGATGGTGACTCTGTGGCTTCTAGATCAACAAATTCTCAACCAAATGTTTGATTGCAAACATACCGATTAGCTATAGCGGAAAGCACACCACTAGAACCAAGCCTAGAAAAGCAGTGGAAACTTTGTCTATAGGGCAAAAGAAGTGCCTTCACTGACTGTATCCAGCACACTGATGTATCACTATAGGCCATCACAAAGAAACTTCTGCGTTCAAAGATTAATACTCGCTGTAATACGCACCTAAGAACGGTAAGAGCAAGGCTTCAAATGAGAAGTCAAAAAGCTGAAAATACAGCGGCTGAGATTGCTGTGACACTTTGAATAAATGGATATTAATGCTCCAAAACGGCCAGTCTTCAAATCCAACCCTGATGATGTACGGAGCAGAGGAAGAACACGCAACAGATGGCGCACACAAGTCGGAAACGACATCAGTCAACTTGCTTTGAATATTTGGAGGCGTCTAACTGGGGACAGAGCAGACTGGAGGGGCATTTTGGTTGAGACTGTACTCCATCTTGGATTGTAACTGGCATCAAAAGTAAATCAAAAGTAAAGCAAAGACTATGATTTTCTTAGAATCCGGCCAAAATCGACCAACATTCTTAGAAGGATATACATAAGTCTAGCGAAATAGTATTCTCCAAAAAAACCAATGTGAATCATGCTAACAAACAATAACTTAGATCTTTTGCAACCCACCCATCTCTATGCAAGGACTCTTAATAAAGTTCCATAAAATGAAAATATTTCCAAAAAGGAACCATTTCTGGGAGCACAAAATCGATCAACATCAAATCCAAACTCAATTATTTTCTCAAAAGCTATTCCAAAAACAGCAATCATAACTCAAGTGGCTCTCTATAATTTCTCCCAAGTCAAAAGCTCAGTTATAGTTTCCATCTTTAAAATAATTCCAAATTCTGAACGTATTCTCATCTTTTTATCACTTAACCTTTATAACTGTTTCTAGTTCAAGTTACCGTTCTTGATTCCTATACAAATTCATTTTAAAAATCATTCCAATTTAACAAACCAATAGAGTCAATTTCCAAATAAAGTGTACCTACCTGATGCATTCGTCAACATAATAACAGTTCCATTAAATTTTCCAATTTAAAAACTTAATGCATATTCTTTGGCAAATATACTCTCGATATCGGTAACAACAACAACAACAACAACAACAAAAACCCAATCAACCTGATTGTAAATAAAAGTGTCCTCTCTAGAGGACATTTGTATACCTATAAGCTATAGAACATTCTTGTGGATGATTTTTGGTCTTATACCCAAATCAGAATGACCCAAATGAAAGATTTACCATTGGTCCTCAAATACTGGTTGAATGATCTACGTCATCATCATCCAACTCCTACAGCACAGCAATTGAATAGCAAAAAACAAGAAAGAAAAAAAACCATTCCAAACTACGAAAAAGGCTACGCATGACTTGTTCCTGATGGGTAGCGAAACGAGATCTCCCTACCGGATATAGATTCTGCTGAGGTCCTCAAACCAGAAGCCACTCAAAAAACACATCTCCTACGGAATCGAAATACCAAAGGCGATTATACACGTATATTCATATACCTTACCATTGCTACTGTGCTGCAGTTATGCCATGATTTTACACTCAAATCGAAAATGGAAATCGTAAGGAGTCCCATTTTATTATGGGGAAATAGTTGCTATGGCAGGATAGAGAGCATATCAGTGCTTTTCGGTATAAGCTGAAAGTTTGCACGAATCTGAAAGGATATAAAATCGTAAAAGTATGTTCTTGGGAGGCTGCCTTTTGAATGGAACGTACCTACAGAAAATTACAATTTTTGCGCTTGCTACCTGACCACCTTAAATTGCATCCATACAAACGTACCTACCTACATATAGCCAGAAACGAAAAGTGTTCCTTTTTATAGCCCTGCTCTTTCTATCGAGTTTAAGGTGCCCTTCGTTGTTCGGTCGTCGCAAAAGAACTCTTAAATTCTAATGGGTAGCTTTGGTTGCTGTGTGACTTCACTTTTCTAAAATGCTGTGCACAAAAAAAACGTTTTCACACAGTTCAAAGCTAAATGAGTACGTTAAAAGACCACTTTTCCAAGGAAAACGTTTCTGAATTTCTTTTCCAAAAAAAAGGTTGCTGATAAGAGTTTTACCCAAACTCTAAGAATCAAGCAAAAAATTCACTTGCAATTGAATACAATCATCAATATTAGGCTTAGAAGGGTTAGGTTCCTAATTGGGCGCCATTTTTTCAGAAATAGATAGTTCTTTTTTTTATATAAATACTCTCAACGCTAATAGCTCCTACATAGTTTAATACATGTTGTCAATGAAGTTTTAACCAGCAACTGGTATTCACCAAGGTTCATGCTTGGGCGCCATTCATCATTACACTTTTTAATTACTTTAGAAGATTGAAGATTTAATAAGCTTACGATGCTTTGTGGAAAAGCTGCCGATTTCAACTTGATAAGGTTGGCGTTTGGGCACCATTTTTATCGTACTCCTTATTATTTTTAATAAGCTGGTTAAACTTCAGGTAATACTGAATTGATATATTTATGTTTATCAAAGATGTTCAGGTAATGGTCCTTAGTAAGAAGGTTCTATTTGGGCGCAACTAATGTTAACGCGTTTTACTTTTTTTGCTTTGAAAATTATGATTTGTATAACATTTCAAGATTTGATAACCTGAGGTAAATGCAGTGTATAAAACTTTTAAATTTTACTTTGATGAGGTCCGTGCTTGGGCGCCACTTTGTATTTACTCCATATTTGCGTATGCTGCTTGGGAACAAGCAATATAGAAAAGGACTTTTGGAAATTATTTGATTTTTAGTATTACGATACCAGAATGAGTAGAAATGACAAAATTTATAATTTATAGTATAAATTAGTATAGTTATCGGTTGGGTGCCATTCATGTTGATAGTTTTCAGTTACCTACTTTAGAATATTGAAATTAATAATCATGCTCATTATGGAATTCGCAATATTTCACTCCCGGGGTGTCAGAATGATTTGTAGTACTCGCATTTGCATTTAAAGCGATTATGAAACTTGTCGACAAACTCTACTTTACCATTGCCTCTCCTGTCAAATTCATTAAATTGCTTAAAATGCGAATGCGAGTAACTGAGAATCAAGCTGACTCCCCGGTAGTAGAATATAGCGAATTCCATTATAGGCATGAATATACCGTGGTTAAATCAGTCCATCCCTTAGGGAGTAATCACTGCAATTCGTAATACCCTAAGATTTACACTTAATCAGGTCCCTGCTTGGGCGCCATTTTCCCTTGTGTCTTTACTGCTATTAAATTATAAAAAGCAATTGAAAGAGCACCTAGATCTTCTAAGCAAATAATATGTTAGTTTAAACTTATTTAATCTTTTAGAATATTTACAATGATGGCACCACCAACAACTGTAATAAATCATGGTCCCTACTTGGGCGCCATTCATACTGATACTCTTTGGATTATTAAAATTGAAAGCGCTCAGGAATTATTTTGAATGCGTTTTTTTTATTTTAAAAGACATGAGACATGACCTCGATTAAATGCCTTATATGGTTACAGGTTAGGTGGACAAGAATTGGTTGAAAGAGTCATTAAGTTGCCGAATAGGATACTTTAATTAGTAGATCTCTACTTGGGCGAAATTAAAGGTGCTTATTTGTTACTTAAAGAGTTATTAATTTATAAAGCTGACTGACAGAGTCGAACAATTTTGTAATTGCGAAGTCACCAACCGTTGTATTAAACCTTGTTCAGATCCGTGGTTGGATACCATTCAAGTGACATTTTTTCATTTAGAAATAATTAGGAATTGGAGTAAGTAACATATTTAATTGATAAAGGTCACTTCATTACCTGTAACTTTAAAATTTCAACTAGGTGGGTTCCCTAGTTGGGCGCCATTTTGTATATATGTGTTGTTTTTTTTTTTTGAATTAAAGGAAAAACTCTATGAAATTTTTAGTCTGATTACATTTTGGTTATAGCCAAAATAGAACTGTAGAATTACATAATTCGCAAATCGCATATAATGATACAACCTGAATAAGGTCTTTACTTGGGCGCCATTTTAAACTACATATTTTTATTTTAAGAACACTTAAAAACACAGACACTTCAATACGCCTACAGGTTGTTGGGAAAATTAAGCATTGGGTGGTTGAATCTTTTAAATTTCTGTTATCATAAGCATGTGTGAAGTCTCTACTTGGGCGCCATTTATTATGCTTTAATTATTTTTTTTAAAAGTTTGACAAATGTTGAGAAAAACTGAAAAACCCTGATATATAGGATAACGAAAGGCTATTTAAGCTACTTATATCGATAAATTGAACCTTAATAGGCTACAGTGTTTGTTCTCTTCTTTTTGAAAAGAGACTAAAATTTCATCACAAAAGGTCCTTTTTTTAGTATCATATCTTTTGGAAACTAACTCACCTGTGTTTTTTTTTTACCACAGCACTATTTATTATATCAATAATCATTCCCAAAAGTGCTTTCAACCTTTATGATAGCATTTCAAATTTAAGTCAAGCAAATAGTTTGCTTTTGTAATTCGATTTCAAGAATGAATTGATCCCAGTAGGAGCTTGTAACTCGGTATTTAAATAAGACTGGAAGCCAAACCATATACAAAGGATTCTCCCTTTTCTCGACAGCTGAAGGATGGATTTGCAAAAAAAAAAAAAATGACGACAATGGGAATCGGATCGAAACGAGGTATTCACATATTGTGTTCCTCTGAAAGATTCCTTACAATATTCATTTGTTTTTTGAAGCTCAAATAATAGTGCGCCCCATGGAAATCTTGTAAGGTTCCTCTGTGTGTGTATGTGTTTTTTTTTATTAGTTTTATTTTTATTTTCGTTTTTTTTTTTTTATTTTTCATGATTTATTCCTGTGCAAAGGTATTATGCTTTTAGATCCATTGGGCAATTTAATGGATAAATATTTATCTACCTCAAGAAGGTTTCAAAACCTTCAATTAACATATTTGCATGGAAATTGCAAAGAGCAAAAGATAGATGGAAGGGATGGTGGTTGGGAGTAATAAGGAACAATATATTTTCTCTCTGGGTCCGTCGTTGTTGTCATTGCATAGAAGCGCAGAGAGAGAGAGAGAGAGAAATATAGCTGCAGGAGTTTTGCATTGAAATCTGAAAATGATGTAAATATTTGCATGCGACCTTCTTATCTCAAAATGTTGAGATCAATTTATTGCTTCTCATTGAAAGGATATTCATTTGCACATTCACATTCGCATGTATAGAGCATAAAAGGTACGCAATGTGTGTTGTCATGACACAGGATGTTGGTACTTTCCTTAAAACATGTTATTCTATATATGTAGACACCACAGTGTATGTTATGTCTATATTCATTTAAATGATAACAAACATGTCGTATTGAAGATGAGTGTAGGTATGCTTTGTAGGAGTATGGTGTTTTTGCCTTTTACTGCCGCGAGTCAGGAAATTATGTAGTTGCAAGGGATAAGCAAGCAGGTTCGGAGAAATGAATGTTTTCAGATGAATAGATACGTGAATTTATATGATTTTATTGAAAAGATTTATGTATATGTTATGTAAAAGTTGAAGGTGAATGTAGGTTAAATGAATATTCAATTGAATTTATTCAAACAATTTGATTATGATGAGTTTTCATGCACAAGTAAATAAAAATAAATGACAAACAAACACAATTTGGGAACCAATTTAATGAATTCTAAAACAATTTTAAAGCAAAAAGACATAAAATCAATGAAATATTTATTACATTTACCTTTAAGGAAAGTAATGCCATTGTTTGATTATTGTTTATGCCATTTTGCTGAAGTAAAATGATTTTAATGTTGCAATATATAGAAGTTATTTCTATTGGTAAAGTAGCTCTAGTGTTCTCTGATAGCATTTTTTTCCTACATAAAACAAATTGTCTACCAATTTTTCAAAAAAAAAAAACTACCAATCTATTTTTATAGAAAAACATACATAACCTATTTGTATTTTTTAATCCAAAAAGCTTTAAAAACAAAATTTCTAGTACAATTCCATAATTTTAAATTTTATCTGCAGCCAAAGTACATGAAATAGATATATGGAAATGGTAAAGTAAAACACTTTGGTGTGTAGAGTTTTTTTTATTAATAATATAGATCGTGATCTACACTACAGACTAAAACGTGACCTACACTACTGTCACTCTCGATTGTAGAATCATACTGTTATTTCAAGGAAATTCTAAAAAATAAACTACAGAACATAACATTTGATCTTCAAAACTACTTTTGTTATGAAAAATACTTTAAATTTTCTTCAAGTACTGAATAATTCTTAACATTTTTCAATAAAAACAACTCTTTTTGCAAATTTATAAAATTTTCTATGAAGAATTTTAAGAATGTAAAATTATTACAGAGAAAGAAACTCAAATTAAGTGGATTTATTTGAAAAATGTAAGAAAAACACAATTCGAAAAACCAAATCGAAGACGACATTTGACAAAAAAAGGTGTCGTTTGATATACTTCAAGTTTTACGTAAATAAAAAGGCAGAAAAGATGTGGAGTTCTTCAAAGAAGATAAGAGACTGTAATTTAAGCATTTGCTTGAAAAAGCTTTCAAGGAAAAGCGGTTACAAAATCCAAATAGAATCTTCTTTCTAGTCTTAGAAAACGTAGAGCAGTTGTATATGCATTAGTAAGAGAAAAATCTCCTGACAAAAAATTGTCTTAACAAAAAAAAAAAATGTGTCTTCACTTGAAAGAAGTAAGAGATTATTGTGTGCTTGGTGGTAAAACTTTGGTGACTTATATCATCTCTGAAAAACAAGTCTTTCAATGGAATCAATTGATGCTATTCGTTTTATTAAAAGGTCAAAGTTAATTTCAGGTTTTCCCTCAAATTCTACAAATAACTTAATCAATTTTAGTTTCTCTATCAGGATTTGCTTAAAATTAGCTTCTGTTTTACCGATATCCATAAAAAAGGAACAAAAAACCCATTCGTGACTTAAATGTTTTTAGTGATCGACTCTAATTCGTGAGTTACACTACAACAATGTTTAAGACAATTTTAGGATTATTAGTTAAGATAATACATTTTTGAGGTCAGCATCATGTAATTATTTCTCTTAAATAGCCAAGTTAATTTTTTCCTAGCTGTAATAGAAATTTTGCTAAAGTAAGAGAAATAATTCTGTTTATTTTGTGAGCTACACTACAATTGGAAATTATAGTGTTACCAATTGAATGTTTTTTATTAACGTAATTCTTTTTCTCCCCAATATCTAATAAATAAATAAATCTTTCAACTATGGTTTAGTTTGTTTCTACTTCAAGAACTACTATCGAGCACATAATATATTAGACCATTTATTATTCGATTTGTTTTTGAGAATCAAATTCTAAGGTGGAAACACTCTCAGCAAATATTTCGGAAAAAAAACCCTAATTTTTTGAGATTTCGTATGGATTTTTTTTAAATTTTTGATAACGGTTTTATTGGGTTTTGAAAAACATATTTTGTTTTTAAATGGTTACAGTGCAGGGCCGGACGCAGAAAAAATTAAATATTATATTAAATAATTTTTTTTTCTACATAATAAAAACCATCATAAAAATTTATCAGAAAAGAAAAAAAAATAAAGGAAAAGCAAGAAAATTGAAAAATATAAATAGATTTTTGTATAGGATTCTTTATAGAAAAAATTAAATTTTGTTTGTTTTTACTTAATAAGCTCGAAATACTGAGAGTCTGATATTAACGAAAACTTGGAGAATTGATGTGGGTAAACATCGCAAAGATTCTAGCAAAGTTTTATGCAAATTTTCAATAAATGTCTGTTATCATGGTGTTAGGTTTACCGAAAAAAATAATTAAAACAAAAGAATTGAAGGATTTTTTGCGATGGTGCTTATTTAACAATCATCTAAAAAAAGCACAGAAATAATCGTAGAATCCCTTTGGAATACAACAGAAAAAATATGGCGAATAGTGGAAAAAATATGCTTCTTTCGATAAACATTCTATAAGAATAGTATTTCGGTAGCATCAGCGTTGCCGATGTGGAAAGATCGTTTTTTTTCACGCCAATTTCTTTGCGGCACGGTGGCATTAAAATGTTCAATATGGCATTTTTTTAATTAAATAAAAGTAACTTATTGCAATTGTTAACAAATATTGAATTTTTTGCAAATTTCAATGAAAATTGCTCCAGTTTTAACGCCCAACTGGCCCAACGTCTAGTTTTCAAGGGCATCATATATATGTTGGCAGTGTGTGTCAGCCTCGACACCCGATATTTTTCTTATTTGTTATTAAAAATGGGTTATCTTAATAATCTTCACTGGAAGAAAGAAAACTACGATTAAATAAGATCTTATGAAATGTATTTTATCGATTTCTAAGAATAAATGGCATTTATAATTGCATTTAATATTATGTAAGTTTTTTTCTTTTTAAAATAAAATATTGCATACAATTTGAAGAATCATTAAATTCTGACTTGAAAATTCCCAGTGCTTACTAATTTTTGAATAGCAAATAAATCTTAAAACATTCACTTGAAAATATTTTCCTGTAGGGTATTTCCTATAAGATTTTCTGCTTCAAAATATTATTATCATTGTGTGTAATCTCATCACACAAATAAGAATAGAACTTAAAATTTCAATATAATTCTTAAAAGGATTTCCCAATAACAACTCTTTCTAGAGTCTATCATCTCCTCAAAGACTAAGACTATAAAGAGAGGTAATAACAATTTCCATCCACTTGAGTTACTCTTAAACAAAAATTCCCAAGTAAAACTTTCATCTCCTTATTCAAGATTCAAAAAACAACACAAGAGTCCTTCTTAAATCTTGTCCAGAAAAACAAAAACAAAAAAAAAACAAAAAAAAGGAAAGTAAAATGGTTAAAAAATTTCTTCAAATCACTCTTCAATTGCAGCACTAAATTTCAATGCACTTCAGAGAGGTAAGTACCAACTGCTATTACATTTTCTCTTTTTTACCTATTTTCTCTCTATTTCTTTTTAGTTAGGCAGGTAGATCCTTTTCGAAACAAAAGAACTAGCAACTGAAAAGCCAGTAACTTCAAAATATACAAAAAACAAGAAAACTAGCAAAACAACCAAGAAGCATTCAATGAAAACAAATGCAAAAAAAAAATGAAAGAAAAATGTAAAGAAATTGCAAATACTATTCGCACAAGAGGAAATGCCCTGTTTGTTATAGTCTTACCCCTTGCCATACTAATGGCTGCCAAATTGATAGACTTTTACTTGAATATCCCAAAGACACACACCTCGACTCCCAAATAAAAACAAATACTGATGATATCATGTATTTTTATTTTCTCCAGAACTAAGGAGCAACAGAATAGAAAAAAAAAACAAAAAAAAAAACGGAAGAAAAGGAAAAAAATCGTCCTTAAGAATATTAAATAGTTTTGTTCTTTCTGTCCGGCGATGTTTGTGTGCAAGGTTTACCAGTGTTGTGGAAAGGATAAAGAGAAACAGAAGGTGAAAGAAAATACCCGAAAGTGCATACTAAACCCAAGTGCTTCATTCAACAAGGATCGTTGGGGTTTGGCCCTTGGGTCTTAAGACTCAAAGTCCTTGCCATCCTTGTCGTTGTCTTCTTCCATCGGTTAAGTGAAAACGGAAGCCACAACCGGAAGCACAAAGAAGATCTCTGTTAAAAAGAAATAGGTACGAAAAAAAAGCTATGGAAGAAAATTCCTTCAAGGATAATTAATTTGTTCTTTGTTTAATTGTGTTTTTATTTGCAGGCAATTTGGAGGAACTCTCCATCACCTTCATTATCCCCCTCCCCTCCAGCCTATTATCATTTCGTTCTACGTTTGTATTATTTCCACGATGTGGAAGAAGAAACGAAGAAAAATCCCACACTTATCTCCAATACTTTGTGGTGTCCTTTTTCTTCAAAAAAAAAAAAATTCATACATATTCAACTGGCAATTCCCATTAGGGATTTTTATCTTGTGTCCTATTGATTTTGGGTTTTATTGGCAAAACTGATTCGAGGTTATTGAAATGGAGAAGACACACTTGCCAGGCGTGTCCTGTTTTATGTTGTAACAGTTTCATAGTTAGTTATTGTTGTGTGTAGATTGTTAGCTTTACTACTAACTTGTTGAATGCCAAAACAAACCCACTCTCCACACACACACACAACCACACATCAAATGTGTGTGTGTATGTTATTTTTCCGGATTTCGATCAAAAAGGATTAAGCCAATATGTTGCTCCATGGCTGAACACAAATTGCACACAAAATTGGCTCAAAAAGGCAACATACAATAAATAAAACTCGAAATGACTACAATAACTAATAAAGGATAATAAATAATAATAATCAATATTAGGTATATATATCCTTTTATTATACTTTTGTGTGTGTGTATGTTTTTGTTTGTGTTCGGTTGTTGAGAATGAGAAGAATATTGAAGGATATGCTTACTCTTTTGTGTGTACATTTCGCAGGCACTTCACTTGTGTCTTCATTGCTTTGCTGGATTTGCTTCTTATCGGCGGGTGCTTATCGAGCTTTCTGTGGGTTCAAAGAAAATATAATCAATTTTACTCCTTGATTCAGAGGTAAGTACTTTTCTGGCAGCAAAAAGAAATTGGCTCAGAAATTATTTTTTTGTTTTTTTTCTTCTTTTTTTCTTGTAAAAGTTTTGTGTCTACCCGCTCCCTTATCTGGTTCTCAGTTTTCTTTCATTTCATACATATAAAAATGTAAGAGAAGGATACGATTTTGTAGATTAAGAAGTAGAAGTATTGTTATGCGTGTCTGTCAGTCTCTCGCTCTCTGTGCAAATCCAAAGAAAAGATTTCAATAACACTCACAGGACGTAAACGGCAAACTTTATCACAATCGAAGATTAGAGTGATTTTTTTCTCAAGGGTTTATTTTCTTCTTGTAATTTTTTTTTTTTTTGGAGTGATGTGTAACAGTGTAACAGGGTGTTTTGATTTAAGAGGGGGCTTTTCATTTAATAAATTTTTATTGTAAGTTCAAACGAAAGTATAAATCTTTAATGTTTAATACTTTCTTACTTGATGGGATTCTGGTGGATAGAGAGGCCATGTCTAAAACACAGCGACTTTTTATGTTTCATGATCATAAGTATAATCTGTATTAGGAAAATGTGTGCACTATGGCGTACTTATACGTACTTTTTGTATACAAATTTTCTGTTTTCTGTGATAATTCTTTCTCCATGATAGAGTTTCCCATTATCCTAGGATCGCGAAACAAGATGCACTCAAAATATGAAAACGAGCAGATAATTGCTTCTTTAATAAAATTAAATTATTATGGAAACTTTATCATTGAGAAAGAATTTATCAAACAAAACATGAAATTTGTTTACAAAAAGTACGTATACGCCATAGTGCACACACTTTTCTAATACTGCAAAACTCGTACTCGTCTGATATCACTCCGATAATAACCTTTTTTTATTCCTAAGTTTGAGCATGGAAAAGAGGAATATAAGAAAATAAAAAAAAAAAAATAGAACATGTATCCATCATCTATCATTAGACAGAAGAAATATCTTGCTATCGCAATTATTTATTGAACGCGTCTTGCAGGCAGAATGTCCCATGCAAAAAGGTCTTGGACCCCCATATTCATATCTTGGATGCTTACCTCTTTTATTTAAAGCAATAATAATTTTGCTATACCAATTGCCTTGAGTGCCTACAAAAAACGCATCTTCAATGCAGCATTGCTCAGAAACGCCTCAGCTACAGAACGAGTGCAAGAACTCGATATTTGATTCCAGAAATACTCGTTATTTGATTATAGAAGTACCAGTAATTTAATGCTTTCACTCACACCCAAAAATTACTATGAGCTCCGGCAGAGTTGTAAAAACTGCAGTCTTTTCGGTACTGAAGTTAATTGTCTAAAAAGACTTAATATCTTAAGTCTTTTATAACTCACAAAATTACTTTGACTGTAAAACTACAGTCAGTACTTAGATGCTCACTGTACAGTTATTGAAAGCAGTTAAATGACTAAAAGTTAATTATCTGCACTACTTTTTTACTGGTTTTAGTCTTCTAGTCAGTAGAAAGTTTTTGTATACTGTTGTGTTTTAAATTTAAGTCAACCGTACTGCCACATTTCCATTACATCTTTCTTGTAGGATTATTGAGCTCTGGAAGAAGCTTTAAGTTAAAAGAATAAAAAAAAAAGAACAGCACAAGAACTGAATAGAAGACTAAAACCAGTTAAAAAGTACTGCAGTGAATTAAATTCCAATCAGTTATAAACTGTACAGTCAGTATTTTAGTACTGACTGCTAACTGCTTATTTTAGCAGTACTATATTGTACTTATCGCCCAGCACTTGGTGCTATAAAGTAGATGCACAACCGTTTGATGAGCATGGAATTCATCTCTCAAGGAAGACGTTGGGAACCAATTTGTTTTTTTTAAAGATCGATAGCAGTTATTCGCTATATTAATTCTTCACCGCTGAAATTCATGGAGTTGATATTTACTTCAAGGTAGGTAAGTGTGCAAATTCCTTGATTATCATGAAATTACAAAATCTTATGACTTTGCAGCACTTTTGGCGATTTAAGTATGATTTGTAATTAATAAATGATCGACATACCGAGAACTGAAAATCCGTTTTCTCAATGCAAGTTCCACTCCTGTATACATTATTATCAGCAGGGTGTTAAGTTTGGGATGAATTAAATTCCGAGGGGGTAATGATTCTTCACTGAACAATGCTATTTATGTCAGATTTGAAAAACGATGACGTTGAAGTAATACATAGAATGATTGGGATGTTAAAAGCATGCATAAGACATCAAACGTGGTATGTCTTCAGCAAAACAGTGAAAGGGATTATAAGTTTTATGTATGAGATCATTGATAAAAATAAGAAAAATAGTCGTAGATAAGACAGAGCCCTGAGGCACACCATCATTTATTTTGTGTATCTGTGTATCGATTCTGCTTGTCTGAAATATATTTTTTTATGCACAAAAGCGGAAAACATTCAACACTTGAAACAATGTTTCAATTTTTTGGTTAAAATATGATATCTTCAGTTGAACTTCTAGTAAGGCATAAGGGAAATATTTATGATAAGATCTTTAAGTACTCTTTCAAAACTGTACGAGTGCGAACGAAAATGTATATTCTTAAACTGTGGGAGACACTTTCAAGCAGCTTGTGAGATATTATTGACGTCCACAGCAACTTTGACCCTAAGAGTAAGTACGTGTGAGCCAGTCATGCATTTTATTTTAACATTGTAGGGTAAAACGAAATAAATTAAACCCTACGAGACGGCACAACCTAAAGAACAGATTTTAGAAATCATTTCAGAAAACTTGATTCAGAGATAGAACATATCTAAAAATAAGAAATCTCAAATAAAGATAAGGAAAAATCTTTGGAAGCCTTCTAAAATTCCTAATTTCTAATATTGCTGATTCACATCGAGAGATACATCTTTTTTTGGACTCAAACACTATCCAAGCCCTTTAGGAAATAAGAACCTAAGCAACTCAGAAATGTCTGAAAAAGTAACAAATGTAAGGACATTTCTTTGAAAATCTTGCAAAAACCCTAAAGTCTCTGATTCACAATCGAGAATTACAAACTTTTGGAACTCAGCACTCCTTTCCAGAGAGTCTCTTTAAGAGGAACTCTATCAAAGCAAGTATTTATTTCTTCAAGGTCTTAGAATGTTATTATAAGTAATACTAATGATACCAATAAAATTGCCTAAATGTTAAATGTCCTTATGTAACCTTAAACCTACCTTTTTTGTCTTAGACAACTGAATCTCTGAAACATGGAATTAATACAAACATTCATTAAAATATTGTAACGCTTCATCACAAAATTATCACAATTGATGTGTAGATTAGTGCCTCCCAGTCCCTAATGAAAATATGAAATAATTTTTATGATCAAAGCTATAAATGACTTTTCTAAAAGTTTTTTTTTTTTTTTTTTGTTAGGTGCAAAGCAGAAAAATGTCAAAGGTACCTTAATTTCTTATGGGTCATTATGATGAAATCATAACATCAAAGTTTTTGAATGTCCTTAACTGCCACAGTTTTTTTTTTTTTCTTATTTTTCCTTATGTTATCGATTTTACATGCCTAACATCTTCTTTGAAACATGATTTCTCATCGTTATCAGAGGCTTTTTTTGGCATACATATGCGAGTATGGGTATGATGTCCTTATATACAAACCAATGCCATTAGGATTTCCATTAAAGTTTTTAATTTGAAAATAGAAGGTACACATATCGTGTATGTATGTCAGCACACCCTCTGCCTCCACCGCCTCATCAGTTCGAAAGCAAAAAGTGACAAAAATTATTGAAAGAAATTTCATCCTCTCCTGGGGTAAGTTTTCTATCCTTGCATCATCGCATCGTTTCCTTTTCGTTTATTTTTAACTAAAAACTTTGATGACTTTTGAAGAAAGTTTCCATCCAAAATGTTTAGTGTGTGTCAAAGTTTGAATGACACTCTTGGGTATATTGACATACAAATACACTAACACACACACACATACATAGAGAAACTATATAAACGACTATGTCAGACTTTGTGTGTTGTCGCATCAGGAACAAAATGGAATTCGATGACACAAACATTGAGAGAACGAAAGGAGTATCAAGGAGATCGTTTTGTAGCAGCAGTAGACTCTTGAAAAAGTTTTTCGGCTATCTTTTGATTCAAGGATAATGTACAGTGAAAACTGTCTTGGACGGAGAAAAATGGAATTCGATGCTTGTGGTGTCAAAAATTCAACAATGACTTTCCAGAATTTAGAGATGGCTGCCGAAGTTGCACAACAATCTCAACGTTTTTTTACCATGGAAGAACTCTTTTGCAGAAATTTGTTCAACAAGTTACAAGTTTTTTGTTGCTTATTCTGAATTAGCGCCGTCAATCTTAGTTTATCTTTTTCGAAAACAGATATTGGAACAACGTCCATTTGAGGCACTTTTCTTCCTTAGACATCAACCTATCGTAAATGAGAGACTCAACTGTTAATATAATGAAATTTTACAGTTCTGCGATTATTATTATCATCACCAGAAGAGAGTGCATGATGTCGATAACTGGCAAAATGGGATTGCAGTCGAAGTTTTCAGCTAGTGGCCACGGCCAGGCTTTCTCCATATAATATCCAGTTGGAGGTAGTATTGGGACTTTTTGTTTTTGTTGTTGATGATGGTAAGAACAGGACATGATGATGATGGGAGCAAAATCGTTTTTTGAAAAGTTAACCGATTTGAATAAAATTTTGAAATACACTCCAGTGACGATGAAGATGACGAGAGTAAACAAGGAAAACGAACTTTTTACTTTACTCGCAGTTTAATTTTGATTTTAAAATGTGTGCCTAGTGCTGGCACTGCTGTTGCAAAACTATACCGATGCAATGTGATCTCCGTGGTACGATATGATGGTTAGAATATTGTTTTAGTTTAAAAAGAGCGATATTATTCACTCTCTAAGGTTGGTTGGTCATGTTTTCTGGATAAAGTTATGCAAATAAAATTTATTACACTTATGAATAAAACAGTGGAGTATTAGGATGTTTGTAATCCAAAATGAAAAGAGTATGTTTTTTGACTCAAAATTAAACCAAAGTTTAATTGAAACAAAAATATTGATGAAAGTTAAAAGATTTATCAGCTAAAAAAAAAGGGTGTGTATGTACTCATGTAAACGTACCACAAGTTATACCAACGTTTTAGTGCTTATTTATTTCGATATAGTTTTTTTTTTTTGGAAATCTGAAAATATTTATGAAGGGAGTCAATCAAAATTTCTAGAAGGGAAAACTTTTTATAGAAGCAAATGTGCGTTCTTGTGAAATCAATTTAAATATGAACTTCAAATGGTTTCTATTTAGATTGTAGTTGACTCACATTTATGTTTACAAAAAAATCGACTTTACATTAAAATATACTCTTCTAAGCGATTTTGGCCCGCTGAACCCATCACGCCGAGTCAAAACTTCTCTAGCAAATCACATTTTTGCGATATGATAGTATAAACATTTCAAAAACCGTTTTTTGTTTGTACATTTAGCGTCGTATCTCTTGGTTGGTAAATACTTCATTACAAAACTATTAATGAGATGTGAAAGAACTGTATTTTTTCTTTTTTAAATCATTTTAAAATTATGATTTGTTCAATATATTGTCTTCTCGAAAACTATAAATGGCTTTTTAGACCTTTATTGTTTTGCATTTTAAGTATTGTCGTTGCTTCATAATATTTGTTTTTCCATTTAAGTCGTTTTTTTATCGAAAATCTCCTCTACCTCATAAACGGAGGAAGATAGGGGTCTAGGGGTCCCTCAAATAGCAAGAAATGCTTATATTTGACCCGTCTACAAAAATCCGTTACCAATTTTCGGCGATCGACTTTAACCTTTAATTTTGGTTCTATAAGAAAATTCAATTACCCCCCTAGGGAATCACCCAAAACCCTTAACTATCAAGTTTGAAGAATTTGCTTTAGCGTCTTTCGCTATAGCTCGAAAAAGAGACAAAGAAAATTTCCGGACCCATTTCTTTCGATTTCTCTATCATCGTATTGTCAAGTTTTTAACATATTGTTTGAAGCAATTGTGTGCAAGTCAGAAGTCAACACCAGAGGCACAATTTTTCAAAAGTCCGTTCAACTCCTTGCTTATGCTGATGACATTGACATCATTGGAAGAACGAATCGAGCAGTCAGTGGAGCATTTGCAAGTATTCAAACGGAGGCGGCAAAGATGGCTGTAAATGAGACGAAAACGAAGTAGCTATTTGCTGTCATCGAACAGAGAGACCCAACACCGTCGGCTGGGTCAAAATGTCAAAGACTTTGTTTATCTGGGAACCACTATTACATCGCACAACAACATCAGTGTAGAGATCAAGCGAAGGAGTCACACTTGCCAACCGCTGCTTCTTTGGGCTAAGAAGGCATTTATGTAGTAAAGCCCTCTCCCAAAGAACCAAGGAGACCATATATAAGACCTTAATCATCCCGGTCCTACTGCATGGGGCAGAGGCATGGACACTATCAGTTTTGGATGAAAATCAGCTGGGTTTCTTTGAGAGAAAGGTTCTTCGAGTGATATTTGGTCCAGTGTGCATCGATGGAGAATGGAAAAGAAGATACGGGCTCTACAGTGACTTTGACCTTGTCAGAAAGCTGAAAATACAGCGATTGAGATGGCTGGGTCACGTGGAGCGTATGGACACCAACGCACCAGCCCGACGTGTCTTCGCATCCAACCCCGATGGACAACGTGACAGAGGAAGACCTCATCTAAGGTGGCGTGATCAAGTGGTGGATGACCTCAACCAACTTGGTGTGCGAAACTGGTGGCTACTAGCTAGGGACCGGGCTAGTTGGAGAGGTTTGTTGGTTGAGGCCGAGATCCACCCTTGATGGTATGCGCCATCGTAAGTAAGTAAGTAATCTTCACACACTTAGCCTTGAACTAAAATTATAAAGACCTTCGACCAAGTCGTGTATTTCTGTTATAGTTTAAAATTGCAGTTATATAGGTTAAAGCTACATAAATTTGTGTGTTGAAGATAATATCTCGCTTGGGGGTTATGAGAATTGGCATTATATTTACATAAAAAATATATATTCTATTCATACTTTGGTTACTGCTAGCTACCACATTGATGGCGTGGTTAAGAGAGTCTCAGACACCTACACTCAAAAACCTGATTGTTTGCAACCACAAATGCATTCAATCTCGTCGTCGTTGTGGGTCGTAGTTTTTGTAGTCGTCATCATTCCGACGAGTAGCAGCACACAACACAAGATGCATGAAGCACAATATTCTCTTCTTCGGTATATTTTCTATTCCAAGAATTGCATCTATGAAATGGAAGAAAAATAAGCAAACTCGTTAACGTGTCAGGTATGGATGATGTTGAAGGAAGGGAACTTTATCCTTGCCATCAGTTTACCTCATTCCTCCTTGAATCCACATCAACTATAAAAATATAAAATAAAGGACTCTCATATACCTATCGCACAGAGGAATATAAATAGTCGTACAGAGAGAAAGAGAGAGAAAGTACAGTAGAGAAAGATATGGATAGTCCCTATATAATATAATATATTTGCAGAAAACATTATGCATACTCATATGCTTTCAGGATTTCATGTGTGTTATGGCGAATAATAATAAAATATAAAGAAAGAAAGGTAAGTTTTGAGTAAAACGAAAACAACACCCACGTCAAGTGATGGAAGATGCGCATACTAATAGGAATAAGCATTCTATCCTTTGCCGAGATCGACCGAGAGCTTTACAATACATATATTATACATACATATATCCCATATGGCGTGTACTTATACCTACTTACAGCAGTTGTTGTGTCAGTCGTGTGTCGATTGGGGGGTGTTGTTGTTCCTTGTCGAACGTTTGATACTCTAGCTGCAGTCGTTGTCACTTTATGCTAAAGATGCATCTATTTTCTTACTGCTTAAGCTTCGACATCATGGATCGTGAGCAATTTCAATGATGGAATATTATTTTATTCCAAAGGAATATTATTATGTCCTTAGAGAGTCCTTGCATATTGCTTTGATAAAAGTGTTTCAGCGTTTTTTGTTTTCTTTTGTTTCTTCAAATTTCCTTACTTAGAACTTTAAGACTCCTTATAAGAACGGTACTCATTCTGAAATTATTTTTATTTCAAGAAGTAATATGAGGAATTAGTAGAAGTGGGGAGAGTGCTTAAAGGCTGATATTTTAATGAAATTTTCAATGACTCTTGTCATTTTTGATCGTACAAAGTGATCTAAGGATTTAATTTCAGTCACCAAACACATACCTGCTACTGTCACTATAAAATTTTGAATTTTGATTTATATCATGTGTCGGTTGAATAGCTGAAAGTTTTAGAAGCAATTAAGCCAAAATTTGTGCATTTTGAGTGAAACGAACTGGGGAAAACATAGTTTTCACTAACAGGGGCAGTCGCACTATCCGTTTTTTCGGAAGGGTTCAACCTATTTTGTACCAAGAAAAAGACGTTTTCGAGGAAAATGAGAGCATTTGGTGTTTATCGGTTATTCTTATAAGGAAGTCAGGACCAAACAATTAATACATACCAACTATTGTTTTTACTTGCTCTATTGGGAAAGTATTGGTTTAGTGTCAAAAAAAAAAAAATATTACGACGATGGAGAAGTCCGAAAAAGTGGTTTTTGGCATGCCGTCCGTCGGTCTGTGAGGCTGTCCGGCCGTGCGTCCATCATATTTCCATTACCCAAACAGATTTCCTTCACATTTAGTACAGATTTTTTTACGTAATTTCGAAATATCTCGACTAGAACGAATACCTCCCAAATAACGGTTTTGAGTTATTGGATTTTTCTCGAAAACTGCTATAACCATTTTCCTTAAATTTGGTATAGATGGTTTGCACGTATGTAATTTCGAAATTTGTTTTTTTTTTTTTTGTTTTTGAATATCCCAACCTCGGTTTTCGTTAGCTGAAGCTTAGTTCAAAAGTTGGAACAAAAAACATTTTTCAGAACAGCAAGTGCCAGGGAGTGGCGCTGTAAGCACTGCTGCAGTTTTTTTTTTCAAAACTTTGCCCAAACCTCAAATGGAAGTTGTTTGGACTTTAAAAGTTCTAAATGAAAACAAGTCAAAACCTTATATAATTGCACTGAACTAAAGACAATTTGACTTATTCCTATGTAATTTCTGCTTGATGGCTTACATTATTCTGTTTTTTTTTTCAATAAAAAAAAAAAAAAAAGAATAATAAACCGATAATAATTCATTCTTATGATGGACACGGGACGTCTGGAAATCTCCAGCATTAACATCGTTAATAGATATTTCTTGTATAAAAGAATAAAAAAAAAATATCCTTACAATCAATCAAAAATTTTCCTTGAATGTCCGTATAGGCCGTCCGCTGCCGCCACCGCTGCCGTCAGTCACCTTGAAATCTCATTTCCTTAAACAGATTTACTCTCTCGTAACAATTTAAATGCAATCAATTTGAATGTGAAGCCAGAAAAATATAAACAAGTAATCAATCATTTTTATTAAATACTGACATTTTGGTGTAACATTAAAAATTATAATAAATATTCTTCATTTAGGATAACGCAAGTGTTTATAGAAAAATCTTTTGATGTATGACAGAAAAATAAGTATTAATAAGGAAGTTAAATACATGATTTGGTGGTGGGTTGAAAACACTGATTTTTTTTAGATTTTTGTTTCACTACTTTAGTAATAAATTTAAAGCAATCTGTGATCAATAATGTTGGGACCCCAGACGTTTAATGTGTCGCTGCACTCTCAGCAATAAATCTCCACAAGGTTTAAGCAACTAATTTTGGTTTAAGGGGCTTAACTTGCCATTATGGGTCCCAGAAGGTTTCAATTAGGGAATACCCAACCAAACGCATCCAAAGTTAAAAGAATGCAATTTTTGACCCACAAAGATTGTCAGTTACAGAGAAAATACGACGTTTGCATCTCAGTTTAGTTGCATTGTATTACATAAGTCTATCGCATTTAAAAAGCTTGAAAAAAGCTTTCCCATAAGATGTGTACTGACAATCTTTGTGGGACAGAGTATAGCTTGGATAAAAATGTGTTTTTATTTAAGTGAATTTTCCAAAAGAAGTCACTAACGTAAGTTAACAAAAAATTACTTCTCAAAATCCCCGCCTTAGAGCTGAAAGCTTTTTTTGGTAAAAATCGAAAGAGCGTAAGCAAAGGAAACAATTAAAGTTGTTTATTCAGCCGTTGGACCTTTGCGTATAATACTTCACCTTTTATAAAATATATTCATAAATTCTGGAATCACCCTTTTCACCATTAAATCTCAAAATGTAATTTTTGTTTGCAAGTGTATATACACTTCTCTGCATAAGTACACATAAATATATGAAGAAATCTTTGTTAAAGAGTCTTAAACTGTGTCGTCCTTTGACAAACCAAACTGTTAGTAAGCTCAAGAGAACCCTGACAACATCCAGCCAAAGTAGTGCCACAACTTTGGGGGAAAAAATGGTAAATCAATAAAATCTACATACTCTTGCTCTATGACACAGATTTTCAGTTTCTCACCGCCTCGCTCGTCCCCGTCACAGTCCCCTGCTATAACCTATCTTCATCGTTCTTCCAAAACTTGCCAGAATCCACATAGCAAAGCCAGAATCCTTTTCATCCTTACCTATCGTACCGTTCAGCATCAACGTTTTTGACGTTGAAGCAGCCCGACTATTTATACACCGAAGAGCGAAAAAAAACAAGAACTAGGAGGGAGGATGTTGGATTGTAGAGAGAAATGGCTGGCTGTTCCGAGTTTTCTGACTGACGATATGATGACGACAACACGATATAAAGAGTTGGAAAATGCCAGTGCACGAATGCGGTAGCACATGATGATGAACGCGAGAATCATTTGTCCTTGTGCCGCATGCACTTTTATACAAATACATAAAATTATTCAAACAGCAGGATCCAAAAGCGGTTCCACACGTACAGTGTTATAAGCGCACCACCACCACAAACAAATTACGGGGGAACAGCAGTTGTTATAAATGTTTGTGCACAAAAATTATTGGGGTAGTTCAAAAGTTGGCAAGGAAGGAAGAGTGGATGGAGGATAAGGGTGGCTTTTACGCATTTTTGTATCACCATTTGCAACGTAGTCATCATCATCGTCGTCGTCGTCTCCGTATCGTCGGTCGTCTACAGTACCTAGTCTTGTAGAGCACCCACCTACAATAGCATGAAGAGTATATTCAAAGCCTTGAAGAGATAAGTGTCTAGGCAACACAAGTACCAAGAAGTCCTAGAGCCAAAAATGTTTGTCGGTTCATAACCATAATACTCAATGAACTAAATGCCGGAATGGAATGCACAACGCGACGACGATGACGATGGCGACGACGCGACGGTTTCACTTCGGGGAGAACTGTGATTCCATTGTGTTTGGCTGGCTCACATCAGGTGATCACTTATTAGATATGCGATAAGGAAAAAGTGGGAGGATGCTAATGGAGCACCAATTCCAATGCCATTCCTTTTGTGCAGCTGATGCGATATACCTACGTACATATATTTACGTTCATGTGCAGATGGGGGCAAGTATTTAAACTCCATCTTTGGTGAACAAAGATCCAGGGACAGCATCCAATTGAATGTGACCATCCTATTAGGAAAAATTAGGTTCAAATGAATTTGTTTCGAAGTTAAAAAAGAAAACTTCAAAAGAATATTTATTACAAAATGGATGGATTACGGTTAGATTCGAAAAACAAAGTTCGGAACAAAAAATTAAAGCAGTGAGTTCTAAAAAAAATGTGTTTGAAAGAAAATTATTGAATGAAACAATTTGGAAGATACTGTTTCAGCACAATATGATTGAAGTTTAAAACAAATTCAATTGCAATAAGTGGAAGCGTATCGGAATCCCGGTTTTTATAATCCCGTTTTTCAAAAATCCCAAAAAAAAAGTTTTAAAATCCCGTCTTCTATGATATTGTTTTTTGTAAGATCCCGTCTTCTAAAATCCCACTTATCTATCTACTATACCTAATCGGGTTGGGTTCGATATCCCGTTTTTCAGAATCCTTTTTTTTTAAATCCCGCCTTACTCACTTTAAATTAACCCCTTTGCCATACAAAAATGCATCCTTTTGCAATTTACTTTCACACTTTTGCAAATTAAATTCACTCTTTTGCAAATCAAATTTACGTTTTAAAAACTAAATATACTTTTACATATTATTTAAGAAAACAATTTTTTTTAAATAAAACAACTAGTTTTGATTGCAAAAGCGGGTTTATAAGAAACCGGATCATAAAAAACGGGATTGTAAGAGACGGGATTGTAAAAAGCTGGATTTTAAAAAAGCGGGATTATAAAAACCGGATTTTAAAAAGCGGGATTTCACAAAACGGGAGTTAAAAAAGATAATAAAATTTTAAAAATAGTTTTGGAAGAAAAGGGTTTTAAAAGAATTGTTAAGAGAAAGAAAATTAAGAGCGAAATTCATATTTTCGTCACACAAAACTCAAGTCAAGACTTTTCTCAAGGTGCCATGGCAAGTAACATAGGGCCAAATTTCAGTATTTTTCTTTATGATTCTTTAGAAAAATTAAATAAGATCAAATTTAAACGTTTGGTTTTGTGTCGCTTTCCAAAAGCGTCCATAAGACCAATGTTTTATGAAAAATAAGGCCAAACATAATCAACTCTACTAAAGGGGAGTTCATATTTGTTAAGCCGCACAGATCTGCGTCCACGAATTGGGAACTTATGTCTCACGACTCCCACCCATCGAGACATAGGCCCCCACCCGCATGGACGCAATATTTGTCCTTGCACCTTTGGACGTTAATTTTTCGTCACTATCTCGCCGACTATTAGGCCGAAATATCAAATTCTAAACAGTGAGTTCAAAATCATAACTTCGGAGGAATATGTGAAGAAAATTGGAAAAATAATTTCGAAGTAGTGATTTTGAAAGTATGAACTTGAAAGACAAAAATGGAATTATAACTCCGAATGAACATGATCAGTAAGAACAAATAAGGTCGACGTATCGACTTTTAAAAGCCATCTGCATTTCAAACTAAGAACTTATTTTTGGTTCATGAAAATATTTAGATCCTGATCGCGTTTTGTTGTTGTTTTATTTAATAAAATGGATATTAAAATGCAGCTAAAGATTCCGAAAAATATGTTAAAAAAGGGTTTTTTTCCGAATTTTTGCTTATTGTCAGCTCGTATCTTTGACGCGTACGTCACCGTTTAAAAATGGCGGTCAAACCTTGGTATTCGTTGAAATCTCATTTTTAACTCACATATTTTAATATTGGCTCTATCCACCTTTGGTAGTAAATCTTGATATCCTTTTGTTAAGTAAACAGTAAACAGTTAGTGTATTGGTGAACCTAGTGTCGATAGTCATCTCAGTTGTGTGGAAGATCGTTCTAATTTCAATCCTTATTGATTACCAAAATCAGAAAATGATTTCGGATCCTGGCTTCCAAACTGATATCAGCTTATTAAAACAAAACGTATGTTGGTCACACTGCCAAAAGACATCACCCACAATGTCACTTTTGGTTAAATTAAAATTCATACCATGTTGGACGTATTTTCGGTAGTTTAGCTCAAAGATTTTTTCGTCCCTCCGTTTGTCTGTCGAAGAATTTCCACAATCGCCATCGTCAGCCGTGAGCTTGCATATTATGTGTGAAAGAAGCTTTCAAAATATCATCGTTGTCGCCGTGCGTCCGTCGTCGTCGTCGTCGTGTAGAAACGTACAAATAGATTCTTTAGAAAAATTTCAGAGAACAACACAACACAATATTTTGGCATAAACGAAACTGCCAAAAGTGTCTTGGAGCTTAAATCCTTTGTCGAAATGTGTGTGTGTGTCAATGTGAAATGTACCATGGGTCGTATAGAAGATTCCCATTCCCATCATGGTGGTAGTGGTAGCGTCCTAAATTGTATGAGTATTTGTCTATTTGTGTTTGCATCTTTTATTTTGTTGCAAAATTGTGTTAAGGAATATTTTCCATCATCATATTCACAACTCACAACCTCAAAATGGAAGATTCTTATTTACATAAATATGCATATAGGCCCAGGACATCTCTAGACCAAAGGTGTGTAGATTGTGGCTATGCGGGTAGGTTATGTAGGCATAAAGTGTTTTTGGTACTATCCCAAGAAACTTTTCAAATGTAGATATACAAGCAATTCTCATGTCACAAAGCTGGGATAAGAGGAGACTCCTGTCATCTTGGATGATGAGATGCTGTGCTATGCTTCAGAATCATCGCAGAGACATCAGAATTAATGTATTATGCTAATGTAGCGGAGTGACATTCCATCAAAAAACATCAAAATGCCAAGGGTGCTCGCAGTGCTCAGGTATACAACTTCTGTGGGTCGTCTTCTTCTTACATATGGGACATAGTCTTCTTTCGTCTTAAAAAAAACACAAGTAAGGATATATTTGCGGGTTCCTATGGTAGCCGCGCGTGTATTTCGTAGAAGCCTGCAATTATCTCGTATAAGGTTTCTCAAGTATCGCATAAGCTGAAAGCAACTTGAGGGCGTGTTGCTATTATGGTAACCTTTTTCAAAAGTTAAGCCTACACAACCATGTTGGCACTTTACAAAGCAACACAAGTAAAAAAAAAAATAAAAATGTTTACAATATTTTTGTTGTGGTAGCTGGTATACCCAAAACACTTTTAGCTTAACTTCATCTCATTTTGTATGCAAACTGCTTGAGTACAAGTTTTTTTTTTTATTTTTCTTACATAAATAATAATGATTTGGTGCAAATTTCAAGACCGTTTATTCAAATTTCTTTCATTCATGTATGCAATTTGAAACTATATACTATCTTGTGCAAACAAATTATGTGTAGGTATAGTTTGGATGGATAAAAGGACGATTAACATATTTTTATGTGTGCGGGACATCTACTCATGTATGCATATTAACATTTATAGCAGGACTTCAATTAGTATTATACTACACACCAAGTGGTAGTCTTATAGAGTACTTTATTTTGAGTCCTTGGTTATAATACTGCATAATGACTTTGTGGACTTTGTTAATTATAAATCAGTTTATTTCAGAGATGAAAGTGTTTGTGGTGTTCAACCATTCATTGAGTTTGCATACATTGAAGAAACATTTTTAATGGTTTTTGTAGTTTATAATTAGGAGATATGGGAAAACATGTCTTCCGCTGATCCTCAATTTAAGATAAGAAGAGTAAACTTTAGGAAAAATCCGTCCATTTGTCCACAAAATGTATGTGGATTTTGAAAACTCTTTTTATGAACATATTTTCGTTGGTCTTCCAAGACTTCTTTATGCTCCTAAAAGATCACAATGAGTTTTCTTAGCTTTTTTTAAGCAATTTAAACCTATATATGTGTTCTTTTTTGTGGTTGTAGCATTCTAATTATCCCATTACAAGCATTACAGAAGCTCTCTTGAGAGCGATGGTTCTTGGTACAGAAGAGTTGTGTCTGCAAGCAACTGCTGGCCAAAATTGTATGATCTTGTAATACTACCGGGACCGTTCTAAGGCCCTACGATTTGGACCGTTTAGCAAATCAACTTCGTATTAAGCTCAATCAGCCCATACTTATACTGACACAACCAGCTTTAGAAAAACTATCTTTAGAAGACTAGAAGTTGACAGTCGACAGAGGAAATTGGACAAAAACTATAACACTACCAACGCAAAACTAGAAGACCATCGGTTCCCAATCGATCACCGAAATCAAGTAAGATTTATCTTTGGAGTAGATTTGATGTAAATGTAAATGTAAATAAATTAGAAGGCAACTGAAATTCACGTTCACAGGTGCACTCTAGAAATTGAAGAACTTAAAGCGACCCAAGACTAATAAAACCGCTAGTGTGCAGTTATTGGCAATGGTTAAGGAAACATCTCCAAAGTATTCATCAGCGAAAGTTGAGCGGAGCACATCAAACATCAACTACCGAACAGTGTGGAATGAATGCCCAGTGTAACAATTTTATGTTTCCAAACTCCATTTTGCCTTCAAAGAACAGGAAGAAGAAGTAGTCGTTGAAGAATCGCACTAATCTAACTTGGCTACAAATTTCCAGTGTGGCAATCTTTTTCAAAAAACAGCCATCAAAGAGCTTTAATTGTTTGAAAAAAATAATCCTGAGGATATTCTCTGAGTTTTCTTCAACCAACAGCGGTTGAAACACTACAACAACTACCGACTTCACAAAGAAACTAAGATAGTTCCACTGAACAAGTTATTGCTACTATGAGCAAACAGGTAATTTAAAGCGTCATCAAAAAAGTAATAACTCCAGGGAAGATAGGACATCCTTGGTTAAATGCCGATAGGCTAAAAGACTTCTCAGTGCTTCAACAACTTATGGACCAGCTTTCGGAAGGACTTATAATAATCAGCAGCACTGAACCTACTTCCATCAAAAACCAATTGTGGGCTGTGCAAATTACGAAAGGAAGAAGCAGTGCTTGGCTTTGTAAGATCACTAAGGACTCACACGTGTACAAAGTTCTAAACAACATCCAGAAGGTGTACCACAAGGAACTCACTTCGTCCTTAAATCGTTAGTTCACCACCCATATGCACCTGGCTGATGGCTGATCCGAAGCAACAAATATCCAGATACGCACAGTACCTCCCATTAGAAAGAGATCATTGTCCCGATTAAAAAGCTGAAAAACAACAAGGCGGTAGAGCTCGACGGTATTCGTGAGGGTATAGGTGTCTCGTCTATGAAATATGGGACGTTAGTGGTACTAGCAGTAGTAAGGACGAGAGGACCGAAAGCAGCTCCTTATTGATCTAAGCTCTTAATATGTCGAGAAGCCCAATAAGGTGTTCATTTTACCCAGAACAATGAAACTATAGACGCTATTGTGTATAGCTTTTTTCAATAAAATGTATTTCTACATATTTTCTTCTCATAAAAATTATAAATATCAATTTGCATACCTTGCACTGATGCATTGTTGAGTTATCAAAACTTATTCCATTTTCAATTTCTCAGTATTTCATAGATTTATGCTTCCATTTAATAAATTAAATAGTGTTCATTTACATTTTTACAAATAACGTGTTGGTGTTCAACCAATAAAGAAAGATTTTCAGAATACTCTGAATTAACTTTATTTCACTTCACTTACTTCTGTGCACACAACTCACATAAAAGCAATCCCCTTCTCCTTAATTCATTCACTATAACAATGTAAAAACAAAAATTTCAGAAATCCTTTTCGCAAACATCATCTCCTATTAATATCCTTTTGTAGTTCATTCAAAGATTGCAAAAACAAACAAAATAACAATCGCAACAAAATTTCTATAAATCACACACACACACACAATATAATGCTTTATGCTGCTGCAAACACCTTTTTCATCGGTTACGAAACAAAACGTATCGACAGGTCCCAGCTTCTTGTTGAAAAGGCATCACTTCTTCACTATCTTTACCTTTAAACGTACATAAACGTAAAAGTGCATTCGATTGGAATCCTTTTTACATATAAATTGAAAGAAAACTCCTTGTTCCCGATGTGCTTGTCAAGAAAATAAGATACGAAAACATTGAAATGAGCTAAAGGATGGGGGTGGTACACCCACCAGCAGCACCACTACTTCCAGTTTTGCAAGAACACTGTTCGAAAAGGCAAAAACAATGGTTGCAGTGGCATGGAAGTAGAAAAAAAAAATATATTTCCGACTGTTATAAAATATATGTGGGTAGGTTTTAGGGTGCAATATGTATACTTGAGCTTCTGAAAATCAAAAACCATATAGCAAATTCTTGAAGATGCGTATTCAAACTGGGTTTAATAGGGAATTTTGAGGAAAGGAAAACAGTTAAATCAGAAGAAAAAATGCATCCGTTTGACAGACAGAGGGTATGTTTTCCATTTTTCTGTTTCCTACGTTTTTTTCTGCATAAAATGAATAAATTCCTATTTCAATCAAAACGAAGAAGTCTTCTTTTTTTTTGTTAAAGACTGATGGATTTGCATTAAATGCGAAAAAACCTTGAAGCATATTTAGAATGGGTTCAAGCTGAAATCTATCTTCTGAGGATTATTATATGAACTGTTCTGCGCCATGCCCGGAAAACTTACTCCTTTACTTGCCCGTATGACGTGTTAGCGGGTTTCATTTCATTACTTAGCTTTCGATGCAATAACTGGATTTCTGACATGAAATTCTACACTCACAACGATGACAAGAGTTATGGTATTAAAACTGCGCTAACCAGCACTAATTGGACTTTCGGAACAAGTGGCCATTTCTAAGAAGTCTTCTTACGTTTTTATAATATAACTAAGTGAGCAAAGAAAAACACGGAATACCGCTGAAAAAAGGTGTAAAGTCGCAGTAAAAAGTTTTGAAAATAAGCGTGAAAAGTAAAAAACGTGAGATATTACAAAAAATTGCAGGGAATATCGCTATAAAAAGCGTACAAAGTTGTAATCAAGCATTATTCCTTTACTCATTTAATGAAAAAAAACATATTCGCACCGTCCGAACCCCTAATAATCCGAAGCCCTTACAACTCCAAACCAACCAAACAATCGGCAACAGCAAATAATTTGAAGGTGTTATATATGAACGCGTCACATCTTTAACATTCGAATATCAAAAGAAATTTATTTTGATTCTTTTGATTCACAGATGGTCCCTAGCGGAATTGCTATATTGCGAAGTGCGATTTCGATGCAAAATTAGTTTTTTGCTTGGCCGTTGCAAGTACCAATCTAATCTACTAGAAGTAAAAGCAAACTTGAGAAATAAAAAGAAATATAAAATAATTCTTCCTGGAGGCAGACTACTGAGTATGCAGTGTACTAGCAGGTAGCTTCATTAACCGGCAAATGTTTGGTCCTAAATTTTTTCCGTCTGAGATCCACTTCTTCTTCAAAGTGTATCTCCGACCAGGCAAGGCTTCTCCTTGACCTTTACTTTTGCTGGACCGATTTGGACCGATAATTCTGTGGCTGCTCTTCTTTCAGGATTGCTACAGACAGAATCTGGAATTCCTCGTATTTACCACGGTAGTCCGCATAAATTCGCATATTTTTCCGCGACTTTCCAATCATTTTTCCGTGGTATCTAGCGGTACTTTCCATTGCTCATGACTTCCTATGCTGTTTTCCAAGGTAATCCGCGATCATTTACTAGTGTTCCGCACTTTTAAACCCGACAGTTCACTATATTTCGAATATTTTTCAACTGAGGTAATTCCACGCATTTGCTGTATATCTAACCAGTATTTTCGGATGTTTTTCATATTTAATCATATTTTTAGCAAATCTTACACCAAGAATGCAGAATTTTTGAATGTCAGGCCAGGCTGTTGTATGCAGATTGTAGAACGGAATAACGGAACGGAACAATAGCTTTGTCAAGTATATTAAATGCATAATAATTCTCTTTTTTTTTCTTTTTTACTATTAAATTGGTTGAAGTACAAAAATCAATTAAAAGAAATTTAAAAATCAAGCTGTGGAATTTCTTCACAGCTATTAAGATTTCCTATAAATAACCATAAAACATTTAACTGTTTTTTTTTTCTGGGAAAGGACAACAAAAATTAAAAAAAAAAAACTATACAATAACTGAAAAATTCCGCTCAGAGGCAATAAATTAAATGTCTCATGAAACGGCTTTAAAACTGACACAAAAGTGCTTTGCGAGAAATTATCCTTCAAGAAATTCCGTCTTCTTCATCTAGCCTTCCCGGCAAACTTCTACAAGACAACTAAACTACAGAGGACTCTTCGTCTTCTTTCAGTCGCGCTTTGCAGATGGTATTTTTTTTTTTTTTTTTTTTTTGTTTGTTCCCCAAACCTATGTCTTTGTTGTCTAAGTAAACCTCTTGGCTATTTTCTGTCCACTATAATACTAGAGGGCAGAAAATAACTTTGGTTTTTTTTTTACTCTAGGAAAAAAGTATACATTTAAAATAGTTTCCTGTGTGCTCTTTTTTTTATTCTTTTTTTTAGTATTTTCAGAATTTTTCTTTCGTGTTTGGTTTTTTTTTTAGTGGAAAACAGAAAAACGTTTGTGTGTGAACCTAATCCATTGTGTTTAACAGTGGAAACAACTTCTGGTGCAGTTTATTTTATTTTTTTTTTTTTGCTATCAAGGATCTTCTTTCTCTTTCAACTCAGGACAAACAGAAGCGTCATAAATATAAAACAAACAGAACTTTCAAGGTCGTAGTCTGCGAAATGTTTGAAGGGGCATACACTTTTGAAACTTTATTTTTTAAGCCTTTGCTTTGCTTAAAAAGAAAGAAACCTTGAGAATTTCTTTCTTGAAACAGTCTTGAGAACCATCAAAGACCGTAAATCAAACTGAAGACTTGGTAAGAGTTGGGATCAAGCGGTTTTAAGAGAGAAAAAAAAATTCAAAGTTCTAGGTACTTGATAGGAATTCTTATATTTGTAGATCGCATAGGTTACTGATTCTGCTTGAAAATCTACAGTTACTTGGGAGTACCCAATTTTTCGTTTTAAAGATTCAACTTGTTACCATCACTTATGCACCCCTAACCCTTCTATCCATTTTATCATTACTACGGCCTTGATACAAAATGATAGAGCATATTAAGCGAGAGTTTACTTTTCGCATTAAAACTCGTGCTACAGTAGTTTGTTCGGTGTTATCCTTTTAGTTCGCACATTAACCTCATAATTGAGTTTCTCTTGGGCCTAATATGTCATGCGGTTGGCATGTTAAAAACATAAACGCAAGATAAATCACCTAGCGAACGATGCGGCGGATGTTATTAAATAGATAAGTCCTTACTTCCGCCAGTGCTGATGTGATGGTTGTTTGTGGCTCTCGTACTTTACGTACAACTAGAGAATGGATCCATGGGGAATTCACACGAACACGTATTTTTTTTTTATTTTTTTTAGTTCAATTTATTATTGAAGTTTATTTTGATATTGGTAGTGAGTGAAGTCGTCTTTAGATCTACAAGGGAACTGGTTGGGTAAAAGGAATTAGCTCCACTTGGTAGGTACCCTTTTTTAAAAACATACGTTCCTATGGGGCCAAGTTTTTCAACTTTACCACAAACATAAAAATAACAGACACGGGCACAGTACAATGGATAGTTAATAAAAAATTATGAAGGTTCTGGAAATCCTAAAACGAAATTCTAAAAATGTTTGATGAGCAGGTGGGAATTTCAAAGATTTGTTCGACGAATTGTTTTAGCCCCAAGCCTCAGATATGGATTATCCGAATGTTGAGAAACCTGGCAAAAGAAACTTGGAGAAAGATGATGCTACCAAAGAAGCATTCTACAACGGACTTCTCCAGAGGACGTACGATAGGTGCTCGAAGAACGACGTAAAGATTGTTCTTTACAACTTTAACGCCCAGATCGGAGCGGGACATCTTTGGATTGACGGATGGAGGATACGCCTGCACTACAAAACTTCCAAAAATGGACTCAGACTGACCGACATCGACATGAAATATCACAATATTATCAAGAAACCTTAATATCACAAGGGAAAGGGAACTTGGCGGTCTTCTCCTTTAGAAAGTTTAAACCAAAATTAGTTTCAAGGTCAAATATGAAAATCATAACGCCAAGGCACAGAAGAATAAATATAATTTTTGATCTATAAAATATATATTGACCCCAAAAACCTATTCTCTTGTTTATAAAAAAAAGGCAAACTCAAATATCCATACATCAACTCATAGTTACGCATTACTAATTCTGTTTATATTTATTGACTGGAGAAGTCACATAAATAACATCGAAAATGTGGACCAGAGTCTCCTTTAACTCTTGAAGATTTTTCTCATACTCGCATACTGTTTCATTATAGGTACATAAAGTTGCCAAACTGAACGAGTATAGGTATTTTATGTTTGCTGCCAAGGACCAAGGACCAAACATCAACATTATATCTATACAAGGATCATCAGAATACATTCTCCTAAACATTGTGACAGGCAATCATTATTTCATTCTGTTTTTGGGTCCGCACAACAAGATGGACCTAAACGGTCCAGTCTAATTAATTTCAAACACATTCTCACCCAAACCATATCATGGGGGCCAAGTCCAGTGAAGTGCCAGGAGCGGGTTGAAATTTCGCTATAACTTTGTAAACGGATTGTTGTTGTTTGTCGACGACATATACATATGGACTTGGACGTGCGCCCTTGTTTATGGACTTTGAAGAAAAACAGAGAGCTACCTACACATTCGGAATTTATATTTGTTTAGATTGATCGACATGTCAATTATTAATTTTTTTTTGTGTGCCTCCGGAAAGTGTAAGGATAATAAATCTAAACGGTTCACAAATTGGATGTAGCACCTGTTGCTGTAGCAAATAATCAAAAGACGGAATGATGCAACAACAAAAATTCTTATGTAATCCTGCCTGATGTTGCGACAAAGGTCCTTATAATCTCTTTATTTCATAAAAGATTGTTTTTTTTTTTTTTGCTTTAAAAAGGAAACAGCTTTAGAGAATCACTTCATAAAAAAAGATGTAAGGTTATTAATAGTTTTTATTTATCTGCGTACTATGAAAAATTAAATGTCATTTTTAAAAAGAGCATTAAGTCTCATTTCAAACAAAATTGACACCTGGGTCACTTAAGACTGTTAAGAAAAATGAAACCCAAAATTTAATAAAGCTTCATCTGAGCCTTCGGATGGTGGTACTGACTCTTCATTGGTACATTTTCGAATGCTTTATAAATTTAAACTTAATAAAATTTTTACTTTTGCGGTGAAAGTGTATACAAAATTTGATGAACATAATTAAAATATCTAATAAAAGCCATACATTAGCATTGACAGTTACTTTTTTTGACTTCTACATTCTTGAATTCAAAACAAATATTGGAGTGATCTTAACGACATTTTTATTGTTCTTGAGTAACGGTTATTTTGAAAATATGCAAAGTACAATTTATATTTGAGATGCATTTAAATTCATTTTATTTTTCATCTTAATCCTAACGACTGCTTTCGATAAACTAAAAACTAATAAAAGTGGGCGTGGTGGCAGGCGGATTTTACTTAATTTATTTTTTTTTTAATTTTTTCTTACTATCAAAAATAAATACTGAAAATTTAATCCACATCGTTGGAGCCGTTTTTGAGAAACACTTATAAATGTGGGCATGGCAGTGGGCGGATTTTCCTTATTTTTTAAAAATGGATTTTAGGGTTCATTTGATTAGACCCGCTTCCAAAAAAAAACTTAATAACAAAGACACATCAAGATTGTATGGAATATTTTGACTCTATCTGTATAATTTAATAAATTTTACGCTATTTAAATAATATCCGCCATTTGTAACCTTGTAAATGATTTTAAAAATCATTAAAAAATCTAGGATTTATTATTTAAAATTTTTTTTTTCAACATTTCTTTCTTGTAAATTTTAAGGAGGCTATGAGAAATATGTCCTGATGAATTTTTAACTAAATCTGATAAGCAATTGACAAGATAAAATAGAATAACAATAAAATAGACAATTTTCGCAAGAAGCAATAATTTTTGTTGTGTTTTTTTTTATGTAACATCAAGCACTTTTTTGTATTAACACTTTTTTCTATTATTTAAGTTTGCCAAGTATTTTCATTTCACTCGAATCCATAAGATATACATTTAACCTCAAACATATATTGAATACATTTGAACTATATTGATATTTTAATGACTTCGGTCATATTAGAAAAGTTTACACTCCCATGTTTCAACACTTGGCCCATTCTCTTTTTGTTAACGAGACAATTTATATTGTAAAATACCGAACACATTTCTTAAGATTTCTGGACAAATAAAAGAGCTTTCAAATGGATTTTAACTAAGTCTGGATGAAAAAAAATAGTGGTTTCAGAAACTGTTACAAATTATTTGGTAGCAAATCACCGTGCGTTAAAACTTTGCTTCCAAAAACCGTGTATTTGATTTTTTGAAACAGAATTATCTCGAAAACGTGACTCTAGATTCGAGTCTTAAGGAAGATAAAAAAAATAAAATGCAAGACTGGATCGCACAAACTTGCCCTTATAGATAAAGTTACTAAATATGCTAAGCCTTTTTTATTAAATAAATTGTAAATTCAAATGACGAAAACAACTTCTAAAATAAATTGATTTCTTCTATGATGATACATTTTTAGAAACCAAATATCAAAAAAAAACTACTATTTCTTCTTTAAAAAATTTTGCAACAACTTTAAAAAGAAAAATTGTACATCATTTTTAAGATATTATTTATCAACATCTAAAAACTAAATTTTGAAAAAAATATTGAGTTGTTTTAGAAAAAACGATTTGTCAAAAAAAAAATCGAATTTAATTTTTGAAAGTTTTGTTGCTGAACTGTATTACGGCAACTTAAAAGATATTATAAAAAAATCTTTGAAATCGAGTAAGTCATACATTAGAAAATCAGAATTAAAAAAAAAACGGTTCTATGGCAGGTACCGTTAATAACAGTTGATAACAAAAAACTATTTCCATAAAAATATAGACCTTACGCAAAAACATTATTTTGATTTTTTTAGTCGATATCGTAGGGGTAAAAAAAAAATAATTCAAAAAATGTCATGTTATATGCTAGAAAACACGTCATAATATCTAGTTTGAAGTAAATCGGCCCATCCGTTTATGCTGTTGCTTCTGATACATCCAGACAGGCACGAATATATGGTATCCATACCGCAAATTAAAATTAATGACCTGTTTCATTCAAGTGACGTTGTTTGAGGGGAATATTATAATTTTTTTTATTTTCAAATTCGGAGATGTACATTTTTCAATAAAAAATGCATCTTATGAATTTTTCGTATGGAATAATAAAATTTTACTTCCAGAGCACCACAATTAAAAACAAAGTTGACTAATTTACCGATACTATACTGAGGGAAAAATCAACGACGTAGAATAAAAAAAAACACTTTTAATCGAAGTTTGGTACCAACACGGAAATCTTAAAATCAAAATCGTTTCTACTTTGAATAGGCAAAAGGCGTATAAGAAAATGTTAGCGTCCTCCAGTCTACGAACCAGCGTTGCTTGAGTTACCAATCGACAGTCTTACCTTTTGTGCTATACTCTCTGTTGGAAATAACGTGAAAATAAACATTACGAAACAACTTTAAATTTAACAACTTATATTTTACGTTGCGTTTTTTTCCTGACTTAACTAATATCAAACGTATTGAAGGTTTTTAATAGATGACTGGCCCATATGCAAAATAGAACCCCAAAGTACAAGTACTTTTTGATGATAAAATCCAAAATCTTTCCAGATGTCGGAAATAACCATTCCTAAATATACCTCAGCCCTACTTTCTTTGATGTTTTTTTTTTTATAAAAAATTCAACATAAAATAAAAATCTAAATGCAAATACCTATTAACAAAAAAAGCTGATGTCAAAAATCAACAGTATCCAGAAATCCTTATATCAAGATGAAACAAAATCCTTTCAAATTAAGATACATATTCAAAAGCAAAAAAAAAAAAAGGATTTTTTCAAATTATACAATTAAAGTTAAACAGCATCAATTATTGCGTAAATAATTAAAAAAAAAAATATTCCTTATTATACATGTTTACTGTTTACCCACACAAAAAATAAATAATAATATAAAACAAATCCCTCTGCCATTCTGTTAAAAAAAAAAAATAAAAAAAAATTCTGTGATCTCTACTTGTTGCCTGATGCTGCCACAAAATATCGCGTTTCAATTAAAGCATTTTGAGTACTTAAGCTTTTGGTTAAACCAATAAAATAAGATGAAGTGGGAAAGTACGGGAAAGAAGATAAATTCCACGCCTGGTTGCGCTCTGGTAAAAAATAAATAACTCTGTGTTTTTTGCCTGTCCTTCGTTTAAAATGAAACAATTTTGCTGATGCTCACGACAGTAAAAAAAAAAAAAAAACAAACAAGAAAAGGACCACCAAAATGGATCCTTTAAGTTTCGAGTATGAACACCCACAAACACACACACATGTACAAATACATACCCAACCGATGAAAAGCCAAAAAGCATATGACCATTAAAAAAGGTTTATTATTTGTTTTCCTCTCCGAACCTTCTTTGGATTGTTTTTTTTTTTTTTTCCTTTGTTAAATGCCATAGCCATCAACATCCCAGTCTCAGTACCAGTCCAGGAGCCATTCCAGTGGACGATGGAGAAATTAACGAACCGTAGAATATGTTCTTTTGTTCTTTTCGCTTTATTTTTTGGAAATTTGAATCTTTCGAAAGAATAAGCACAATATGTACGTTAGCCACCGGCCGGTTAATAGTCCTCCTCCTTCCGCTACTGATGCTGATGGGCTGACAGCAGGAATAAAAGCACTTTCACCAACCAGACAAAACCACAAATTCGACCAACACATCAGCCCTCATTTCAACATCACCAAAACTACACGTGCGAGCACTCGTGAAGACTATACACTAAAACACATACAACAACCAACACCATATCCTCACCATTAAAACCAGCCACATTCCTTGGTAAAGGAATAAAATAAAATTCAAGGATTATCCAATTGTCTATCAATTTGCTTCCATCCGGCAGTAACATTGCCAAACAGAGCCAAAGGAAGAGCCGGCACGAAATCCAGCAAAAAGAATTGCTAGCAAAAAACTCCAACAAATCAACTTGTGGTTAAATTGTCGGTCTATATTTCTCTGCTCTTCTTTTTTTTTCTTGTCCAACCTTTAAAAAAAAAATAAGAGAAAAAAAATTTTGTAGTCACGAATTGAAGTGGAAGGAAAAGCTCTTGCGTCTAGCCGTTCCCGTTATAGAGAAGAATTTTGTTTTTTTTTTGTTTTAAATAAATTCCCATATATTCTCATACCTTATGTTATAAGATGACATAAATAACGATTACTTTTGAACTCGATTTGCCCATCCTTTTACACAATTTCTCTTTCTCTTTCTCGCAGTTTCTGTCTCTTTTTCGCTTTGTGTCTTTAGTTAAAAGGAAAATATCGATTCGCTTGTGAAAGGACATTAATTTATATAAAAATACTTATTTCTATAGAAATGGTGTGCAAGTCCAAAAAAGGATTTATGTACCTTTAGGCTTGTTGAGCCGCAAAATTTTACACACAAAGAAACATTATTTTGACCTCAACATCAGGAAATTAAATATACGACACAACAGGCAGGGCGTGTTGTATGCTGGTTTCTTCTATGGCGAATTTTAACTGTAAATTCTGAAAACTTTATTTTATAAATTCGATATTTTTATAAAATATATTTCTATGAATTCTTCAACTGAAATAGAAATTTCCTGTATAATATTATATTTTGCCTCTCAATTCACACTGTCTTGTATCAAACAAATACAATAGAACTCAAATACAATAACTTTCCATTGAAGATTCGCCTATTAAGCTGAAAGAAGTCAGCAGCTCCGAAAAAAATCTCAAAACTCCAAATTTATCATGAAAAAAAACGTTTGGCCAATCTGACGGAAATCGTCACTACTCGGAAGAAGAATAACTGGAACGATGATTCTTTATTTAGGCCAAAGAGAAAATACTGGACGAACTTCTTCTAGAAAAATAGAAACATTTCTCCAACGAAACAAACATAATATAGTCCTTGATAACCAATTCAGATTCCGGGAAATGCAAATATCAGTGTTGAATGGTTTCAACTTATTTACAGAGTTTATTATCTTCAATAGCCTGGGAATCTTATCAACCACAATCATTGCAAGTACAAGTTGAAGTTGCACGAGAATCTAAACAATGACCATTTCTCTTAAACATCTTAACCTCAGACCAGCCTCTTCCAAAACTTGAAAAGTCTCCTGTTTGCTGATGATTATTTTAAGTATTTATCCCCGATACTTACCACAAACCTGTAACTAGTTTTACCAGCGTTGGAGCTTCAAAATATATTCCGCAGAATCGGAACTAGTGTGTTGTAGGAAGTCATGCAAATCAGCTAGAGGACGCTCAGTTATGCATTACAGAAGTATCACATTTAAAATACCCGATAGAGTGCAGTTAACAGCCAAACTTTTTTACTACTGGTGCATTATCCAGGTCGGATCGCAGCCTCAACCCCTAAACCAACACACCTTTCTAACCAGATCAGTTTTTAGTTAAGGTCTTTCTTCGTCACGTTGTCAATCGTCGGGCTGGTGCGTTAGTGTACATACGTTCCACGTATGCCAGCCATCTCAATAGCTGTATTTTCAACTTCTTGCCAAGGTTGATGTATGTCGTGTCAAGTCCTTAGACTTAAAGTTCGTCGTTGAATCTTCTTCTCCACTCTCCATCGATGTAAACTGAACCAAATATCACTCGAAGAATCTTTCTCACAAACACACTCAGCTGGTTTTCGTCAGAAAGTGTAAGTGTATATAGAGTCTTCTTGGTTCCTTGAATGGTTCCATTATGTGATATAATAGTGGATCCTAGGCAAACAAATTCTTTGACTACTTCGAAGTGTACGCCAAGTATAGACACGGTGTTGGGTCTCTCTTTTCGATGAAATAATATTCATTGTCTTCTTCTCGTTACCCAGCCAAACAAATCTTCACCGCCTCCGTTCCAATTAGGCTTGATTCATTCTCCCAATGATGTCAATGTCATCAGCATAAGATCGGACTGTTTTGAAAATTGAAGCTCTGAAGTTGACTTCTAGAAATGCGTATAGTTGCTTCAAACACGATATTAAAAAGTTTGGCATAATAGCTTACCCCTTTCTCGAAATCAAAGGAGTAGGTGATGTTCTTTGGCTGAGCAACGAGGCTTCCGCATTGTCATCCCGAACATGCGGACAAGTTTTACAGGGATGTCGAATAGTGACATGGAACTGTATACCACGTTTCAATTTAATTTTATTTAAGTCGATAAAGATAGATGGTTCGCACCGCTACCGATTTGGTATTCATTGGGTTTTCCCAGGAGCTGACGGTTGGTTGATTTTCCTAGCCGAAAACTACACTGTTAGACCAGGTTGTTGGCAAAAAGGTTCTCTGTTATTTCTTTGTTGTAAAGCTTCCGGGCTGCCCTCTCAGTACTTTTTGTCTTGTCAGCTTCGATAGGCCTCATATACTTGGTATTATTTTGCATGCGCCAATTTAGGAGTTTGAGATTACTTGAACTTACTTGAAAATTCAATAGGTGAGTAGTAGAAAACATGTAGAAACGTTCCGTAATCACTGCCCCACTATTATTAAATGCGCAGACAAAGAGCAGGCATTAACGGCAATCGGTTACTATCAAGTGGAGCGGAGGAAGTAGCGGTAAGGTGAATGGGTAGAAACATGTATGAAGTAGAAATTTGGGGAAAATTTTTTAGTGTTAGTAAGGTTAGGTGGAATGTTAAGTTCGAGGACGCGGCCTACCAGCATCAGTGTCGGATGGACGGGATCTTGCCCTCGAAACTTAACCTCTCCTGCAAATAAAAAAAACAGATCAGGCCAGGAAAACTAGAACAAAAATAATATCGGGCTAGAAAGTAGGTACATTCGGTCGAACTATCATCACGCCAAGAGTACTGCGGATATTGTTGCAGTGAGGCCATTATACTCACCCATTTTTATATTCCCCACATTTTTTTGCAACTGACAACCTGTTTGCAGGATGCCCCAGCCATAAAACCATCATGATGGCTTATTGTGTTGAGGAGCCATAAGAAAATTCGCTTTACTTCCATCCATAATAAGAAAGAGAAAGAAAGAGTGCATATAGATGTCAAAATTAATCAGTTGAGTGATTTACTAATTTGAATCCGCAATAAATGAACTCTTGAAACTTTCTCGTCTATACAAACTTAGTTACTTTACATTCAGATAATAGTTTTTTCCTCATGTGAGATTTTTTTTTTCAAAATATTTAATTCAACTTAGGTAATTATTTTCAATTGAATTATTTTTGTCTTTTTCATAACAAAAACAGGTTTCTGGATGTGTGTTTTGGAATTGAAAACAAAGGATTTAATTTAAATTTAAGATTCATCCAACTGCAAAAATAAAAAAAAAATCATTTCCTGCAGTTGACAAGTATAGTCTATTCACTATCTACCCGCATTATGGAGTCTTTTTCTACAAAAAAAAAAGAAAAAAACCAAAATAAATAAATAAAAAGTCACGTCCCGTAATATTTTGTAGTTGAATTAGATATTTACATGTACACGAATACACACACACACACACACACACACATAATTTAATTAATTCCGTTAAGTGCATTCATCCAATTTCCACTCCACGGATTAAACATGTATTGGGCAAAAATGAATTATTAAAGTGCCATACAAAGTCTTCAAAGTCTTTCCATTTTACCGACAGGCATCCCACTTTTAGTTTACTATATTCAGACTTTTAGTTTGCCTTACTCTAGAAATGGCCGAATGCGAATGCCATCATATCGGACATGATCTGAACTCGAAGATGAATTCGCCTCCTTCTCTCTCTCTTTATGTCCAAAGAAATACAGAATATTGCCACAAAACTGATGGAGATTGCGGTCCAATTACTTGGTATGGCCATATAACTAATTCACTGCCAAAACCAAATCGAAAACGTGCCTCGACTGCTTGAATCTTGAAATCCGAAGAAATAAACAAACAAAATATTGTAGTTTTGCATTTTAGGTTATTCGTCAATGTCATGGCCGGAAAGGGGCTAATAGGCATATTTTTTTATTTGGTCTTTCAGTTTTATCGCATTTTTTGTGAGGATGGAATCTGAGAAGAAAAAACAAAAAAATGGAAGTATGGGAAGCCGGAAAGGCAATGGAGTTGGTGGTTACAGTTTTTTTTTTTTTGTTATGTCTGTGATATGAACCATCACAAACACAAACAAACAAACCATAAATGTATTCAATCTCTCCATCACCATTATACAAAAGGAGGATTATTGGTTTTTATGACTCTGGGTCATGAATTCACAGGCCATAAATTTGTAATGGGCTTTTGATTTGAGCTTATTTTTGTATGAAAGGACTTGAAACACTTTTAAAGGTGTGGGGTGCGGTGCGGTGCGTGGCGAGATGAGGGCTCTTGTTCGTTTAAATGACATTTCGCAATTAAAAAAATATTGTTTACTTTTGCAAGAACACTTAACGTCTCCATTTATTTGTACATAAAGTTTTATTTCTTGTTTTTGATTCGATTTTCCATGGACAGGACAGGACAAATATTGCAGAATTTTGAGAATTTAAATGAAACAGCAACAACTTAAGTGAGTTATCATCAAAGGCATAGGCTGATTCATTTGTATTTTTTTTTATTTTTATTTTTATTTTATTTTTTTTATTATTAAATTTCTTGTTTAATACTTCAAACATAGTAGGTATCTGGTGTTTTAAGGACTTTCCATTTCCAGAATGGAGTTTTGGATAAGCACAATTTCGGAAAATTATTTCTATTCAAAAACAACTCCTTCGATTTCAACTAAATTTCCCGAAAAATTGGTTGTCTTGATTGATCGAACGATATATCGTTTTGACGATTGCTGACTTTATTTGTCTTTTGAAATGTGATAGAGATAGGTATCATCGAAACGATATCGTTCGGCGATAATCGAATTACGGAATGACCCCTAATTTTTTAACAGAGAATTATCTAGCGGAGTTCAGAAGCAGAAGGATAGAGGTCAAGAGGGCCATAAAATTGAAGAGGTGACTCCTGGGGACCAAGTTACAATGTAGTCATGGAGAAACAAATCCTCCCTTCAACTAAAACAAGACGGAACATACTAAGCGTTTAGCGAAGAGGAGTTAAATTAATCTGTGAAAACACTACTAAGCAAAAGAGACCCCGAAACAGTGAAAGAAAGTGATAGTCCTAAAATGCCCTACACTTCTGTTGAACATGTACAAAAGAAGCCTGGAAAGAGGCGTCTTGTCGTGAAGCTGGAAGGTGTAAATTTTGGTAGGTACTGATAAGCAAAGGAAAAAGAGACTAGGATTCACCAAAGTATTTCTCCAAATTTCCCCAGAAGAATAAAAATTAAATCAACAAAAGACAAGTTACAATTTTATCACAAGAAATACACCTTCTTTTAACTTATTTTCTTCTGAGTGCTTTAAGTTTAGGTAATTTTAGTTTAGGCTATTAGCATTTGAATGGTTTTTCAGTTAGCAGTAAATAATCGCAGAATTTTCATTCTTATTTGAATGTTTGTGACACATCCATTTATGTCACAGCTAAAGGAAACTCAGCACATGTTTATAGTATTTTTCCGTACCGGAATGTACCGGGAGTACCCCCTTTAAAAAAAAATTAGAATTTATTTCAAAATTATTGTTTTTGTTCCAAAAAGAGAACAAAAAAAACAGAACAAAGCCAAAAAACAATATCAGTGTACAAGTACATCAGAGGAATAACAAATATAATAATCCAATATTTATCATTTTTCCCACAAACTTTATCATCACACAAAGTTTAACCCTCTAACTTACCTATCCTATAAAATACTTCCGTGTGCTTCTTATTTTACGTTCTGCCCAAATGTTGTGCTTCCATCATAACATTCTCAGAACTGTAAAATTTTCTAGGTATTCATCACCACCGAGCGCGTCACATACAAGCCATTCGAAAAAATAAACGACACCCTTCAAAAAGAAAAGGGTTTTTCATAATATAATAGTCTGCGAAATAGAGTTCACTTTTCTCCTTTGATTTTTAGAACTAGACAAAAAATGATTTAAAATAATTGACAATTTTAAAATGTGTGACAAGAAAACGTTACGATTGTAGAAAATCATATTTAAAGTTGATTTTTAAGTTTGTAGACAAGACTTGTTAAAAATTGAGCTCATTTTGATAACAAAATTTACGCATTTTAAGTTAGTATTATTGCAAACACTGGATAAAGTTTAGTAACCTGAATAATTAAAACAACTTCTCTATAGGTTTTGAGCTCCAACCTAAGTACACTCCGTCTCACTTGATTACGAATAGTAATTTTTCAAAGCTTAAAAACAACAGTGTGTACTAAAAATTACGAACTGGAATGAGCTTTTGCTAAGTTTTCTATAATTTTTTGTAGGCAGCGATGGATTTATAAGAAATATACAATCCATCAATACCCTCCAGAACTATAATGAAAGCCTGATTTATATTCAGAAAAGTTAAATTTTTTAGCATTTCTGACTTTCGCACATTCCTTCTTACATGTTGTGCTTTGATTGGCAATTCTTATTTTTTTTTTTAATTAAGGGCTCAAGATAGCTGAATGCAATAGCCCGAATTTGGCAGATTTCATCTTAGCCAATGAATTTATTTTAACCAAAATCATGAGTTAATACATTCTACTATAATTCTTCATACTCTAAGCGTTTACTGCTGCTGTTCGTAATCAAGTCTGACAAAAAAGAGGAAGATGCGTTTTATAACCCTTATCTCCGAAAGCATTATAAAATAATAATATATTGATTTTTTTCCAGTTTTTTTTTTTATTTTAACATATTTAATTTTCTTTCTTTCATTTTGTGTTTGATTTTTGTATAAAGGGTTTAAAAAAAATTGCAAGACTAAAAAATAAAAATGACTGTTTGTATAATCAAGTGAGACAGAGTGTATGGCAAAAAAAAGTATTGAAAAAAATAATTTTTTCCATATTCGTAATATGACAGGCGGATACCGACCGTTAATTTTGGTCCTAAAAAAATGTCAATTTCGCTTCTAGGGCACCAAGTTTTTGTAGAAGAAAAACGTCATCAATTCAATGATGAAAACTAAGGAAAAATTATTTTTTATGTTGCTATCATTTACCGCCGAATATTGAATATTTATTAATTGGAAAGGAATGTTTCTAAAAGCATCCTGGACATTACTTCCTTCATTTTTCAAAGTATACCAATATCATGACCAAGCTCTGGGTAGACCGGCCGGCACAGTGGCAGAGAAGGCCAATAAAGGTATCTTTCTCATGCTAGTACCCACAACTTAAATAAGGGATGTTATAGAAAACTTCTGTCTTCTAGTTTTACCATGATTAAAAATCTTAAATAAATTTCAATTTGAATTGCAGCAAGAGAATAAACTTCTATTTAATATTTTAAACCTACATAATTTATGAATGCATCGAAATATACATAAATATGGTGTAAGACTGCTCCCCAAACTACAACCCTTCCTCCAAAACTATCTAGTTACACAGCAAGTACATAATTTTCTTTTCCACTCCTAAAAGTAACTTGAAAAACTTAAATTAATTTCCGAAATTTATCGTCTTTCCTATTATTGGACACTAAAAACGCTATAAAGATCTTGAGATTTATCGACCAAAAAATAAAACTTTTAACTTGTGTTTCTCTAGTTAAACCATTCTTGTTGTTGTTGTTGGTGTTGTTGTTGTATAATTCTTTCACTTTATATTTCTCACTAAACATCAAACAAGTTTCGTGCTTATTCTGAGTATATTTCTTCAAGACACACTTCCGAGTATATGCAGCTGAAAAAATAACGAAAGAACAAGAATAGTTATAGCCGTTTGGTCTATTCCATCAGAAGCGTGAGAGTCGCACGTGCAAACGAAGAAACATACGTTCCAAGCACAAAACCTGCCACAAAAATCCACTCTTGCACCACCAACCGAAAGACGACGACAACACGGACACCATGGTTGGAATTTTATTAGTGTACTGAAACTAAAACTATGGCAACGAAGAACCGATTTCTTAGTACTCCTAGAAGAAAATACAGAACCCCTATATAACTAGAATATACGAAGAAGAAGAAGAATGTTCAAACTCGCGTGTGCTAATATGATACACGTAGCGGTGATCAAGGATGAAAACCACTTTAAGTAGTTGATTGTCTCTTATAGACATGGTATAAGACAGGTGCTGGAGCTTCCTGGTATTGTGTTGTAGTTTGCTGCCATTCCGCTATTACCGTCACCAACCAGACAGCACCAGCAGCCAAAGAGCCGGAGCCGGATACGGATGTGAAATACCATGTCATTGCGGTTGCAACCAAAACATCTGACAATTCCACTCTTTTTGTGTGTTGAATAAAATGCTCAATGGTTTCAATGTTTTACGATACGAGTAACGAGTACCCAAGAGTAAATGGCACAATGCTGTGCTGCATGGGAGTCGTGTGTGCTTACAGATTTTCGGTTGTGTTGCCATAGGGAAAGGCGATGTTAGCAGCACGTATTCCATCAATTACAGTCGCTTTGTCTTTGTCTCTTTTATGGAGGGAATGATGGCACATCAGACATAGGGGTACCTTACCTATAGCTTGTTGTAACGGAAAACGTGAATACAAACAGGAAGTGTGGTGTATAGCTGGTAAGGAAGTTCCTTCCCTTGACTGTCATTGTTTGTGTCAGAGTAAAATAGGTGTCAAGGAATTTCCGTATGCTGATGCTCGCTCGTCTTGGTGATGGCACATCAGTGGCTTTCAAGCTTTAAGTAGTATTCTTGGGGAACATACTTCCTTCCTAACAGCCCACATAATATTTGTTCTTGTTTTTTTTTTTTTTTTGTTCTTCAAGCTATCAGACATGTTTTTACTTTTCTGTTGAAGTGAAGTATAGGTCCCTATATTACCTTCGTCAAACCGATAGTAAAAATATTAAGACATCTTGTTGTTTTTCTTCATAATAGGTTCCAATTCATACCATGGGTTCCTTGATTTGAAGGCATCTTAATAGCAGAGAGATGCACAAATCATTATTTGGCAAAGAAAATTCCAACGAAAGGACTTCTTTAAATGAAAAAATATTGAAATTTTCGTACCAGATACAGAAATCCGTCAAGCTATTGTTGACCAAGAGTTCTGATGGTATTTCTGGACATCTAAAACCTTTCTTCAGCACTTTAATCGGCACGTGGGATTTCAACCAGGCCAGATTAAGTTACTATAGACCTTGTTGAATCCGTTGTGATCCCCTAAAGGGAAATGGCACCTCCGCTACTCATACGCACCATTGTGCACTGTTTCTGGAAATATACCGCAGTTCTCTCTACCTGCCTGTTTGTTTGTAACACTCTACTGGGCGGTGCGGTGCGTATCCGGGCATTTTTGCTACTTCGTACAGGTCATCAAGTATTGGGTGATGCGCATCGCTGGCAAACGCACGTTTAAGAGCGAAGCGAAGTGTTTTTTTCCACCTTCTGAGCTGGTCCTCATCCGAATGAAGCATCTTTCAACGGGTTATTATTTTGAGTCCCTGGTGATTATATGAACAGTTCAGCTGTGGAACCAATTGTCGGCCTGCTTCTGATTCTTCATAAATGCGTTGATGTTGTTAATCTTGTCTGGTTCCGTCGCACGTTACATAAAACTTCTCTCATCTTCATGTGGACTGTAGCTCGTTTCTCTCTGCTGCTCGAGTAGTTGCCATGGAGCTTTGAGTTGTTTTCTTTTATCGACTGACTGTTTCTTCCTTGTGCACGACCAACTTTTCTTTCAGCAACGGTTATGAAAACATTTTTTACTGCACTACATAATTTTTTTTTCATGGAAGTAGGTTGAGTTACAAGACTTTTGAGTGCATTTTGGGTAAGTAGCAGTCAAACACCTGATTCTCACACACTTAAAGGTTCTTTTTCAGAGTAGAGTCGTACGATGCTATCATTTGCCGAATTTATATTTGCTCAAGCCCAACCATCAAACATTGCATAATACTACTATGTTCAATTTATAACGTATGAACTCGAGTTTAAGTTGTAGGAACCTGGCTACTCCTTGGGTCTTCCTTATAGTAGAGAGTCGAAGCGCTTAGTTGCTTGTTCCCAAATTATCAAGGAGCTCTCGGGACATCATTTTTCCCCATGACTCTTCGTCTGGATTTTGTTCCCGAAAAATCAAGGAGTCCTTTCTTAGAGTATGTACTTCATTTTGGATACATCTAGGTATCTTTGTAGATTCTGAAAGAAATTTCGATAAGGCTGCTTTTCAAGGATCTATCTGGAATAGGTTCCTCTTTTTAATACCGAAAGGGGTTTATTCAGGTTGGGTGTCTTGGACATCAAACATTTCCTTTAAGAATCGCTCTTCAAAAACTTCTCTGGACTTCAGTTCCTCAAGTAGATAGGTTCTGAAATGTTCTCTTCTAACAGGTTGCTTTCTGGGAAGGAAGCACAATTTAACATATTCTATTCTCCTTGATTTGTTGAGCAAACAATTATATATATTTTGAGTTAATTAAATCACATCCATGTACCATCCATACTCATACGACTGACATATTTTATGCAAAAGCAGGTATTAAACCATAAACAGGGAGCAAGAGGTATCTAATTGAATGAAATACTAATAAAATATATACACAAAAAACAATATTCCTTCCTTTTACTAAGGTTTATCTTGTTCTACATATCTTCTCATCCTCATATACTTACAAGCCATAACCCTTGTTATTTTTAGACTCCATCATGATCGATTTTTTATGTATTTACTCCCCTTATTATCCATCCATACACACATATTTGTTTCTTGAATATTTAAGGAGTGATTTCTAATTCAGGATGATATTCAAAAGGCTCTTGCGTCTTATTGCGATTCATAACTTCTTCCTGATGTCTTGTATTATAGCTATAGGAAGGTACCTACTCTCATAAAATCATATCATGACAACACAACATCCTTAATTGTCCTCGAAAACTTTTTCTTTTTTTTTTTGGTTGTTGTTTGAAAACAATCTCTTTCTCTTACCCTCTTCAAAATAAACAAAACAAAACAAACAAAAAACAAAACAAGACAAAAAAAAAATTATACAAGATACTAAAACATGAAAATCATAAATAATAGCTTATGTGCTACTTTCGTGGAAATAAGATGTATACACATCTTGAGAGCCCATAAATTGGTTTAATGAAACTCTATACCGATACTTAATCAACACGTTTCGATATCGTATATAGGCACACACCCACGCTCGCTGCTTGTAGAACATTCTTTTATAGCTTATAGCAGCTATACCCACTTCCGTTTGGGGAGTAAACAAAATGGAGCAGGGTATTAGGAGGCTTGTAGGGAAACAATAGGAGAAAACTTTCGATAACTTTTTGTACCAAAATCCAAGCTTCGTTGGTTTGTGATGGTAGCAAGTATAGTAATAAAGAAGTTCAGCAACAAGGACGAAACCCAATATTACTTTTACGCTTGTACCCCAAAGAAGGATTTGAATTCTGCAGGGATGCTTTCTTCAGCCTATCGCACACAGTTTCACTCACACTGGGATGTTTATAAGAAAGTTATTAACAATTAACCTGAAATAATATCGTTAACCATCAGAGAGAACTCTTCGATAAAAATGGCATGGTATAGATAACAAACCCAAAAATTAACCCACTTTGGTGGTCTACTTAATTTAATACCCGAGTACCTATATCATCCGCCTTCGATGCCATTACTTAGTGTAATATGAAACTACTAAGATTGATTTTATTAACACATCCTCCTTACCATTACATTATATAGCTGCAACCACATAAGCATCTTATGAGATTGTATAAGGAAACACATCAGGGAAGTTAACTCATTCTTCAAGAGAATATTTGGTATTTTGTTGCAAAGTTTACCTTCAACTGAGTCTTTAACCTTTTAAACGAGGTATTAAAATTTTTGGTGGAATTAAGGAGTTCTCAGAAGAACATTTCTGATGCAGCAGAAAAATCCAGATAATCTTCGTAGAAAAGGAGTTTCTGTTTCCTTTCAGCAGTTTATGAGAATCCATCAGCGACTGCTAAGGAAAATGGAATATCAATACTGTTTCGAAAGAATTCGCTGAAATATTCAACGTGCTTGAAAATTTGGAGAAACAAGTCCTAGAAGAAATATTATTTATGGTAACAGACGGATTTGGCGAAAGCACTTACTACCGCTAGAATTGGCAAATAAGATTATCTTCATTTTAGAATCAACATCGAAAAGCATAAGGCAAGTTCTTTCTACAGAAGACGCAATGTGCATGTGCATTTCTACTGCTGATGCAATTGATATGATTATTAAAAATAAATGTGACGGTCTGCAGCATTGTACAGCAGATGTCACAACATTACTCCCTTCTAAACTCACATATCAAATATCTTCACTGTGATCTTTAAAAATGTGTGACTACATCGCATAGAATCAATGCATGACTGACCTTCTCAACCATTCTTGTGCGCGTGTATAACAGTTGAGGGGACAAACAAATGTCTGCTAAGTCCAAAGGCCTAAAATGAGATGCTGTTTTAATTGCGCATGAAGATTTGTCAGTGTATCACAAGAAGCAGTACCCCTGATGGCCTGAATAGGCTTGGACTTGCACCTGCATCTATACGGCTTGAAGCGTGAGAGTCCATCACTAGAATCACTTTTCATTCAAGAAAATACCTGAGAACCTTTTGTTAAGGAAGACTTAGTCCACCTAGCCTACCTATAGCCATCTGGATTGATACTTCGAAAGAAATTTAAGTGAAACTCGATTGTTATTGGACATTTCCTGGTCTCTAATAACGGTGCTATTAAATTCACCCTTATTCCAAAAGGTGTTTGTTCAAAAGCACCACGCGCTAGGAGCTATAATTCCCGTCCAATTAAAAATAAAACTTTACAGATCTCTTCGTTTCGCATCGCCCTCCCCATAATATTGTAGTCGTTTCACAGAAACGCCAATTGTTGTTTCTAGAGAGTGGCGTTTTAGTAGAAACGCCTTGCAAAATAATGCTGTTTGAGTCTGAAACGAGGTTTCGGACTATAATTCACTCTTGAAGTGCAATAGAGCCCAAAACATTTTTGGACATAATTTCACTTTTCAAGAAGCAATAAGGCCGTACGACTTTATTTCATTTTTCTATTTTGTCAGACACAAACAAGTCGTTGATGCCTGTGAGTGTACCTGAGACAAATCGAGGGAACCTTACCTTTAATTCAATACAAATTACAATAAATAACAGCCAAACAATATATTTATATTTTATTTATTTCACATAATTCTTTAATATATCTTCTTTCACTTCGAAGTCATCATTGTAACAAATTCTTCATAATTAATCTGACCATCACCATCTAAATCAGCTTCCCTTATCATTTCATCCACTTCTTCATCAGTCAATTTCTCTCCTAAATTCGTCATCACATGCCTTAACTCAGCAGCCGATATAAATCCATCTCCATCCTTGTCAAAAACTCGAAAAGCCTCACGAATTTCTTCCTCACTATCGGTGTCTTTCATTTTCCTAGCCATCATTGTTAAGAATTCAACAAAATCAATAGTACCATTGCCATCAGCATCAACTTCATTGATCATATCTTGAAGTTCAGCTTCGGTTGGATTTTGTCCAAGTGATCGCATTACTGTTCCAAGTTCTTTAGTTGTTATAGTTCCATCACCATCTTTGTCGAATAGGGCGAAAGCCTCTTTGAATTCAGCAATTTGTTCTTCATTTAATTGCTCAGCCATTAGTTTAAATTTTTTGTTTCGGTTACTATTTTTAAGTCAAATAAAAGTTTTAAACGGTTTTTGATAGTGACAGTAAAATCTATGAAAATAAAAATATTGTCAAATAGAAAACTTCAGTTATAGCAGCAATTTCTAAATTCTTAAAATGAGGGGTTTGATTATAAAATGAAACTGAGCGTTTTAGCCAACATATTTCCCACTCTTGTTAAACGATATACAAACTTCTGGCACAACTTATTAAATATATTTTGTAATTAAACAATTAAAGAAGCAAAAAATACCCAGAGGCCCATTGCACCAAGTTACAAATTATTTGGTGCAATAGTTCAGAAAGTCAAAAACAGCAAAAGTGAAAAACAAGTTTCAGAAGAACTCTTTTGAAGAATACCGTAGACTGCTTTTACACTTAAAAGTAAAGAGCTAGCAAAAAATGAAAAAAACTCATTTGAAATGAAGTGTTAATGAATTGGATATAAACTCAAATTTAAGAAATCTTTTAAATGGGGTTAGTCAAGAATCATTAATATTTTCAAAATTTTGCATATGCAAAAAATTTACTTACCTAATTTCTTTCCACTTGTGCCATTTTGATATTTCATGCCTTACCTATTGAGCGATCATACCAATATTTTTCTTTTCCAAGCCTACTCACCAAATTACTTTTCTTTAAGTTTTATGGGTAGATAAAATCAATTTATTTAAAAATCACTCAATTTTTATAAACTCAAATAAAGGGTGATTTTTTAGCTGGTTTGGTTTTGGCAACACTGGTTTTGACAGCTGACGTGTGTTTAGTACCTTGTGTCACTGTGAAACAGCTTCAGTTTGGTTTGCAATTAAACCATGGATCGTCTTACAAATGAACAGCGCTTGCAATTTATTGAATTTTACTATCAAAATTCGTGCTCGGTTCGAAATGTTCATTGCGCGCTGCTTCCATTTTATGGTCGGCATTCTCGACCTTCTGAGCAGTCTATTCGGAAGATTGTGACCAAATTTCGCACCAAATTTACTTTGTTGGGCATTAAACCACCAACACGTTTACGTACTGTGCGTAGTGAAGAAAATATTGCGGCCGTATCAGCTAGTGTGACAGAAGACCGCGAAATGTCGATTCGGCGCCGTTCCCAGCAGTTAGGCCTTTGTTACAGCACTACGTGGAAAATTTTGCGGAAGGATTTAGGCGTAAAGCCTTTTAAGATACAGCTGGTGCAAGAACTAAAGCCAACCGGCCTACCACAACGCCGAATTTTTGGTGAATGGGCTCTTGGAAAGCTGGCCGAGGATCCACTTTTTTATCGGAAAATTGTGTTCAGCGATGAGGCTCATTTTTGGTTGAATGGGTACGTAAATAAGCAAAATTGCAGCATTTGGAGTGAAGATCAGCCAGAAGCATTGCAACAGCTACCAATGCATCCCGAAAAAGCCACTGTTTGGTACGGTTTATGGGCCGGCGGCATAATTGGGCCATATTCTTCAAAGATGATGCGAATCGCAGCGTTACTGTCAATGGTGAACGCTACCGAGCGATGATAACAAACTTTTTTTTGCCCGAAATGGAAGTTCTTGACTTGCATGATATGTGGTTTCAACAAGACGGTGCCACATGCCACACAGCACGCGAAACAATGGCGCAATTGTGAGGCGAGTTTGGTGAACAGTTAATTTCACTTATATGTATGTGTGAAAGAGTATGCCAAAATTGGACTCAGCGGATGGGCTACCTGAGACGCAGCCACGGTCAACATTTGCTTGAAATTATCTTTTAACATTAAATTGCAAGGTTCAAACTATCGATTCAAATAAATATTTCATTAATTTTTTTCGATTTTTTTGTGTTTTTTTTTTTAAAGTTCTAAACCTCTTAAAAAATCACCCGTTATAATACTAATTGTACCACAGAGCTACATTTAACGTTAATTCTTCTGAGTGGATTCTAAAATGATCTCAAAAATTCTACTCAAAATAGTAAAAAAATAGTAACCGTATGGACCATCTCATATCACTTTCACTCAATTCTAATGCTCCTTGTTGGCCAGTTATTAAATCAATATGATTTTGCATTTACACAACAAGGTTTGATTTGACATTTGAACATTTAATTATTAGTATCGTTGAGTGAATTTTGAATTGAAATCAAGAAATCTACTCAGAATCGTTCAAATTTTTATTTTGGTAGCAATCAAACAGTCTTCAAGTATATTTTTTCATCTTGATTCTTATGTTTTGAGAGATTCAATTAATCTTTTTAGTAAATTCAAACATTTCAAAAAATTTTGAACTAATGAAAACTCCAAAGGGCCAAACAAAAAAAAACTCATTCAAAAAATCTCGATTGTTGAAGAATGATGAATTTTTTAAATTTAGCTGGAGCTATCTGGATATGTGATGATTTTTTTCAATCGCTTTTGTTGAGAGTTTTTAAAAGAGTCTTATACCTTTTGAGTTAATTTATCATCTTTTTTCTTCGAAGACTCATTTCAAAGGAGCCCCCAATTGGTAGACACTCAAACATTAAAAAAAAAACTCATTTTCGAAATCCCAATAATATAGCTTAAAGAATGGTGAGGTGTTTTCGAAATTATGATGGTTCAAACTGCGAACCGAATACATGATGATTTCACTCTTTAACTCTCGTTTCTTCCTGTTTAATAAATAGAAGAATAGACTCGCTGAATTTTCCAAGCATTTGGTAATTATGAACTGGCTAATGAAATCAATAGAAGTTAATTTCACTCAATTAGTTTGACCGTTGCAAAATAAATGACATTTCTCAAAAAAAGTAGTCCAATCCCATAATTAACTTCATCGCACAATAATACAAAAAATTAACAACAACACGCGTGTCCTACACTTTCATCCCAAAAGTAAGATAACTCGAATAATATGCGTATTGATTGAGTCATGACGTGCCTGATATAGCAACATTCCCAATTCAACTAAATAGATCCATCGGAATGAGTTTCATCGAAAACGACAAACAGATAATGATACCACACTGCTGCGTCACTGTGATTAGGTTCCTGCACAGTTCAACGAAATATTGAACTCTATAATCATCATTCTGAACTAGCATAGCAGGGGTCAATATTTTATAGTGATGGTGCGGTGCGGTGCGGTACGGTGCGGTGTGGTTCTTGTATTCCCACACGTTCAGTTCACAATGCCTTCCAGTTCTTCGATTAAGTTCACAATCTCGTCGCGCGATGGTGGCTTCATCAGCGCAGGATGTTGTCTCATTTTGAAGGCTGTCACTATCACCATCAACTATTGGTACTGACTGAATGGTTGATGGTGATGGTGACTGTTGAGGTCGACGAGAACTCAAAAGCGAGGTAATGGCTTTCGGAACAACTATGTCAATTGAATCATTGGGTCTTGTTGTTTATTTGTGTGCCACTCAAACAATCCTCCAACCTCCAATGCCCCTTGATACCTGCTCCAGATTGTCTTTTTGTCGATCACAAACAACAAACATCCAGGCCAAGAGATAAGTATATTTTAGAAGCAATGAGGAAGGCTCTCATTTTGATGCCACATCGGAATGGCCTAATTAGGGTTAATTTCGAAAAGCCAGGTTATCTGAAACTCCATGGACTCATTTGGGTTTGGTTTCGATGACAGATGCGAGTCATTAATGTTGATTATTCGATTCAAACTGAGCCAAGTAGAGCTGCACACCAGATTGTGCCTTTTCTATTCCCATGAAGGATTATAAATGTTGTTGGGGAGTGGTGCTGTGCTGTAGGTTGTTGTGGGTGGAGATGATGTGTTTATAGACCATCACCTGATTGAAGTTATTTGGCCCAAATGGAATTGTTATATAGACTGGCAATTAAATATGTCGAATATTCCTTTGCATGCGTCCTTGCGTGCGTCGTCTGTGAGTCTTTTTCGCATGTGTATGCGATGCTGGATGTGCAAGATTATATTGAAACCTATTATTTTGGAACAAGGCTTCATTTGATTCTAGGAATCTATGTGGGTAATTTTCGATTATTGCAAAGTGATTAAGTCGAATTTGTTATTATCGAGAAACAAGACAATGTATTACTGTGAGTTGGGGTTCGATTAGATTAATGATGGTAATTTCTCTCTGGGAAATGGTATTCACATACAAAATAATGACTTGACTTTGAAACTATTTGATAAATTTGTATTAAGTTTGGTGAGTCAACAATATTGATTTTTCAATGCTGCATTCTACAACTGTCCCAAATCCCACATATTCCTTGTAGATCCTCAAAACTGAAAACTAGAATAGAAAATGACCCATGAGAGCTACAAAATTGATTCTTACTCAACAAATTAGTATATAAAAAGCAACAATTTTGGGCATCAACAAAATAATCACTCCTATTATAGAATTCGTAGGAATGCGTTGCGTTGGGATTCGCACTTAAAGCAGCCATATTTTCTCCTGTAGAACTCACAGGTGAGGAAGTGTGTTAATGGAAATGGTAAGGTAGTGTCTTGTATTGATAATATAGTTCACCCGGTAAGTTCATAATTGCTCTAAATGCGAAAGCGAACCATGCGAATCACGCTGACTTTCCGAGAGTAATGTAATGCGAATTCCATAATAGGCATAAATAATTTTCTTACTTTCGCTCGTTTCAAAACTGTTCAAAAGATTATTCTTGTAATTTATATTTAAACAGTTCAGTAACGTAACGTTTTACATAGAGGAAAGTTGTCGGATGAATTCGAAGTCCAATGTGGAGTCAGACAGGGTTGCATACTGTCACCAATACTTTTCCTGTTAGTGATAAGTGATGCGCTGCGTGCAGTCTTGTTAAACGGAAATGGTGGAATTCAAGGGAGTCTGACATCTCAACTAAAACATCTGGACAACGCCGACGAAGTATGCTTACTCTCTCATAGGATCATGAATCTCCATCAAATGACAACAAGGGTGTGGAGAGAGAAGCAGAAATCATTGGGCTGAAAATTTACACGGCAAAAACAAAAATTATCAGCCTCGGAAGTAACTGATCCGTTCAAGTCAATATTTCTGGACAACCGGTAGAGAATGTAGAAAACTTTCAATATCTTGGGAGTTTTGTTTCTACCAAAGGCGGAACCGAACAAGACGTCGACAGCTGTATTAAAAAGGCAAAGGCTGCTTTCGGAATGCTTTCCAAAATATGCAGAAACAGCGCTATAAGCTTAAAGACCAAGCTGAGACTGTTCCGCTCCAATGTTGAATCCGTGCTTCTGTATGGGTGCAGCACTTGAAAAATCTTAACAACTGTCACAAACAAGCTGCAATCGTTCGTGAATAGGTGTCTACGAAAGATCTTAAGGATTTTTTGGCCCAACCGTATTTCTAATGAAGAACTTCGTAGAAGAACGTGTCAAGAATCCATTGACAGTACTATTTGCAGACGTAAGTGGCAGTGGGTTGGTCATACGCTTCGAAAAAGCAACGATGGAACCCACTCACACAGGGTCGGCCGAGAAGCACATGGCGCAGGACAGTCGAAAGTGAATCTGCTCAGCTGGGGAAGAATTGGAAAGAACTACGTTATATTTCCAAAAACCGTACACGATAGCGTATAGAAGTTGTGGAGGCCCTATGCCCCTTAAGGGGATCACAACGGACTCTTCAAGGTCTGAGGACCTGCGTAGTAGTAATTGTTAAAGTTACTAAACTATTATAAAAAAAAAAAACAATTTGTGACCTCTGATTTTTTTAAACCCAATTATTTGATCGCTGAACGCAAGTAACGTTTATGGATTTGTAAAAGTACATTGCATTTCATGCTCAGCCAGAATAAAGGTCTATGAAGGCGGAACTATATAAAACTTCTTAAGACGGACAGGAAATTCGTAAGTACGATCCCGGAACATTTATGTAATATTTATTTTATTCTTTTGAATACGGAGGTTCATGAATGCTTCGATGTCTCCAGTATTATAATGGACTTACAACTGTGAAAATACTGTTTGTACTCTGCCGAAATACTCCCAGCTGCAAAAAAGAAATAAATCAGCAGAAAGGAGAAGAATGTTAATATTTATCCTTACAATACACACACACAATGCATAAACAACGAAAAAATAAACGAATTTTTCGTTTTAACTTATTCGGTCTACTTTTATTCCCATATCTCCTCTATGAGAGTGAAGCCTTGTTGACTGTTTCCATGAATTACAAATCCTTTAGGTTACAATATCCCATATCCCTATACACACTACAATTCTCTCTCAACAATAGACCTTATACACCACACACAAAAGCAGAAAACACAATGTGTGCTTGAAAGTATATTGCAGTACATAGCACAGCTAGTAGCTAGCAGCGCATCGTAGCGCAGAACTTTGCAAAACAGTTACCACAAATCAAACAAACTGCAAACGATTAAATTTTGTTAACAATAGAATAGCATAATATCCTTGAAGGGATTTCGCCGATCCTTTTGCGATTTTTATTTAATTTAATTTTTTTTTTTTTTCATTTTTTCGTTTTTGGTTGTTTTTCACATTTGGAAACCATTTCCGCACAAAATTTCCGTCGAAATTGAAATTGAACTGCTAAGGATATGTGGGAGTGCAAAAGTGCGATGCATTGAGTGGGTGGAAGGTCCTTTTGTGTAAATATGGCGGAAAAAGCCCGCAAGGTCAACGAAATCAAATCGAAACGGTAGCCTGCATCACTGAAAATTCAATGAAATTATCGTTTTTTTTTTATGCGGTCCTAGGGGAATGTGTTTTGTCTGTGATGTGAAGGTATAAAGCCTTTTTTGAGGTCCTTTATAAATGAAATGCATTTCGATTCACGATGACGATTGATCACATCGCAACTGGCGTGAAAATCAATCGGTGGCGAATGCATGCAAATCACAGGCATGTTCCGGTTGCTGATTTAAGTGTAAACGTTGCTCGTTAAAGGATGATAGTAAAATATAGATCCTTGCTCACACTAAGAGTAATGGTGTGTTGAGAGCCAAGTAGTATACGCGGGGCGGCTGTACTGTACACAGGGAGCCACCACATCAATGCAGAAAAGTAACGCTTGTTCAATGTTCATCGCAAATATTTGCATAATCCTCCTAGGATTCATTGAAAGGATACAAACAAATAAAAGATACAACAAGAAATCTGCACATTCAGGAGGACCAAAGCAAATCCTGGAAATAAAAAAACAAAATAAATACAACAAAAATATTTAAGAAGATTTATTGCTGGATGGATAGTTGGTTTGGTTGTTATAAGGATGAACATCACAATCCTGGCTATATAAAGTTTGTTTTGTTATTTGCTGCAAGGATATCTACACATTGAACAGGATTTTTGTGTACACAGAAAAAAATTTCGTTTTTTTTTTTTTTTTGACAAAATAAAAAGCAAAAGCATTGAAAAATTGCAGAGAAAACGTGTCTTTCCTTGCGAACGACTTAAGGACTTTAGCTAAACAAAATAACGTTTGTGACTTGGCGAGGAGGGGTTTAAAAAGATATAGGTACGTTCAATACAGTATACAGACACCCAGACTTTACATTGCAAAATGCTTTAGGGAATAAAATTGCTTGCGAAAAAGATTTACATATAGTTGGTTTGTGTTATTGTTTTATGGCAAGCAACCGAACGTGCGTATGATATTGGTTTTCACTTAATATTCTAGCTTTGGCATACGTAAAGTAGATGCAGGGGAGCAGGGGGGAATGGTTTTGGGATATTTGCATGGAACATAAGTGAAATTTGATATGAATTATGTCAATATTTATTTGTTTGATAAAGATACCATGGGAAATTGCAATCCTTGCAGATTTACTGGGGAAGGGTTAAGTAGCAAAAAGGTCCTTGGAGGAATAAACTAAACGAGAAGGTTAATGGCTGGGGTACAATTTTGTACTTTAAGTCTGCCATTTATCAAAAAAAATTATTCCTTCGAGCCACCAATGGTCAAATTGAAGTTGATTGTCCCTACTGATTACACCGTAACAAAAACGTGTTCCCAACAAAACAGAAACAACAAATTCCTGGTAGTAGAAGAATTCTCTTCGTGGAATCAAAAGTAACGTCACTTTACACGATAAACTAAGTAAAGTACGATGTTCAGCGTGTATGTGCATCTGCGGAGTCCTGCACTCGACACCTTCCGCTGCATTAGACATACTGCTCAACCTTACATCAATCGATTTACATATACAGCCGCAAACAGGGCTGTACGTTTCAAAGCCATCACTCAATGCATCAATAACTTTATTGGCCACACAATCATTCTGAACTCGTTCCGAAACATTCGAAAGTCACTCCGACTACATTATTCCCTTACTAGTTATCGATAAGAACTTTAAAGTCACTATTCCCTCAGCCTAGAAGGAAGGAGCTTTAACAGAAAAAGAATCAATACATTTTTATACAAATGAATCGAAAACTGAAAAAGGAGTGGGTGGTGGAGTGTACTCAGATAGCCTAAATCTAAGTCTGTGCTTCCGCTTACTAAACTGTTGTAGTGTATTCCAAGATATCTAGTTCGGATACCCGCATCTTCTCAGATAGTCAGGAGGCTTTAAAATTCCTCGAATCAGTCTCTTTAAACTCCCTCACAGCGGAAGATTTTCGATCTTCTCTGATGGAGATTCACCTATTCAACTATTCTGGGTGCCTGGACACAGGGACATTCCGAGAAATTGTAAAGCCGATGCTACTAGTAAGTTATGCTGAAGCAAATTGCTTTGGAAGCATCGTAATACTACTACTTGTATAGCAACCAAGCAAATCAGCTCCGTAATAGGTGTCATAGTAGAACACTGTCTCATAGGTAGACACACCGCATGGCTCAGGGTACTACCAAACGATTTCTGCAGGAGTTGCATGGATGAGGAAGAAGAAGAAACACTCTCACACCTTCTTTGTACATGCCCTGCTCTCTCTTACAGACGCAAACTTCACTTAAGCCACTTTTAACCTAACCTTACCTAACCTAACCTCAAGATCGCCTCTGAACTCACTCAATCTTTTGGAAAGTTTACCTACAGCAGAGCATCAGAAATGCGCTTGAAACATTTTGTGTTTCACAAAAGCTCAGAGGACCTCGATGAAGAGTACCAGGGGGGGGGGGGCAAAAAAGAAGAGAAGAACACCAACTGCTATAAATGATTCGGGTTCAGCACCCACAAAAACGTAGTATGTATATGAAAGAATTCAAAACTACTCCAAAACTTTTTTTCAAGGAACCTGTTTGATCACTAATTTACTGTCTGCTAGAAAGGGCGAGTCGTGACAAAATACTTAAATTGCAGCGTAGGTGCGCCACGGGCTGAAAAAACATTTGAAACCACTGGGCTATAATAAAGTTGTTCTCTTCCGCTAATTCGTAAGTAAGTAGCACAAGGGAAAAGTCTGCTTATAGAATACCTGATGCTTAGAAAGCCCAATTAGAAGCACTTTGGTGTTATTTTAATACCATAACTCTTGTGATATAAATTGTTTCTGAAATGGTTAAGTGTGGTTCTGACCAAGGAAGATAAGAAATGTCTGATCACTGATCAGTGGGGTCGTTAAAGAATGATGGTCTCAACCGTCCCTGGTAGAGATACTTGCTTGGGATTGACATTGGAATGGTTTATCTTGTGTCAGGAAAGTTGCCAAATTTTTACAATCACCCAGTAGAGTAGTCATCGCGAATTTTCACACAATAGGCCACTATCATTGGTTCTTCATACCATTCAGCAACTCAGAGCCTACAAACGAGCTCGTCTAACAGAAAACCCAATGAGCAAGTGTCTTGCTCAAAAATATTACCGTCAGATTTTCTAGCATGTGACCTTAATTTTTGTTTGTGACCTAAATAGTTTGTGGAATGGTTAAGTGTTGTTCTGATCTCACCAAGGAAGATAAAATATATATGATTGTGATCACTGATCAGTAGAGTCACAAAACATGGTTGGTAAATACATTCATGGGATTGCTAATGGACTGGCTTGGCAAGTGACAGGAAAGTTGCTATCTGTTTACCGTCTCCTAGTATAATAGTTATCGCGTAACGATTTGTCACGAAGACGATCACTATCTTGGGTTCCGACTTTACTATTCCAGAAACTCAGAGCCATAAAACAAGTTCGTCTAACAGAGAACCCAATGTGCAAGCTGTCTTGTTAAAAAAGGTTACTCGTCAGATTCACCCATTTGACTTAAAACTTATTATACCTGAAACTGGTAAACTAGTGATCCTTTCCAGATGCATATTTAAATCAATTTTTTTTTATGTTTAATTTTACCGTTTGTTTTCCTGATTGTATGAAAATAATTTCAAGTCTCAAAGTATGTACCAATTTATTACCAAGATATAACTTTAAAATCATATTTTTGGAAATTTCAATGAATTTTTGCGGGTCATTGTATTGAAAATAATTTCTACCCACTGAACTTTATTATGCAATACTCTACTCATATCTAAAATTTAGATATTATTTCAAAAGCCCAATTAATATTCAAAAAAGCTTAACAAACAGTAAATGTAAGCAATACACTTTCAATAAAATAATTGCATAAAACAAAATGTATAAATTCAAATTACCAAAATCTAATAAAAATAAAACTACTCCATAAAATAATATTTGAGCAGGTATACCTACCTATTTTGGTACATTTCATAACAATAACAATGTAGGGAGGTATGTTTATTAGTATACACAAATATGTACAAAATGTCTATCCTTCACAATGCAATTAAGTATCTTTCTACCAGAGATGACAGAATATACCAAGAAATCTGACAACAATAACAAAAAAAAAACTCTTTTTCATTTTCTATATTTTGACAAATGAATACCTACTCGTCAAGAAAAGAAAAGGACTTTATTCCAAGGTAAAGGCAACAATTTTCGCAACGCAAACAAACCGGAAATTGCATCCGAAAAATCACAGAGCATAACGGATGAATATAAGAATAAGATCCTTTCTCAACAGGATGAGCGTACCCACACTTAGAATAATACACACACACACACACACACACACAGACCCAACCATTACTGAAACCGGAAAGCCAAAAGATGAAAACGAATGAGAAATGAAAATATAACCCAAAATTCACCTGTTGTTTGCCTTTTTTGCTTTCACATTATTTTCACAGAGAAAGTAACTCCTGGAATTCTTCTTTCAAACTTGACGTTAACGGTGCTCGTCGTCGGTCTCGGTCGTTGTCTGTTGATATTTATTTTGCGGCCTTAACTGCTGTTTCCGCCTTCGTCATCATATCATATCCGCTCCCGAAAAGCCCAGAAAGGGGGTAAGTATGTAAGTATATATTTCGCATTCATTTTTCTTCCCTGGGATCTTTCTTTTAGCGGTAGTGCTTCCTGCTATAGTTTCGTCTTTGATGTCCTTTTTCTTGTTTTTATTTTTTTTTTTGTTCCGCTTATGCGGCATAGTAAAATATCCACCAGGCTATACATCATCATCAGAGTCAGCATCACCATTACATCGAAACAGTTAAGCGGAAAAGGAAAGACGGGTAGCGTTCAACCATCAGTTACTTCCGGGGGCCATAATCCTTCCCTCTCTCTCTCTCTTACTGACTCTTTCTCTATCTTATTCAACCAAAGTAAGCCACATACCAATTCAGAAAAGAAGTGAATTTCATTTTCAGAACGATAGTGCGGTGATGTTGGTATGTTTGGGGTTTTTGGTGCCTGTTTTTGTTTTGCAGAAATGCGCTACGAACCGCAATGTTTTACAATAAAACGGGGCCGAGGAATGTAAAGACCAAAAAATTATTTCTTGCAAAAATATTTTCAATTTTACCTTGGCAAATTAAAGTACGCAGAAGCTTTTTAACGAACAGAAAATGAAAAAAAAGGATACAAAAAATGATAAAGTAAAAGAATTGGTGAAGAAAACATGGCTTTGAGGAGATTTAACAGCAAAATGATTCAGCTTTTATACCTTCTATAGAGCGTTAAGTAAGGTTTCAGTGATTTGAGCAAGGGACGCGCCAAGATGGCATGTTTTTTTTAATATGGTGGTAAGTTAATCAACTTCTGCCTGTTTTTGGATCACAATAAGGGCAATGTTATGAATCTGCATTATCAAACGCTTATTTTGCTAAACCACACCACCTTTTCTTTTTATCGGTTGACATCAATGTGGTGATTTTCATTAGATTTCACTCCGTGAAACAAGTTCGAAGAAGAAAAAAAATCCCCAAAATAAGATGTAAGTATCCTCACGGCTACCGCGCAGCTCCCACGCGTTAATCATGCGGCTTTGCGTGTCTACTGCGCAGCTCCTACGTGTCTACCGAGTGGCAATAGCACGGCACGGCTCTTGCACTGTTCTTGCGTGGCTCCCGCACTGCTACCTCGCGGCTCACGCACTGCTACCTTGCGATTTCCACGCGGCTTTCTTGCGGCTCCCACGCGGTTGTCGCGGTTCGCAGGGCTACCTTGCGGCTCCCGCAAAACTGCCGCTCAGCTGCCCTGTAACCCCAAGCGGCTTCCAGGTTCCAGGTGACTGTTTCGTGGGTCCCGCAGGACTTCTTCGCCACTTCAACGCTTCTCCCGTACAACTCCCTTCTAGATTTTTCGCAGTTCTCAATAGGCTACTTCGCGGCTCATGGTTTGAGTCATGATTTCATTACATTTCACAATTCAATCAGATTTCACTCAAATGAATTACTCCTTGAATTATGTTCCCAATTCGAGAGAAACATTATGAAATATCATATTCTTTTTCTTAATTCCTCCTTTTTGCTTCTTTACATCACTAAGCCTTTCGCAATTCTAGTCATACCGAATTCTCAACCAATATTTTTGTACCAAGAATGCAAGTCCATAAACGAATCGAACAGAGTTCAATTCAATTCAATCTGCCTTTAATGGATTACTCAGAATTTTCTGTTTGCATTTTCATTGATGGTTCGTGTTTCGGTTCTGTTCGACTCGTCTTGGATCTGTCATTTTCTTAAAAGTTCCACTCAGTTAAGCGTGTTCGAAATGGAAAAGCCTTGCAATTCCATAACACATAAAATGCAAAAACAAAAATCTATCTAATGAAGTGCAAAAGAAGATGCAATTTTTATTTTGTTATTCTCTCTCTACACCTACCTGTTCGAAAGCATTATAGTAGACAGCATAAAGGAGAAGCAGGATCATCTGGCTGGAGGAGTATTGAATGCAAAATACAGAAAATATCCTTCAAAGTAACTACTGATTTTTTTTTTTCTCCATCTTTTCTCGTCTGTCGAAAAATTTGCTTACAGTTTGTTGGTAATCCATGAATACAGTTTGAATGGCATAAATCCGTTTGTATCCTTGAGAAAGGCAGCAAAAAAAAATATTTAAGGTAAGCAAGAAGTGCACATTGCGAAATGTTGTACCTTCCTAAGTGTGCACATAATATTGCCCAAAGATGAAAGCGTGGCAGAGTACAAAAAAAAATATAGCTTCAGAAATGTTCTTCCTTTTTTTATATATATTTTTTTTTTTTTTTTTTGAAGAAAACCTTTACCGATGCATCTGCACTCATGTGATTATTATCAAACAAACCTTAAGGATTCCCTTAAGCCAGAGCGGAGCAATAACAAAAGCTTCCTGGAGAACAAAGAAAATGGAATGGTGGAATGGTATTGGCATACTCCATTGTTGAACATCAACAACCAGTGTTCCAAGAGGACAATGGATAAAAAAGGACGGACATGACGGGCACACATCATAGCCAACAGGAATTTCAGGACGACCGACGACGACTGTTTATTTTAACTCTCTTTTTTTTAGGTATGCGTTTTAAAATGGATAAAAGAATTGAACTTGAATATGCAAAAATATATATAAAAAAAAAGTTACTACGGATACAATTAGGGTGACCATTTTTCTGAGTTAAAAAAAAATACATAAAGAGAGATTTTTAAAAATGATTTTTGTTTAGGAAGGAAGAAATTGATAATCACTTCTATTCTCGATTTTAATAGATATGCAGTTTTCAACAACACAACTGGATCGCAAGTACTTGCTCATATAGATCAAGTTACTAAAGGGTGATTTTTTAAGAGGTTTAGAACTTTAAAAAAAAAAACACAAAAAATTCGAAAAAAATGAATGAAATATTTATTTGAATCGATAGTTTGAACCTTGCAATTTAATGTTTAAAGATAATTTCATGCAAATGTTGACCGCGGCTGCGTCTCAGGTAGCCAATCCGCTAAGTCCAATTTTGGCATACTCTTTCACACATATCGGCCGGTATCTCACGAATGAATGCATGGATGTTGGCTTCCAGTGCGTCAATCGAAGCGGGCCGCCGGCCCATAAACCGCACCAAACAGTGGCTTTTTCGGGATGCATTGGTAGCTGTTGCAATGCTTCTGGCTGATCTTCACTCCAAATGCGGCAATTTTGCTTATTTACGTACCCATTCAACCAAAAATGAGCCTCATCGCTGAACACAATTTTTCGATAAAAAAGTGGATCCTCGGCCAGCTTTCCAAGAGCCCATTCACCAAAAATTCGGCGTTGTGGTAGGTCGGCTGGCTTTAGTTCTTGCACCAGCTGTATCTTAAAAGGCTTTACGCCCAAATCCTTCCGCAAAATTTTCCACGTAGTGCTGTAACAAAGGCCTAACTGCTGGGAACGGCGCCGAATCGACATTTCGCGGTCTTCTGTCACACTAGCTGATACGGCCGCAATATTTTCTTCACTACGCACAGTACGTAAACGTGTTGGTGGTTTAATGTCCAACAAAGTAAATTTGGTGCGAAATTTGGTCACAATCTTCCGAATAGACTGCTCAGAAGGTCGAGAATGCCGACCATAAAATGGAAGCAGCGCGCGATGAACATTTCGAACCGAGCACGAATTTTGGTAGTAAAATTCAATAATTTGCAAGCGCTGTTCATTTGTAAGACGATCCATGGTTAAATTGCAAACCAAACTAAAGCTGTTTGACAGTGACACAAGGTACTAAACACACGTCAGCTGTCAAAACCAGTGTTGCCAAAACCAAACCAGCTAAAAAATCACCCGTTATATGAGCTAAGCCTTATTGATTAAAGTTTTTCAGTCTTAGAAAAAATTTAAGCATAAAATTCGATTTGCAAATGAGTAAAACAGCTTCTAAAATGAATTTGACCTCAAAACCAAGTATGCAATTTGATTTCTTCTCTACTAATACATTAAAAAAAAATAGAGACTAACAAAGTTTGTTTGGAGTTACTTCAGCAAAAAATCGTCTGTTTTTATTTATTTACAATTTAGCTCACTGTGAGTTTATTTTTGTTGATACAATTTTGAAACTCACCAGACTCATAGTTTATAGGCTGAGAAAAAATGGAAAAATAATAAACAGCTCCAATTTTTAAAATAAGGCGTTTTAAGGAGTTTTCTCCTTTTTTTTAAGAGTATGTATTATACCGTTCATTATTTTTAGTTTAAGCTCTATTTTTTCAGATTTTTATTTTGACGCCTGATAACCCTTTAAGGCGCTTAAAATTTCTTATGGGAAACACATAAGATTTTTTGTATGTTTCAGAGTTTTATTTATCCCTAAGCTCAATATACTTACTCTAAAAAAAATTGGAGATGGTTGGAAATGATCTTAAAATATGTCATTTTCCGAAAGAATAACTGTTTTTACTTGCGATATAGGTAAATACTATACAGGGTGTCCCGAAATCACTGCTGCAGAAGAAAACCATGGGTTCCTGAGGTCATTTTAAGTCGAAAAACTTAAGAGGTAATTTGCTCGTTCTCGCTCTGTTTTCGACTTATAATGGTTTTTATTATTTGTATTGGTTTTCCCTTTGACTGGCTCTAACTCTGCCAAACTACAACTGATTTTATGATTTGCGTAAACGGAATTGATTTGCGTAAGCCTAATTATTGTTGTTTCAAGAAAAACCAAAATAGTTTATGTGTACTTGCAATCTTCTTATAGATGCTAAATTGTTAGTTGGAATGATCACTCTAATATTTGGAGTGCATATCGACGATGCAGCGATGTAAAGGTACTTTTTGAAGAATTATAAATTTAATTTCGATTGAATTGAATTTGCTTTTATGCCCTCGCTCGTTGCCAAAAAAACTAAAAGAGTTCATAGTGAAATATCCATTGGTAGAAATACTCATATATTCTATACATTTATAACAATTTGATTAAGTTTGGAAATTTGTTAAGTGCTAGTGCAGCGATCAGCTGGAATAAAATTAATAACGAGAAAATAGAAAAATAAGAATCTCAGTGTTTCCAGTCAATGGGATCAAAGGTCTTAAACAACAACAACAACTGTAGATGCACGTTGTACTTTCAGTAATAATTTTATTTTTACATGATTGTTGTTTACTTTAATCAACTATAAGTTCTTAATTGACACAACGTTTTATTAATTAAGAAGCTTTACATCAACACGCGGGAATATTTTCGACTAGTGCTTTTTTATCCTTAAACAACTATTTTGTCAATAAACGTCCGACCACGACCACTACTCCATCAATGTCACTGAAGCGACACGAATTCAATCATAACTTTGAAATTTTCAAAATGAAATAAAGACCCAGAGGGTTTTAAGAGGCAGAGAAACGAACGATGCTATGATGAAGACATGGAGAACACATTGAATGGGTTTGGGTCTTGGGTTCGGTTGGATTTCGTCGAAAAATGTATAATACGAATATAAAACAAAAGACAAAGTAAAATAACTCCCAGGGATATGCAATGAATTATATTTTTGATGAAAGATTGTGTTGTATTACTTACTCACTCAAGTTTTACAGGTACATAAGAGGATCCTACATTTTTACTGTTAGTATATAGGATAGGTACTTATGTGATGTCTGTTGTTGTTTTATTAGCGTGCTGACTTCCGGTGATTACATTTTTTTTTTTTTTTTTAACTTTGTACAATTTGTGAAATCTCAAGCTTATGATTGTTATTTTCATTCTTGAAGGATTCCGAAAGCAATTTGTTTTGAAAGCATATTAATTCAATTTTGTGAAGCGGCAGGATAAATATTAAATTTTTATTTTATATTTTGAAGAGTCACCTACTTGGTGCTCAAGAATTACATACATACTTGAATATTGTTCTTAAAGGAAAAATAATAAAGTCTCCCTCTTTGATAAAACTCAGTATTAATCTTTTAATTCTTCTTTTGCAAAAAGAAAATGTTTGAGAGTTATTTTATATCAACTTCGACATCGTTTCTAAAGCTGATTACTTTTTTGTATTTATATCTTCACACGAAATATAAAAACAAACGGAAGCACCTTGGTAAATAAATACTTTTAACAATTAGATAATACATTTTTCTTTCATTATATTTTAGTAAAAGTATACATTTTTTTTAATTTTTTTTATCCATTTTTAATTTTTGTTTTTTTTCGGTATAATCAGACTCATTCATTCTCTCGTTGCTTCGTATTCCGACCTACCTTTTACATTTTTTACTTGCTCTATATGGCAAGTATTGGTTTCGCGTCAATCCCAAGAAAGTGGTTTTCGTCTTGCCGTCACGACGTGCGTCTGTCTGTACACATTTCCACTGCCCAAAGGCGTGAAGGGATTTTTTTTTCAAATTTGGTACAGATGATTTTTACGTAATTTCAAAAGTTCTTTTTTTTTTGTTTTTGAATATCACATCATGAACTAATACGGTTTTGAGTAATTAGATTTTTCTCGAAAACGGCTTTAACGTGTTCAGTGATTACAACAAAACTGCATTTTGAGTTTTTCTCAAAAATCTGGAAGAACGTTCCGTTATTTTGCACAAATGTTTTTTTGTGAATATCTCGTAAACGGTTTTACCGATTTTGACTAAAACTTATGGACATAAATTCAACCTTAAACAATCTAACTAAGTTTTCAAAAATATGTATTAATTAAAAAAACTAAGAGTAAATAAGTAGTTAAAATTAGTTTTATTATTTAATGTATAACTTAAGAAAAATCATAAATGTTTTAAAATTTCAAACATAATTTTTTTTTTTTTTAAACTTTATATAAGAGGCTTATAACGTCTAAGGCAACTTTAACCCAAAGAGCAAGTACGTGCGAGCCAGTTGTGCATTTTATTATTTATATCTTCACACAAAATATAATTAAATGAACGACTGGATCGCACGTACTTGCTCCTATAGATAAAGTTACTAAATATTTTAAGCCTTTTTAATTAAAAAATTGTGAATGCGGTTTTAGAAAAAATATTAAAATAGCATAAAATTCGATTTTCAATTAACTAAAACAGCTTCTTTAATGATTTGAGCTCAAAACGAAGTATGCAATTTGATATATTTTTTTTTTTTTTGAATTTTGAAAATCTTTAGAGCCGTTTTTTTAAATAACAATTTTTTCTATATAAAACTTTGCTAAAACTTAAAAAAAAAAAACATTTGGCACCCCATACTTAAGATATTATTTATCAACATTAAAAACTAAATTTTGAAAAAAAATATTGAGTAGTTTTCGAAAAAACGATTAGAAAAAAAATTTTATTTTTTTTTTTTAATCCAAAGATCCAATTTTCGAAAATGCTGTTGCTAACCGTTTTTCTTAAATTCTCATTTTCTTCTATGCGACTCACTCGATTTCAGTAATAGGTATGAAGGTACATAACCACTTCAAAAAAAGGTGACACTTAACCGGGCTACCTGTGAATTTCGAAATACTGAAATCGATATCTGATCGATTTAATATCGTTTGTAAAATTTTGTCTCGAAAGATTTTCATTACTCACTTCACTTCTCAATTATATCAAAAGATTTTAAAAAAAATCGAAAAATGTCCCATTCTTTGAACATTTTATAAAATTTTGTTTCTAGTTTTAATTATTTTTTTAGCACTTTCGCAGAAAAAAAGTTAGCAGTTAGTCATCCGACCCATGAACGTGCAATTTTGTCTCGAAATACTTTCATTTTTTTACTTCGCAATTAATTTTATAGAAATTTTTATAAGAAAATCAAAAAATATCCCATCATCGATCGGTTGTACACTTTTTATTGAGAAGAATTTGAATCAAATTTTATTAACAAAAAAAAAAATCAAAAAAATCGCGCGGAAAAGCTGAACGAAACGATTACCCAAACCCATAAAAAAGATTAAGCCTCATTAAAGTGTCTGTTTAGATTGATAAGAAAACTATTTTAATGCACCAAATAGATTTAAGTTTTTTCGTCTTAAAATATCGAACTTAAGAGAGGTAATCACTCAAAACTCCCAACTATAAGTTTGAAGAAAATCCCTTTTTCGGTTAAGGAATTATGGAACCAATAGTACTTTTATCGCTAGAAAAAAACTAAAATCTGCTATACCTCCTTGAAAAGGAAGAAATAAGGAAATTTGTATTTATTCTTATTTTCTATGTACGAGGTAGATATCAACCCGAGTCGTTTTAATTAAATCTAAAAATTAAGCAACACGAGTAAACTGTAAATGTGATGAATTTTTGTTGACATGTTTTTTTAATTTCCATGAATGAACACGTACTTCCAAGCTCCAAGCACTGTCGCTGTACAAATTCTCAGCTGTATTAATTTCCTGTGAATTTTATATAAAAGCAGCAATAATTCACATGTCCTGCGATGAAATTTTCCAACTATAATCAATGAAACTCATTTGGTTCATTTGAGAGTCCAAAACGAATTAGGATTTCTGAAATTATTTCATACTTAGCAATTATTTTGGTATTGATTTTCCTTAGCAGTCAGCAGAATCGACTAAATCCATCTATTGCACCATGAAATTCGAAAAAAAAAATTAAATTCCAGGAAAAAAACTGAAATGCAATTTAGAATGTTGCATTGATCTTTTTGCTCTCATATATGTGCATGTTTTTTGCCATCCCTGCAATTGTAATCTTTATGAGAATTTTTTAATTAATAAAACAGTATAAACTGAAGAAAAAAAAAAAAATGTTTATAATAGACTTCACGGAATGAATCATTTATAAATCCAATGTCCTCGCAAAGAATAACTTGAAAGTCCTTTTTTTTTACTTTTTCTTGTATAATATTCAATTTTAATCCTTGCAACAGCAAAAACAATAAAAATAGACACACTGTGAGCCAAATCCTAACCTCGACCTGCAGCAATGCCATTTTATCAACGTCAATACGACTGGTCCATGGGAATTCGAATATTTAGGTTCAGCAGCAATAAACCATATCCCATTCCATTCCAAATTTTAGATTTCTGTGAACTCGTATTATGAGATAGGGGAATAGCGCGGACAGGACTTTATGCACTGGGGGCAAAGTAGCAGCATGCTTTGCTATTTTCGAACGAGAGGATATACAACATCATGCGACCGACAACGCGACGAGGACCTAGACATGGACCCCTGGTGTTCATGTCGGTCGTCCCCTGGCCAATAAATCTTTTATGATTTGTGCTGGTCAGCATTTTAGCCGGCTTTATTGTTGTTTTATAGACTTCCGAACAATAACGAGACTAATACCCAAAACGGACTGCTGCCGGGCCGGACCAATAGCACAGTGGCATCAAATTAATATCGCAGTGCAACAGCACAATCACACAATTATGGTGGATATGAATATGAGGAGTATCATTTCTGTATTGGATGGAGGAAGTCAGCATCCAGGTGGACCTTTGAATTTTGCAGTGAAAAAGGATTGCTTGTGTGTATTTGTAGGTACTCTTATGCAGCTGGTGTATAGCATATCTAGCGGACAAAAGTATCTTCTGATACTCGGTATTAGATGACCAAAATCAACGATTTTGCTCAATAGGCTTCTTTCCTCGAGATAACACGAATTTTTGCATTTAGCTTTTAGGTTTTATTTATGGTTTGTTATGTGCGCATTGAATTCGGGTACAAATTGTACGTTTATGTTGGGTCTGATTTGTGAAATTTGTTTGGCCAAGAATGGAACGATTGTTGACGACTATACAATACCATTGTTTGGAAATTCATAACAACCAGGCTGGTCAGAACTCGGGAAGATTTCAATTTGTAAAGAAGCACAATAGATACACTCCAGTTGCTTAGATTATTCACATAAGTTCAGAGAAAAAAATAAAAAGAACTTAGTTGGTAAAAGGTAAAAAGCTGCTGTAAAAGCAATTTTTTTTTGTAAAAGATAGGAAATTAGATACTTGCTAGTCTCAGTCTCCGAAATATGCACGGTTTTTTTTTTTTTTTTTTTTTTTATAATAAGCGCGCACTAAAGGGATTAACGTACCCTTAATATGGTGAACACAGTACGAGCATTAGGAAAATAGGGAGGGGTTTGATAGGAGATACCGATGAGCATTAGTTTTGAAGTTCTGAGTTTTGAAATGGGATGGGAAAACAGAGGCGGGTAACGCGTTCCACATTCGTGTAGTGCGGCTGAAGAAAGAATCTCTGTATTTGACGGTACGTCCGAAGTTGGACTCGAGGGTAAACTGATGAGCATTCCTTGAAGCGCGAGTATCACGGTTGAATTGTTTCAGGGGAGGAATGCAACTAGCTATTTCGTCAGAGCACTGCTTATAAAAATAACGATAGAACAACGTGAGACATGATACGTTACGACGGTGCTCAAGAGACGTAATTGTATCAGTTATTGATCTATCACCTATCATTTTTATAGCTCTATTTTGTATTCTATCCAAGAAACTCAACGAGGTTATTGGAGCACCTGCCCAGATGTGGGAGTTATACTCAAGCTTTGGACGAATATACGCCTTATAAATAATTGCTAGATCAGACGGGGAGAAAAATTTCTTGCATCTTCGGTGTCAAATATGTGTTCATTCCACAGGAGGTGGTTTGTAATGCACATACCGAGAATGGAAAGCTTGTCGGTTTCCTCAATGCAAGTACCACTCATGGATAGTGGCATAGGAGACAGGTTCCGCTTTAATGATAGTAAGCAGCATTGAGTTTTAGAAGCATTAAATTCTACGCGATTTCTTATTCCCCATTGGACAATGCTATCAAGATCAGAATTTAATGAGCTTATCATATTTAGCCGTTCAAGATCCACTTCCGAAGAACTTGGGCGAGAATCAGGAAACGAATATGAAAAACTGAGGGTACTATCATCAGCAAAACAGTTGAGTGGATTAGAAGTTTCAGACAGGAGATCATTTATAAAAATGAGAAAGAGAGTCGGAGACAAAACGGAGCCCTGTGGCACACCAGCATTTATTTTGTGGGTTTCAGACTTAAATCCATCCAATACGACTTGTATTGAACGGTTCGAAAGGTAATTTCTAATCCAATGAAGAAGAGACTCATCGACACCAAAAGCACGCATTTTCGAAAGAAGAGCTTGATGCCAAACGGTTAAATATCTCCTCCGATTATCATCTGGAGGAGTGTTACCATATCTGCAATCCAAATTATTGAACTACTACTCTGGTCCTGCTATCGTGCTCTCTCTCTCTCTGTGGTTGGAAATGGCTTCAGCGGGAATAAGGAATCCCTTGCCACTAAGAAGGGCCAAGTTCCTTGTAGATCGAAAGGTATTACATAACACTCCTGATGGAAAAACTTTTAGCAATTTAGCTGAAGGATTCCATCGTGTCGATTTTCAGCAGCCATACTTACTCATATTAGGTATATCTCTCTTGCTCAGACGTTTTCATGATCATCATGAAGTTCTTCGTCTTTTTGCTGCAGGAAATCCAAGAACTTTTTGATTTCAAACCAAAAAAAATAATTTCTGTCAAAACTAGGAAGAAATTTAATAAAAGCTACTTCAAAGAATACTGATTCGTTTTCTATTTTCATTGAATTTTATTTGAAAATTTGTATAAAAAACATACAAAATTTCAAATAAAATTTATGAAAGCATTTAGAAATACAGAAAGAACACTGAAGAGTATTTTTTTTTTGTTGTTATGGTCGCTAACTCTGTAACCCTAATGACAAGAATACATATACTTGAAGTTAAAACTTAAAACTACTAATATTAAAAGTTCTTATTAAAAGCATAAATCAAAAAGTGGCCGGGTCCTGAAACATCTACCCAACAAAAACTATTGATACAAACATTTGCATTGAGAAAACAGAATATGAAACATTTTTAACAGATTCTCAAGCTCAAGTGATAATTTAAACGAAGGATTCTAAGAACCCATTAAATTCTGCACGACATAGATACTCTTCAGTAAGTGGGTACATAATATTTCTTTGAGTGACCTACACTACACATAATGCTTCTTATTCGTTATACCAACTCGTTTGATAAAAGACATTTTTGTAACTGTAAAGAAGAAACGGGACTAAATAGAAGCTATTTTTGTATAGTCAGAAGATACACATAAGTAACATTTAGCCTAATGTGCCAAATACTGGGCCATAAGAGGATTAAAACAAGGATAAATAGCCCAAGTCGTTTATCAAATGTATGATATTATGCGCCCATTTCAGATTAAACCTTCATACCTGGCTAAATACACATTACCTTGATATAATAGCGTGCTGGACTTCATTTTATCTCAGTGTATGTGTCTGCATTTCAATGATAATAATACATAATATCCTGCCCTAACACAAAAAGCTTATATACCTACACACACGTTAATGTTGGTTAAAAGTTCCTTATCCTTATTATAATGGTCAATAAAGCATTTTTGTATCCTTTTTTGATCCCTGTGCTGATGATAGTAGTAGATTTGTTGTAGATCCCAGACGATGGGTGAAAATTCTCCACAAAAAAAAAAAAAAACAAAAAAAGATGAGAAGATAGGTATACACTTTTCCAAGGTAGATATAGAATGTGGATTTTATGTTGGGATTATTATTAAATGGTGCCATAGTGGTTAGCCTCAGATAGAAAGAACGAGTGCAGTTAATGTACCACCTGAACCTGCATTCTTCATCATCATTGTCGTCGCCCGACAAGGTTATGAAAATCCATTTGCGGACAAACAGTGCCCTTAAAAGTTTCTTTTTTTTTTGTTTTGTTATTGTTTTGGATTTTCATTTTTTTTTTTTTCTTAGATTTCAGAGTCAGCAAGGACCTTTTTTTGTTATGCTTGTGCATATTCATAAGGAAGTTATAAAAATCTATTATTTGTGCAGAGAGATATTACTGTGGCGAATATTTTTATACAATTCAATTGTATATTTTTGTAGAAGAAGAATAAAATATAAATATATCAAAATCAATAAAATAAATTGATAAGACAGATTATCCTGCAGCTTTTCTAGTAAAATAAATTGTTGGTGTTCGTTAAAAAGCAAAATAATATGATAATTGATGGATACTCAGTAGGTAAGATACTTAAGACTTAAAATATGTAAACATTTAAGAAGATTATTGTGGTTTTTTGCTGGGTAATTGAACCCAGGTTGGGTTCAGTAAGACTTTTTCTTACTACCTACACATTTAAATGCTAGAGATCTCTAGTTTCGTTCCGAAAGAATGTTCCAGATGTAATAACTTCCATTTCTTTCTCAGTGTATATTCTAAAAAAAAAAAACATATAGTCCAGTCCACCTTGTCGTTTTGTAGGAAGAAGATCTTGCATCAAATCCGGTAGTTCTGATTTGTTTGCTGAGTTGTTTATTTTTTCGACTTTGGGAGCCGCCGAACGCAAAATTATTGGTAAAAGTTCAAAAAAACGGGTTATGTTTTGCGCTTTTTTTCAGTAATTGCCATTTTTAGCCATGAAGGGATAGTTTTTGATTACAAACTTTGTTCTAAGGTTTCACTCTTATAAAATAATTTAGTTTCCAAAATACAGCTATTCAAAATATAGCAATAAAAAGTGTATAACAAAAAGTAGTAAAAACTAGAAGTAAAGGGTTTTTCAACAGGGACGCTACAAAGAAGAGCGACAGGGACAGCAAACGACGCCATATTTCTTGCCGCTCTTTTGACATTTCTCTTCAGTGAGGTAAGCCAATATATCGGTAAAATGAGTTTTTTTTTATACTCGGCGCTTAATAAGTATTTACCCAAGCCTCATAAAATTATGATTCAACTTTTTTGAGCATCACGAGCAGTAACCTTACCTTAAATTTGATATATCCCACAAAACCTTACATGCTATTACAGCTTAACAAACCTGAAAAGAGTTTCGTTGTAATTCAAGATGTAACTTTTTTGTTTATTGTCATCGTTACATATAAAAATAATTAGAAAAACGCATTGCAAGGCTAAAATCAATTTTTGTTTTCTTTTTCTTTTTCTTTTTACAAAATTGTATGAAATTTTTTTGAACTTCATAAAACAATGTACTAAATATTGTTGTTACAAGCGTTTTTGATAGGCAATAAATATTTTTAGACAATGAATAAGTAAAATTACCATACATTGTATGGATCACAAATAATAAACCATAAATGTTATGCCCATATTTAGATTTCAAACCATAAATGATTCTTTATAAAGATTAGACTTAATTATTTAGGTCATAACCTGTATGGTTTATTTAAAAGAGTCCATATCATATTGGTTATTTTCATACAAATTTAAACCTAAACATTAAATTTGATAAATTGGTAAGGCCCAATGTTTGCAAAACCTTTAAGTTAAGGCACAATAACGAATATTGATTGTTAGGCTTCTTACCTCGCAGACTTTCTCTGGGTACCCTCTTAAACACAAATGGTCGAAAGTACCCCAGACCCCACTTCAAAACATTACTCACTTTTTGGATTTTAAGTTGGTGGTTAATTAAAAGTGTCTACTGCAGGTTTTCCTTCAACAACAATACCGTCTATAAGAAGCTCTTAAGTCCATTAAACTCATCTCTTTTTAGATTGACCGATTAGTCCTCCAGAAACAAACAATTCTACAATCGATTTATTTTAAGCTAATTGCAAAATAAATCTCCATTCGAAAGGGTTTCTCATTGAAATAACCCCAAAAGGACAACGACCCCTCATTGAATAAAACCTCTGTAGATATATGTACTTGTACCTAAATTAAACCTCTTTATTTCCATCAATTCAAAATTCTGAAATGACACGCAATTATTTTTAATTAAACGACTTAGTTTGGTTGCCCTTCGTCAGGTGACATTGGTTCGTCATTAAACATTTTCATTAAGCGCAGAGTATTACTGAAGCATTTTCCTTTGATGGGAAATTAATTTACAAAGGGGCAATGGTAAATGAAACTTCAGGTTGGTACATCATCACACAAAAATCACTCCTTTTTGTTGGTCTTTTGTGTAGAACAGTTAAGATGGAACGGAACGGTGTGATGTTCTTGTTCTTCGATGATAATAATGACAGGAAGAGGTGATGGAAAAGGATAGGAAAGACATCAAACAAGAGTTCTCAAAAGTGTTCTTCATTAACCTTCATCACAAGACTGAAGCACGAGAGAGACATCCTTTTGTAAACAAATTATGAAATATTTATTGCTGTCAATTTTAAAGTTCAAACACCAAATTATTTTTATCGATTGAATTTTCTTTCCATCATCGCATTAGAGGAAACACAGAAACACAGGAGAGAGATAGGTATTGCTGCGCCATCCATGGAGATGGTCTGAAGGACATTATGTAGAAGCTCCTCATCACTTTAAATGTCCCGGATATTTTAGGAATTCCAATAACTTGACCTATAGAGGCTCTATATATTGATGTCACAATCAATATAGCACCTAAATGGATTGTTTTCTGAAATGACAAGGGTGTTGTCTTAAAAAAAAAAAAAAAAAACCTAAGGTGGTTAGGTGAAAACAGGAATTTCAAGACTTCATGAGTTGTGTCATAATAAGTAAGGGAGAAAAGATGACTGTCAGAATTTTTGATATTTTTACCTTACATATGTCTACTAGTAATTTAGTCTGGAAAATTTGGGATGAAATAAGTTTTCACTAAAATATCTTCATTTTGTCCCTTGACATCATTGGAAAGTTCATGAAATATAGCAAATTTCTTTATAAGATAAGTCAGTAAGATATAAATACATAATAATCCTTTTTAAAATATTAAAATATTAAAAATGAATAAAATAAAACAAGAACGTAATGAGTGATTTGTTTTTTGGCATAAAGTATTTATAGATTCTAAGATATCCTATCGAAAGCTTCTACCTATACACCTAGTGTACCTACTTTTGTTGTGGTTAAAAAATCTTTCCTCTATTTCTTTTATTGGAACTTTCCAGATATAAAATAATGACAAAGACGTTAATAAAACCATACAAACTGCCAGTCCAATTTGTTGTGGAAAAATATAATGAAGACTTAAGGGACTCAAGGTTGTGGGAAAATATAATGAAGACTCAAGAATTACGTTCAGAAATAGAGTCCTGTGAACGTGAAGTTAGCAAACAAAAATAGTGAACTTTAAGGTTAAATTCCTTGCAAAATATTGTAACAATTGTACGAGCAAACACACCTAAAAACAAATGACACATGAAAGGCTTTCATAATGACTGGCTCTGAACGCTTTCATTCAGAAACGGAATGAATGTATCTGTTTCTATCTCTCTGCGTTATGTCTATATCTGTTTGTGTATAACTGTCTCTTTCTGTCTGTGTTAATCTGTCTCTATCGATATGTATGTCTCTTTCTTTCTTAACGAAACTTGAGATCGCTAGAACTTTCGAGAAAAATGTGATGAGTATAAATATAATGGCAAAGAAGGAGATCGGGGCAGTTTAAGTTTAAAAGTGTAAATTGTAAAAATTAACAGTGAAACAATTCGTTTTAGATAAAAGTGTTTGTTGATTTGAAAGAAAAGTTTAGATCGCACGATTTATGTATACATAAAATTTGTGTATTTTTGTTATAAAAATAACAATTTTGTTTATTTTTATCAACTTTAAATAAAACGTCTATAGCAACTTTAACCCAAAGAGCAAGTTCGTGCAATCCAGTAGTGCATTTAATTTTTTTGTTATTTTACTGTTAAAAAGATTGTTCTTGGTCATTTTGTGTTTGAATGAAAGACATTGTCTTTCTTTTTGGAAACCTCCATGATTTTAAAAATCAATACCATTGTTCATTGGAACAATTAAATAAAAATGCAAATTTGTAATACTCTACATACAAAACTGACATTTTTGGATGGTTGATTCTATCAAAAGTTATTGTGTTTACAAATTTCCAACGCCAACATACAAAAACAAACACAATTACAAATTTAAATAAATTAACAACAGTCTGAAAATCAATTATTGAGAAATTTTCATATACAACTTTTTTTATTAGAAAAGATAATCTTCATAGAGATCTTAAAATCCATACGGTTCTTGAACAAATAATAAATTCCGAGCGATTGCCGTCAATGTAACTTTTGACTTCCAACTTTGTGCAGTAAACAGAAATCACTGTAAAATCGTGAAATGAGAAGAAACTTTTATCAGATAATTATTACCTGCAACACGTAACTTAACTTCATGAGAACTACGTTGATCGATCAGTTCTTAATAAGAACAGTATTGATATTATGGAGGTCCTTTTCGTGCAGTAAGGATCTGACTTTTAGAAACACACGGTCTGCGATCGAAAAAGAGCCTTTTTCAGGTTTCAAAATACTTACCAACTAAAACAAAAATTTTCTTTCAAGAAGAACCACAATTATAGCTTTCTAAATTGCAAATTCTTTTACAGATTTTGAAAACATTTCCAAATCTGTATATCAAGCTATAAAGTGCAATTTCCTTAGCGCACAGTCTTTTTTGCTTTATTTTTTAGGTCCCCTTATTGTGAAAGTTCCTTTTTTTTAAAATTAGAACTACTTTTAAATTTCGTAACACATTTCTTTAAATATAAGGTTTTGTTTTTCAATGTGCGACATTGTCTTAGATTGACTGCAATTAAGTCTTTGACTGCACAGTGGACTTTCGACATTTTTTTCCAATACTTCTGTACCAATTAAATACTAATAAAACATTGTGCACAGCACCTTGCCGTCCACTATCGACCCGTCCATTATTTTATCTTTCAGATTGGTAGTATAACTACGAAATTATTAGATACACACATACAGTTGTTGTTAAATAAATTTTATGATTGCACAGAAATTAAAGAAAAAAAAAAAGAAATAAAAGTAAGAAACAAGTTTAATTTGTTCATAATGTAGAAAAATATAAACATCATACACATTAGGAGGGTTCTCAAAAAAATATAAAGAAATCTTTGTTTTTTAAAATTGTTTTAACTCCGTTACATCTTTCATTTTTGGATACTTATTCCCGAATATCTCCTTAGTGATTGGCTCTAATTTACTTATATTATATTATTTCTATATCATTAATTAACATTATAATGCATTTCAAAATATTATAAGAATGTTTTTTTTTATCAAATCAAATACAAAATTTCACAAAAACTTAATGCAGTTTCAAACACCATTTCAGAAGTTTCTCAAGAATAACTTGGTCAATTTTATTAAAATTTTACTTAAAAAATAAATTTACATACTTAAATCAATATTGGATTGAATTGTTTATTAAAATTGTACAACAAATTTCAAAAGAAATTGAAAAATTGTGTTTTTTTTTTTTAAAAAGGATTATATTTTTTTCCTGCATAAAAAATGAAATTTTTGTTAAGTTTTAAAATGCAAGACTACTGATACACATCAGAAGTACCAATGGGAAAAATTTGAATAAAATCGGTTTTGCTCTAAACGAGTTATAGAGGAATGAATTTCTCGTTGAAACATGTACAGTTCGTATAAGAGATTAAAACAATAAACTGAAAAAATTAGGGATTAAAAAGTATCGGAATTTATATATTTTCGAATAAAAGCAATACCGTACCATCGTAATACGAGGATTTTTTTTTGTTATAATATTGTCTAGTATAGTTAGTGTGAACATTGGTCGTCCTTGCATGGTTGAGGAAATTAATGAAAGAAAAAAAAAAAACTAAATAAAATACAATCGAAATGGAGAAAAAAAAATGAGAAAATGATGAATGAAATTGATGAAAAATTTCAAATCGAAAACAAACAATAGAGGTTGCCTGTTGTAAACCATCATATGAGTCTGGAGGATTTTTTTTTTTTTTTTGCTCTAATATTTCATTGAAATCGGTTTTAGGGGGATTCAGAACTCTTTCTTTCTCTCACACTTTCACATTTTGCAGCAGAAAACAATGAGTTCTTGATTAAACAAACAAGAACAAATGGAATCGTTTCAAGTTGAGTCGACTCAATATGAAATTAGTTGGGTGAGGTGATGGGGTCATACTCATGGGTTCGGAGTTGAAATAGATTTTGTTTTCAAGTTTGTGTTATAAATCTATAATGTAGGGTAGACAAAGAAAGGATAATGAATATTCAAAGAAGAATATCCTTTTGAACAATGGGACTTATCAACAATTACTCAACGTGCATATCTTAATGCTTACTGTAATGTCTTGCAAAAACATTCCTTTTATGGTGTTTTAAAATTCGTTTTTTGGTATTGTAGTTGAGTTGTAGGTAATTTACTTTTGAAGCATAAAACTCACTCATAGATTTTAAATAAAATCTTAAATGGTTGTGAGATAATAATTTAAATTTTATTTATCTAATTAAAAATACATTAAAATCAAATACATCGTCAATTTTTGTTAATTCCACTAAATTGAAATAACCTATTCCATGTATAGGTAATTCAAAAGCATGAAATTCGTACATAAATACATAATGTATGTATGAATAAACCAAATATTTACAATAAGATAATTCAATTGTGTGCCCCTAATAATAAACAATTAATAATGAAATCAAATAGTCTCTATATTGAAATGCTTTTAAAAACTTTTTCAAGGAATTAATTAAATTAATTATTTACTGATCCGTTATTTACTATCGTCAATACCCAATGGCAGCAGGTATGGGTTATTATTTAATAGCAGTTGATACTGAATTGAAAAATTAAAACAAAAAAAAAAGAAAAATTCAAATGAAAATAATTTCATTGCCATTAAATTACTAAAAAAGCAAACAAGATGTCAGAACTTATGTATATTTCGAGTAGGTAATCAGTAATCACATATTTCTGTTGGTTTCCTTCCCCTACCACATACCTACTATATGCCACATGAATTAATTATTTTTCTTTGTTTTTTTTATAGGTACTTACGTACGAATTTATTTTTATATAAGAGAATAATTAATTATTTACTGATTATAAAAAAGAGTAAATTAGCTCAATGGGGTACTATTTCTTTGCAATTATTTTCATTCACAAGAGCTTAAATATATAATTTCGTTATTATTATTATTGTCATGTAGAATGACATTTAAAAAGTAAATAAAAAACACAAATATTTGTTAATATAAGGTTTCCATTAACTTTTTTCCATGCAATTTCTTTTATTTAAATACTTTAATTTTTATATTTTAATATTTTCAATAAATTTGTATTTATCTGAGAAATTAAAAAAAAAGTGTGTTAATATTTATACGAAATGTAGTACTAGAACGAACTTTCTCTTACAGATAAAGTTTAAATATGCATTTAGTTTATAAATAGGAAAATAAACCAAAAAATTGTACGAATTGTCACGTAATTAGTCAAGGAAAATTTATGGAGTTATTTTTTGGTAGGTATATTATCAGAATACATTTGTTTACCTCCAAAAAGTGTACCTCCAAAATTGAAATCATCGATAATTATAATTAAAGAAAACCCTTATTTTGGTGTAGCTAGATTGAACCATGTAAATGATAATTTCTTTGCTAACACTAAAGGTACAAGCTTTGTGAAGGACTTAATTATAAAAGACTTTTAAACGTTAATCATAAATACAGTTACAAATTATCAATTTTTTATTATGTATAAATCATTTTATCATAGCTTAAATATTTTTCTGAGAAAATAAATTAAATTAAAATGATAAATTGAACTTCAATATGCTATGATGCAGCGCACAGCAACTAAGCGTCATTCCGGGAACACCTATTTGGAATTAGCTAGTTGAGGCTTTCAATGCCTTTTATGCCTTTTTGTAGAAGGCAATTCGATGAGAGACGTGAATAAGGAAAGACCATCGAATTGTTCCATTTCACATCGACTAATGTTGCTTTGAAATGTTTTCTGTTGGGTTCCTTAAAAATCATGTCAAGTAATTCTCTAGCGTGTTCAGCGTGGGTTTTTAATTATCGGACTCATTCTTTTTTGGTTGAAGTTTTTCACTACTGTGCAAAGAAAAAATAAAACCAAATACTTTCACTAAAACAAATTAACAAATAATTATTCTAAATTATCAAAACGATAATTTACCACTAGCAGTTGCGTAATTCCGTTAGTTAGCGTTAAAATAAATCAAAAGCCATATATGGCTTCTTGTGCAGTAGAGGGCTAATTCACTTTTTTAGTGTTTTTTTTTCTGATTTTGCTGTATGTACTGTTATTGACAGACTTCATAATTTAGACGTAGGAAATTATTTGGGCAAAAACTTTCATGACAGCCTTGACAACTTAGACTCAAATAGTAGAAATTCTTTGATTTGACAAGTACCCAAACGGTCATAATTTCATTTTCAGAAATGTCATTTCTGGGAAAGCTCTGAGGCTATGAATGAGTTAGGCATAGGTACAGTGTTCTCGATGGATCCATTCGAGTTAAAAAAAAGCGTAAAGAAACTGTTTATTTAACAGCTTTACCTATTTAGCTGATTTGTAACAACGGATACTAGTCTATAATTAACGTCCATGTCCCCATTATTTTGTTATATGATAACGATAAGCGATGTGCTGTGCCAGTCCTCCTGATGAACGGAAATGCAGTAATTTAATGGACACTGACTTCTCACAACGACGAAGACGTGACTTATGCTTACTCTCTCACAGGATCTTGATTCTTGAATCTTATCATAAAAATCAGATGCGAATGCGAACAGGAGTGGAGGCAAAAGCACTAATTATGGGATTGAAAACTACGACAGTACGTCAATTGAAGTCAATATTTCCGGACAACTGTTAAAGAAAGTTGAAAACTTTTAGTACCTTCCAGTACTTTATCAAAGGAGAAACTAAAAAAGACATCAACGGGTGTAGGGAAAATAAAGCCTGCCTTTAGAATACTGTTCAAAATATTGAAGAACAATTCGATTAGCTGTCACAAGAAAGCTGCTAACGTTCATGAACAACGCACGTGTCAAAAATCCATATGTATTATTTTATTAAGCCATTAGAGGCAGTGGTTTGGACAAACGCTTTGAAGAGGCTACGATTGTATTTCAAGTGGAACACGCTCACACAGACACGTAGGAGATTGAATCAACCGAGAAACAAATATTGGAATCTGCACTGCTGGGGAAGAGTTGGAAAGATCTTTAGAATATTTCCAGATACAGAACACGATAGCGCCACGTAGCAGTAGAAAAGGAAAAATAAAGAATTCAGTATTAAAAGTACAACCTCTTAAAAAGAAAATGCGTACCTCCAACAAAATTGGAATGCTAAATCTGGAGACCCATCATAGTGATATTTATTTACAGGGCATACCATTTGGAATTAACACAATCGTTACAACTTTCTTATTCACCATCCAAAACATGAAGGCCCAACTATAATCCGAATTTAATCAATGAAGTTAATAAAATTTAATTAATCATCATTAGACTTAATCGTTCTCTCAAAGAAGTGTCAATCTTTATTTTCCCATCAACTATTTATACCAATCGTTATTGGATGTTCCCGATTTATTGACTTGTATCATCTATCAGATCTTAATTAAATTATCGTTAACATTAACATTTACAACCAAATTATCAAAATTGTTAAACGTATCAAACCAAATCTCCTCGCAAAACCATCATCAAACGCCTAGCCTGGCAAAAGCCAATTATTTTATATGTTTTCTCCCCGAAATTGGTCGTTTTAATTTTGTTTGGCTCCTCCCTCCCTCCGCATTGTTTTTTTTTTTTAAATTGAAAACCCATTAGCAGATTTACAACCCTAGAGAATAAATTGAAATAAAGTGAAGACCTTGGAAATCAGGCATTCCGCCCAAATCTAACCTAAAACCAAATTTCACTGCTAAAACATTGGCGATAATAAATGCTAAGCCATGGGAAATCCACACCCTCTATCCCCCCGGCTTCTTCTCTCATCACTAAAACGGAAACAGTGAGAGTATATAGCAAAACAATATCGTGCGTTGGGCTGGGCGTTTTAAAGGATTTAACATTTTTCTCCATCGTCGTCGCTAATCCAGGATATAAAACTCTACGTGTTTTTAGATTGTTGTTCAGCTGTTTGGTTGGTTCAGCTGTTTGGCAGTTTGGCACCTCAGAGCCGTAGTTGAGGGATTTGCCTTGATGGAATTTTAATTATAGTTAATGTTTTTGTGTATACAAAACATATTTAATAGTATGTGTGTGCGTGAGCTGTTATGACTTCGAAAAGGATGCAAAACACAAAGTAGGAAATTATATTCTTTAAACTTTCGATAGGATTTTTTGAAGTGCCTAATTGGGTCAAATTCCAAGACCCCAAACATAATATTGAATCCTGATAGAAGTAGGTACTCATATCATCGATTGCATGTGATTTTATTATGAAAATAAAAGTTCAAACGCATATTAAGTTCAAATTTGATGGTTTTTGTAGCCAGTTTGTACTGGAAGCTTGCTTTACTTTTTATATAGGAACGATTTAGTTTTCATTCTTTCGGCTTCAGAGAGAAATATTTCAATTTCAATAAATTTAATATCTACCGACCCGACCACCCCCCAAGGACGAACGACCGACACGACTATGGAGGTGGAGTGGCATAGTTCCGGAAGAAGGGTTCGTTTTTTTTTTATGGTTTTAAGAACATGGTTGCGCACATGTGCACAATGGCATGGAATTTCCTTTTGTTTGGTTTTTTTTTATGTCTAAAGAGGTAATGTTCAATTTTGTAGAATAATTCACAATGTAAGGGCGCAATGAGATGGAACTGTTATATGGAATGTTGAATGAGGATGAGGTTATTTGTGTAAGGTAGGTCTGGTGGGTAGGTACATTGACTTGTAGGCGCATTTGAGATTTTTGTTTTTATTATTATTGAAATGTGGTGTGGTCGATAAATATTGAAGCTTGCTTAGGTCGATATCTCTCAAATAGATGTCTTAGTTTAAATTTATGACATGGATTTATGGTTTTGGTTAATGATTCATTTATTGATTAAAATGATTTAATTTGAGTGTTTCTAAAAAGATGATTGATTGATTTGGATGTCGAAGATAATATTATTTGATTATTATTTTGATTAAAGACTAAATTGCACAAATATTATGCTGGAAATGGAAACAGGAGAATGCAAGAAAAAACATTATTAATGGTTTTTAGAGCATTTGACTTGTGTATTCAAAAGAGACGTATGGATGGAACATTTACTTTCTTAGGTTCTCATAACTTTAGCCTCCAGAGTGATGGCTTCGAGGGGCAAAGGGTCACCACTGGACTCCTACTTATATTGTATTATAGTGTATTTAAGTTCTTTGTAACTTTTCACCAGTTGAGTAGATTTATCTTAGACTTTGACAATGGCATAGATATACTCTTCTCAAAAATTTTATAGCGTTCTTCTTTTCCCTGACTGAGCAACAGCCTTAAACTTATCTTATTGTCCCGTGAAATTACCTAACACTGCCAACAAACTAGAAGAGTAACAACACACTTACATTTTATACTGAGTTTGTTTTTTTTTATTTTTCAATTTGTGTGAAACACAATAAATTTTTTAAATTACAGAAGTCAGCCATTGTTATTGATATTCTGACTTATTTATTTTCCACACTGTAAGTGATAGAAAAAACTAAAAACACCAACAGAATGTATAATGTAAGGTTCTAGTGCGACGGGATTTTTTGAAATTCCACCGGTAAGTTAGGGTAAAATGGGGCAAAAGATAAACCAAACTTTTTGTACATCTCGAAAAGTATAAGGGTTAGAAGGTTAGAATTATGAAATAAATTTAATTGAACAAACTTCCACAATTTTCTGTAGTCTGTGAGGCAACATAACGGTAAAAAGAGTTTTGTATACGCGGTGCTTGGTTGCTATTTACATAAGGGTCATAAAACTATGATTCAACTTTATTAAGCATCACGAAAATTACCTTTAATTTGATATATCACACATAACTGTAAATTAAAAGCTTTACAAACTTGAAAAGAGTTTTACCGAAATTCAACAAAATTGTCTGCTTTGCTCGTCGTACTCGGCCAGCCACCAGTGGAGAACCGTACCGATGGCTCACAAATGGATTCTAGATGGTTCGCTTATAAAATGTGTTTCTTGTTTGTTTAATGTCGGATTTTAAAGAATGTGGTGTTTAAATTAAGCTGAAATATCAGGCTACAATACAGTGTAATTGTTTTAAGAAATTACATCTGAGAAATTACTCTTGGAGCTAACCGAGAATCTGGTTCTCCAGAATATTATTTTTTGATGCGAGAAATGGTTTTCACGATAAGCATAATAAACTGAAAAAAACGCTTGTTTCCCTTCATCTCCGCTAGAGTTATTTTTTAAATTGTTGTAGATACGAAAAAATGTTGAGAATCAATTTGTATAGAATAATAATAAGCTTTATTTTTGTAAAAAGTAGTTTTTTGTTACGAGAAACCGTTTTCGAGATAAACGTGAAAAACTGAAAAAAAAACTGCACGTTCCTCCAAGCTGCCGCTAGAGGTCACGTCAGATTAGCGGAAATACCATTGAGTCCTATCGCTTTGTTCTTCTTAAGTGATTTAATTGTGGAAATGATATCCTTTCTGCTAGGATGCACGATGTGTATTCTGGCACTTGCTGCCTCGAACAAGTCAGCACAGCAAGTATTGGATGTTCTCCACTGGCAGTCCTTCCAATTTCTGAGCTGGTCTTTATCTGAATGGGGCAGAGAAAAGTCTGTATATATGACCAAATGTTAATTTGAGCTTTGTACACCTATGAGCGTGGTAGTTCAGTTCTGCTAACGCACCAATTTGCAGCCCGGCCGTCTATTCTTTCAGCACCTACCTCCACCGAAATTGGTTTTCAGTGGATGTAGGTTGTGTGCTGCTAAAATCAGGGATTATCAACGTTTGATTGACTAGTCGTAAACATTATTAAATGTTCTTTTTTTCTTTTGCTTGACATTCGCACTTAAAAGTGTGGTAAGTCAAGTCCAGTTGGATAACACCAGTACCCGGTGCTTACCACGGAAAGTCAAAATAAGAATTTCTGTGGCACAAATTGTGGTGCCTGCTCGATATCTGATACGTCTAACCAATACCTGCTTCTAGTTCTACCCGGTTTCCTTCTTGCAACACTTCATTTGCTGGAAAGAACAATTCTCCGTAAAATAAACTCAAATCAGGCAAGTCAGTCATAGACAAAAAACATCTCACTGAAACAAATCAAAAGCATCCAATCACTGGTAAGGCAACAACTTTAAAGCAGACTCATCCATCCAAACTAGACTTTGAGAAGGAAGGCCTAAATTTGGATTCATAGACTGGCAGATCTCAATTCACTTTAACATTCAAAATTCCAAACCTCGAAATCGGCGCCTATCCACTGATATACGCACACAACAAAACATATCAAGATTAAAACCAACTTGCCATTGTCAATATAGAAACCATTCGTCTTCTGGTCTTCCTAGGAAGCGAGTTTTACATCGTTAAGTTGTTCATCTGTCAGAGAGCTAAAAATATTTCAATCTCATAGACCCCTGCTGTCAGGATTTCCTGCAATTTTAGGAGAAACATTTATATTCATTTCTGTTCGCTTCGATGAATTAAAAATAACAAAACCAACACACACAGAAATACTCTTTTATATGTAAATTCGAACTTTCGTTGTAGTTAGCACCCACAAACACTCCAATGAGTATGACATACCAGACACAACAGCCAGTTATTCCAAAATCACTAACTTACCCACAAAATCCCTAAACCACTCCATCATTTCGGGGATTTTCCGTCTCTTCCATATACAGAAATGCTCCAGATGCTGAACCTATCTGCTCGATTTGTATGCTTAATGAATGCATCATCTAGTGACAAGACAAGCATCAGGCCAGGCATGAGGAAGTTTGTTCGTCTTCGGTCTTCGGTCTTCCATTTGCTCTCTGGATCGGTTCTTCACAGTTTTGTGAAATAAACAACGATATGTCTCTGTCTCTCGGTGATGAAAGTTTCTGCCCATAGTTGAGTTGAGGAGTCGAGTTTAGTGTGTGTGAAAGTGAAATCAGTGAAAGAGTTTTGCACACTCACCGAAGGAAAGATAAATGAGATTCGTGTGGAGCTAAAGGAAGGAAGTCCGATTAATCAAATGGCTGATTTAAGGATGCGGAAACATGTGTTTGTTATTATTTAATTTTGAGTTTTCCCACCAGCATAGTGGCAGTATAATAGCAGAGGGCAGTCCCTTGGAAGGAATTTACACAAAAGACGTGGTCGTCCTTTTGCGGAGTCATTAGCTATCCATAACTATTTTCCATTATGTTTTTTTTTGTGTTGTGTGGAACCAAAGTGCCGTAATCTTCCTTAAAGCTATAGAAGACCACGTGAAGAAACACTCTGATTTCTACCTCGGCTCAGCAAATTACGTTTAATAAATTTCCTCAGCCAATTTCCAAAGCTATTTGGTATATAACGGTAAGGATGCCTTGAATCTATTTATGGTGACATTAAGGACACTGCTGAAGTTGATGCCAACATTACCGAGGCAAAAGAGTGAATTGAATCTTGTCGTTCGTTTCATACTATTTTCTCTCTATCTCTTTCACTCTCAATCTCAGTCTTTCTCTATTTCCAGGTGTAATCAATGAGGAAATGTCACAGTCTCATTACGGACAACAGCTCAAAATGTCATCTCCTTTAATAGGGATTTGCGGGATGTGGGCATGAGTGAGCATGCAGTTGTCCTTAATTCTTATCCCTGATGCAAGGATGTTTCTGATGTGTATGTGTACTGCACAGCACACAGAGCACATTCTCTGGCGCTATAGTGTGATGCAATGTCGAACGTGATGTACTCCACCTTGCTTCTTTGGAGCTTGAAATATGAGGGCAATATATCTTAGCTGGAGGAATAAAACTAGTAGAGTTTCACTTTTGAGCAGCAAGGCGGCCGGCAGTGCAAAGAGTATGAGGTGAAAAATCTATATTTGATTTCCAATAGCATTGTTGCTGTTGCCAACTGAAGTTGGAATGTGCAACTAATGAGCACAGATTAGGGGAGGACAGACAGGTTGTTTTTGGTTCAATATTAGAGTAGACTCTTGAATTGGAACTATAAACTCATTGCGAGGCATCAGGTTTGTTGGCTCACATTTCTATGAAATGAACTCAGAGGTTATTAGGTCAATTGAGCTTATAGTAGAGCATAAACATTAGGTTGTTTTTGAAACAAAACACCATCACCATCTTCTTGTTTCTAAATATATTTTCAGCAAAAATTTGACAGACGTCAAAATGCCATCGAAGTGCTTCCTTTAATGGCTGCTCATGGTAACTGTTTGGGGATCTTTTGCAAAAGTAGAATAAATAAATTAAAATGAAAAATTGCTAAAATTGAACATTTTTGGAATTGTGATTCGATTCAGTGTTTCTATAATCTTATTCAAAAACTAAAATGAGGAAAAGTAATACAACTTAACTCCGACAGGAAGGGATAATGGAATTCCCACAAACCCGTATTGTGTGAAAAATAACGAAGTAGAATGAAAAAAAATACTTCAAATAAAAGTAAAATCGAAACAATTTGGGATCGAATACGGTTAAAATCAAAAACGTTTTACTTTTGCAGAAAACAAAGGCTTTAATATATTTTCCAACACTCGAGGGTAAAATTTTGTAATGACTTTCGATTCTAGGAAGCCAATCTTTTTCACCATCAGTTTTAGCCTTTGGGGGGGAGGGGGGGGGGCAACCGGAGATAAGTTTTTCATCATCATATGTCCGAAATGCAGCTTAAACATTGATTCTTTGGAAAAGATAACATTGTTTGCTTTTTTTCGACCCTTTTTATAAAACCCGGATTTAGTACTGGCTTGAGTATTACAAGTACAGCTCTTTCTTGTTGCTCGAACAAATCGTTTTTAAAAACAACCGAAGTCTTATACAGATACCGATGACTGTAGGTACAGCACAAATAAAAACGAGATGCTCCAGGTTTATTTTTCTCCTTTTTCCTGGTATTTGCGGTCTCACGATATTTTTTTTAAATTCCATACCATAGTTTGTTGAACAACATTAAATCATCTAGAAATGTCATATTTTGGTAAATTGAGACGTGACACACACAAAATGTTAGCTTTGTGTTCCGAGTTACATAACATAGTTATTTAATTTTATAAACTTTATATAAGAGGCTATAACGTCTTTAGTAACTTTAACCAAAGAGCAAATACGTGCGATCCAGTTGTGCATTTTATTTGTTAAATTTTGACTAATTTTGTTTACAATTCTTTCAATAAAACTCCAAGAACTGGAAATGAAGATCTGAAAACACTATAGTTCGGCCATAAGAAAAATTTGATAGCAGCCTTATTGAAGAAATCGTATAATACTTGTAGATTAATTGTAAGTACATTTAATTTTCCAGCACATTGTAACTAACCCTAAAGACACAAAAGTCTTAATAAAACTACCACACAGACATAACTTCACAACACATGCTAATACCAAAATCTAATTATTATCCAACCAGTACATGTAAATCACATACCTGAATGCCGTAACAAAGACAGGTCTTTCAATAGGAACCATCTCGAACCTTATGATGATGGGCAAACTTAGCAAAATTAGTTCCTTGTCAGATAATGCAAAATCAGAGCAAACGATTTGTTCTGCTTGTTGAACTGCAAATGCACACTAAGCATCTAATCCAATTAAAAGTTCCGTACATTTAAGGAAATAGAAATACTCGTACGTATAACTGTATAAGTAGTACCTTAACTATGAAGTACAAATGTATTTTTTGTTCTATTCATGTCCTAAGTCCTTTTTTTCTTGATTTTCTTCCAATTTTGTTTGATTTTTTTTTACTTTTTATATCCCGAGAAGAGAAATTGAAAATGAAAGATAAAGAAAAACAAAGAATAAAAAAGAACACAAAAATTCACTTAGCTATTACAATACCACAACGGAAACATTCCTCACCATCATGCAGCACCACAACTCAAGTAATTCTTAGTTCTGCGGGGGATAGATAGGTGTAGTATAGGTGTTCCAGGTGTACATCCAGGCAATTGAATGTGAACCTCAACAAGGATTTCATCCTCTTTCTACCGAACAACCGACACCGAAAGACACAACGTGAAAACGAATCAAGAATGGGAGAGTTAAAGTGAACTTATAAAGGTAGATAGGTTCTGGTGCTGGACGATGAATAAAAGGCAAAAAAGTAGCAGAAAAAAAATATAGGGGCTTCCAATCAATAGCATAGATACCCTCAGCATGAGATATTGAGCACTAATACCTTGGAAGGAAAGGAATACATTTTTTATTAAAGTGGTAAATTTAGCACCGAACCTGATGGAGGGAAATTCAAACCACCCACGGCTAGAAAAGGAAAAAAGAAAAAAAGATTTGTCGATGATGAGAAGTGATTGTGTGTACTATGAACTCTTTTTTTTCCTTCTTTTTTTGTTTTTTTTTTTTTTTGCTAGACAAGCTTTTCTATGTTGGGATGGCAAAAATTCTTACCCGTAGGAGGAAACACACTTAGTTGAAGGTTAAAATTAGCTGGGAATGAATGAGGAATTGAAATCACTTGCAGGTGTGGCCATTAATCTAATGTGATAGAAACTTTTTAAGAGGATTAAATTTGAAATTAAATGTTTAACACACACACGTGTGGAAGAGAGTAAATAAAAGATTGCATTGAATTTTTGCTAGGTAATTTTAAAATTGATCATTTGAAAGTTTTATTATACTTTAAACATTGAATGGTAAAATACTAGGGGTCACATGTTCATGGACTTATTAACTTTCTAGAGAATTTCCTTGGGATGGGTCTGAAAAAAGAGTTAACTGATTGAACTAATCTTTTTGCATAACCATAGGCCCTAGATATCTTTTAACGACTAACTTTTAGGCAACTAAATACAACCATGAGCAAATTACAAATAAATACCAATAATCTTGACAATTGGATAAATTTATTCAAACTTTTTATGTGTTTTGAGTTTTACTCTCTTCGACTTTTACTTACTGACTAATTGCTTTAGCCAGTTACGCATTCCAAATTGGTTGATGTCTTTATCGGTCTAACAAAACAAGAAGACAAGTATAAACTTTAGATAGGATAATACTATGACTTATGTGACAACAAAGAGACTTGGTCAACGCTAGATCTCAACCGCTATAAATGTTTAATAGGTATCTTATAGCAGATTGCAAAATTATCTCCGTAGTAGGTATCATAACCGGACACTGCCTTTTAGGAAGACAATCCACACGACTTCGCGTTGACTTCCAATGACTTCTACAGAAACAACATAATACAAAGAGGAAGAAGCCAATTTTATTCCTTTTCTGCACATCATCTGCTCTATTCCAAAGATGAAGAATCCGTTAAGAAGATTTCTAGAACAATGCTCCAAGCGATCAAGCAAAGACTGAAGTCATTTTCACCGACAGACATCTTCTACCTCTAAGTAACCTGTGCCATTGTGCTGGGGAGAAATCGATCGTACAATTTGAAATTGTATCTTTTTCTCCATGTTAGCAATATGATGATTATTAAAAAGATCTTTTACGAACCTGACGGTGCAAAATGTTTTTCCACTGTAATATAGCAGAACTGACGATTTTCACAAAGATGCAAATCTAAACACCAGTTTACTGGTACTCTGCTTTTTCGTCTACCCTCCTAACTTTCATTCCTCCAGAGTTCGGTACTACAGTGACCTTAATTTATTCTTGGACTTAAAAAGCATCTATGTATCCTTTATATTATTTTACAAGAAAATTGTTAGTTTTTCTGTAAAACTCTGTTACATTTGTTTTTTTTTTTTTTTTTTTTTCTGAGCTAAAATTTGGACATGTACTGTTCTTACACTCACCAATTCAATTCGTACCCTGCATTTTTGTAAACATCCATTCCACATAATTGTGGACGCATAAAATTAATGTCGGGATTCAAATTTAAATAAATACATAAAGCCCATATCGTTGATTGATTTAGTATTTTAAAATTATTTAAACAAAATGCAAAGAGATTGAAAGAAGATTGTATAAATCTTTCGATTTTTCTTGTTTAAATTCCATTGACTGTGGAAACTGAGACACATTTGTGTGCTTTGAGTTTATAAAATCCAGAATGATTTACTATCTTCCCTTTGTTTGATTCAGTGGAACTAATATATTGCTCATAAGCAATGATTCAGAAAATCAAATTTTCTTCTACATTGAAGAAATGGAACTCTATCAATATTGAGCCCTGTTAATTTAAAACGATTGAAGGCTTTGTTTTTTACATTTTCCCAATTATAAGTCTGCTTGCAACATAAAATCCTTATCTTCCTTCATATAATATGGGTCAGGGCCTATCCACGATATTTCCTGCGTACATTTTCCTGTAAAGTTATTATATTTGCCTTACAGCAGTCAAGGGCATCCGCTTGATTTTTTGAGGCACGTGGGTTATTTACATTCTAAGTGTACCTTGACACAAAGATTGTTGTCCTTATTTCGTTATTAGGATTCCACGTTAGCAGCTCCATCATACGGTTTTCATCGTTCTGGCCCGGAAATTACTCCAATGGCATGGTCAAGGACACAAATTGAGTTAAACTGCTCCTTTTGAGATAAGGATCTGAGTATGCCAATACCTTCAATAAAGTAGCTTACCATGACTGTATCTATAGACACCACTGTTGATGCTGGGTTAATCTCAAGGAAAAATGTTCCGTATCTTTTTTCACCATCTGCATGGCCCTCATAATTTTTCCATAATGTTTTGAATATCAAAATCGAAGCAGTTAAGTTTAATTGCATTTAACGTGAATTCTTTCAAATATTATTCTAATACACAATTCATATACCCTCTAAAGTCTAAAACATTCAAATGAAACAGTTATTAGGTACTTTCCAAACAAAAACAAACAAAATAAATCATTTATGTTAATAAACATCCATTATAGACCTCTCTTGAACTTTTCTAAGCCTTTTATCTCCATCGATATTTGTTTTTATTCAGTTTTTGTTTTTTTTTTTGAAAAGATAGTCCCTAAATGACCACACTTGACATCAAAATTACTCCAATATCATTTCCTTCCACACACTCATATAAATGGAAATGTTTTTTTATGAACCCATTCCCTTAAGTGACTATATCATTGACCAACTAAAACAAAAACGAAAAAAAAAATGAAATATCACACTGCCCAAACGATTAACCTGTTAAGTTGCGTCACGTCCTATACCCGACCAAAAAAAAAATCAAAAAAAAAATATATATATATCGATTTTACTACAATATGAACTTTTTACTACATAAATAAATTCAGGTATATGTGCTACTATGCACCCAGGTGGTTTTACCAAAAATAGCACAATCAACGTAAATCAAAATATTTTTATTTTTTACAAACAAAAAGAAGAAGAATACAAAAAAAAAACACTTCAGCAACTCCACTGGATATCTCTAACCCAAGGAAAATACTGCGAAGTCATCCCTTTAACGTAAAACTCATTCATGACCTCTAATAACCCACCTTTTCCAACATCTACTCTTAAATTCTTGATTCTTCCCTGCTACAACCCTGCACCCCATGTCCCGTGGTTGGCTAGCATGCCTAAGTTGTTTTCTTATTTTGTTTTTTTTTTTTTTTTCTTATTTAAGTTACACTCAAAAAAAGATTTATTAGTTTTAGTACAGCTACAATTTTGTATTTAAATCTTAAACAAAAATACATAATAAGGGTATTCATGAAAACGATATAATTTTCCACTTTGCGGAAAAATATTAATTTCCGCTAGAGGTTTACATGAACACCCCATTAGACATATTTGCGTAAAAGTGGGAAACAAACAGCTGTTTGTTAAATGTCAAAGCGAACTTATAAAATTAAATGTCACAAAGTTTATCAGGTTTTTTTCTACGGTTTCTGCTTCAAATTTGTGAGATAAAATTATATGTTTTGCAGAATATTTTTCTCATAAAAAATTTTAAAGTTCATTTCTACCGATAGAAATTCTATGGTTTCTAAGGTTTCTATGGGTTTTCCGCATTTACATGAATGCTCCTAATATGAAAACACCGAATAGTTCAATTTGCAATGTAATTATATAAAGTCAATATGGTCATAGAAAGAAAATTTTGTACTGTTTGTTATACAAATGTTACTCATACGCCACAGTGACCATTTAGTTTTAGAGTATACAAATAATATAAGAAATTCATAATTTTATCGCTGAATATAAATGATGAACTTCGATTTTTGCCAAAAATAGTGTCCATTTAAATTATAGATATCATTTAATTCCAGACACGAGTTTATTTGAAATAACTATTATCATCATCATCATCATATATTATTACGTCCGTTGCCATTAAATTACTCAAATAATATATGATATTATTTGAGTAATTTAATGGCAACGGACGAAATTTTTTTATAAAAAAAATATTTTTACATTAAATATTTGTTAAATATTTACTGTAAAAAGATTTTTTCTTTTATAAGTTAAACCTATTTGATTTGGCTAAAAATATCAAATATAAAATGTATAATATCAAAAATCAAATATAGGCTTGGTAATGATTAGTTTTGGTCCTTAAAAAAAATAAAAACACTTTTGCCACTATGATTCTGATCGCCTCATTTCCTGTTTTTGCGCAGTTTTCAACTTATTGTACATTTATTTAAAAAATGCTCAATATAGCATATTTTACTCTTCAACGTGCACGAAAATTAAGTAAAAATACATATGGAAAGAATTCTCTATTATGAAATGTATTTAACGAAAAAATCAGTTTTAAAATATAATGTATTTCAAATTTTGCAGATTATCATAATTGTAAATTTAAAATTGATTGCTCGGAATTTTGATTATAACAAAAAAAGATTTATGTTCTATTTTTTTGGTAACAAAAGTAGCGAAAATTGAACTATTTAACTCCTGAATTCAAAAAAATAATAACAATGCAGTTTTGCAAATAAACATGCATTGTGTAATATTTTTGAAAAACATGTTTTCCAGATCAAAAACTTGATCAAATTTTTGATTTTTTGATTTTTTTTTTTTTTAATTGGGGTTTCAACATTCAGGATTTTCTGGATTATGGGTAATTTTAAACTTTAAGCGCGTAAGTCAGATCGTAATTTTAAAATTGAAAAATATATTTTTTTTTTAAATGCTTCTGTAGTTTCCTCTCATAAAACCGTTTTTTTTTTTTTGTACTTTATCTCAAATGTCTCAACTGATTTTAACAATTTTTAACATGCAATGCATAGCTTAAAGATTATTTGATAGTTAAATTTTAGTACAATTATTTTAAGTTTTAATGAAAGTTTTGTAATACAAATTCTATATACTACTGAAATAAATAAATCAGACAATTAAAAGACGGTTAATGTTTTTAGATTTGTTAAATAAATTTCAATGTTTTTCTTTGTTATAAGAAATCAGTTTTTCGAAATTTTTCCATTACATGGTTAAACAATAAATAATGGTTAAACAAATAATAATAACTAGTCTAGTCTAGTTATGGGTATTTAGTAAACAAAATTACTAAAATAGTCTTTGTAGGGACATAATTCAAAACAAAATAATTATATTCAAAATTTTGCTTATGTAAATTAATACCTAATAGCCAAATATGGCGAACCATTTTTTTTTTGCAAAATATTTTGAAAGCTTCAAATATAAAAAATATTTTTTTTATAATAAATGACCTTGTTATAGAAGAAATCAAATATCATTTTTGGTCGGAAGTCCAATTTATTTAAAAAGCTTTGTAGGTCATTGAAATTAAATTTTATGTTTTAAAAAGCTTAACATACTAATGCTATCAGCAATTCTCCAGAAATGTCATCTTCGTGTTTAGAAGAAATTTCCTCCCTGATTTTGGATCATATTTCGTGTAGCAGTAGCAGTTTCTTATTTACAAAATTGAATTGAAGACTTCATAAGAAAGAACCAAAAACTTTCTACAACAACTTGTAATATTATTTTTTTTGTTCAGTGTAAAAGAGTATTAAAATAGGTAAAGCTTATGTTTCCATGGAATGCAGCATTGAGCAAGCATATTTTTCTACCTCATTCTAGTACAAAAAATCCTTCTGATGGTTTTGTTCGCTGGCCCGGTAACGACACATAGGTCGTTTACACTATATAGGTTGGTACTACACTTCATATCCCGCGCGTACTCAGTTACAATCATATGCAAAGTGATTAATGATTTTGGTGGGAATAGTGAAAATCAGGTATTATAAATGATCCTGCATTGGGGCGTGCATTAAGGGAATTAAAAAAAATATTATATACAACATCCTTACCCCGCCATCCATTTTTCTCATGCAATGCTTACTCACATCCATCTCGCTCAACCTTTTGACTCTCGCAGGGAATGACAAGATACTTCAAAAGTGTAAACTAACCGACATTTATGTGCGGCACAACATGATAATGCTGACATAGCAAAAGATTATGGTCTGAAGGTGCTAAAGGACGTGTTGAGGATGGATGAGCGAGTGAAAAAGCAAGCGATTTAAGTTCTTTGGTTTTTATGCTCATCTTGTTTAAGTAAAAATAAAAGAAAAAAATCCACACACCCATACTCACACAGACAAACTAAAGAAGAAAAATTAAGCGAAAATGAAAAGTAAAAAAAAAATCATCAGCTCCTGACATAGTTTCAATGACTTGGTCTCTTATAATGATGGCGCACACTATGGTCCCGAGTCCTGAGTTTCTGTCTTCTGTGTTTTCTGAGTCCTGATCCTGACACAGGATGGGCAAAAAGCTAGAAAAAATTAAATCATTCTATACAAAGGGAGTAGGGGAGCAGCAAAAGATGTTTGTTGATTTTTTATCCTTTTTTTTTTTTGTCCTTTGCTTCTTCTTCGTTTTCCTTTTTATCCATAAGAATCTTAAAAGGATAATTAAATTAATGCTTGAACTAGTTCGTGGTGTAATGAAAAAGAGGACATGCAACCTGTTAAGTAAATTGGTTCTTTGATAGGATTTTTTTTTTTTTTTTGCAATTTTTATTTTTTATTGAAAGGATTTTTGTCGACATTTAATTTTCGTTATTATTAGGTATTGGAAAGGTGAAAGATTTTATAATAAAGTGTTGTTGGATAGTTTTCCTTTTGAATTGAAAGACATTTAGAAAAAAAAATTAAGAGGTCTTATTTAAGAACTAATTATGTATGGAAATGGAAAGGACATAGATAAAAGGCAATGAATGGGAATAATGCATGGGCGCTAAGTTCATGCGGTCATGGCACAGCATTTGAAAATATTTTAATTAGGTTTTATATGTAAAAGGACAACACAATACTTTAGTATTTTTTACAGAAATTACTTACAGTAAGTAGTGCTACTTGGCACAATGGTCTATGCGTTGGACTACCAAGTTGAAGGAGGATATTTCTTGCAATATACACGGAAGTATAGGTAAGTGGTTCATTTTGAAAATGAATACTACGTTTTTTTCCTAAAACTAAATTTAGAAATTTTTAAATTATAGGATTTACCTAAAAAAAACTAAGAAAAAACTCTTATAGTTAAAGAAATTATGTGCAATTTAGTTTGTTTAGGGGTATTGGTAGTGACAAACGCCCTAAGGGTAGATTTTGTAATGAGAAAGTGCAAAGATTCAAAGGATTCCAAAATACAATTTATTTTTAACTTGGAAGATACAACATTGCATTAAGAGCTTAATGCTTTCATAACTTGTTTGATATTAAAAAAACAAAAAAAAGATTTTTGGATTACATTCATCGATGAAAACTAATGTTCAAGATTTCAAAACAAAATCTAAGAACTTTAAAGAGTTCTATTCATTAGCAGCTTTTAATGAAGAGGGTGAATTGTGGTACGATGAATAGAAAGATATAAAATTAAACCCCGAAAATCTTTATAAACTGTACATATGTGTTGTTTTACAAGACACAGAAATGTTTTGCTCAGTAAAAAAACTTGTTCACCATATTGTTTTTTGGAAAGACCTTAGCACGTAAAGAAGAGTGAAGACTTGGCTTCGTTAAACGATGTTTGAAAATCGTTTGAATGTTAATTTAATAATTTAAGAATTTGAGATGAGAGATAGGAAAGGAAATGATTAATTTTACGGGCTTCTGCATGTTGGGTGCAAAGATTTGTAACAGAAAATGAAGAAGAAATTTTGAAAGAAATGTTGGAAAGATTTTCTCAATACCCAAAACACCGAAGTTTGACTTTAATTTATTGGTGCTTTTATATACTACCTTTATTTGATGGTGGTGTTTGCTTTCATAGACACATTGAGTATAATATTGGAACTTATATTTCAAATTAACTAAGGGCGGAATTCATAGTCATTCTCAAATTGGAATTTTTCTGAACTCCCATAATTAAAAAAAAAAATTGGAGCATTTTCTAAACCAAAATCCGTATTCAATGACTTAAACGGAGGCTACTGAGGTAATCCTCACGTAAATTTTTAAGAATTCCCTCATAACCTTAATTGTGAATAGCTCAAGTGCCAGAAAATCCCCTCAATTATACACTTAAGAAAAAACCGCGACTCGAATGACGATGAAGGGTATGAATTTCACCCTTAATCTGTTTCAAACTGACGTCCCCCCCCCCCTGATCAAAATCCTGCTCTTGCCCTTGGAGACCACAACAGTCAAGTCCCCCCCCCCAAAAGCATCCATGATCATGTTATTATTAAGGTCATTTCATCATAATGAACATAATTAACTAAAACTTTTTCGTCTTAGAGATTTAGAGGAAGCTCAGATGCTCAAGCCCCCCCTAAATTTTTTTCTGGATACGCCACTGAGTCCATGTGATGATTATAAGGAAAAAACTTAAGTGTTAAGGAGGCATACGAAATATGAAATCGACCTAAATTTAGTTCATTAAAAAAGTTTATTGAAGCAATTGCTTTGTAGCTACGAGTTAAGGTCCGAGTAAGAGTATACTCTTTTGTAATGATTTTTCAATTAATTTAATGTTTATAATGAGTTTTTAATCATAATACTATAATATATTATATGTAGACATCAAATTCTATTTCTATAAATAGATTTACGAGTAAAATTAAATCAATTGCACATTACCTACTTTGATGATCTGATCATACATTATGTATGTATCCATCATTTTTCTTCGTGTTTCCCTTTATTTCCATTGATTTCAATACAGAGCATTCCAGGTAATTTAATTTGCATGATATCATCTCGATACTCACAAAAAAAAAATCTAAAAAAAAAACAACAAAACAAAAACAAACAGAAACAGAGAATTACAATTTCAAAGCAATCCAATTATATTTTTCCAAACTGACAAAAATATGAATTGAATTAAGATGCAAACGATTTTTTCGTTATTCACCAATCATCATCATTCCCTCTGTTGTTTTTGTTTCTTTTTTTCTTTTTTCTATTTTATTTTTTTTATTTATTTTCTATATCGAAAACCCTTTGGTATGTGAAATTGTGCCTATGAGAAAATATAATAATGAAATATTTAGTTTTCATGTGAAAATATATTTCTTTTATTTTAATTTTTTTCTGTACGATTGCTATAAAACATGGCAATTTTAACCATCATCCCATGGATACACTTTGATTTACTTGATTTGGTTCTATCTGATTTTATGTATTTATAAATGGATTTTTAGGATGCAAATATTTTTTTTTTAAATTTTGAAAATATATGGAAGACATTTATAAGATTTTATATATTTGTATATTAACTTACGAAGAAGTTGGAAACACAAAATAGGACTTAGGTACATATATGGAAGAAACCATAGATAAATACATGCTGAATGAAAACGGCCATAATTTTCTTCAAAGTAGGAATCCCAAAATTCAGAATACAGAAAATCCAAAGTCCACAATTCCGAAAGCACAGAATCCAGAAAACCCCAAATCCGGAAGACCCAGAATCCAAAAAACCCAAAATCCCAAAAGTCCAAAGTCTCGTAATAAAATATAGTGACAAAAACCTCGAAAGGGCATCTGATTTTTAAAATGTCTATCATCAATTTAGTCAATCAAAATAACTCTCAGCTTTTGGATGGACTTTTTTTTAAATCAGAGGCTCATTAAAAATAAAAATAAAAGTAAGTAAGTAAATCGAAATCCCAACAAAAAAATACATAAAATTCTGAGCTTTAAGGATTTTAGAGCTTTTGGGTTTTCTGGATTTGAAGGATTTTGGGTCTTCGGGATTTTGGAATTTCGGGATCTCCGTTTTCGTTCCGTTTCCAACCCATTGGTTTCTTATGCAATTATGACTCTTTAAATGCTACGCTTTCAAGGTTTTAGGTTTCAAAGTTTTTGAGATTTCTAGATTTTCGGGATTTTGGGTCTAAGGGATTTCCTTTTTCGTAATTCCCCAACACATTGGTTTGTTATGACTCTCTAACTTCTATTTACATTAAAAAAATACTTATGATGTGTCATATTTTTATTTTACACCAACATTTTTGGGTTTTATTAATTTAATAAACAGTCAACGGTTAAACCTTAAAAATTGCAATTGCGGACATGTGATTTATTGTGACTTTTGAGAAAAGATATAAACACCAAATTAAAGATTTTGAAAAAAAAAATTACTCTTTACCATCCATTTCGCAGTTAAATCCATATTTGACTGGACTAAAAATGATCGTACCGAATCTAAGAATCGAACCTGTTGATCCAATTGCATAATGGCTGCGCCAAGACATGTTTTTTCGCTGACTTGTTAAATTGTAGACGTTCAATTGTAGAATTACTATTTAAATTACAATAATTAAAAATATAGTGTTGCGGGATGCACACTAGAGAAATTAACATAACTTTAATACTACATATTTAAAATACAAAATAATATACAACAGTCAATTTATTTAATAAATTGATTTAGTTATTTGCACTCGATACGGAGTGTGTCACTTCGTGAAATTGAGATTTTGTAAGTACATATATATTTTTTATGTGCATTTGTGTATTTTTTAACGAAAATAATGTTGTTAGTTGGATTTTTATTTGCAGACTATTTGATAAATAAATACGAAACCTGAGTGCGCCCAGTTGTTGGCTCACAATTCGGGGACATGTTTTTATGTTATTATTTTTTTTTCTCTCTCTTTTCTCTTCCCCTATATATTCTTTTTTTATTTAAATAAATTTATAAAAAAGCAAATAATCCACAATGGACATTGTATGAATGCTAAAATTGTTGGACGACAACAAAAAAAAAATAAAATAAATATCGAACACACATGTGTGCCAGTACTTTGATTAAGATGTTGTACACTGCAGTTAAATTTTTAAAATAAAAAAAAAAATAAAAAAAAATAATAAAATGATACCAAAATGGGAATTGGATTTGTAAGCTATACTCGTATATATTGTCCTTTAATGATATTAAAATTGAATGGTTGCTACCTTGTTGTGTTGTATAGTTATGATATTTTAAAGGTAAAAACAATTCATGTTTATCTATGTATTTGTGGAAGGATAAAAACATTTTCATTTTGATTTGATTTTAGTATGAAAAAAGGGATTTTTCGTTGTCGGATACAAATAAATTTAATATTCAATTTTTAAGTAAATTTCAGAAATATTTATTTTTATTTTCATAATAAAGTAATAAATGTTATAAAGAATTTAACTTTTTTACTATTCCAGTTTCTGTACAAGACTTTATTCTCATAAGGTATTTTTTTTTATTCTTGTCATCTCTATACTCTATCCTCTTAAGTCGCGCACAAAACGTCCAATTTTCTGAAAGATATCCTCTAAGTACATCGTGCATTTTTTACAACACAGCTCACAACCGATATGCCTGGGGGATATCTTCTCAGTTACTCTTACAAGATACTTTGGTACTTTTCATACTTCCCCATCATGATGATTTTTTTTTTTTTTTTTTTTTTATTATTTTACCCAGAACACAGTCATGAGCATCAAATATTCATCAGCTCAACTGCAATAGCATCAGAGAGCATTTTATATATATGTATATGCATTTATTCTATATTCCATTTTGGTCGGATTCCCCTAAAGGCTCGAAACTAAACTCTGCAACATGAAGTTTATATCTAAAAATGTGAATGACGTTGAACATTGAACTGATTTTGAGTTGCAGTTTAATAGGGCACATTAGTGTCAGGCAGAGAGGGCAAAATGCAATGGAAGGGAATCCTTTAATTTACCAAATATCCTAGTAATAAACGTTTAAAGATACCTAAAGACTTTATGTTACAGATTATTATAACTATGCTGAAGTAAATGCACTGAGAGAAACAAAAACCAAATTGTTTTTTTTTTTTTTGTTTTTCTTTTCAACTAAATGTGGTTTTAGGTTTGATTTTTTATTAGTCAAATTGTATTATCAAATTACCATAAGAATTCATATCAGCTATAAAATATGCAATGAAATTTCAATCTTAAAATCCACTTTTGTGACAAAAGGTGACAATTTTCATTTAATCATCTATGTAGGTAAATTCTGTGGTTTACATTCGAAGTTGTCTACTAGTAAGATCCTAACATGCTTTATTAGGTAATTGAATCCTTTTGCTTACACATTTTAAGTTGTAGATATTAGAAAAGACCCATTTCGTACGAAGTATAGAAGTTTAATAGACAAATAAACGGAATTTCGTTCCCTTTTCGCTTAAATATATTCTTGCTCTAATTGTATTAAAAATAAAAGGGAATTTAATTCGCAGCAATTATCAACCAAAGAACCCTTCTCTCAATTAAGAAGAAGACTGCATGTGATATTTATAAAAATATTTGAAATGTGTTTTCTAGGTAGGTTCCTACTGTTAAGCTAAAATGTTCAATTGGCAGCAAATCTTATCACAAATTTGCACTTATATAGAAGACTCGTATATCCTTTGCAGGGTGTTAACTTCTCATTGCGGGGCTGGAAAAATGATTTAACTGTGCATTTACATGAGTCGAAAACCACATTTTGCAAAACTGCGCCTATTTTCATTTAGCCGACATTTTGTCGTTTTTGGGAAGCTGTTTTACTTTTGAACCTAGAAAAAAGAGTTGCATAACAAACATGGAGAAAGAGCAAAACAAAAAACACATTTGGGTATTTCCATTGTAACGGGTGTGACACATGTTTTCATGTTTTTTACTATTATATTTTGTACTATTCAAGGAATAATGTATTTAAACATTTTAATATTGAAACTTATATTGCCTGATAATATGCTCAAATAAGATGTAACGAGTGTGACACTAGAAAGTCATTCCCGTGACATCATGTTAAAATATTCTAAGGCAGCACAATACTTGCAATACGTTTAATACTGAAAACACTTAAAAACCTTATTACCTATATTAAGTAATAGATAATATTTTATTAAATGAATACTACAAAAGATAGGAGCCAAAAACATGGAAATTGTGTCACACCCATTACAATGGTAAAACCTTTTTCTAGCCCTCACGAATAGTAATATTTTTTTAAATGTAGATGTTGCCATTGTGTTAAATAGTACAAAGAAAATAGTACACAAAATCAATGTTAAATTAAAAAATTAACAATATATTAATCCTCAGCAAAATTGGCAAAAATTTTACATTTGCAATAAGATTGAAGAATCAAAAGAGTCCATAAATATCTTGGGTCGAAGGGTATTTTTTTTAGTGAAGACTAAATAAATAAAACAAATATATGATACATGATTGCTCTATGAAAAGTTATACTCCATTTTTAGCAAAGGGTTCTATATTTTTGCCTTAAGAGGTAAAATGGAACCAAAACCCATTTATTTAAAAAAGATGATACACTCATAAAATTCGGTTAGAGGGTTTCATTTTAAAACAATAAAAATATTTTTGGTTAAAGGGTGTTTTTTAAGGGGGAAAGTTATCGTGAAGAAGGTACCACAGCATATGACTTAAAAATGATACACGTATGAAACTTGGTAAAAATGTTACATTTAACAAAAAAACCAAGAATATGAAGAGTCCATAAAAATATAATGAGTGAAAGGGTGTTTTTTCTAAGGGAACGAAAATATTATATAAGCAGCTATAAAAACTATAGTAAAAATGTTACCCTGTTAAAAATTGGTAAAAATATTTAATTTGCTATTGGATCTATGAATCTCAAGCGTATATAGAAATATTTTAGGTGAAAGGATGTTTTTTTTTTTTTGAAGAGTAATGTTAATCTGAGTAATGTAAATATGTGTTTAGGTTCACAAATGGTACGTTCACAAAAATCAGTATTAACATTTCCTTTGTCATTTTTACTAAATAAGTCCATCACATTGTTTTGAATGAACGGGTGTTTTTTTGAGGTTGAGGAAATATACAAAATTTATGCTTAACATCTCTTACAAAACTGGTACCCAATTGAAATCTGATAAAAATCTTACATTTGGCCTAGGAACCAAGAATCCATAAAATTATTTTGGGTAAAAAGGTGTTTTTTGAGGAGGACAAAATGACAAGAATTCAATAACACTGCAAAATAAGTACGGTTTCCTTCAGAGAGAATGGGTAGCAATTTTATTTATTAAATACCTTTTTACCCGTACTGTTGAGGGGGGCTCAGGGGACTCAAAACCCCTTCCCCAAGCCTCCAAAATCATGTTACTTTTAAGGTTATTATCATAATGCACATGAGTACTGAAACTTTTTCGTAAATCTTAGAGATTTAGAGGGACCTCACGTACTCGTAATCATTTAAAATTTGAAAATTTTATTTTTCAAAAAATGACTGATATCGAAATAATAAGGTTAGTACAAGACCATGATGGTTTGTTTCTTCAACTAAAAATCTTTTTTCCATATTATATTAAGTAAACCTTTTTTCGAAAAAATACATTTGCGAAAAAATGATGAAGAATTTTGGAGAAAACAAATCAAACATTCAAAAAAATATTAATGTATATTGAATAAATAACCTCGAAATTATTTGTTGAAACTGAATAGTCTTATTTTTTCTTAAATTTTCCGGAAATTAAGAATATAGAAAACTTTTTTTTTTAAGATTTTGACAAAAATCTAAAGCCTTAAAATAAAATTAAAACAAGAATAAGAAATAAAAAGTAAAAATATAAAATGCAAAACTGAATTTCAAGTAAATGCCCTAATAACAAGGTTCGTTACGTACCTAAGACTCTTAACATTTTTAATTTATGTTTTTGTTAAAAGAATAAAATAAATACAAAAATATGACAAGAAACATGAAATTTGATTTTAACATTACTATGTAAAAATTCTTAATAAATGAATTTAATCTTCAAACGTTTTATGCCATTTGAAAAAAAAAATTGAACGTCGTCGTTTAAACATAAAATATTTCTTACATCTAAAATTTTCAAAAATAAAATTACAAGTATAATTGTAAAAAAATACAACTACATTTATAACTATTGAAAAACTACGATTATCGTTGTAAAAATAAAATACATACAATAAAAGTAATTTCAATTTATAACTTTCATCTAAAAATCCCAAAAAAGTCGTCGAAATTCGTTAAGTCACTTACCAGAAATTTAGTTCACGAAAAGGAAGATAGTTACTGTTAATTCCTATCGATTTCAATACATTATTTTTATTTCAAAAGTAAACACATAAATTAAAAAAAAAATACATTTTCCATAACGGTAGCATTTATTTTGGGCTTAAGAAAAGAAGATTATTTTACCCTCTAGAGAATTAACAAAGTCCCATAACTACAAAGTTTGAAGTTTGAATACACGCAGTCAGGCAGAATTGTGAAAACCACTTTTTTCGCTATCTCTATTGTTTTAATGTTGTGTCAGATTGTTATTTTGATTTATATTGTTGGCCTATATAGGTACTAGTATTACCTATCAGAAATTAAAAATACTCCGATTGTATTTGGTACACAAAATGTGATATACATTATAATAATTTTTTTCCGTGTACGAGTCGTTTGTGACTTTGGCATAATGATTCCCTTGCATCGCTCATTAATTCTTCAAACATTGCTATGGGGTAGCTTTTAGAAATGGTTGCACTTACATTACATAGAATTTCATGGACAGACAAACAGAACAGAACAGAAATGTGTCTCCCTAAGAAACACTTATAATAACAATCAAAAAAGCATTTAAAGGACATCCAACAATTAAGGGATAATACTCGCTAAAGAGCACAACAGTTGCTGCAACAACAACAACACACTTTATAGAGAGAGAAAGAGATAAACAGCGAAGCTAGAAAGCAATTTCATCTAAATTATTTAACGTCCATTTAGCATAGATTCCATTAAGTGCTTATGATGCATATCACACTTCCACTCCCACTCACCCAATCCTGTCGTCGGTCGTCGAGTCAGTCGTCGCATAGTGTTGCCGTCACTACTGCCTTCGCCTTCACTTCTAGGACTCCCCCACAAGGAGCCAGTTATAATTTTGTTCACAAATTGGATTTGCTAGCCACTTGCTTTTGATGCACTTTCCTCGAATTCATATACTACACATCTACAAATAGATCCTTCATCCTCAATACATTCATTACAACAACAACACACACGCATACAACAAAACAATAATTATAATGCGAATACTGGCTGGGTTGGGTACTGGGACGGGAGGGGATTTAAGTCGTAATAGCTTGATTCAATTATTTAAATTTTAATCGTGTTAAATGCATTAATTTTCTGTTGTATTTCTATGTGTGTGTGTGTGTGTGTGTGTGAAGGACACACAAGAGTGTCCAAAGAGAGCCTTCGAATACAAAATATAATAAATGCGTCCTAACTTTCTTCACACAAACAAAAAGGAAGGCAAAACTTCCGTTCTGACAGGATGCCGGCGAAGGGCTTGCAAATGCGTTTTGTCCCTATCTTTTCCTGACTCGAAACTCGAAAACTCTAAGCCAAGGAGAAGCAATTTACTAATAAAAATTTAATGAAAAGTTTTTTAATTTTAGTTTTTTTTTTTCATTTCCAAGTTACACTACCCGAGGTTTCCTAGAGAATAAGGTAAGGAGCCCGCATGATGAAGGAAGGCTTTCAGAGGACACACTCTCTATATTGCTACTTAACTTTTGATGCTAAAAACAATAACATTTTTCGTGCACCAGCAGTAGCTTCTGGTAGGGAAAACTAAACTATTTATTCTACGCGCATACACTTTTCGACTGCAGTCCTTGCAGCTGCTGCTTCTGCTTTCAGCTTGTCGTACCTTGCTAATAAAAATCAAAAAAATAAAAAAAAAAAGTTCAAAAGTTAACTTTCGGCCTGCATCGTGAGAAGAAACTTGACCTTTTTTTCATACGAAAAACTAAAAAAGATTGATGGATTGTTGTAACAAATTTATAAAAAAAAGTTGCTTCAAAGTTTTGATTGTTTTGAAACGCCATGCTTAGCCAGAATGTATTCCAATAGGTAACTATGTGTAGGTAAGCTATTATAGAGGCAAGGACTTAGTTGGAAAAGTTTCACTTGAGATTTAATATTGTATAAGAATGCTGCGAAAAACATGTGTTTGAATTTTTAAAAGATTTCAGACCACATTAAATAATAAATAGCAACTTCCGTAGAGTTAAGACTTTTGGGAGCGAAGAATGTTTGATGAACTCGAAAACAGGTGACCACCGTTACCATGTCATGGTAGTGTAAGTAGTTTAAGAGATTTTCACTCTATTTGTGGAAAAGATTTAACTGTTATGGGGTGCTATTGGGAATTTTAATTGTTTTTATTAAACTTTGTGAGTTTAGGCTTAGAATAATTCCTAAAAAAGATTTATAACGTTCTTTTTATAAAATCAGCGGTTTTTAACCCGTTTTTAAAACAGTGCAATGGTTAGTTACGTCTTAAGCTAATTTTATACAAATTATGCTCAGAACTTAACCACATACATAGTTCTCCATTTTTTTTTAAGAAAATGTTTTAAACGTCCCTTTAATCCATGATTGTGGTCCCCTCATGCCAAAATATGAAAATTAAAGAATCGAAAACAATAAAGAAAACTATTTGAACATAATCCAGTCCAGTATATACCGTTATGCAGTCTTTAAAATGCCTCTAAACGGAAAAATGTTATTTATAAAAATAAGGTACAGCGCATAGAGATTGTATAAGCTAAACGTGAAAGAAGATTTTTTAGAGCCTGCAAAAGTATGAATGTTTGTTACAAATGTCATTTGGACGTCAGCATTCTAATTTCTTGATCTCTGTTCAACAAAATAAAAACATCAACTTTTGCTATTTTTTGTTCACTCGTTTCTTTTTTCTTTTATTCAGTTTTTGTTATGTTCCCGTGTACATTTATATAAATACAATTTGAGTGAATATACAAACAAAACAACAATAAGCGTTAACTGTTGCTGCTACTACCACTTTCAGCAGGTTGTCCATGAAGGAGACGACGTGACTCCTTTCCAATGGCAACAGAACGAGGAATTTTACATTTTTTCCATAAATATTCTTATTTTGACTAAATCATAATGAAAGTCTAAAATTAATTCGTATAAAACAATTAGATTTTATAAAAAAAAACATAAAAGTAATTTTTCACAATTTCAATTCGGCTGGATTGTTGTTTTATGGCATAAAAACGTACTAGATTTCCTCTTTTCAGTATTATTTTAGACACAGAATAATTAAAATGGGTAGGTAAACATTTTTTTAAATAACAATTAATGCAACGTTATAACTATTTAACCATTTAGAGCTGTTCAGGTTAATCAGGTTGTTCAGGTTAATCTGGTAGAAAAGTGATGTTTTGCATAGTGACTTTCGGAACGGGAAAGTTTCGATTACTGCAAAATGGTTGTACATGTTGTACGCATGCACTTTCTATAGCTCTGTTAGTACCATACTCTTCATATTTGCTTCCCAGCCTTTTCCAAATGTTTATTGTTCTTTTTGGGAAGGTTTAGCTCGATTTGATTTAACAATTCGATGCTTAACTAAGCCATTTTCTTAATAAAAAACTTTGGCACAAACTATATCACAGGGGTCCGCTGATACTGATGTGAGTTTATTGCTGTCCAGTAAAAAAAAGTTTTGTTTATTGACAAATCGCTTTCACCGCCGTAAATTATTTTTCATCAAAATGGAAGAATTTTCGACGAATTTTGTAATTTGCATTCTTTCTAAAAAAATTAAAAAAATATTATCTGATGAAATGATAAACTTATAGTGCCCCACAATCTTAAAATGCGATTTACCGTCAATTTTACTCAACTCAATTGACTTCACTCAAAAACTTTATGAAATGTAAAATTACAAAGTTCACGTATGCAAATGATTTTCGATTGATGAGCATTACTTATTTACCTCTTCCGATGAAATAAAAATGTATGCTGTCTTTTTCAAAAAAAAAAAAAAAAAAAGAGCTTTTGAAACGTCTTCACAAGGAATTAAGTAAGTTTAAAGAACAGAAATAATTTCTCTTTAAGGTATATGCATACACACAAAATTTACATCACAAGTGTACCTATACACCAAAAACAAACAACAACAAAAATGAAGGAAAATTATTTTTAATACGCCGGGGACACATTGGTGGCGGTAGTAGGTGGTACCGTAAAGCCAGGATCAACTTCCGTTTTCCACTTTAGCCATAACATGAAAGTTGTCTTTCCTGAAACAAAAAAAAAAAAAAAAAAAAATTATTTACAGCGTTAATTTGACGAAAAATCTGAGTATACATTTTTAATGTGAAATACTGCAAAGAAACCTACTTCGTTAAAAGTTTTTAAAGGAAATTTACAACACATATATAAATATGTACTTACGCCATCATGGTTTTGTGTATGTAGTACAACAGGATATTCAAGGTGTTGCACAGTTATGGCGGGATGCTCCACTAAAAAGTATGACTCTGTGCCTGTTTTAGCAAATTAAGGTGAAAATTTATGAACTCTTTATTCTTTCATCTTTTTTTCTTGAGAACATTTTTTACCTAATAAGCTGAGAAATTTATGAAGACAAAAAAAAAAGTTTTGTTATTTGAAGTTTATTCAAGAATTAAAAATACATTCATGAAACAGCTCTTTTTTTTTTAGGTTTTTGTTCTTAATGAACAATATTATTGCTGTAAAAGTTCTTAGGATTGTCACTTGTCACTCAAAAAGAATGTGAAAAAGTATTTCAGGATTGACGTTGTTGTTGCGTCAGAAAAGAAAGAATTTTAATGGCATTTGGCTGCATACGACAATATTTTAGGAATGTTTAAAATATGGTATTATAACAAAAAGTATTGGCTTTAGAGCATGTAGGTGTAGGTATTTGTTATGGAATGATGTGTGTAGAATGTTGGTATGATTATTGTAAGAACACTTGTATATATTCATTTTTAAGGAACAAAAAAGTAAAATACAAAAAGTATATTATTTTCTTTTTATTGCTGAACTTATTTTTGATAATTCTATTTTCTAGAATACTACAATATGATTTATACATGTATTTACAGGATCTATTTGTCCGATTATCAGGATATTTAATAGAATAATAATCATTTACCACAAAAATTTGACCAAAGTATCAACGGTTTAATATCTTATAATAATGATGGAACAAGTAGTTTATTAGATAAAAATAATAAAATTTATTCAGCAATTACGTATGAGCCAAAATTAAGTGAGTCCTTAGCTTAAGTGTGTCAATATTTTGTACCAGATAGTAAAGCAGCAACTAAGCCAACAGAACTGATTCCGACATTAATTCTTAAAGGATTAATAAAACAGAAAACAGTTTACAGAATGTTTACTCGGTAAAATAAAAATTCAACGATTGCGGAAAAATGAACATAGGAGATACTCTTCAAAAACTGTAAGCAACAATTCAGACCAATTTTTTATATTGTCAAGTAAAATTAGCTCAATATCGATGTAATTACACTGTGTTACCGTAAAAATACACTCGAACGGAGACCCAATAGAATTTGTTGGTCTTTTTGAACTTAAGAAGATAGCATCATTAAAAATATCCATACAAAAATCTCATTTTAGGGCTTGAAAACCATTATTTTGTTAATTTTGAATATTCAAGTCTTCAATTGCCATTTCTGTACCGATTTCATTTTCTTAAACTTCTGTAAGAAGAAGAGAATTAAACTTTTTCAACCATCTACTGCACGTCCTGTCAAAAAAGAAAATCGTGGTTTTTAAGTCAAACGAATTTCGAAAATCAGATTTTTTTTCTCGTTTCGTCATTTTCAACAACATTTGAATATTTTATACAATTTTAAATTTTAAAATTGTTTCTATTTGAAAAATGATGGAGTTATTCAAATTCCAAATCCATTAATTAAAAATTCTATGAGCAACTTAAGTGACAGTTTTAATCCTATTTTGGGGAGATAAAGGGCGTTAGTTCCCATTTTGGAGAGAAAACGTCGTTGATTTGCTCTACGTAACTCAATCACTATCGTTTCGAAGATTTTCTCAAATTTTGCCCCTTCCTAGCAAAATACGCTATTTAAAAAAAAAAAACGCAAATCGATTTCTATAAGTTTTAGTGAAGAGGTTGCTTAACCAAACCTGTAGAAAACATAATTTACTTGCACCTACAATTCGTCACCTCAATATTGCAGTGATCTAAACGCTAAAAACCTCGTTTCGAGAAAAAAACACGTTTGAAGCTATGATTTGGAATATTTCAAAAATCTTCAGTTGAACAACTTTCAAAAAAATTTCATAAAATAGTGACTATTGAATTTTTGTTCTCATCGTCAGTTATTTAATTTTTAATTTTCAATGGAATATTGAATATTAAAGTACACTTATTACGAAATCGACTAAAAATTTAGCCCCCTACTTTATTTTTTTTTTTTTGTATCGTAAGTTAAGGTTGACTCTATTGCGTAATTAATAAACTATAATGGTCAAAAATTATGTACCTTTTTATAGGACTTTCAATTATTTAGAAATGAAGAAATTCGATGTTAAATGTAAAAAACATGAAGTTTTAATATTTTTATATTAAAATATCTCACAAACATAACTTCGGATTCAACATGTCAAAATGCCTTATAAAAATATTGTTTGGTTTGAATGCGATTTTCGTTGCAGGCTAGTGTTATCTTTAAATAACTCAAATTTCTAGTCAATTAATGTTTCACTTTTCCTAATCAATTAACCAAGTATTCCCGGTTTTAACTTCAAATAGAGTAAATCAAAACCACCAAAACTCATTAATTTATTCATAAGCTAAATAATTCAACGATTTTGCTTTAAATTCGATTAGGAAAATCTTCTGTTTAACTCATCGCTAGTTCTTTTTCAAGACTTGCTTCAGTGTGAAGATTTGGTCTACATTTATATTCTTGATCTACCTAGCATTGCTTGTTTATATGATGGTTTTCAAAAGTCTCATACATCCCTGCTGGGCTCTACACAAGCCCTATAAGCACCTTTTATTGCAATAGCAAGTACGTGCCTAGGAGGGACGACCCAGAAAATTAAATTTTATTTCACTTATTACTCTACACGATTCAACCCTGTTCCTGATTCAATTTTAAAAGGCCTTTCAATATTGAACAAATGCCAAAAAAAAAAAGACGAATCTCATCTTTGCCATTAAAAAAATGATAATTTTGTTTTCAAATGGATCCACATCGCCATCAGCATATGAAAAGTTCTATCAATTTCTGTTTTCTTTAACCTTTTTTCCACAATTGATAAAAATCCTCCCACATATGCAAACCTACAGTAAACTCTACCCTATACACATTCGACACAGAAGGAAGTTTATAAATTTAATACTTTGTCTAGCTTTGAAAATTTTTATTCCTCTGGCTTTTGTTATACAAAATGAAACCACCTGTAAACCAAAATTGTATTTCTTTAAGCATCATCGTGTGTAAACATAATCAGTGCGGCGGTGGCAATAGTGGCCATGATGTGGGTAGTGCACATAACCCTTCATTTTTACCATCATTATACTAAGCATACACATATATTTTGTATAATATTATGTTTTCGTTCATCCTTTGCCTTAGTTAAACAATCTTCATGATTTTATTTCACATTATGCAAATTTTTATTCATCGGCACTGTGTATGTTGTACATTTATACATATATTGAGGATACAAGGATCTATATACACATCGCCATCGACATCGCATCTCACACCACCAGCTAACCAACCGCACACGTCCGATGCCATTTTGAAGCCCATTCACAAACTTCCGGCAGATGAAAGACCAAAGATAGCGCAGACATTTCACAATTTCTAGGATTTGCGACACATACACATACAGACGCATATACTCGTAACTCGTAGGCATGGGTGTATTTACACCGCAAGGCTCAGGCCGGGAAGGTTTTGGCTCATTTCCGGTCCAGTGCGAACACGTACGTGTTCGGTATCAGTATCAAATGTGGGGTGGGTATCGAAAATCGTGTTTTTTTAACAATTTTTATCTAAACCTCGTAGAGAAAGAAGATCAATGCAAGAGTAATTACAAAAAATATTGTAAAAAATGCCAAAAACGAATTTTGTTTTTGATTTTTATCTTTTTTAAAAATATTTAAATTTTGATGAAACTTCATTTAAACGTTTAATGATATATTTCTTACTTATACAATTTGTTTTAAGCAAAATATTATTTTTTTTGTGTTTGACTTTATTATTTATTTATTTTGAATTTATTTTTAAAAAAACAGCGATAATTTGTTGTGAAAGATGTTTTTGGTAAAAAGAAACAAGACGAAACTTTCGATAAGCTTTAAACTAGTCTGAATTTATTTAAAGTGTAATCAATTATTCGGGCCTTAAAAATATTACAAAACACATGTTCTAGTTTCTTGAAATGAAATCTCTCTTTTTTCCAAAACCATCACAAAAACAGAGTTTTTGAGAAGTTCAAAAGTCGATATCTCAAAAACTTTGTATGTTAGACAAATTTCGATACTAGTTATGTTATTTTCAACTTTATTGATTAAAAATTAGGCTATTTTTTCCAAATATATTTGTCAAAAACACAAAAATTAATTGAAAAAAAAAATGGATAGGTAAAAAAAATATCAATGTACTGTAACACCAAGTTTCATCAAAATCTAACTGTTTTTGAAAAACATAAAAATCAAACACAAAAAAATAAAATTGGGCATTTTTTACAATATTTTTGAGGTAATTGTGTGAACAAAAGTTGTAGATCTTTTTACCACCTACAACTTTTGTATTGAATTTATTTCGCTACGAGGTCTACGTTGGATAGAAAACACACCCACCCACACCCACCCCACTTTTTAGCCCACCCACTACCTTTCCCCCAATATGCTGGTGGGCAATTTATATTTCCCCTTTCATATACCATTTTTCCTAAATTTTCCCACTTTTGCCCTTTGAAAACTGGATTGGCACTGGTCTATTAATAATTTATCGAAATTTATTTATTATAACTAGGGCAACCCGAAAAATATGCTCGAGAATGGTTTTTTTTTGGAAGGCCGCATCGGTAATTTGGAAATACAGAAATGTGTTTCATACAAAACTAAGCGTTTTAAGCCCTATTCGTTAGGGCATATTTGTGCATATTCTGGTAAATATTTCACTTTTTAGAACATATTTTTGGCATATTTTTTGCATTTCAGGGCATATTTTTGCATATATGTATATTTTTTTTCTTCATCAAAAAAATTAAAAAAAAGTCAATCCGATTACATTATATTTTGACAATAGAAATTATTTTTTTTTTTTCGAATATCTCTCAAGGTTGAATGTGAACAATTTGTCCCTCATCGTGGTTGGATCATGGATCCAAGGCGCCAAAATTTGAAAATACGCCTCTACTCTTAAGCATAGAAATACATTTTGTACTCATACAAGTATAGAAAAGGCCACAGGAAACGCTCTAGAACGTAATCAATGTGACATTTAAATAGATGAAGCCAAACGAGCTGGCATTTAGATCATGATATTTATAAATGACTCTATGTACTTGTACCTACATATTATGCAAGCATGTATTTATGAAGTTGAGTGAAATTTGAAACACATTCACATCACAGTGTCAGTGTGTAGATACAATATACATACTTGTAAGTAAATTTAATTTTAAAAATTCAACAACAAAAAAAAGAAAAACAAAATTGAAACAAATCGACACTGTGATGGAGAATTGCTGGAAGGAAGCAGTACAAGATATAAAAATGAAATAAAAACAATCTTGATTTGTCTGAGATTCTTGAAATCGGTTTATGTAACTTGAATTAAATTACCGGAACTCACATACTCTTCATGGTTCCAGGTTAATACAGAAAAATGCTATAGCAACACGTGTGTGTGTGTGTGTGTGATTTTTTTTTTTTATAAAATCCTTACTTAACTAGATCAAAGGTTATTTTTGCAGAATTTTGATGATGAAATTCTTTGGCAGGAAGCAGCACAGCAGTAAAGTGGTTAATTACATTTTGGTACATTAAAGCTAAAACGAAGCAGAAAAACGACTTTCACAACAAATTATAATTTCCGATGTAATTTTGTTTCATCGCATAACCTAGAGCCAGAACATGTTTTTGATGAGTTCAACAAAAAAAAATACAACAAAAAAACAAGGTTGATCAAAATGATTACATAAAAATAAGTAAAAGAAATATTTCAAAAATCAAGGCAAAGTACGAACGCTAAAATAGACATTACCTACATACTTCAGGAAAACATATTGAACTTTTTTTTCATTCAAACAGAATTCAATTTGGAGTGCAACAATTTTCAATTTTTTTTAAGTTATTTTGAATTTTTAATAATTTAACATTACAAATATCTGAGGGAAACAAATCGAAGAAAAAAATACTTTTAAAATTTATTATATTGACTCTTAAAATAATTTACCATTTTAGCTTTTGGCACCAGATGAATTAGATAGTTTTTTGTATTATGAAATTTGTTTTAGAATGGCATTCAATCGTTAGTGCATTCTTAAAGTATAAATGCATATTTTGGCTTACAGAGCATATTTTAACAATACATGCACATTTTTCGTGCATATTTGCAAAAAAAATTAATTTTGACAATTCGTGGAAATAAGTTGGTTTCTTTCTAATGATTTCTAATCAATTTTCTTTAATAGATTTGCTGGTTAAAATCTCAAAAATAGCTTAGTTTTTGAGATACTTATGCATTGAAGAAATGAAGAGTGACCATTCTCTCAGAAATACATGAGGAAATTTATTAAAATCAAGACTTTTAAGCATTCCTAGATTTTGACCAACCATAATTAAGGATAATAGCAGGAAAATACATTGTCTCGTTTCTTTCCCTAATATATGAAAAATGGGTAAGTATACAACTTTTATGTTTGCACAATACGCCTCTTGAAACTTTCGCAATTTCTGAAACCTCTGCAATATTATTATTGAAAATCAAAAAAACTACGGTAAAACTCGTGAAAAAGTGTGGAGGTCCTGAGAAAAGAGCATGTAAAATTCTGAAATAAACTTGGGGCTTACACGGTATTCCGCGATTTTTACCACGGTACCTATCTCTCATATTTATCCACGAATTTTAATATTCCCATCCGTGATTCCGTTATATTTCGCGATCATTCACGTGGTGTTCAAATATTGTTTAACCACTTCATCAGTATTCCACACTTTTGTCCACACATTATTCCGCGCTTTTTGCCGTGCATATTTTTAAACGACTTTTCAGTTTTTTTTTCCGCAACTTTTCAGGCTTCTCTGTGACTTTCTTTGCTTTTCTCTGCGATATTTTACGCTTTTTCTCGTGGTATTAAACGCCTTTTTCATGACCTATCTTGCTATTTTCCAAGGTCTTTAACGAGCTTTCACCAGAGTTCCGCGATCTTTTCCATCGAATAAATCGAATTCAATTTAAATCGAATTCAAATGAAAAATAATGATAGAAAACTCGAAAAAATGCTGATTAGTTAATTGGTAGTACTCCCCACATAATAGTGACAATTTTTCAGGTTTTTGAGTGAAAAGTACAAGAAGGTTAAATTCAAAATGGCTGAATTTTGAACTTAACCTGAGTTTATGTAATCCTCAAGTTTTAGCGTTTACAGATTACAATTATATTGATTCTTATCAAAAGTGATCGTGTTTACAAAATTCCAACGCCAACGATGACAGCGGAAAACACACATAAAAATGTCTCGAAAACGTGTTTTCTTTACTTTTCATGATGTTTCATGATGAAATAGTCTAATTCTTTTATTTGTCTCCCAACAACAAATTTGTTTTTAGTGGTCAAATTTTGACCACTGCTGGTTTCATTATAATCACTTCATACATTACCTCGTTTTTGAATTTATTTTAAAACCTTCTTTTTAAAATCAATTTGCAATTTATTGGGCATATTTTTTCGATAAATAATAAAATTTATTGCATGAGAACTAATTAAAAATTAGCCAAGATTTTTTTTTTAATGAACATGCCATTCCACGAAATTATGTTATTTTATTTACTTCATGGAATTAGTATCATTTTATTAAATTCATGTAAATTTTCAACTTTACAACTTTGCAACGATACCTATGAATTAACATCCAAAAAACTAATAAATTATCTATTTCAGCAATATTTACTTAAAATGAGAGTAAAATTTCAAACAGAAATGCACAAGTATGTACCTAATTATTTGAATTTCATCAGAAAACCATGTTTTTCAGAATTCGAATTCATTAATTAGCAACATTCCCTACATTATTTAAAATTTATCCCTCAAAGTTCACTGTTGGTAATCAATTCTTAATATCTGTTAATTTCATTAAAAAAAGTGAAAATAATTAGCATTTATGAGAGCTCTGTAATGTGCATTGTGTTACTGGTCTTGTTACAATATATTTTAGTTATCGACCGAGAGATATAGGAAATTACACAGATTTTGTTGGATCAACGAATTCTTATTACCTGAACAAATGGTGATGAAATTCGAAACTTTTTGGAAAACAATCAAAAAGTTAAAAATACTCGTACACTTGTTTCGTTTTGTTTTTGTTTACTTTCAATACGGCTCTAGGCTTTCGGAAACATTAATTTTACTATTATTAACCATTATTGTTATCGTTTCTCTTACATCTGAAATGATATGGAGTAGAATTAAACTGAATCCCTTATAATTATCATGTTTCATTTAAAAATTAATCTTTCTCTTAGCTAGTCCCGAAGTCAATTCAAACAACAATTTCGAATAGAATTGAAATATTCATAGAAAATCGCTTGCATTGAAATCCAATGAGAAAACTAATCCAAAATGTTATCTACGTTGGTACATATATAAAAAACGAATTGGAAAACAGGGAAATAGTGTTTCCTGTTTAATTACAAATCAGTTAATTCGATAAAAAAGTATCGCCGGAACGGTGTGCTTCATTTCAGTCCACCACTTCCTGTTCCTCTATAGTCTATACATGCTACCTACATGCTCGTAATTTTATGCTACATTGAACTCCTCGCTTCGGTATGCGTGATTATTGAAGAATTTCATCGTTGCCAACTTCAGTTAAATACACAACACATTTATTAATAAAAAACAATAAGGTTCTACTTAAAATTCCAAGTTTCAAAGGTTATTTTCTCATTGAGTAAATGAAATAACGAAGAGTAAAAATAAAAAAGTGAAGAATTGGAAGAATTGGAAGAGCCACAAAATTCTTCAAATAAAACAAAATGAAAAACTATGAAATTTTTAACCATAAATAAAACTCATTACCATGGCAGGTCCCTAACATGAATATAACAATTGTCTTATAATTACTACTTTAATTTAAAGATAAATTCGACTGTAGGGCTTCCAAGCTAAATAAAGTTAAATTATGAAGTATTATTTAAAGCGTTTGGAGAATGAATGTGCTTAGTAACATATTCGAACATTTGAGAACCTACCTTTATATTTTTTTTCCACAACCAAAGTGTATGGACAACTGACCGTCATCTTAATCTCAAAAAGATTCTTAAGGCGATGAAGAAGTACTTAAGAAGCATTTAATCTTCAAAACTTTTCCTTGAACTTTTTCTAAAACTATCACTCAAAACTCGAAAAGTTGTTCAACTGCAAATTTAAAGTCATCGTCTTTACTTTCTGCAACAAATCAAGTGTAGGACCCAGCAAATAAAGGCAGAATCCGACAAATTAATAGCGAATCCGGCAAAAAAACAGACAAAACATGAAAACCAACAAACAGACCAAATCAGAAAATTAACGGTCAAATGCAACAAAGCAACGAATGTACCTGACAAATCAACTAGTAGATTTGGCAAAATAACAGACAAACACACATTTTGTGGAATGACTAGCTCATGAAGTACCAAGGCCTAGTCCCTAGTGACTCTCTCAACAGTTTCTTGTATGCGTGTTGTTTAACAATAACAGAAGGGACCTTCAATTTTTTGCCGGTGCCGAACAGTTAGCTGAGATGAACTTTTCATGACATTAAGGACTTTTGAAGGTTTTGTCAATTCAACGCACGAAGCAGTTATTCTGAAAAATTTATTGTGGCATAGGCTGGGAAATGAGCCCAGACGTCTGGCATTATAGTCCATCGCATTTATCATTGGGCCAAGGGGTACTACAAAATATCAGACTAAGTCAGTGGGCGAATTTAAAACTATTTTGGCAACTATGGTCTTTTAATTTGTTTCTAATGCTAAATTCAACACGTAAAATGTTGCCTTTACAATGAGCTGATTCTCTAAAACACTCAACTATACACCATACGGATTCTTCGCCCCTTAAATATCTTTTCAATTCAAAGTTAATCGATGGAATAGTGCGGATATACCTGAAGGGTGTGAGTTTGGTTGAATGGATTCCCATCAGCTGGTATAGCGGGCGATGGCAAGCGGTGCGGCTGCAACGCATTGGAAATAAATGAATTAGTTGAAGGGTAAAACGTTTAATATAGAAACTCAAAATTGCTGCGAGTGAATTAATAGAGTAGATGATTACAAAGTTTGATTACTTTAACATGAAAACGCAACGACTTTTTGATGAATCCCCAAAAATTTCAACCGAATAATTCCTTCATAGCGTAGCGTAGGCAGGTATAGAAGTAGACAAAAGCAGCCGGTAGCTATAGTAAGGTATAGGTATGTGCATAATAATAGTTCATAGCTCTGATGCACCATATTACATAGTAAAGGCACTCAAATTGGAGCTGGTGTTCTGCTGCTAATTGGTCAAATCGGTCGATGTAATTGCAATCAAAAAGGTAATCCGCCAATAGCGTGGAATTGCGGCATGCCAAGTAATGATGAATGTGGTTCTGCGAACGTTCTGTTATCGTTATATTCGTTTCAGTAGTTTCTGTAGGTAGTAAATAGAGTAAACGCTAATTATAATTGTACAATGCAACAACATGCACAGACCAAAAGGTTAAAGTTAAATGAGAAATTCTGCTACGGCATCATTTTGTTCCGGAAATTACAAAATGCAAAAAAAATTAACTTTCCTTTGGGTAAAAGGAACGGGGGTTCGGTCGATTTCGGAACAAGCCAAATGAGTATACCTACTTTAATTTGAACCTTAACCGATATTGTACGTGAGCTGATATTATATGGTAAAAGGGTGTTTTAAAGTTTGCTCTAATTATTAAATTGTAGAGAAGTGGGATTCTTAAAGGAAGTGTTATATTTTTTTTGTAAAAAATCCATTATTTAAACGGTTGAATTGGAAAGGACACAACTTATAGTCTTAATGAACCTACTTTATATCTTTAACTTAATTTTTGCTTCCGCCTGATAAGATATTATGTTCATGATAACTGAAAATGTTTTTGATTCAGAAAAGCGTCCTCTATTTAAGCAAAATGTTTTCGGTTTTGAATCTATGTATGTTCGAGCGTTAAATGTACAAACTGAACTTTTCCACAAAGCACGTAGGGGACTAGAAAATAAACTTCTGCCGAATGAAGTAGGATTATTAAAACGTTTAACTTTAGTGTTTTAAACAGAGGAAATTAAAGATAATAGACTATTATTGAACACAGTCGGTGCAAATGAAAAAAAAAATGAGAAGATGAAAAAGAAGTTACCTACCTATGGACAATAGAATCGATATGTTTTCTTACTTCCAATAGTTTTGACTGCTCCTTTCTGAATCTCACTTGTAGAAAGCTCATAGCAGGCTTTTTTGCACTGAGCACATTGAAAAAAAAAGACTGAATGCTTTAAGTCTTCTAACTTACAATAGTAGTACTAAAAATGTACTTTAACTGTCACACTGCAGTTGATAAAATGTCATAACCTCAATGATAATACCGCATTTTTTGATTATTAACAATTTTTTCATTATTAAACATTTTTAATGTAAAAAATGTTAAAAAATCAATTTTGGATAAAACAAAATTAATAAAAAAAACTGCATTTTTAATTCTGTGACTAATAACATAATATAATATATAATAATCTATTGATATAACTGTCTTTTTAAGGCTAGTTATAAACTTTTACATAAAAGTTAACGAGATTTAACAAAAAAAAAACAGTAGAAAATTAGTTGGACCACTGACTGTGGTTCTCTTTGCTTGATACGTTTTTTGTCAAAGTGTTGTTTTTTATGGAATAATTTTTTTTTTTATTTTTTCTCTGACTTTTTGAATCACCACATTATTAATTAATCAAAAAATGCAAAAAAAAAATTAAATCCGTTTTAGTATATTGCTTACGATTAATTAAAATATAATATAATAATAATATGTAATCAAAATTTTAATGAATTATATTTTCAAATTAATTTCTATAAAACAAAAATTCACGCAACAGAAATTAAATATTTATTATTAAATTAGTACCTATGTGTGCAAACAAAAAAAAAACACACAGATTTAATTCCAAATTAATGCGTTTACTCGTATTTAATGTAGAATAATATCCGTTATATTATATGAGATGCTATATGAGTGTATATGTTATAGCATAAACACTAGCAGTAGTTATTTAAATTTCATACTTATTTGATATAATAGCATAAGCTTTTTATTCCCTAGTATGTATTTCATTTTGGTCAGGGTATTTAAACAAAACCACTTGCTAAACCTGTAAGAGCTTTAAATATTATTTTTTTTGCATTTGAGTATTAATTTTAGGAAAATTTTATGCACATAATTAATAACCTTGAGAATATCAACTAGCTTTATGCAATTGTGTGTAACAATAGTTACATCACTACAATTATTGCACATGAAAATGAGATAAAAGTATTAAAAATATTTAAAAAAAAAAAATCACATATTTGCAACTCTACATGCTGTTGGCATTCCTCTTGCAATACAGTCCATGATTGTGAAACTGGACTTCAAGCTATATCCTTTTGCAGTTAATCCTGCTTGGAACTATCTTCCTCCTAGACACCTTTAGTTAAATTAAAACTACTGCCAAAATATTGCACCTGAATAGAAATTACAACACTCAGAGATATAATATTTTTTTTATCGTTTGCGGCTACTGAATATTCTTTGAAATAAATGTAAATTATTTGCTGGAATGTTAACGTTCGTTCGAAGCAATTGTATTACATTTGATCCACATTGTAATTCTATTGCAGCAAACATTATGTAAAACTACCCATTCGTTTGGAGCTCATTTTTATGAGTTGATTGCGGCATATACGAAAATGCTTCCCACATCTAAACATCTTTTCGATTACCAGAAAATTCTATTGCTTGCAGCAAACGAATTAATAGTTTTCGAAGAAGCTCTCAAGAAAGTAGTTTGTTGCATTGTTTGTTGATTCAATCACCAGTGTCACGATGAACTTTTTTTGTATTTATTCGTTTGCATAAATTTTTTCACCAAAAAGAACTTTAGAGTTTGCTGAAAAACAATTTGAAGTCAAAAAATTACTTTTCAATAAATGAAAAGTCGTTTAACGCAAACGATTCGTTCACTGATTTTGTTTAAATGCATTCTAAGCCAATCATAAATTACATATTCCGCAGTGGAATGACAAGATACCCGCTTCGTAAGCAAGAGGTAGCCGGTTTAATCACAGATGTAATGCTGATCTTTTTTATTTTAATCGTTCGCAAAAAGTGTTTAACCCACACGAATTCACCAATTTGCTGCAAACGAATCTGAAAAAATGTCGTTTGGGCAATTTCGTTTGCCGCAATCGATTTGTTCTCCCAGGGAACAAAAAAGCAAGAAACTTTGATAAAAAACCGTTTCTAGGCTTTAAAAACTAGTGTTAAGTCTTATCAAGTCAATAAGTGATCAGTTAATATTTCGAGCTAAATTAAAAAAAAAAATGTTCACAGGTTCTTACCATACAAATCCAAACCAAGTAACGAAACAAAATTTAACTAATATTTCTTTAAAACCTCATAAATTCTTAATCCATTGATTTTTGATACATTTTTGAGAAAAATCTTAATCATTTTCTCTAAAAGTAATACCAAGGAAGATACGGGAGGTATAAATGTACTAAAATCTAAAAAAAAACTATGTTATTAGTGTAAAAAAATTTGTGTAGTAAATTTAATAAGCTTTCGTTTTTTACAATATTAATTTTATTTTCCGTATTACGATAAATTTTCAGAATATATTCGAAAAACAAAAAAAGGGGGACGTTCGTGGCAAATTAATTTTTTTTTTTTTTTAAAGCAATCCTTATAATTCAAATATTAAAAAAAAAAAGAGCTTGAGCTGATATTATTTCACGCTGCCTTTTATATCATTCTCTTGTACTAAAATGTATCAATTTAAATGTTAAAAGTCGACCGGAACAACAATGGCTTTCAAATTTAAACAGCAACACAAAGCTTTTTCAAATTAATTTATAACAACTCCTTGAGCTATCTTATTCAAACACATTACTAACTGTAAACGGCACTCTTATAGTGATTTAAAATCTCCAAATATTCGAATAATGTTTATTCTCTTAGCCGTACAATACTTTTGTAAACTTTATTTGTACTTTTTTTATTCTCAAAGCCGATTCAAACAAACTTTGTAAGAAAAAAAAACTATACCTACCTTTAAAGTTTGTATTTTTTCTTTTTGCTTCTATGGCCAATTTTAGTTAAAAAAGAAAAGAACTAAGAGCTCAAACACTCAATAGACATACAGAATTTTAAAAGTATACAAAAACTTTGATTCCCAAGTCCTATAAACTATGAAACTTAAGTTCATGACATATAGAGAGCTCCAATTGATAAAAACAACATTCACAGTCGAAGTCGATTAGTTGAAACACAACACGAAGAAAATTTGCTTAGTGAATTTCATAGAACTAAAATTTGAAAGCAGAATAATATCAAAAATGTTTCACACATTATCTTATTTTAACATAAAAATGTTCTTAAAAAACACAAGCACAAAGTTAATCTTAAGTTATTATGATGTAAAGAATCCTGTCAAGACTGACAATTAGCAAAAGTGACGTGTTCAGGAAGAAGAAAGAAATTAGTTTAAGAAAAACTATTTTACTGTTGAACACAAATTTTACTTTTTCTATGTATATTTTCGTCAACAATTTATGATTTATTATAAAGAAAAATGGAAATAAGCGGATTGGACTGTACAATATTTGTTCAAAATTTAAATTGTGTCGTCTATGTCTGATATAGTCAGACTTACACCCCATTTTCCGGATGTTTTTTGTTGACTTGCACCCCTCCTATCCCTCCTAAAGCAAAATGACAATAACAATAAAAATAAAACTCACCAGTAATTGGAGTTTTTCGAAGTAAAATGTGAGCACAATCACGTTAAATTGTCTAACATAGCAAAATAAAAAAGAAATAATAAAAAAAAACAGGATAGAATAGCAAGTTGTTAAAGCTCTAATAGTAGTACTCCAGAGTTTGAGTTCTATTCCAAACATCCAGCAACCTAGGAGAAAACCATCTAGCTCAAGTGTACTTAATGGGTGGCAATTTCAAGTTGTATTCTTCTCAGCAAAAGTGATAAATTTATGTGCGTTCTCAACTTTTGAGCAGCTAGCACCAGCCACCGCCGCCGCCGCCGTTGCCGTTGAACACAACGACGTTAACGATGAAGATGGCAATGGAGGATGTTTTTCTTAAACGAGGTGGCGGGCGCTGTGCTCTCATAAATTACTTAAAAGGTATTCAACATCAACGCACAGAGTGCTGTTTTGTATACAACTTGAAAATCCAATTTGGAGTCTTGACATTGCCAGTGGTTCGAAATCAAAAGGCAATATATTTTGATTTCAATAAAACACTAAACACGGTTCCTGGAAATGCCATTATTAATATATGAAATTTCTGCTTAAACAGTTTAATATTGAAATAATATAACCGTCATGCTGTGAGTGGGTAAAATTGAATAACAAAAGTATTTCGTATGTAAATCTACTTCAACTTATACATTTACATCAACAGCTGGTAGTTTTTCGTCGGATGAGTGTTCCCAAGCGCTGAAAATGAGAAATATATTTGGAATTTGTAAGCCTAAAATAATTAAAATACAAAATAAATAATAATAAATCTGTGTGACATAAACAGGGTAAACAAATATAGGCAATGAGATATCACATTTTGCAAAGCTTGTTGCACTGATTACAGGCCGGTATGTAAAAATTCCCTAACCTCCGCAAAATCTGAACTTAGGGCCAAAAAACGGTTTTGTGGACTTTTATTACCTTCAAAAAATCTAGCAATGTCAAATTCTTACCCATTTTAGATTTTTTAATGTTTTGAGAAGTAGACATTCAACAGTGCAACAAGCTCTATAAAACGTGATAAGTCTCCGCCAGCGTATATTTTGATTGTCACACAGTGTAATTTTGTTTCATTCAAAGATATAAGCCTAAAATATTTAAAATATAAATTATGAAACCTTTATTTCTATTTTGAAAATACATATTTCGAGTGGCTGAAAACACACATTTTATGTAAAATCAATTAAAGGTAATTTGAGAAAAAACGAAGACAATTGCCAATATCAGTAGCAGTCTTATTTATAAATCCATTATAGTGAGTGCATAATTCAATGCCACTATCAAAAAAGTGTAGAGATGTGTTAAGTTTTGTTTTTCTGAATTTTTTTTAATAGTCGGGCGAGCAAAAGGAAGAAGAAGCGCTTACCTGTCCGAAAAAACCTGGGCAAAGATCGACGAAAGAAAACAATTTCGAGCTCGAAACTAGAGTCTACGTATCGTATTAGCTGAAGAAGCAGAAGAGGCCACAAATTGGTGTGATAGCAGAACTGTTTATAGAAACACTAAGGAGCTTTCTGGTGTACAAAGCTCAAAACAACAACTGGTGAAAGAACTAGATTGTTCCCTGCTTCATTCGGATGAAGACCAGCTCAAAAGGTGGAAGGAACACTTCGATTCCAGCGATGCGCATCCAATACCTTTTGACCCAACCGAAGCAACAAATGTAAGAATTCACACCACACCTCCCAGTAGAGAAGAGATCATTGCCGCAATTCAAATACTGAAGAACAACAAGGCGATAGGACTGAACGGTATTCCTGCAGAGCTCTTACAAGCAGCACCAACTACATCGAGTGAGCAACTGCATCCACTTGGAGCTTGGAACTCTGAGTGCTTCCCAGAGGAGTGGAGAAAGAGAATGATCGTCAAGCTCCCGAAGAAAGAGATTTGATGCAGTGTAAAAACTGGAGAGGTATTTGCATTCTGCCTGCGGTTGCCAAGAAAGCAGCAAAAATTGTGTTAGAGAGAATAAAGGAACATCTAGAAGACACACTCGACGCCGAACAAACAGGTTTTCGCACTGGTTCATTCTGTGTTGACCACATAAATACTTGCGTATAGTTACTGGCCAGTACATCGAGTATCGATCACCACTCCACCTACTGTTCATTGATTTTGAAAAAGTATTTGATAGTGTCAACAAAGAATTTATTTGGATTGCCTTACGCAGGAGAGGCATTCCAGATAAGTTAATTGCTACTATTAAAGCAACTTACGATGGACGTTTCGTCATGTTTTACATAAAAAAGGTTGTCGAATGAATTAGAAGTCCAATGTGGAGTCAGACAGGGTTGCATACTGTCGCCAATATTTTTCCTGTTAGTGATAAGTGATGTACTGCATGCAGCTCTATTGAACGGAAATGGTGGAATTCAATGTAGTCGGAAATCCGCATTCCAACTAAAACATCTGGATTACGAGGACAACCGACGTATGCTTACCCTCTCATAGGATCATGGATCTCCATCAAATGACAACAAAGGTGGAGATAGAAGCAGAAATCGTGGGGCTAAGAACTTAACACGACAAAAAACAAAAATGATCAGCCTTGGAAGTAACTCAAGTCAATATTTCTGGACAACCGGTTGAGAAAGTAGAAGACTTTCAATATTTTTGGAGTTTTATCTCTAACAAAGGCGGAACCGAACAAAACGTGCGTCGCCAGCCGTATTATGAAGGCAAATGCTGCTTTCGGAAATGCTGTCCAAAGTATGGAGAAATAATTCTATCAGCTTAAAGACGAAGCTAAGACTGTTCCGCTCCAATGTTGAATCCGTGCTTCTATGTAACTATAATGGATTTAAAATCATTTTATAAATAAGAATTTATGCAACGTTAAATAGTGGCTACATATAACTATCTCAGAGCTTCAACAACTTGGAGCCTAGAAGACTTCTTTTGTAAATGTTTTACCTATCTTATGATATTAGTTGATGTACGTAATGAAATAATCAGCCCTACAATCATTAATTGGAATAATATGTAAGACAATATATTTATAATACTGTAATAAAATACACTGTTGATTTTTCCAATAAATTTAAAATCTACGGGAAAATTATTTATAATCTAATAATAACTTAAAATGCATCAAAGTGGAAACACTGAATCCCATCGAATTCTACAAACACAATGATGATAACGCAGATTTTCCCTGCCTGCAATCGGTACTCTGAATGCATATATTTGCAACCGCATTCAATAGCAATATCACATGACAATTCCATTGTAGCGTGAAATATCAAATTTTCCAGAACTAAATGCTGTGCTGCTGCATTAAATATTTTTGGTGAGTCTCTTTTTTTTTTGATAAATAATCGCTCCCGTAAATATTTCCATTCAATCATCATTGTTTGCATTTTTAATGTAAGTAAGTATACTTTGCAAATCCACAAACTACAAAATTTCGTGGGTAAATTTTGTATTTTAATATTTAAAATTAATCTCTAAAGCTTTTCCGTATAAGTAAGTATGTGCATAAATTTAAAGCAATTTTCACACCAAAAATCACTCGTTTGGGAATTTAATACGAAACAATAAGTGCACACAATTTACATCATATCACGATCATGAACACACAAATACACACAAACACAAATCTATTCAAATCCAGAATGAAAAACATTTATATAAACTCAAAAATGTCCTAAAAGAGATATTGGTATTTTAGAAACGTAATGCACATGCACTGGGGCGTATGCGTGATATTTATTTCAATAAATTGTTTGATTGTAGATTGTGTTTGTATATTGGTATGCAACAATTCCCTAGGGATGAATATAGCTGATGTGGCTTTGGATATAAATGAATTGGAATTTTATAGTCCATCAAACTAAAAGAACTTGTGGAAACACATTGCTGGCAAATTGATTGACATGAACGATAGACGATAGGGTTTGGGGTTGGGCGCCATTTAAATCTATGATAGAATGTTATGGATGGAGATGGAAGGAATGGGCAAGGATTTCATGGTGTATGGTAATTTGTCTTGCTTGCGATGTGTAACAGGTATACCACATTAGCACATGAATCGAGTGATGAAACGTATGTGTTGTCCATTTTTCATCGAGAGTGCTCGTGGCTATATTCTATACTTGTATCTTGAATGATTATAGTGTATGCTAATGGAATTGAGTGGATATGGGAGTGCACCCTTGCGATAATCTTAGCCTGCGGTGTATATAATGGAAGAGAGTATTTCCACTCCATCATTTTGACCTGATTGCCTTATTGCGTTTCCAGGCACCATATCCACTTTAGCCAATATTTGTTTAGTGATTGAACCGTGCAATATTTCTGGTCAATATACACATATTGGATCTATTCATTTGGGTTTATATAGCTTCAGAGATTCACTTTGTCCTCAAGTAGAAATTCATTGGGGAAGGTTTGTTGGCAAAATTTGTATAGTTGGATTAAACAAATAGTATATTAAAACATTTGCTTTTGGCAGTGCTTAGTATGCCACCAGATACAATGATAGACTGAACAAACTTAGTAAGTGGTGGAATATTTATACAATTTGCATTTGTGCATAATTATGTGAAGAATTTCAATTTCCAATATCCTTATCATTATGATTCCGAATGGCGGTTTTTCTTTATTGTGACATCTCTCCGAGGTTGGGTCGAAAATTTTCTAGGCCGGAGCATTGATGTTCTCTGTACCTAGATATACTCGTTTTGCTAGGTTGGGGTCATTTTGCGTAGGTATAACAAATTTTTGTACCTTTTCAAAGTGTATGACCTTGCACCTTAACGCTCAAAATCACTTTTTTTTACATTTTCCTGTTTTGTGCATCACCGCCGCCGCACAGTGGGGTGAAATGGAAATCTAGCGTGCCAAAACTCCTTTTAGATGAATTTACCTATTTAATTGATAAAATCGAGCTTATGAACTCTAAAAATTTGAAAACAAAGGAGGGTTTTTCTCTCGAAAAGTCACACACTTCAAAGTAATTTCCAACAATTTCAATTTTTTTTTAAATAAATATCTAAAAAAATTAAGGGATTTTTGTTTGAACTGTTTGAAAAAAGATTTTCCACCTTAAGATTACTAACGGTCTAATGGACATATAGCGTTCTTTAAAACTATTAACACAAAAACTCGAATAGATAAACGAGTGGGGAGTAGTGGGCCATGAATTTTATGAGGTTTTTGGCGGGCTTTTCAAACAAAAATTGTTGAACAAAATTGATTATAATAAATGATGTGAATTATAACCAACCAATGAAAAACTAAACACCAAGAGCAACAGAAAAGTAAACAAGGTTTTACAAAATCCAATAATTGATTTTGTATGGGCATTATGGGTCAATTGTTTCCTGAAAATATCAAAAATTTTCGAAATTTTTTTTTTGTAAATTGACTTTTGGTGCACTAGACTCCTTTCTATCCCATCATGCGCCGCCGCCGCCATCATACAGCTATGAATTTAATGAGTTTCATGAAACTTGGTTAAAAGGGTGTTTCAGAATCTTGTCTTGAAATTCAATTTTTTTTATTATTACATATTTTTGCTTGTTATTTGCAATGTTATTTTTCATATTGGTTGTATGGCAGGTACCGTTAATTTTGGTCCGAAAAAATAATTATTATTTGTAGTTAAGAATGACACGTAAAAATTATTTTTTTACTACCACTTAAATTCAAGTGGATAAGGATACAATAAAAAAAATTGAAACTAGCCACAAATGAATAAAAATGATCTTCTTTAATAAAAATTTCTCTAAAATTCAAATAGCCAAGAAGTTTTTCATATTTAAGATATAGTCAAAGGTTAAATTTGAGCTGAGTTTAGTCCATGGACTTCCATATGAAATTTTGTAACTCAACTAAAAGTCAAAAAATGTAATCAAAAACAGCTTACCAAAAATCTTAAAATTTTTCAATAAAAAAAAAAAAATTGATGGAAATTTGATGCTTATTTAATCCTCCAAAACTAAATTTATTGCCAAATGTTTTGAGATTCAAATGAACTTTGAAAGTGGCAGAAACAGAAGCAAACATGCTCAGAGAAGATTTGCATTAAAACATTGAACAGAAATCGAATAAGATGTCTTTCGGCGACTTCTTATGAGATAAATTTTAGATATTGATTTATTATGGATTTTGAGAGCTAAGTTTTTCGTTTCTATTCGATTGCATTATATTATAAATCATTCATTGAAACATTTAAATGAACTAAAAATTTAAATTTGAAGTAAATAATTTAGTAAGAAAATGTTAGAAAATTATTAAACTAAATACTAAAATGACTCAAAATCACTTCTTATATGATTTGGAGTTCCAAACTAATTGATTTATTTAAGAAAACATAATTTTTAATTTTGGAGCGGTTTTTAAAAAAATGATTTTCAATTTATAAAAATATTCAAATCAAGAAAATATTTACATAAATGTGCACTGTTTGCGAAAAATTGATTTTTCAACAAAAAAATTTGATATTTTTTTTATAAATTTAGATATCAAATAATCTTAAAACTATGAATCAGCTTTTGAATGGGAAATTTTATCAAAATCACTTAAGTCGTTTAACAGAAAAACAAAAAAAAATTGTTTACAAAATTCAGACAGACAGACAAAATTACTAGACCCACTTTTTTGAATTCTCTATCATAGTAATGTCATGTCTGATTCTTATCTCAAGTTAAATTTTTTTTACGAATCTTAATCTTGCCCTATAATACCTATATCGCAATTAAAAAAAAACCCTATCCTAAGATTATACATAAAAGCAACACAAAAGAACAATATTTTGAACAATAATATAGATAAATCGTGGTTCTAATGTGTCACAGCGTTTTTTTTTTTGTAGTTTTTTGATCAAAAATACCCCCGCAGATAAAGTCATTTAATTAACAATATCGACAAAGCAATAAATCATTGAAATTTATGAGAGGAAAATAGCATGAGATAAATAATCTTTTAACCACCACAAACGCTATTTTGGTCAGTATAATTTACCTCTAAATTAAGGAGTTGATGTTTACTTTGATAGCCATCTCTTCCCAATAAAACAAACAATAACGCTCGTTGAGCAGTGTGTTTAATCCCAAAAAGATGTTTTTATTGCTATGTATTTTGAAATTAAATATTTACAAATATCTAAATATATGTATCTTCTCCTATTAAAGAACACAAAAAACCATCTTTCCTTTAAAAAAAAAACATATTAACAAACACAATCAAGATTATTACTACAAAAATTAAGTGCAGAGTAACTATTTTCTCGGGTTGGACAAAAATAAAAGAAAAAAAAAGTGAATTTTCGAATATAAAATAAATTCACAGAACACAATATACTCAATGAAATGTGTGTTCAACATTAAGTAGTGAATATTTATAGCTTTTTTGGCTTTGGCTCTTCGTAGAAATTAATTAATTTTTGATTTATTTTTTTAATCGTAGTCGCAGTTGTAAACAAAAAAAAAAACAAAATATTCCTGATGGCGCAAAGATACATATGCATAAAGTCGGAAAAAAATTATACAAAATTAATTTAATTTACAACAAAAATACATACGATAATCAGATTGCACTTGTTGTCTTCAAAACAAACAACAAAAAAATGAAAAAAAAAAAATAAATCATTTTCTCGAGTACTACTCTTGAAAAGCTGATTTCGTTATCTCTTAATATACGACTGGACTCTTACTCCTATATAGTAGCTTCAGATTTTTTGAATAATGGATTGTAATTTCGAACGAAATGTTGTCTATTTATTAAAGTTGTAAATTTACGGTAAGTGGTTCGGTTCGGGGTAATAAATAAAGGATTCATTTATCATGAGGAAAATAAAGCAATGTTAAAGTTGTTTTCAGTTTTTTTTTTTCTATAGGATTAATTAAAAAGGAGGCATATACTCGTACATACTTGAACAAGTATATGTATGTATAGTCAAAGGATATAATTTAGTCACATTTGGGTTTGAGGTGAAACCACATTAACACATTAAAAGCATGTGTGACAACAATGATTGATTGCTTGTGATTGTTTGAGTTGAAATAATTAGGGTATCCCCTTAATGGTTTGCATATTATGATTTTTGTTTTGTTCTCTTTTAACGTGTCTGTGTGGTGGCAGATGGAGATTTCAAAAGACACGTTTCTAATAATTAAGGTTCAGGTGGAATTCAAATCTTATAAGTGGAACGTAGAGTCTAATCTATCATCAGAATTCAGGACTTTTTTAACAAGACTCTATTGTGCTTCGTGATTAGAACGAAAATAATAACATAATTAAAGGAGATTGTAAGGGTTGAAAGAAATTCCGCTATTTAAACAGTCTTAAATCAAAGCAGGTAGTGTCATAATACAAATATGAATTACAAAAGAGGCAAAGCTTTGTATTAAGAAATAATACACTCGTCAAATTAAACCAAGGACTTCTGTAGCTTAAGCCAAAGCAAGCTACAGGATACATAATGGCGAGACCTTTTCTCAGAAGGGGGTGAGGGAGGCGGAGAGACTGGTTGGCTTATCTTTCTCAGAAAGGCAAAAATTACGGATGGCAAAAATAAGGAGAAAAAACAAATGAAATAAACTATTCGTTATGAAATACTTTCTGAAATTTTGTAGGCGAACAAAAAAATGTTCCAGTTATTTCAGTTTTGTAAACTGTGTTGTAATGAAAAAAAAGTTACAAAGCTATCTATATCATGCAAGTAATAGCTAAGGAAAAATGCACAAAAATATAGCCAGAGTATCTAATAATTCCAAGTGAAGATTTAAAATCTAATTTTATTAACTTCCCATTGGAAGTTGTTGTGATTGGTGCGATTTGTCGAAGTGAAAATTTTGACATTTCTCGATTGTTTTGGGGTCACTAGAGTCCGAATCCGTTGTTTTTGGAAAGATGCCTGTGTGTGTGTATGTACACTGAGAGAACAAATCGATTGTGGCAAACGGAAAAACTGCCCAAACGACTTTATCGTTTGCTGGATAATTTTTCAGCTTCGTTTGCAGCAAATTGTTAAGTGTGTTCGGGTTAAGCACTTTTTGCTTAGGATACAAAAAAAAGTTGGGCGTAGTACCCGTGATTGAACCGTATTGAACGTATCGAGTATCCTGTCGTTCATATCATATCTTGTGTTTCTTGCATATTACAACAAAAAACTTTTTGGAGAGGTTCTTCACAAACTATTCATTTATTTGCTGCAAACGATAGAATTTTGTAGTAAACGAAAAGGTGTTTAGATGTGGAAAGCAATCAACGCTTTAAAATGATCTCCAAATGAATGGGTTATTTTGCATTATGTTTAATGTAATAGAATTATAATTTTTGTCAAATGTAATATAGTTGCTATGAATGAAAAACTTCTGCGGGAATTGTATTAACTTTCTAGCAAATGATTTTCATTTAATTCAAAGAAACGAAAACAAAAATATTATTTCTCTGAGTGTACGTTCGTACGTTCGTGACATTTTTTTTTTATTTAAACGAAATTCACTCAATTTTAAGATATAATTTAATGCTTTTGAATTCACTTTGTAATGTTTATTTCGAAACTATTTAAAATGTTTAACACAAAAACTTATTTTTTTATCATACAAACATTACCTAGCACTCCCACTATCATATTTTAACCATGAAACTTTGTTTGAAAAAAAATGTCTATCTGGAAATCTAAAATATTCAAAGCAAACAAAAACCATATAAAAGTTTTTCACCAAAACTGACTTACCACGTAGAATAAGCTTTTAATTAACCCTCACTAAATTATCAAAATTTTCACAAAGCAAACATGTTCATTTAGAATATGAAGTTAAATTCTTCATTAGCTTTAAATTATAACCAATTATGACTTATCCTTCAAACAAACAAAAATATTAAAGTTTATGAAATTTATTCAAAATTATGTAGTCTCTCTTTTATAGAAAATCTTTGTATTTTTGTGACCACTGGTGAAATTATAATTTATCTCAAAAAAAAAAAAAACAGAAATGAAACGTTAGGGGAAAAAAATTAAGTTCTCCGAACTTTTGAGCTTAATAAACTTATGTTCAGCAATTCATTGAACCGTTTACAAGTGGAAATCGTAGTTTTTCATTTTCATAGAATAACAAGCTCCAGTCTACAGTCTACATGCAGACCACAATAATTTCGGAATTTTCTTCTTTCAATTTAAGATTTTTTTATTTATAACTTTTTTATTCTTTTGATTTTATGAAGGCTTAGCAAAAAAAAAACTTTAACTCAACTCATTTATTCAAATTCAAACTGCAAACTCTCATAATCAACCTCAAGTAGAGTTTTCATAACCAAGCACAACAAAAAAAAAAAGAAGAAAAATAAAGAAAAACCAAAAAATTAAAAACAACTACAACAATGAACAACAAAAACCCTTCGACTCATTCAGAAATCAGAACTTGTACGAGTACAACAAAAAAAAATATCAGCAAACAACAAAAAAACGACCCAGAGTCACATATTTTACATTTTTATTCATGTTTCCTCATTTGCGGAACTGAGTGCTACTTAAATGAGACAGAAATGGGTTGACTCCTGGTTGGTTACCCGGATAAAGGACATCAGAAGATGGCAACACAAAAAAAAATTAAACAAGCTAAAAGCATTTAACCATATACTCGTATAAATGTAGATGCAAAAAATTAAGCCAAACAAATGAACTCTGATTTTGGTATTTTACGCTGCCATCTGGTACTGTTTTGCACTGGCCAAGGATATTTTATAGAATAGTAGCCGGCATTATAGAGGTGGAGCGCTGGTCAACCAGCGGGATGGTTGAACTACTACTACTAGGTACTTTATCTCTTAAAATCCCGGAAAGAAAACGCTGCAGGACACATGTGGTATATTGCGAAAAATCAAGCTAACTAAGGTGGTTTTACTGACCAGAGAGCGTTTCTCGTTTGTGTGTGTTTGTATATGCGCGTATTATCCGCAATTTTTAAGCCAACAGCTTCACCCACAGCCAACCCAACGACCCGAACATAATTTTCTGCGCTAAATTATAATATATATATTTTTTTTTTTTTTTTTGCTACCCATCCGTTTTTGTGTTGCAAATTTTATAATTTACCATTTTTTTCTGTGTCCAACGTCCACCGTAAAACACCACATTTCATACCTCTTATCCTATATCAACTCAGTTCACTAACTCATTTCATCATATGGTTGGCTAAGAGGCGCCACCAGAATAGTGTAGAATAGTGTTGCACTTAACCAACGCGAACGGTGAGGATGAAGATATGGTGACCAGGGGCCATCAACCTTCTGAGGAAATTTATTTTTGGTCGAAATAGCTCATTCGAAATAAAAGTAGTTATTTTTTAAGGTTCGTTGGGAACTGCCTATTGATGTTAGAAGTATTGGTATTGGTACTAAATGACAAGTTAGTCGTTTTCGAAGTAATTCGAAGTCGAAATTTTGATAAAACATAACTTCACAAAAATGTTGAACCAATATACCGAGGGTCTCCCTACATCTGTGGCATACACTTCAAACTTTAAACGCCTGCGTCCAGAAATATCTTTTTTTTTTATTTTTTATTTTTCATAGACTTTCAACTATTTATAGATCTGGACCCTTGTTTCTTCATTTCGGATCCTATACAAAATAATTTTTATATTATTTTTGCCATAAAATTACCGAAGCATTTAACTAAATATTTTCTTACAACAACAACAAAAAAAACCACAACTCTGGACACCTTAAATGGTAAAGAACTACAACAACGCTCATAATAGCAATGTGAAAGGAAGGATATGCACAAGGTTCTTCCTCACAAAAAACCCCACACCGCAGATGTAACCATTTTTTCGGAAGCGGCGTGATGGTCTGATGGTATAGCAGCGTTTGTGGCTATATAGTGGTGTTGTCTTCTAGTTCTTTTCTAGTTGATATAAATTATTATTTTATAAATGCATATCCTTAAATTGTAGACTTCTATTTTGTTTTTTGCTATCCTGCGTAGCATAGCGTCACCTTTTTTTATGAGTAGGTACCTACTTTCATGCATTTATTAATTTTTATTATAATACTAATAAGTGATTCATTAATTGTTAAAATGGAGCTATATAATCTTACCACCTTATGTGCAATTTTTTTAACTGCCACAATTATTTAATTTTAAAGATCATTAGAGTTCAATAGGATCGATGTGTAATGGATAGAAATGTTTCTTTTAACTGCGTAAATTCATATTTAAATAGAAAAAAAATAGTACGCATACGCCACAGTGACCCACTTCGTATTGTATATAACTCTGGATGTACATTATAGTCTGGGGAAAAAATGGACATTTTGACTTGAACCCAAATTTTCTGTGGAATACAAAATATTTTGATGATTTCTAGAAAAAAAAGGGTGCTGAATACGAAAATGCCGTGTCTGAGAACCTTGAGGGTTTTTTGTTATGCAAAAATTTGCATTTCACTCATAACTCGGTTAAAAATCATTTGATGAAAAATATCTTAACGCAAGTTTTCTTAAGCATCGAATGGACAACTTTTTGAGTATTAACATTTTTTCTAACTCTTACAGGAACCGGGTTACAGTCTGCGAAAAAAGCGTTAAAATTCTAAAAACTGTTAAACTCTGTTTATTTCAATGCAATAAGGACAATATATTTAACAAACCAAAAATTTGATTGAAAACTCGTTTGAAATAATTCCTAAATAATCAAATTTGGTATGCATGTTTAATTGACCCAAAGAAATTAAGAAAAAAAAAAAGTTTAGGTTTGGGTCTTGCAATTATGTCTATCCGTATATCTGTCTATCTGTCTGTCTGTCTGCAATTTTCTTCAAATTTGGTAGTTAAGGATGTTTGGTGATTCCCTAGAGGGAAGGGATCTATTGAATCACTTTATCACTCAAGTAAGATTTAAGCCAAGCAATAAATTGATGTGAAGCTTATTAGTAGGGAAAAGATAGGTCTTGATTGGTATCGATGCAGTATATTTCCCGCTATTACAGCTCCAAAGTTCCCCGAAATCTCGAAAATATATCTCAATATAGCCTCCCTTTTATTATCATTTGTATGCAATTATGAATATATTTTCGGGAAGTTAATTATTAACGTCAATTCTCTTTTTAATTTTAATATAAGTCCAGTATCAGAAGAGTACATTCAAATATTTTAAGTAAAACGGTGTTGTTTTGGAGAAAAATAAAGTTTCGGACCAAAGAACTACGTTCAATTCTCAATATTTCTCGACTGCTTTTCTCTATGTGAGAGTTACGTTACGAACGTAGGCACAGATGACAACAGACTACATTTATGTATATCATAAGTTAAATCGTGATTTCCGTTTAACTTGTGTTAAATTGGCCAAAGCTTTCGTCAAGTAGATTTTTTTATTAAAGTTGACATGCTTGTGGCGTCTCTGAGTTATTACGCTTTCATTATGGTGTCCCCCAAGGATCGGTTCTAGAACCAATTCTTTACAACTTAAATACATCTGACTTTCTTAAATTGCCAGGCTGTCAAGCAGCAATTTTTGCTGATGACACACTGACCTTATATTTATTTTTTTGGGGACTTCTTTATGTCTTGGAAAATTTCGGTAATTGCCATAGACAGTTTATTTAAGTGTCACATTAAGTTTAACATTGATTTTGACTTCTAAATTCTACAATATGACTCTTGCATTTCTTATCAGAGAAATTTAGCTGAATAATGCATGAATTTTAATAATGCTGGAGCACATCTCCTTCCAATGCAAGCCATCACTTAGTCACTAAAGACCAGATAAAAAGCAAACAAAAAGATTAAAAAATTTGCTTACTGCGAGTTTGTCATTAAATCAATTAGAGCAAAATTATACAAAGTTACGATTCATAATAATTGAAAACCACACCAAGCTAGAATCAAACCTCTATTATCCTATAATATTAATCATACATACTATTTCAGGAGAAATCAACTTTGAAAAAAAAAACCACGATAATGATACTTCTAACTAAAATTATTTCATATCAAAATTCAATTTCGTGGATAGTATATTCCTAATTACTATACCAATTTGTAAACACGTACACTTCCGGCCGTTAGGGACATTTGATGCTTTATTTGGAATATCAAAATACACACTTTGCTAAACTAAACCATATACCCGTCCATTTGTGAATTTATTCGGAAGTAAAAACCTCAAAAAGCAGTAAAAATACAAAAATTATATTAGCCTAGATTTTATTCTAATAATGATTTTAATTTTACATTAAAAAAATCTTTTTTTGGCGTGTGTGTGTGTGTGTGTGTGTGAGTGTACGGGCAGTCAAAAAGTCATCAATCAACCAACTGTGACCAGAAATAAATTTTAACCAGAAATCCACAACGGCAACCATGATTGAACCGTACATCCGGCAAAACACTTTTTCAATGGTATGAAGGAGGGGTCCTCCAAAATTGCATTCAAAGCATTCTCACTACACAGCCTATTCGTATAAACCTACGTTACTCCTACATATCCGAGTACATGGAATGGAATGGAATGAATAGTATATTAAATCATCTGGTCACGTTTTTGAATTATGCAAAAGGACTATGGTACGTTTGGCTAACTGCGGGTTGGTATTGCAACTATTTTGTAATTTTCGCTAGTCCTGTGGTTATTCGCACAAATATTAATTTACATTTTTGGGTTTTGATATAGCACAAGTTAAAAAACACCATAAAGGGGTAAAAAAAAACTTGAAAAATAAATAAATAAATAAAATCCTTGCTTTTTTTTGTTGTATACATTCACAACAACTGAAGCAATTCCAGCAAATTTTAATGAAGCACTTCCGCTGGGATGAACGAAACGACGACGACTACGACGGACGGACCTTCTGCGTTATAGTTTTCAAGTTAATATTGTGTTGCCCTCAGGGGGGAGGGGGGTGATGGGGAAAAAGATACAAAAAACTAAAATTATGAAAAAAAAAATATTATTTACGAACCATGACCTTTTAATGGTCAAAAGCCCAATCAACAAATAAAAAAAAACAAAAATAACGAACCAACTGATGTTGGCTTTATGTTACATTACCCTCTACTATATCTACCACCATACCGATGAACCGACACGGACCTAGGGAGTACCTAAATTTAAATCAGTAATTTGTTATGCAGAGGGAAAATATATTTTACAAATATAAATTCGTTTGAAGATATACAAAAAAAATATTATTACATGAAAGGGTAGTGGCAATTCCCGACGAGGTTTTCATATGAATTACACATTTAATTGCACAGTTGACTACTGCTGGCTGATTCTAATTTGAATTTTATGGTTTGGTTAAAGAAGCAATGAACGAATGCAATTTGAAATGCAGAGAGGGAAGTTTTTTTTCTTTTTTTTTTTTTTGTAATTGTATGAGTATAAGGTCGATATGAAAATGTATATTAGGTAAATATTGAGTTAAAATACTATTTAAAGCGGTTGGAAATTGAAAAAGGACTCTATAATTGGTTCTTAATATTTATTGAGGTCATATGTATAGCATACATATATAATATGTATTGAAGGTACAAATTATGGTATAAGGAATACAAGGTATAGTGCAATCATTAGGAAAGAAAAAAAACGGTTTTGTGAACATTTTTGAAGTGAGTCAAATTTTGCAATGCCATTGCATAGAGGGTTCTAAAAAAAGCTTAAATTCAAATATTAAATTCAAGTATCCTTTACCTCTCCCTTAGGCCGCCATCTTTATAAGAAAGATGACTTTTTATTTTGCGTATATCTCGTAAATAGGTGACCTTAAGAAAAATTATGCAGCTTCAATGGTACCGGAAAAAATATACACTATACATTTTTGTTTCTTGAAAAGTTATTATTTTAACGTTTATTGACGATAATATCAAAAAATTAATGAACTTTTTAATGTTCATCTTTCTTTGTATTACATATTTTTTTGCAGAGGACAACTTCACCTACAAAAACTCTGTATGAGATTTACCGAAAATAGAAAATATTTATCAGAGTACAGAGCTGCAAACGTCGCTCTGATGGTATTTCCTCAAAAAGTAATACAACTTAATAAAAATAAAATAATGCATGGTTCTTATAGAAAGTATAAACTTAAGTAATTTGCACTATAAGGGTGTGGGTATTTCTACCCATGGCGGTAGGGGCTTAAAATGAAAACAAAATAATTAAAAATCAACGGTAAGGCTTCTAGTAAAAATATAATCCGACTCTGAATCATAGAAATCTTTGCTTCATTAACTTTTCCAAATTGACTTAATGTAATCAATAGGTTTTGAAAAAAATTATGTCAAACTCAAAATTTAGGATATAATTTTTTTTTCAACCATTGTATACAAATTTTTTCACGATCTTGTAGTTAAATATTGCCTACCTTATTTTAAAATGTTATTGTGCCCTTGTTTATACTTAATCGAATTATGAAAACCAGAATGTCTTACGTCTTCTATGCAGTTCTTAAGAAACTTAAAAACTACAAAAATAATATTTGAAGATTTTTTTTAATTTTTTTTTTTGACAAATTTTACTTAAAAAGTGGGTTTTGTAATTTTTAATTTTCTTAAGAACTAGAAGACGCAAGACAGTCTGGTTTTCATGGTTCGATTAAGAATAAATAAGAAAACAATATCATTTTAAAATAATGTAATGTTTAACTGTCTATTAGTGCAATTATTGCAGAATATTATTGCAAAAAAATATTAATAAAATTCATTCGTTAGTGGCCAGGCCATGGTGTACAAAAACGTCAAGTACGACTTTGAAAAATACACTGATCGAAAAAAGGTCCTATTTAAACTATTATTTGGGATGTATTTGTTTTCTATTTTTTTAGAAAGGTCATTATGCCATATATATGGTGTTTCCATTCTCTGCCGGACACCCTGTATGTAGCAGGGATCAACAAAAAAAAAATCGGAAAAAATTGCACCTTTCCACCTTTAAGCAAAAATATTTTACTTTTCCTTATAACATATTTATTTTGGGAATGTTTTTAAAATTTTGTAGCTCTTCAAACCAAAATTTATTGCGCATATATCAATTTCGTAACTCAAACGCAATTTTTGCCTACATAATACCTTACAAAAGAAAAACAACCGACTTTAAACTTAAGAATTTTGCTATTTCTAATAGATGCCATTGTCAGAAATGAACTATATTTAAATGGGACCCAATGGAGACCATCAGCTTTCAAGTAGAAAAAAAAAAATATTAAAATGTAAAAAAGTTCGGAGCTAACAAACATAAAAAAAAAAACAAACAAAAATACAGTCATATTGATATCCACCATTTTGTAAGCCGGTTAAAAAACTCAAAATTGAACTCCTTAGATCTAAAAAATCCTTAGATTAAAAAAATTAGCTTGCAAAAAAAATTGACAAATCAATTTTTTGAAAATTTTGACAGTTTCATATTGGTTTTCGTCTTATTTAAGCGGATTCTTTAATTACAAAAAAATATTTGAGCTATAAATTGAGATATGATTTTGACATTTATTTTAGATTTTTGAGCTGTTTTAGAAAAAAATAGGAATGATTCAAAAAGCTTTTGAGTCGTAAACTTTAGTTTGGAAAGCAACAATTACTGGCAAACAAGATCTTAAAAAGATATTTTTTTTAGATTTTTTCCATTATGTTCAGCGGACTGGAAGTACTCTTATGAAATTGAAAATTCAACTATAATATGACCCATGGTAACTACGAAATTATTTTTTACACAACAAATAAGCATTCAAAAAGTCTTAATTTTTAACATCAAAAAAATAATAATGTTCTTATTTTCGTCTGCTAACTAAAAAAACTATTTTAACATTAAAAACGAAGTTTTGTCAAGCTTCTTTCACGCGTTTTAACGCGCGTTCTTACGTGCGTTTTTTCTCTTATTCATAAGCATGTTTTGACGTGCGATTTTATGAAAACTTAAAATAAAATTAATTTAAATATGGGATTTATACCTACCTACTATCTCCAAACACTAACAATAAGCAACAAATAATAACATTGGCATTATTATTTCTATAAAGGGTATACTCTCCAGCAAGAACAAAAATTTAAACAGTGATTTTAATATTTAAACTTGACATAACTATGATCTCTATAATTGGCTAGTTCGAGTTCCTGAACCTGCATTCTAAGCTGTTCCTTTTTTGTTTCATTTAATATAATATTATCAAAAATGTTCAATATTCTCTTATTTCATAACAACAACAACAAAAATGCACACAAAATAAAACTGCATAATGTTTTTATATTTGTACAAAATATTCATTGGGATTAAATTCAATTTACCAAGTGAAGCTATTTTTAAATAATATTCAAGCTAAAACATAAAAAACAAAAAAAAAACTATGTACAGGTATGTGAATATGCTCATTCAAAGTACATATAAAACTTTTAATTAAAAGGGGATTTAAAAATTGACATTGTGTGTGGTGTATGAACAACATATTGTGGGATTAAAAATGCCAGTTTAGAATCACTGTTTTTACTTGGTTGACTGGACTGGATTATCAACACGCAATATTTAGTTTTTGGGTTCATATAATTGGAAAAAAGGATTAATATGTATTTGTTTTTTGTTTTTCAATTCAATGTGTTTAATTTCTCTTTTATATTTTTTGTTAATAAAGAAAAAATAACAAATTTTATGCTGTATTTATTTATCGACGGATTATGTTTGATTTTTTTTTTATTGTTTTGGATTTTGGTATGTATTCTGGCTTAAGTAGTCGGCTTGTGAATTTTTATTAAAATTAAAATTTTTCAAACTGGTTGAACTTAAATATATTTATTTTAAAGCAGTTTTGTTTTTAATTGCAGACAAAATAAGGTTGTTAAAGTTTAAAAGGTTAAACTAACGTTCATCTATGTATATATCCCTTTTCATATACTTATGAATTAGATTGATTGTTAGATACTTAATACCACCTAATTTGCCTATTTCAGATCCAAATTATTTCTTTTTTATCATATATTAGGTACCGTTAATGTTGGTCCTAAATAAACCAATACTTGCTCTATAGAGCAAGTAAAAAAATCATTTACGTATTTTTTTCTATGTATATATGAATTCATATAGAATTTGTAGTAATTAATATTATTTTAATTTTTAAATTATTTATTTATATACGGTTAGCACAAAGTATTAGTGCCACATTGATATAATGTTGAGTTACATCATAAAAACTTAAAATTTTGCTTTTAAAAATACGTTCCCGGAAATTATGAAGGCATATGAAAATGATGGGTATGTTCCCAAAACGACTGTGTTGGTCTTAGACCTATGTGAATCTGAATTATGCATTATTGTATATCTACATTTATTAATCAAATATGACTTCCTTTACAAAAATACGTTTTTCAGCAATTCCAAAATACCTACGAAATACAACTTTTTTCAAGTTTTTAAACTAATTGTATGATAAGACACCATATTCAAGTGATATTTGCATTAGATTCTGACTTTAAATACCAAAAATATTCAGATTTACTTCGAGAACACAATATAAACTCTTTTATAGTTCAAAAGCGTTCCCAGAAATGACGTTCTCGGAAATGACGTTTTGATCATTATTATCGTTTAGTTTCTTTATAACAAAATCAATCGAAATATTTTTGAGGTTTTAATCATTATTTTGACACAAAATTTTAATTTTCATATCTATTCATCCCAAAGCAGGGATGAATGACACTTAAATGATGTACACTGCTTAGATATAAATCAAATTGAACTTCAATTACCACTTTAATTAAGTTTATTCATGCAAAAGATTATTTATGGAATGATAAACCATTTGAAGCGCCATCTGAACGTTAAATGAATACAAAATTGATATTTTGTCACAACTTTTATTTAAATAGAAATTACGATTCTTATAAGTTTCTTTTTTGTTTTTTAAGACACTTGAGAATTTTTTAAAGAAAATTTTGCCTTAATAATGCTAAGAACACTAGTAGCTAATTGATTTTACTGTTTTTTTTTCCACTAGAATTTCAGATTTTGAGTTATGGAACCGTTCCCGGAAGGATTTTTTTAATAGAAATAACAATTTTTTAAGCATTTTAATTTCAGTTTTTCAGTTGTTATGAGAGCGTTCCCGGAATGATTTGTTGAGTATATTTGATGGAATAAAATAAAACCTGAGACTTTTTTAAACAAAATTTATAAATTTAGAGATTCATCCCTATAATTATATTCGATAAATATGAAGTTAATACTTTAATATAATGTAGTTTCGAAATCGTATAAATCTTGTTAGACTACAAAAATGTATTTCCTTTGTTTTTAATACAATCTGTCTATGTATACGTTACATTTCATTGAATAGGTAGTCAGTCAAAAAATTGACCCCCTTTGCAAATTAGGTAAGTACTTGATTATTTTGACCTGCGATTAAACAATATTATAGAAATAGAGGAAGAAAGCACTTTATTTATTCTTCCTCTAAGGCCCAATCGGTATAAACTTGTGTAAATTTCACTGCTACAGAAAATGAGATGCCCATTTTTGGCAATTACAAATAAAAAAAAAACTTCAAAAATGTTTGATTGTACGTTTTTGATGTCATGTTAAGAATCACGTTCTATCGAATTACTATTCACAGACATGCTTCTTTTAAACCACGAATGCCCCTTCCTTAGGAACCTAACCTGATTGGAATTAAAACAACAACAACAAAAAGAAATATCTACTACAAAAACAATTACAGACCATGAGTTTTCCTTTTCCGCAGCATTTAAATTCTTTATTTTATTTTTTCCAAACTTTTTCTCTTTCTTTTTTTATTAATTTTAAACTTTGCCGCACTCATTTTGGCAATGGCCCCAATTTAGGGGGATAAGACCCTTTTTCTATGAATGGCGTTCGCTTTCTTTTCGAATGAATTCAATTTTCCATATATATGTATACACTATACCGGGTGATGGCGGTACTGGTGTTGGGTACTGATGGGTGCTGTTGATGCCGCATCCATAAATGGAAATCGGTTGAAATGAATTTTTATTTCATTGTTGCGTATAGAAAAGTTTTGTAGTTGGTTCCATTGCCACCACCATCAAAACCAACAACACAACAGCACTCACTGTCACTATGTTAGAGCAGCAACAGCAGCTTGCTTTACTCGGCTCGACTCGGGGCTGAACACAATAACTTGACCCTATTTTTTTTTTTATTGAAAGTGTCATAAAGGAACAAGGGAGGCAAAATGAAAATCCATTTAATCTACCCCGACTCCTTTTTTTGCTACAATTCACATTAATTTTTGTCGATTTTCCGGAAAACGTGCAACGGTGACGGAATAGCGTAACGAAAGCGAACCAAACGCAAGACGTTATGAATTTTTTTTTTTTTTTTTCATTTTCATTTTCTTTCTTTTCATTTCATTTCATTTTGTTGTAGGATATCCTTTTTTTTTTATTTTACTACTCGAAATCGAAATGTGAAATGAAAAGCGCCCAACTGAACGAAGGATAAACATGAAAAACCGAGAGAATAAAAAAAACATCAACGGAAAAAAAAAACTTTGCAATTGATTAGTCTGGTGACCTTTTTTCGAAGCAAGACGCAGGGACGTTGAAGACGTACAAAAAAATCCGTGATTATGAAAACTTTATCCTCCTCGATGAGCAAAAGAGCTACCAAGCTGAAAGAACATCGCTTATAGAACGCGAGTTTAGTGAGTTAGCGAATGAGAGAAAAGAGTTCGGCATGAGGCGCATGAACTCGCTCTTAATATTCATTCAGAAAAAACTATATTTGCAAAAGTAGCAGATTTAATTATGATTTGCTCAAGTCAATTTGAAAATTTAAGCAAAATCAGCCTTGTTGTTCTTGAGAATTCATAGAATAGAGGCTTTTAAGAGATTATTTATTCATTCAGGATAGCTGAGATAATATTTCAAGGAGAATAGTTGGAGTAAGTTTTTGAAAAAAAAAAAAAAAAAATTATGTTCTTAAAGTTTTAAAACTTAAACCCCCTCTTGAGTTTAAAATACAAAGAGTAGAGTTTTTTTTTACAAATCCAAAACATGCCCTTTCCAAGTTAGACAAAAACTCACATAGACTTTAGTTCAACTGAAAAAAAAAAAGAAAATTGTCCAAAAATCAAACAAACAAAAAAAAATTAAGAGTAGGGTAGGGTACCGAACCGATTAAGGCTTAAGTTGAGGCCAGAGGGTATGCGGTCTTCGGTAAATTGGTCTCAACAATTTTACGCTATGTTTGCTCACACCACCTTTCCCGTCTCTATTCGTATTGACCCCAATAAACGATAAACACTTTTTGAACTTTTAATTTCGTTTTTAAGACCGTCAACCGGACTTTCGGTCCAACAGACTATTTGATAAAGAAAACAAAAATGGGTGGCCGGATTGGTCCTATTCAGTTCTTCTTCGTCGTGAGTCTAAGGTCGAATATAGGCGGTCACTTTTTATCAGTGGGTTGTGTATACCGAACTCAAATTTAAACTTTGATAATTTGCTCCTGAATAACGATTATATAAGAATTTTTTTTTTTTCTCTCAGTTTGTTTTCGTCTTCATTCCTAAAAGTCATGCTTCGTCTTCCAATGTCTATCTTTTATCTGTGTTGGCTGTCAAATAAATGCTAATTACACTTTAAAATCAAACCAAAAGAGAGGATGATTTTTTTGTTGTTTTGTTTGGAGTGTAAAGAGGGTCAGATTGTGATTAATTTGGTTAAGTTATCATTTTCGTTCATTGAGTACTCAAGACAAGAATGATCCTTAATAATAATAAAACCGGATACACTATATAATTTTTTTCGATTTTTTTTTTATTTGTCAATCTTCTGGAAAATTATTATATTAGAGAGTCCGATTTGGGAGTTTTAAAGTGGATAGTAAAGAGGTGTTATTTTGAATAGCCCGCTATTTCGGTAGCTGTCACTTTTGAAGCTGTCATTTTTTGACATTTGACAAGTAGAAACTACGCTATTAATAAAAATGGAACGATACACGCTTCAACAACACATTGAAATTATTAAAATTCACTATAAAAATGGTGAAAATTTGGCAGAGACGGTTCGTAAAACTAAAACATTTTTGGGTCGTCGTGAAGCACCTTGTCGGACCGCAATACAGAAATTGGTGGACAAATTCGAGCTGTTGGGACAAGTTAGTGATGTGAAGAATAAAACCCGTGCACGTCGCTCAAGAACAACTGAGAATATTGCTGTTGTAGCCCAAAGTGTTGAAGAAAACCCAGGTTTGTCCATTCCTCGTCGTTCTTTGGAATTAGGCATTCCACAAACGTCATTACACCGTATTTTGCATAAAGATTTGGGTCTTAAGGCTTATAAAGTTCAGTTAAGACAAGAACTCAAGCCGGCTGATCATCAACAACGTCGTGTCTTTGCTGATTGGGTCCTTGAAATGCATGAAAATGAACCGGAATTTCATCGAAAAATCATCTTGACTGATGAGGCCCATTTCCACCTCGGAGGCTACGTCAACAAGCAAAACTGTCGCATCTGGGGCTCGGAAAACCCAAGAGTTATTGTTGAAAAGCCTCTCCATTCTCAACGCGTGACTGTTTGGTGCGGTTTATGGTCCGGCGGGGTCATTGGACCTTACTTTTTCGAAAATGAGGCTGGAGCAACAGTTACGGTCAATGGATTGCGCTATTGAGAGATGATTAATGATTTTTTATGGCCTGAATTGGATGGTATTGATCTGGACAACGTTTACTTTCAACAAGATGGCGCTACGTGCCACACAAGCAATGAAACCATCGATCTTTTACGGGAAAAGTTTCCGGACCGTGTTATCTCTCGAAGAGGTGATCACAATTGGCCACCGAGATCTTGTGATTTAACACCTTGCGACTTCTTCCTTTGGGGCCACGTGAAAGATAAGGTCTACGCCAACAGCCCAGCATCGATTCAAGACCTCAAAGATGAGATTCGTGAGGCTATCGAGGACATAGGGCATCCACTTTGCGATTTGGTTATGGAAAATTTCATGAAAAGGATATGGTCCTGTAAGCAGGGTCTTGGCGGCCATTTGGGTGATGTTGTGTTCCATTATTAACGGCAGACCTCTTTATAATGAAATAAACATCCGATCATTTATCTCCAAAAATGCCATTTTTCTTTGAAAATCAAAATACACCTCTTATTGGAAAACCCTTTATTTGTGAATAAATTAATTTTTGGTTAGTTTCATTGAACTTTAATTTATTCTATTTTGATGGGTATTTGTATAATTTCTAATTGGGAAACATTTAGAACAATTATGTGCGCCATCATAACATTCGAAATATTTGTTTGCTGTTTTATAAAAAATTAACTACAAACGAAATGATTTAAAATTTTTTATCCTGTGAAATTCTTTTGTATTTCCTTTTCAACAACATAAAATTATTTCTAAATGAAGTTCATAATAATAAATAATGAATTAAGTCTCAAACAGATTTTCACATTTTTTGTTTGTAGGTATATTTAACTTTCATGTATTTAAAAACTCTATCGAGTCCAATATCAACTAAGCCTTTATTTATCACCATTCCTCAAGAAAATAGGATTTCGACCTTTTTCTAAGATTACCCCAATTTACCCTACCTAAACTACGAATATCTAAAAATCCTGTAATTCTAAGTATTTCAATTGAATATTCTTTAAACATTTTTTTAATATCTGTGGGGCTTGCCATATATGTAGGTGGGTCATGTAATTGAAAAAACAAAAATTGAACTTTAAAGCGTGGCAACCCTATGGCTTGACGGAATATTGCAAAGAAACCCAAGCGAAAATTGTTTGTTTCAACACTTCGAACATAATTGTGTACCTCTTAAGTATTTTTGATGAGGTAAGGTAACCCTTAAACTTTAATAACACTGTGTGACAATCAAAATATGCGCGGAGGAATCTGATTACAAAACGGTATGCAAAAATTCCGTAACAGCCCTAAAATCTGGAGTTAGTTGCAAAAAACTGCTTTTTCGACCTTCATCCATTGTAAAAAATCTAGCTTCGTCAAATTTTTTCCCCTTTTTGAATTTTTTGGAAAGTAAACATTGCGACCTTTTCAAATATGTAAAAGACATATGGTTTGGTTAAACCACCTAGACTGCAGTGTATAAACTGAACAATCCGTCATCAATTTAAACCACATTTTTTTTTAAACAACACGCTGTTTAAAAAATATATTCAAAAATTATATTTATTTCCAAACCAAACAAGATATTTTTTTATGAAAATCGGTGGAAAATTTGCTAAGAAAAAACATTTTTACAATTCAACCCATATACAGAATTTCGAATGTTTAGATACCGAAAAAATGTTATTTTCGATTACCTCGCCAATTAAATAGAATTTTGTAGAGCTTAGGGCCAAAAAACGGTTGGAAAAATGTAGGTTCGTCAAATTTTCACCAAAATTTTGATTTTTTTTCACTGTTTTGGTTCTTTTTAAACATTAAGACTTTTTAAACAATTTAAAAAACATGGGGTTTGGTTTGAACCAAATTTTTTCTGGTGTCCCTGTATTATAATAAATATAAAATTTGTTATCTTACCAAGTTTTTAACCGATCTTTATAAAAATAAATTGCACGACTGGGTCGAACGTACTTGCTCTTATAGATAAAGTTACTAAATGTATGTGCTAAGCATTTTTAATTAAAAATTTGTAAATGCAGTTTTAGAAAAAAAAATAAAAAAGGATAAAACTCGATGACTAAACAGCTTCTTAAAGAATTAAACCTCAAAACAAAGTATGCATTTTAATTTCTTCTATAATGATACTTTGATACAGAGCCGTTTTTTTAAGTAAAAAATTATTTTTTCTATATAAAATATTGCAATTTTCACAAAAATGGTTCCAACGATTTTAATTAAAAAAATCATTGTGACTTTTTTGGATAATGTCTACCTTTAATGAAAACCATATTTTTCAAAAACCGGTATTAACGGTACCTGCCATATAACCTTTTTTCTTAATTCTGATTTTCTCCTTCATGACTCAATCAATTTCGACCATTTTTTTTACATGAAAGCTTTTAAGTTGCTGCAATAATGTTTGGTAAAAAAAAAATTCTAAAATTATTGTTTTGGAGTTTAAAAAAAAATTTCGAAAGCTACGCAATACTTTTTTTCAAATTAAAAATGTTTTGGTCAGACCAGACTAGGATTTTAACCTGGACTTTCCATACACTAATCGAAAGGTTACGCTACGACGACGTCTACACAATTTTGAGTACTGGATGTACTGGATGCGAATGTTGTGTGTGGTTACCAACACTAACTCTTTCATAAATCAACGAACAGCTTATAGGTACCTTAAGGGGTATAAACAAAAATAATTGTACCAAGAAATAGATATTACCCTAAAAATTAGCATACATTTTATGATATTCTACTTGGAAATAGGGTGAAACGGGATAATAGAAAAAAAAATTTCAACCAAAAATTCCAAAAATCAAGTTTCAAAGATATGATTTTTAGTGAATGTAATTTTTTTTAGACCTTTGAAAATGAGGTTTTTGAGTTTGATTCCATCCAAACAATTATACCACCTCTTCCATCGAGTATGGGCCTAAAAGAAATTTGGCTTGAAGTTTATATTAGATGAAATATATTATAAGTTAATCCCACTATTAAAAAAGGTGAACAAGAAAAAAATAATAAGAAGTACGTCCATTCATGTCGAACTATTACCTAATCAGAAGAAAATTTCTCTTTCTCTCCTTTCCGGATAGCATTATGTAATGTCATGGTAACCTAATTTTCTATTTAAATACGAATATATACGTCTATTTGGTTTGAAATTCTGTCAAATATTTTACACTTAAGGTGTCAAAATGTTATTGTAAGATTGTTAAGCATTTGGTTCAACACAGAAAACAATTTTCATTTCTTACACAGGCCAGTGGATCTGTCCATTCCAGGAATACAAATATTTCATACCTGAGTGAGTATACCGATAATATGGTCCTTCTTCCTCAAACACATACCTATATGCACTGCACATAATATGTATATCTTCTAGAAACAGAGTTTAAACCATGTTATCATTAAAGTATGTTTTATATAAAATTTAAACTCAATTTCCAGAAAGTCGTTTGTGGTTTTGCATCATGGCAGAAATGGTATATGGCTTTAAAAATGAATTTAAATTGCAATCTGAACAAAATTCGATCCAGAGTAGGGACTTTCCCACACAAACCAGAATAGTAACCACTTTTGTTGAGAAAAGAAACCAATAGATATCTAGAACTGAGGCAAACTATACTTGGGTACATCCCCTTTAAAAACAAAATACCAATTATTATAAAGTTTGTAGGTTGAAGAAGTGTTAGAAAGAAAGAAAAAAGAAATTCTTACAAAACTATGGTTTATGGTGCAGCTACTACTACACAATATCTATAATGTAGGTACCATATGGATGCCTACACAAAATGGCACCTATAACTCAAACCTTTCCAAAGTTCCATCCAAACCCAATTCTACTTTCTACCGACCTTCATTGTCGTCAGGGTGATATGTTATGTGTAATGCCTTTGAAAAAGTTACTTTAACTGTGGCAAGTTTCCAGAAGATGGAAAAGACTTTTCTTTGATAACAAAACTTCTTGAACTTTTACACAAAAGTACATAAGAAGAGACGGGCGGCAGGCATGAGGTATACCCATACACTTGTCGTAAACTGTGCTCAAACAACAACAACAACAACAACAAAAAACCATACAATACTCTTGATGGCTGATGCTGCCGCCTTTGAAATAGCAGCTATTTGATTTCAGGAGTGTTCGTCTAATGAAAATACAGAGCCGGATGGAACATAAAGTTAAAGTGACATATGCACGTCAAAAGTGTCGCTAAAAGACAACTTTGAGAATTAGGTTTCGCACTAAGGAACAAGTTGAGGGTCTTGGGTTGGGGTTGTTTTTTTTATTTTTTTTTGTTTGTTTTTCTTTGCTAGAAAAATATTTCTCAAAAAGTGTAAATTTTTTTTCTAACTGAGATCCCTGATGTATACACTGCCTGTTGATTCTGGTTCTTCTTCAAAATGCTTCCGAATTTAATCTTTTGGAAAAGTTCCAAAGTACATAATACTTTTCGTTTAAGTTATTTTGGATTCACATGATGGTTGTTGAGGTGATATACAGTCAGTGATGTGGGTTTTATTTTAAAAGAAACGTTTTTGCTTCAGGTGTTTTTTTTTTTTTCAAGGTGTTAAGACTTTAACTTCCCATATAGTAAATCTGCTGATGTTTGAAATGATCTAGGAGTGAATCTAATAAATGAATTAATAAAATAATTTGAATTTCAAAGAATACAAGCGGATTTACAGTCTTAATCTAAGTCTTAATTAAATCGTAAGTCTAAGATAGAAACATCAAAAAATCGTGGTGATGCTATAACGTTTGTAGTTAAAACTTTTCTGCGTCAGGCGAAGATTGTTTTTTTGAGTGTACGTAAACTTCATCTGTCAGCTGTGACCCTCACTACCGACCGCCTCACATGCCGAAGAGGCTCAATGGTCTAAATATCTCAACTGTCACCTTGATTGATCACATTGCATGCTGAGACAACTTTGTTGCGAGTTCCTCGGATCAGAGTCAGTAGGTTTTCCTGCCTTCCTCGCTAGGGGGAGTAAGTTTGTTTCGATCCTATTGGAACCGCGCAGACAAAAACATATCATACTCATTACCAAAATATTATGTCATCAGATGTTTAGGCACAAAAATTACCTTGTCATCCCGAAATTTCAAGTTCCTTCTCCGGTCAAAACGGTTACTTTGAAAGAAAATAGCAACAATTCTGAAATTATTTTCACAATTAAAGACAACGACCATACAGCAAAAGTTTAAGCACTCATTACTATTGGTACAAATTTCCACCACTAAGACAATGTTCGATTTGGATTCATTCAACCGATTTATTTTGACGTAAGTCCATCCAGTCGTCGTCGTCGTTATCAGAAACAAAGTTCTAAGACGAACATAGGAAACAAAGAATGTCAAAATAGCAGAGCATGTGAGATACAATCAGTGGCAACATAACATGACATTACGATGATAGAGAATGCGAAAAAAGTGGGTCCGGCAATACTGTCTGTCTGTCTATCGTGTCAGTATCTTAAGCTACAGCCTACACCGGTGATGCAATTTTCTTCAAACTTGGTAGTTAAGGATTTTGAGTGTTTTCCCAGAGGCAAAATTGAATTTTTTTTTTGGGACCAAAATTAACGGTAGGTACCTGCCATATGACGAAAGTGGAAAAACTTTTTTTTTTCAAAAACTACTCTAACGATTTTGATTAAATATTTTGTGTGTACTACAACCTAAAGGTCGTACTCTTGAAAAAAAAAGAAATATATTTTTTCATGGGTTAATAACGGTACCTCCCAGAGACCCGTTTTTCCTTTTTTCTGGTTTTCTCATAAGCAACTCAACGAATTTAGATGACAATTTTTAAATTCTTTTGGTACAATATTTTCAAAAAAAACTGTTTTGGATTTTAAAAAAAGTTTCAATTTTTTTTTTTATAAATTTTGGTTTTAAATGTCCATTAACATTTTTTTTTCGAATATGGAATACCAACATTTTTTTAAAAATGATTTGATATTTTTTATATAGCTATAACAATTTTTTTTTATAATATTACTAGCTGACTCAGCAGACGTTGTCCTGCCCTGCACATTGAATTTTATTTTGTAATTTACTGAGGAATCCTGTTCAGGTTGCTATGATTACGTTGGCTTGGAGATCTCAGAAACACGAACTGGCTTAATGTTTTTTTTTTGTCGACTTTAAGGCTGGCCAAAACCGAAGTGTTTCACTTTCGAGTGACAGTGCCAAGAAAAATAAAAGTGTACTGTGGCATTGTCCAACTAATTCATCCTTATACTTATACTGGTTCATCAAGAATCGATTTTTACGTCGATTTTTTCGTGCAAATGTAAGGCTCCAGGTGTGCAAAACTATTGAATTGAAGTGAAAAACTATGAAAGAGTAAATGATCCTTTCATTATAGAAACTAAGGTGACACTACAATCGAAATACCCATTCTATGGTTTTGCATTCTGTGTATTTTGATTGCAAGGGATTATCGACCCATTAGGGGACAGTTATAGCGATCTGTAAAAACCATCAATACAAAATTTCTTTAAGATAATTTTAAATGTAATACAAATATTTGACACATGCCCCTTAAGGATAAATTTAATTTTGCACTTAAAAACTACTTCAAAGGACCTCAACTTACTGAGCATTTTTGAGACAAGAGATCAGATCTTGAGGCCAAAATCTGCTGATGATACTTTTAATGCATGGCTTGTAAGAAAGCTCCAATAGTTTTTATAATGAAATTTCACAGAACAAACTCAATTTAAAATAGAAATCTATGCATAAATACAACCCATATAAAGCCAAAATCACACGGAAATCGATGACATTGTCATTTTTTCAATAACCTCACGTCCATAAATCAAAATCACACATATAACTTAAATCTTCAGTAATCCTTTGGCAAAAAGGCGGAAATAACTTATCAATCGATATAAAGACTCACTCTTCTAGGACACCAAAGCCGATCCGTGCTTTACCAGTGAAATATGAATACCTAATCTTATCCTTTGCCTCAATGTTTATCGCAACTTTTTACACATTCATATCATACACGGTGACATCTAATTCAACAAAAAGTTCCTTCCCGCACGGAAGCATACTCCTGTCTTGGGTTGAATATAATATACCAACATAAATGTGTAACTTCTATAGGTATAGAGTGCAACGAACGTATAATATAAAAATACAAAAACTTTTCTTATGCTGAAAAACATTTTCGTCAAAAAGTCTTCAAGATCCCCTATTACTGAATTGTTGACTGCGCGTTTTTTGACTTTATTTTTTTTTTTTTCTTGTATACTTGACTGCAGCTATCCTCTCCTTCTCTCTGCCTCTCAACAAAAGGATGTAAAATGTGCATAGATAATACCTTATATATAGAAATATTTATCTAGGTATAAACGAAACACCCAGGATAACCAAGGATATAGCACTCAGAATGAATAGCAAAGGCAGAATTTGTTCAAACTTATAGTTGTTCGCCTAACACTATGTCGTCATCATGGTGCTTGTCGATACGCCATTTACATACTTCAGTGTTGTGTTTTTTTTTTATTCTTTTTCTTTTTTTGTAGGTATATATTTTGTCAAGTGATGTCCTTCTCTGCTATTCCTTATAAATATTTCTCTCGAAGGAAACGAAGGAAAAATTTGAATGTGTGTTTGGATGCTTTAGACAGATTTCAACAATGAAAAGTTGTCTTCCGCCATCGTTACCTACATCATGCGGGCTTGTAAAGTAGAGATAGGATTTTTTTCTCAACGAGCTTACTTTTTTTTAGCTATATGTATGTATATGTTGAGGGTTCCTTTTTGTTGTAGAAAAAGACTTTTGTTATGCTTTGGGACAATATTTTTTATTCGAAGTGAAAAGTAAAGAACTTAAATTGCATGACAACGATGAATGTATTTTTTGAACAGAACCTCTTAGTTTTTGGCTTTACTGACTTACTTATGATGATATTTTGGGTAGAGGGTTTAAAAGTCAAGGCCATACATCGGTAACAAGTTAGTATCTATGGATTTTTTGTATCTAGCTCGATATTTTTGGCTAGTTTTGTAACTTAGGGAACTTTGCTTTAAATTAGTTTTCAGAACAATATGAACTTCTAATCCATCGTCATTAATCAAGAAGAAATATTAACTAACGCCCTAGAGTAGCTGGAATATGTATACATAGCTCATTTGCTACCACAACGTCATATCTTAAAAATGTTCAATCACAAGAAAATGATTTTAAAGATTTGTATTCCCATAATAAACTCCATAGAAAAACCTGTTTTCAAATGTTTTATGAAATTAAAGACATGAAATTGATGCAGTTTGAAGACTATGAATTAAACTTTCTGGTAGTCAACAACAACAACAAAATGTATGTTCTTTAAGCCGCCTTTGGCTCAAAGAGTTTCTAAAGAGTGCGCCGCAGCACCCTGGGGCGCAGTAGAATGTAGAGAGGGGTGCCTCCGCATTGTAAGTTACATTAAAAGATATATTTAATATAAATTAGTACGTTACTATCTTTTATTTTATTCGACTGTTACTCTTTCCAATAGATAGCATCCAGTAAAATTGTGTTTTCCAGGAAAGTTTTGAGGTAGTTTTGATTTATATCATATTTTATGTTTTTGTGTTGACTTCGAATCCGAGGTTTTCAACAAAATTTCTTGAAAGTTATTGAAAATGCAAAAGAAACCTCTAAATTTTTAACGTTTCTTTAGTTTTTAGGAAATTTTACCCTGAAGTATTTGTGTAGTACTTAGTTCTGTAGCTTGAACTTTAAGATAACTAAATTTGCTCAAAATTGTCTGGGTACGTGGCCATAATATTTGCAAAAGTATGAAACTTTAAACTTTATCAATTTCTGATACCTTTATGTTTAGTACACTACACATATATTAATATTTGCAATTTGATTTTGGCCCAGGAATAATTTTTTTTTAATTCTGAAGTTTTATGAAAATGTGCATAAGATGGGCCTTACTGATATATGAAAAGCGCGTACCTACAAAGCTAGTTGTACCCAAAAATAAAATTTTCTAAAAACTCTAAAAATGTTGAAAATTTCGCTTTTTTTTTAATTTTTGACCACGTTGCGTCACGAAATTTTAATAAAATAAATAAATTATGAGGGAAATCAAAACTACCCCTAAGTTTTTCTTCTACTTACTTTTTTGAACGCAAAGTTTATGTATTACTAGAGTAGAGCCACCGGTGGCCTTCCGTGTCAAAGTACCTTCTAAACTCGAAGGTGCTCCGCGGGCTGAAAAAGATTGGGAACCATATAAGCTTTGTTTAAGAAACAAAATAAAAATAGTGGAACTTTGTTAAAATCAGTATTAAAAATTTTAAATGCATAATGTTCACACAATAAGCTCACGTCCTAAGTTTAAAAACTGTTTTTATGTCACATTTTTTGTGGTGTGATAATTTCTATAAAATAATGTATCTATTCAATTCTAAATCTCAAACCGTAAGATAGAATCTTCGCTTCCGAGGGGATGACATTATGCCATAGAATAGCATAGAGAAGTTAACCTTGTTATATTTAACGGTTTTTCAAATAGTTAGTCAAAACATGTTAGCAGCAGTTAGAATTATAAGACATAACCGATTCAATTAAATTAACCAAATAAATTTCTGCAAAGATGGAACTAGAAAGAGAAAACAATCCTTGAAAAATATTCATTATATATTTGTCAATATACAAATTATAGCTTCTAGAAAATAAATTTTCCTTTAAGGGATATTTTATATCGATATAATCTTATTCGAACAGGGAAACATAATGCTCTATAATTTTCAAACATCCTTTACCCATAATAAAGGAGAAATTAGATTTGGGAGGGGTATTACATTAGGGGAAGGTGGACGTAAATTCACAACTGAAAGTTTGAGAAGGGGTTAGGTAACTTATTTTCTCCTACTAGAGAAAACAGAAAATTATGGTGGTTTGATATAATTTTATGGTCTATAAATTATCCTTTTTCCTTTATGGGAATAAAGAATTTGTTTTTGTACAGTAATATAAACAATTTAGAGGGAAACCTACAAATAAAACGAATTCATGTTATGGACTATAATTTTAAACTCAATTTTTTCGAATATCCTTTATCCATAAGAAAAACTTACAAAAAAAGTGATGGAAACCTTAGATTTTAGTTGCACAAACAATTTTTGCACTCTTTTTATACAAACAAATGACGCTTGGAAGAAAAAAACTGTTGTTTGCGCTCTTGTAGTTTTGCAAAAAGTACCTATGTAGTTTAGGAATTTTTAATTTACATCGACTAATAGGAGCCAACTTCACAACGGTACCATCGACAACTATCCGACTGTCCCATACATACACCAGATATGTGTTATTTCTTGTTAATTATAAAGAGTAATAGTGAAACAGTTTGTTATAGATAAAAGATACAACTTACTGCTATAATTACTTTACATTTTTCTTTCAGTGAATATGTGATGTAAAATAAATGCTTCGAGGAACACTCATACAAAAGGAGCTTTATAAACCAGATTGACTTCAAATCGTTTTTATAAAAAGCATTTTCTTCATATCTTAGCCTTACACAAAAGCACTGGGCTTACATCTGTCCAATATCACAACCACTATTCAATCCACAATCCCAAGTAACACAGCCACATTTAATTGAAAACAGATGGCATTGTCATCCCAAACAAAAATTTCAGTAGATGACCATAGTGTCTATGTAAAAAAACCGTTAATTCTAAATAAAAATAACGGGATATCCCTAGTCTAAGTTGGTTTACTTTTCTTGTCGCTGTTACCCAGTCTAGAACTTGTATCGCAAACCGTTAGTTAATCCATTTTCCTTAAAACTTTTGGATGTAATAATGATATAAAAAGTTAATCAAAAGCGCTATAATTTCGAACTCAAAGGTGTTTGAATACCCATTGAGAAAAAATTCTATTTGGAAGAAATCTTGCGTTAGGTGTAGATGTACTCTGTTAACCTTACCATAACAGGGTTATTTTAGAAAAAACAAAATTATGAGTTTTCACTATAATTGTGTGAATCAAGCATTATAGCAGTTTTCTTAGCTAAATTAGGCAAATATACATACCTGATTATTCTGACAAATTTATTTGAAAGTACTAAAAAGCAAGTTAGTACAGTTCCTTTATTTTTCGAATTTCCGCTTTCGGTATTCAATCATTAAACAATCACAAATCTCATATCGAAAAATTCTCCAACTTCCCCTTCCATAGTACACAGAGGTGCATAACTTCAATAACATTCCTATAAATTGATTATATCTTTTTTCTCCTAGATGTCACTACAATATCTGCAATCCCACTACAAATCTCTAGTTTATTTTCTTATTCATAGATGTCACTGAGCACCCTTTTGTTTTTGTACCAAAGCTGACGTCTATGCTGTCATCCACCAAAAAAGTGATTCATTTTTCTTAACTCAAAGAAAAACAATTCTGTTTTTTAAAGAAAAACGCTAATTTCGCCTTAATTTTCCAACAAATTCATTCGAATTTATATTAATTTTTATTTTTATTTCATTTTCCATAAAAGTAATCAAACTGGGTAACGATATGTCTGTCTCTGCAATGGAAAGTATCCTTTTTAAAAAGATAAAAAATCTAATTAATTTATCCACTTGTGTGCATAAACAAAAATTTAACCACCTCCCTCCATTTAACATTTCATCAATATTACGTCTTGGTTGGAGTAAAAAATGTATTCTTTTTTGCAAAGTTATTTTCCTTAATTCTTACGAAATTATCTAGAACACATGTTTAATCTCAAATTTGCTGTCAAGGACCTGGAACGACAGTCCAAGAAATGCGAAAAAGAGGAAAAACTGGAAAAGGCCAAAGCAAAGAAGGCCATTCAGAAGGGTAATATGGATGTAGCTCGAATACACGCTGAGAACGCAATTCGCCAGAAGAACCAAGCTGTCAACTATTTGCGAATGAGTGCTCGTGTCGATGCTGTTGCCAGTCGAGTGCAATCGGCCTTGACAACTAGAAAGGTCACAAGTTCTATGGCTGGGGTAGTTAAGGCCATGGATGCGGCAATGAAGGGAATGAATTTGGAGAAGATATCGAATCTCATGGAGAAATTCGAAACACAATTCGAAGATTTAGATGTGCAGAGCTCAGTGATGGAGAACACAATGTCCGATACGACAACTACATCTGTGCCTCAGGGTGATGTCGATAGTTTGTTGCAGCAAGTTGCTGATGAAGCTGGGTAAGTCAAAAAGAGTAGTTTTCTTGATTGGAATAGTTAATTTTGTTGTTTTTTAATTCAGATTGGAATTGAACATGGAACTACCAAGTGGACCGCAAGGTTCCACAATCGGGGCATCCACCCAAGTCTCACAGGAACAAGATGAGCTTTCTCAGCGTCTGGCCCGCCTCCGACAAACCGAATAATAATTCGGATTGTAGAGTCTATTCACTCCTTCAATGTTTATCCATGTATATTATTTGCTAAGAGAATCCTTCAAGGATATTAAAACACATTTATATTTTTTCTTCTTTTCATATATTATTTTCACTTTTTATTAAATACAACTTATCGCTAGTCGAGAAGAACGAACAATAAAAGAAAACAGAAAATGTATTGATCTGTTTGACTAATAAGTAAACTATTCAGTCGTTTTATTGGGGGATTCATTCTCTGCTGGAGTTAATGGAGCTTGCTGTTCGTGCTGCTGTTGTTTAAGTTTGGCTTTCTTTTGCTTACCCGGTCCACGACCTCGTGTTTCGCCAGGAATTTTTGGCTTCGGTTTGGGACCTCGTTTTAGTTCAGTTTTGCGAGTTCGATGTGGTACAACCATGGGAACGTGTCGCCAATTGTCATTGTAACGATCTAATCGCTTCTTCAGTATCTCAACATCTCTTATTCGGCCTTTTAGTATTTTTTTAGTGTTTGTTATTCTAAATTAATAAAATTTATAAGAAAACAAAAACAAGATTAGACTAGAAAAATAACTCATTACCGGAGAACTAAACGCTCATTTTCTGTTTGTGTATCTTGGCATTTTCGATATAATTTCTCCACAAGTATTTTGTATTTTTGTTGATCTTCTGGAATAAGCATTTTTGTTTTGATTTACATGGAAAATTGTTTTGATTTAAGTGCGAAAATAAAAATGTTTTCTTCGATTTTGGAAAATTCTCAACACAACAAACTTTTTATTTGACATTTACACTTTTAATGGCAGAGTCACAATAGTACGTAATGAATTGATTCACAACAGGTATTTCTTCATACTGTGTTGTCGTTTTCAAAATACTGAAGTACTCACTCCAAATGTATTGAGTAGCACCCCTGGAAACATAATAAGGTATGCTTCCTTCGGAGTTTTTAATTATTAAGTTTGAGCATGTGCCAAAATCGAAACAAAAAAAAACAAATATTTTGGGGACCCTGTTTTGTTTGCATTGTTTGGAAACTTCATTTTAATTATTTGTAAAAAATTCATTCAAATAAATAAATTTTCTTTTCTTTTTAAACACCGAAAATTCTTCCATCGTGTTTTTGTTTTTGTGTCAGTACATTGCACAGTGGTGCTTTTTATGAGTTTCAATGACAAAATTCATTTCCGCGGCCATTTCTTGACTAAAATTTAGTAAATTTGGTTCACATAGATTTCATTATTGAGAATACAAAATGCCTGGCAACTTTTTTCCTTACAAAATGACGCCAATATGGCGGCCGAAACAAACAATGAACACGATCAACTGAAAACAAATCATTCTCTAAGTTATAATTTTTGCTGAATTTATGCGAAATAGGTCCTAAAATACTGACTGCAACGTAATTATGCATATTTCAGTTATAACAAGGACAAAAAACTAACGAGTTCACAAAAACAAGATCAGTTTAGCGTACACCCTAGATTATTATTATTTTGATTTTTTGTTTGTCATAACTGATTTTTCATTTATTTTAGTCAGCGCTCTTACCTTTATGAGTAATCGAGACAACGCGATACGCGACACGCTTCAATGTTCTTATCAAAAATTAACTATACTCACTGGAGACAACAAGTCTCTGCATTATCTGCATTCAATGGCCTCTATCTCTGGTTTCTGGCGTTTTTGGGTCTTGTCCTTATTTTAGAAATCAAGTTCCTACTAGTAAAAACTTTCCTTTGAGATATATTTCAATGCTATATAGACCAAACCTGACTAAAAGTACAATTATTAAGGTCCTATAACTCACCAACCAGATCTCAACTTGTAAAAATATAATCGCTTGGAACACCCCATAAGTTTCAATACCCTAACAAAACATTATACACAACATGCAAAAACAATTTTATCCCTAATTGACTGTACCTACTAATATAATTAAAAAAAAAAAAACCATTTATATAAAATTGAGAGATTTGGCCATTCAATTGTATAGCAAAACCCTCTTCTTTACTTCCCCTCCCTTCTAAACAATCTGCAAAAAAAAAAAAAAAAACAGTTGATTTCTTTGTCATTTGCTTGGGTCAACAACTGTGCTTTATTAAGGACTGGCGAGCACAAACAAATAAAAAATGCTTATCGCAACACAAAATACTTTTTTTTTATTTTTATTATTTTTTTTTAGAAAAATTAATATCAAAGCTGTTAGATAGCTAAAGGCGCTAAGTAAAACTTTCTATTATAAAAATAGATCAAAAGATTTGTCTCTTTAAAAATTTATTGGCGGCCCTAAAAAGGGCCTTTAACATTATCACAAACACGGAAGAGTGAAAACGTATGAAGTACACTACGACGAAATATCTCTGGAACTTGTATACTTTGTAACGGCCTTAGTTCCTTCACTAATGGCATGTTTAGCTAATTCACCGGGTAACAACAGACGCACAGCTGTCTGAATCTCACGACTTGCAATTGTTCTCTTACTATTGAATTGTGCCAAACGTGATGCTTCCCCTGCAATCCTTTCGAAAATATCAATTACAAAGTTGTTCATTATGACCATGGCCTTGGATGATATTCCCGTATTGCTGTGAACTTGCTTCAATACCTTGTATATGTAAATACCGTAGGTTTCCTTCCTCACACGCTTCCTCTTGTTCCTAGCAACACTGCTACTACTTCTGTTTAAACTATTCTGACTTTTACCAGATTTCTTTGTGGTATTTTCGTTATTATTTGCCTTAGGTGGCATGTTGACTAAAAAACAATAAATAAATTAACAACACTAAACCTTATGACAATTATACACGCAAAATAACACTGAATGCCTTTCCAGTTAAATGCTGCTATTTATATAGCTTCAATTGGACGAAGAATTTTTATTTTGTTTTGAGAAGTTAGATGATCATGTAAATGAGATTAGTGAATTCTTTTTGGTACCAAACAATTGAGGGGCTGAGGAGAAGAACGATCAGAATATATTTCTGGAAAATGATTATTTTGAATTCTCCTAACAATCGATGCATGTCGCAGTATAGTCAGTGTTAGGAGAAGATAAAGTTCTTTGAAGAAAATAATAATACAATATTAAAATAATAAAAAAAATAAGTCTGTTTACCAAAATTAATAGGCGTCTTCATACGAGACTAATTTTTCCTGGGGTAAGAGTGTTTCATTCCATTCTTCCACGTCAAACTTGGAAGAACATTTGAATGCCACCCTTCTCACACATCGCACTACGGTATAAAAACTTCTCATATCCCAGGAAGAAAAAGGCTCGTGTGATTTTTTTTTAATAGCTTACGAAATTCCAAAGCCAACAACGATTATGAAAACGGCGGCACGAGTACGATAACTTTTTGCGCCGCAAAAAAGTAACGGATTCCTGTAGAAGGAACTAAATACAAGCTAACTTGAAAAAGCCGGAAGATGGAACAAATTTCCGAAACGCGTAGCTTTTTATTTTAAAAGTTTATTTATTTTAATTTATGTTGTAAAAATTGGTTTTCAAATAAAGTTTTTATATGTTTTATGTTAAAATTTAATTAAATTCTTTTATTTTCTGTAATAAACACAAGCAGTTTTTAGTATGGGAGTGAGGCCCTATCTCCCTCTATTCAGGAAGGAGTGGCTAGAAAAAAAAATAAAAATTTCAAAACTTTTTCCTGTCTTTTCTTTCTGTCCATCGTTTTTGTTGGGTTGGAATGGACTTGATCCAATATTCCCCTTCAGCTATACATATGTACTTTTTTCTCTTTTTTACTACCCGGGGTCTCTATTGAACATTTCCAATGCCAGGAGTATCATCGGCTCATCAGACCAACAGTCCAACATCCACTTTATGATCCGGTCATTGCAGTCCGGATTTTTCTATAGATAAAAGACTTGGCATGAGATGACTTTAAGGTAGTGGTGACTGTCTATTCCAATGACATTAAATTTTTGACTTTGAATATATGGGGTTAATGGTCTTCATTTTACTTATGCAAGAAATGATAGGATGACTTTGAAAAAAAACATTAGTTTTAAGTTTAATCATAAAAGTTCTTAGTAACTTGGAATATTAAAGCAAGCACATACGACGCATTCGTTCAATTAATTTAGATTAGAACTCTTTTGAGCTTCGACAGTTTCTATGTCTCTTAGCATTATGTAGATCAATACAAACACTACATTTATTTTTGCAAAAAAAGAACGCATCTATTTCGTTAAATCCCTTAACCCAAACTACAATTATCTTTTTTTTTCCTAAACAAGAGTAAGTACCGCTAGAGTCACATTCATACTTGCTGTTGGTTTTGTGTGTACTCGATTGTTATTTTTCTTATATCAGTTTAGTCAAGACTTTCTCAGTGAAACAACTCGGAAAAATATGTCGGGCGCAGGTAAAGTCTTTAAAAATCGTTTGTCCCGTTCAAGTCGGGCTGGAATTAGTTTTCCTGTAGCACGTGTTTTAAGATATTTGCGTAAAGGTCTATATGCCGAACATATCCAAGTTGGTGCTTCTGTGTATATGGCTGCAATTCTAGAATATCTGGTTGCAGAAATTCTTGAACTGGCTGGAGTTTGTGCGAGTCAAAAAAAAAGAAAAAGAATCAATCCTCGTCATATACTCTTGGCTGTAAGAAATGATGAAGAACTTGATAAGTTACTTGAGCACGTTACAATTGCTGAAGCTGGTGTTTTCCCACACATTTCTGAGCCACTTTTCCCGAGGAAAAGTCGTCCCAACAAGAAAAATTGAAGAAGACAACTAGAACTTTTGGAATCAAATGTTCTTTTGAGAACAAATATAAATCCTTTCTGATACAACAGGATTGCCACAACCTAAAACGTTCTTTTCAGAACGAATATGTTTAAAAATTAAGAGATATAAATTGATTTCAAAAAACAAAGGTAGGTACGATTTTATGAAACTTGATGAAAACACAAGTTTTATTGCAAAACAAAAGGTACACAAATAAATTAAGGTATTTTATATAAAAACATATTACAATGGTGATAGCAAAACTTGTCAGCTCTCAACAAAATTTATCAAAAATTACAGACAAAAATATTGAAATGCATTAGATTTTTGTGTCAATCTTTTTTACAGATTTATGCCTCTTCGAACCGACAGCGTTTCCATAATAAAAACGCTGGGCTTTTATTATGAGTATAATAGGAATTCTTCTACACTTCCATCATCGCCCACCTCGTTTTTGTTGCTGCTTAAAAAAGCAGGGTGTTGCGATGACCTTCACGGCCTCACGGGTCATGACTACATGGACAGTTCAGTCTTCAATAATTTTTTAACAGTACCTCTTTTTAGTTTTTATGTTTTAAGTTTGTACGTGCAATTTACATATCGACATGTATGTTGTAGGTACAAACTTACTTAAGGGTAGGTTTAGGACTCGTAAAAAAAGCGAAGTCAAGATGATAATCAAACATAACATTACGATAATAGAGAATGCAAAAAGTTTGGGCCGACATTTATGTCTCTCGGTCTGTTTTTTTTTTTTATTTTTTCAAGCTACTGTAAATTGCTGAAGCGATTTTCCTTAAACTCACTACTTGAGAGATGGTGCGGTGTGGAGGCACTTGAGAAGCTTTTTAGTTATTTAAAAGTCGATTTTTGTTGTTCTTTTTTTCATATTTCCTAAAGCTTAAATGTTAATGTTTAAAATATTAAATCAAAAACAACAATCCAAAGAACTTAAGCTATGCGGGCAAGTACGTGCGACCCAGCTATGCATATTCTCTTGTTTTTACAAAATAACTGTTCTTAGCTCCAATGCATTGTCTGTGGTACTTAACTCTGGTTTGAGAAACATTCATGTACATAAAAAGTGTCTCTAAACACAATTGCAACAATAATACAGAATTTGCCCTAATAAGGTATGAATGTCTAACGTAACTGATTACCTACTTGTTTTGGTAAATCCCTTTAGCAAAAAAGCAATGAGTTTTTTGTCAAAATATACCACTAAATGAATCACATGATTCATACTTCCTTAACATTCAACAGCTTGATTGCGATTTTCATTTTTTAGTTTGGTTTATGTTCTCTTAGTGTAACGACTAGAAACACTAATGTCAGGCGCAGGTAAAGTCTATAAAACACGTATGGCCCTTTCAAGCCGAGCTGGAATTAATTTTCCTGTTTCACGTGTCTTACGATATTTGCGTAAAGGCCGATATGCTAAACACATCCAAGTTGGTGCTTCTGTTTATATGGCTACAGTTCTCGAGTATCTAACTGCAGAAATTCTTGAATTGTCTTCTGGTCGTTCAAGAGAAAATAAAAAAAAACGGATTAAGCCTCGTCATATACTCTTAGCGGTACGCAATGATGAAGAACTTGATGAATTACTCCATCATGTAACAATTGCTGAAGGTGGCGTCACTCCACACATTTCTGAGCGGCTTTTACAGAAGAAAAGTCGTCGCAACAAGAAGAAGTGAAGAAGCCAGCTTTCAGCTCAATCGAAATATAAAAATGTTCTTTTGAGAACAAGTAGAGAATCCTTGTTGGTAAAACGAGGATAAAAAGCACCAACTTCAAACGTTCTTTTCAGGACGAATAAGTTTTAAAATTAAGAGATATGAATTGATTTCAAAAATTGGTAGGTATTATTTTAATAAACTTAATGGAAACAGTGGTTTCTGTTTTGTATTGCAAAAAATTTTTTACCTTGTTTGGGCTAGCCCGATAGTACTACAAGTTTGGCTTAGCCCAAAGCAATGTCCAAACCAAATTGCGACAGTGCGACACGACAGTGGCAAAAGTTATTTACACAGCATCATATGAGAGTACCCACACCCAATGCGACAAAGAGCAAAGCATTTTTTATATAAAGGCTTCACAAAACCAAAGCGCGACAATGCGACACGACTGTGCGACAAGGACTTTTATATGAAAAACACTTTGCGCTTTGTCGCATTTGGTGTGGGTACTCTCATATGACGCTGTGATAATAACTTTTCCCGTTTTCATGTCGCACTGGCGTGTCGCACTTTGGTTTGGGCAAACCTTTATATTTTAATCACTTTGTATCATCAACACATTTTTTTACTTAAAATTAAACACACATATTCACAACAATTAAAAACCATGTAATTATATAAAAGTCATTGGAATATTAAGATTTTATTTTAAAAAGAAAATAAGTAAATAAATAAATTCCATTGTTTTGCTTTGAATTCCTATTCCTATACTGAATAATAAACGTCACTATTTTTAGTTATACATGAGGCTTAAATGTGAACTCGGCCTAAAAATAATAAACATAATATTTTACTTCCCTGAACACAGCCATTTGCTAAATGAAAATGAAATGAGTTTTTTTTTCTTGTACCTAATTACTGTGGAACCTATTTGTCCATTTTGATAAATATAAATGTGATTTGTGGAACTAGGATACATTTTTCTCGCATGTCACAACGCAGAACAACAAAATTTTGTTTACATAAAAATTTCTTAAATTTAACAAAAACTCTTAATAAAATAATTAATTTGTGAATTTTAAACATGACCACGCCACGGAAAAACTATGGCCAAAATTTGGAATCACCTTACGCCCGCCATCTGCCCCAATATCCTTCACAAACTGAAGGTTTTGTACCCAATGAATTTGCTGGCAAATCAAGAGTGCAATCGTCAAGTCCTCATAAACAAAATATTAATTATACAAATCAACATCATGGAAATATGAATAATAATTATCAATCAAGTTATAATAATAATCGTAGACGTGGTGGTAATAATGGAGGTAATAATCGTTATTTCAATGTGAACCGTGGAGCTGGCAGTGGAGGAGGCAATAATTCAGGTGGCAATGGTGGTGGCGGATCAAATCATAAAAATAATTATCAAAATAATATGCAACAAAATTATAATCATCACCACCAGCAGCATAGATACAGCAACAGTGGGAATCGACAACAGCCGTATTATGGACAGAAATTTGTAAGTATAGTGAAAAATGGAGTTTTCTTTTGTTTGGGTATTTTTGGGATAAAAGACGCTTGTCTTTGCTGTCTACCTGCTCTTAAAACCCTTCTAAATTATTCTGAGAAACTATAAAATAACGCCAAACTAAATTCAAAGGAAATTTGGCGAAATACAAGAGATTTGATTGAATATAAATTTCGCGCCCTAAAACTTCGTTTTTTTTTTTTTAATTTTCCCCTAAAGTAAATGGTATTTGAGATTTTTTTTAATCATAAATTGGGTTCCAAGCCTCCTTCATAAAACAAGTGTGTCTTATTAGAGAACACGGTAACAATGAATTAGTTTTTTTCTTTTGTTCTTTTGAATTGGGTTAGTTTTTCGAACTCTCGTCTTTGCTTTTTCCTTCCATTTTTAAAGAACGGATTCCGCTACGAAAAGAAACCAGTTTATCCTAGACATCATTTTTTCTCCTATGACTTGCGATTTCGATGGAGAGACCTTTGAAAGATTCGATTCCCGCTTTTTTCCTTTTAATTTATTTTTAATTTGTATTCCAGAACAAATCAGACAACAGCTCTAGAAATGATTACTACCACCCGTCAATGCTTGTAGATCCATGGAAGGATCTGCTCGAGCGTCACAATGCAATCAAAAATAGTCAAATAGATGTCCCATCAACGACGACGTCAGAAGAACCAGCCGAGCAATTAATTAAAGATGACGACGACTCATCATCAGAAGCAGCATCACCGTCCTCATCTCATGACGAAGAGGAAGCAATAACAGAAACAACGACAATTCCACCAGTAGAGTCTTCATCATCACCGAGCATAGCTTAATGAAATACTGTGCCCCATTTCAGGCCGACACACGCGACGAAGAGGAGTAGAAAACAAAACATTAATTCAATTTAACATAAAATACAATTTTTTGCGATAGATTTTTTATTATTATCGATTTAAATGGATTTTTTAGCGAAGAAGTGCAGAAACTTAACAACAAATTTTTCATATTTTTATAAATCTATAAAAAATGTATATAAAGAAATTTTTATTTCTTGTAATATTCGCTAGGAAACTAAGGCGCTTCGCCAACAGAAATAGGACAGAGATGTTTGATTGTTTTTTTTTTTTTTTTAATATTTAGAATTGAGAAATAGAAATAAATTGTTTTCAAACAGAAATCATTTGTGGTTGCGTTTCTTCTTCTCGATGTACTTTTCCCAGTCGATGCTTAGGCGATTGTATATGCTCATTGCTGCCCGAGCATCCTCCACGGAGTTGTGTTCTCCTGTTTGGATCTCTTTGCCGAGAATTGCCTCGCTAAGTCGCTTGAGGCTGGGTGTTCGGCCGTTGGATACAAGACGCGCGAGTGGCTTGTATCTGGCAGTGTCTCTGATATTCATGGCAGGGTGTTTGATGTGGAGGACGGCCAAGTCATTGTAGATGCCGTGGCCAACGAGAATCTTTCCCTGAAGCATGGCAATTACCTCTGCTTGTACTTTGTCAAAATCTTCACCATTTTCGATGTCTCGCGGTCGGATGCCACTGACACTAGTGCGATAGTCGGTGACTGGTTCTCGGGGTTTGACGAACTTGTCCATCATGACTTCGCCACTCTTTTTGACAATGGAAACTCTGGCAAGCATGTCGTCATTTTTGTAGGGTCCGGTTCCAACCATTTCGCAATCCATTGCAACAATCTGAAGGCGTTCCTTTTTGCGACGGTTTTTGGACTGACCTGTGGCAGACGGAAATGCTCCAGCAGATGTTGGTGGGATTGGTTTTTGTGTGGCTTCTATTGCTTCAGGTAAAGTGATTGGTCCTTCGGCCGCATTAATTGCTGCCAATACACTTGACCAATTTGTCCCAGCATTCTTTCGACTCAGAGAAGGCTTCGTCTGTTGTGGTAGGGCAAATTGTGGCTTCTTTGTTTTGACACTTGGTCGACTTTGTTCTGTAGCAGTTGAAGTAGTTGTTGTAGGTTTGTTTTCATTTGGCTTTCGAGGGGATTTTTTGTGTTTATTTTGTGGTTCTACATTCATTTTTATATTTTAAATTTTATATTGCAATTGTTTTGTATATATATACGGCACTATTTTGATTGTTATTTTAATGAAAATATTTAAATTTTAAGTTAATTTAAAGTGAAAATAAAAATGGAAATTCTGTGAAACAAAAATTTACAGCCAGCTGCTTTGGTCAGCGTGTTTTGTTGTTGAAGTTGCAGAATTCAGAGAAATAAGAAAGTTGACACTAGAGAAGTGCGTTCGAAGATACGCTTTTTAAGGCTGTGGTTTCACTGAAACTAAATGATATTCCACGTTTCATCCAAATGATTTCGGTGAAATTTGCCATATGATCTTCAAAATGAGATAATTTCTCATACTAATTTTCAATTCGAAATGAGATAATTTCCACCATTATTTGCATGAAATTAGTTAGGATTATCCATGACACGCACCTATTTTCGTATTGTGAATTGGTCACAAATTGAAAATGTTTAGGAGAGAAGGAAACAAACTACATTGCAGTTACTTACAAAGAGGTGTTTTACCCCGTTTCCATGCCAAATCGAGTAGTTGAGTTGGAATTTGAAGACAGATACCCCGTTTTCATGCAAAATTGAATGGTCGAGTTGGAGTTTGAGGAAAGAGATAGCAATATTTGAACTCGATTGAGATTTACAAAGGGGTTGAAGCGTAGTTCAACCTGGCTTCAAACCTGCATGTAAACGGGGTAAGAGACACTAAGGTTTGAACTCAACTCAACAGAGTGAGTGGTATCGAGTTTAATCAAACCCATTTGAACTCGATGATCCAGGTTTACAAAAGGGTTAAAGCATAGTTCAAGCTCGGTTCAGACCTACATGTAAACGGAGTATGGAAGAAAGAAGACTCAGATATAGAAAACTGCAAATGAAATGTGATAATTTGTAGTGAATACACTTTTTATCGAATTTGTTAAATTATCTCATTTGAAACAGGCTAGAAATGAGATAATTTGTAATAGTCTGTTTTGACTAGAGTGACAGTACAAATGAGGTTGAAATCATCCCAAATCACATTTGAAATTTGTATGGGAATTTATCCTTTTTTGAAAAATAGGAGTACAATAAAAAACTATAATAGGGGTATTCATGCAACCTCTTGGTAAACATAGTAAACTTCAATATCTGGTAAATGAAATTTTATTTCCATACAAATTTTGACATGTTTTTTAATATTTTCTAGGTTACCATGGTTGCGTGAATACCCTTAATAGTAGCTGTCGGCCAGCGATACTTGCTGTTTCTACAGAAATTTCTTGTAACATAATCGGGTACTCATGCAACCATGGTTAACGTGGTAAACCTGGTAAATGTGGCAAACATGTCAAAATTTGTATGGAAATAACAGTTAGTTTATCGGATATTGTACCTTACCAAGTTTACCATGAGTTTACCAGGTTAAATGAATCCCCCTAATCTGTAGCATCGAATCAAGATGTTTGTTACAAATTGAAACAATGAGTATTAACTCCATAGAAAGTTTAATTTTTTGTTTATTTTTTTATGCTTTGTGGGTGCTTTGTTTTCTTTTTCCCTTATAAAACGAGACTACTACCGATTTCATACAGCCATTTTCAACATGTAACAGGCAAAATTAGATAGTGGCGTTTATTTTTATACAAAGAACCCCATTTTAATATTTAAAAGGCTTTTAAATCTTTGTGAAACCGGCCATGGAGTCTTTTATTCAATTCTCTTCCGGTTGCGAAAAATAAATCCTTTTCACAAAATAAAATTTGTGTACAACCAACTTCGGATACATTCATCTATATGTCAAAATTTATTCAGCAACAGCATTGCCAGCACAAAAATACCTACCAAATTTAATTTGACGTTTCGAAATAAAAAAAAATTCCCACCGACATCATTCAGCCAGCTAGGAAAATTAAAAATCGAATTTCAGCAGTCATAAAATTGTCGCGTACGTGAAAGGTTATTTCGCAGAAAATACGTTCCACATTTTTCTTGTGTCGCACCCTGAAAAGGCGACCAACCATTGTTCTGTGTATGTGTGTGTGTGTGTGTTTTGCATAAATTAAATCCAATTTCTTTTCATACAAAGAATTTAATTTTATTTTTTTGTAATTTAAAAAAAAAAAGATGCTAATGCAATTTTATTTGTTTAATTTCATACAATTTCCAAGTAGTGTTGTGAATTATTTTGATTTTTTATTTCAATAAGCCGGTTGGGCAAAGCGATTCTACTATAACCAAGGAAAAGGAAGAAAAAAGGACTTTTCATCGAAAATTATATACAACAACGAGAAAACAACAACAACCAGACAGGATTGGGTTCCTTGTTCGTTTTTGCATCCGCGCGGAAACAAAACCAAAACGTCAAAAGGACACCTACCCGAAAATTAATATAGTACCCATACACACTCAACAACATTTTACTCAACAAAATAATTTGTTGGATTTATTTTTTTTGTATTCTTTCCGATCCCAAAAAAACCAAGAAAACTGCATTCCGGGGGCGCGAAGCTACCGCTAAACCTGTTGCGTTTTTTTTTTTTTTTTGTTTAATTCGTCTCATAAGCTGCTTTCTTAAATTTTTATTTTTTATTAATTTTTTGTTACTGCACTTGAATAAATAATAAAGAAAAATATTTAAAACACTCGAGATCTGAATGAGAAATAAGTAGGAGTTGGGGTTGGGCGCACGTTTTTAATTTTTCATTTTTATTTTTATTGCTTCCGGAATTGTAAGATATTTTGTGAATTTTTTATTTCCTATTAGTTGCATCTGCATCGTTTGTGTTTCTTGCTGCTTTTTGTGTTGATCCTTTGATCCTTTTCTTTACTTGAAATTGAAAAGAAAGTGAATTAATAAGCAATCGTGTTTTTCAATAATATTTTTATATACGAAATTTTATGTATCCCATATGTCTGTCCGGATAAAACAGCCTCGTAGAGAGAGAGTAATTTTTCATTATACCGTTTGAATATTATCTTGGTGGTCTGGATCTGTTAAATTCCATTTGGGAGCAACTTTATAGTTGCCCGACAAAGCTCTGCTTCGTCGACACTGCGGCAGCTGTAGTCAACGACGACTACAGAGGTGGCGGCAGTAGCAGCGACAGGGGACCCAGAGAAGTCAAGCCCGGAGGGGGAGGGGGAGGAGGAGGCGGTGGAACCGGCTTGGGATTTGGAGGAATCAGTCTTTTGCGATTCGGAAAAATGGGAACAATCAAATCTCGACCTCTGACACAATCAGATTCGCTGTCCGATGGAAATGCATCCCAGATGAATGGCATTGTGGGCTTGGGGGGCAATGGTGCGGCGGGAAACGGAGGAGTGTGCAGCATAGTCACAAGTTTCCCCAATAAGCACGATCTGCTCTATGTGAACTCCCCGCAGAGTTCCATTTCGGCGGCAACAAATCAATATCATGTACGACAATCGAGCATCAGAAGTCGCCCACAACAACCCATTCCCGATGCAGCAGAGCTGGATAAACGATTTGCTAAAGTTCTGGTGAGTTTTTTTCTTTTTTACTTCTGGTTCCTATACAGAAGTTCTTTTTTTTATTTTTTAAATAATATTCATTCTCTATTTTTTCGATTCCTGAGCCTTTCCCATAATGGCTGCGGTTACTAACTGCTGCTGCTCGCTGGCGAGTGGCTCAGGCTTTGTTGGGTGTGTAAAGTAGGTACGCATTTGCATTTGAAGAAAGAGTTCAATGATAAAAATCTCTACCACAGAAAAAAAAAAAAAAAATTATTCCAAATAAACAAATACTCGGCGTTCTATGTGATTCGATAAGGTTGGGATTTTCATTTACATATTTTTTGTTTCCTCTGGTTTCTGGAATGATTCATGTGAAACTCATTCTCATTGGCATTGTTGTGTTTACTGAATTTGTAGGTAGGTAGGCTTATGGGCATTGGGTGTCGAATTGGTGTTTGAGTTCACTGAATTTTCATAAAAATAAAAACAGACTGATAAGAATGGGGGCAATATGTGCGAATATATCGGATTTATAAACACAAAGGTGCAGCAGTAGTAGAGATATATTTTGATGTAAGTGGAATGTATATCGTTTCATTTTATTGTTATGGAAATTGGTTTGTGTTTTTTTGTTTGTTTATTTTATTGCGATTGGATTGATCAACTTTACTATGAAGGGTGAAGTATTTTTTTTATTTTGTGGTTTTATTCCGGAAAAAGTTGTTTGTAGAATACAAATTTACTCTTGGAATGTGTTGTTTTATTTTTCCAGATATTGTTAATTTTTGAATAGTTTTTTTAGTTTATTCTGAATATTTTGTTGTGGTAAGTTAATTCGGAGTCGATTTCGCAAACTTTTGCGGGCTTATGTCGAGTTTTTGTAATGTGAACAAAACATTGGATACATTTTCAAGGAATTCGGTGCCATTGGAATTGAGAGTGACTTTGGTTTTCTGCTTTGATAATAACTAATGGAAGGTTTTCTGAATTAAACCATTAAACTCAAATTGAATTTGATAAGTCAAAAAATACAAAACTTCTTATCTAAACATTTTGTTGCTATAATACTTATTTAAAAACAAAAAAATTGCACTTTATCTACCGAAACCCGGTATACATAGACATGAATGCTTAATTTGTTTCACAAAAAGCTTCTCTATCTGATAAATTCCTTATAAGAAAAAAATATATATTAAAAGACAAATAAATGTTATTGTGTAAGAAAGATACTAATAAATTGATCTGAGATACTGCTTTAAGAGTGTTTGTGTTTCTAATTAGTTGTCATCAACTGTATACCTTGAGTTTTGATAATCTGATAGTCAAAATTGTGGTCTCCAGACTTCGGAAAAGTTACAGGCTATCAGTTCGAGTATTAAAAATGTTAAGCGAAGTGGATTTATCGAATCAGTTAAATTGGAATTATCGCATTTTTCTACCCCCGGGAAACCATACCTATGGAATGCCGCAAAAGAATCCTGTCAGACTTTCAAATTTGAAATCAGTAAGCTTATACCTAACTATTCTAAAACTCAAATTTTGGTTATCACTCAACTCTCAAAATTTGCTATCAGCTTTTGGTCTATATCTGCAATCATTTTTAATTTAAATATTTTTCTTTTTCTATCCAAAAGCTAAGTGAGTAGAAGAAGCACCAGCTCAGATATCGTAGTTTTACCCCAGTTTTGAACGGAAATACCTACATGTTTTATATTTTTCGGGGGTTCTTTGATGCCAAGCGCAAGGGTTTTAATATCGACCAAGAGTTCCGACTGCCTCCATCAGAAATTCGGCAAGTAATATTAGTTTCGAAGACTTATGATTAAGAACTTCTCGCCATCTTCACTCCATAGGTTCAATAAGTCATTTACAGAGCTTCTCGGGTTCAGCTTTCCAAGCGGCTTTGATACATATGTCCGAGAAAAAACATCAGTATTGTAATTGTGCAATTTTTTTATTGAAACAGCTTTTTCCACATTCTACCCAACATGCTCAATTGGGTTAAGGTCTAACCTTGCCGATTCTCAATCAAGTACAGTGATTGAATTGTCTTTAAGAAACTGTTTTGTTATTCCATACGTGTTCTTGGGGTCATTGTTTTGCTGAAGCTTCCATATGATTGGCTTATTTTTATCAGCCTAATCTACTTAGTCCTTCCTTTAGATTATGGATGCATTTCTAATTCTATAATTAAAAATGCAAATTTTTGGCGATAATACAAAAATATATGTGATAATAATAATCACTCTGGAATGCAGTTAGATTGACCACATCTAGCGATTCTTATCAAATTTAATACAAAACTGAATTTATAACGAAAGAATACCTATAATGAAAGAATCAAACAAAAAAAAAGCAACAAAAAATCAATTCTAACCAACAGAACCGAACAATTCAACTTGAAGTAGTTATCTCTCTAGTTCGTGCTTTAAGGACTGTAAAACATGATAATAAATCAGTACACATTACATGAGGACAGGTCAATTCTGAAACCGACACAGTGTGCTAGTTTAAAATATTTTCCATTATCAGAAAGAAAAAAAAACTACACACACAAATTTATTATTGAATTGAAAATTAAAGCAACAATATCAAATGAGGTCCCCATTCTAGAGAATCAACAAAAAAAAAAAAAAATAGACCCAAAAGAAACTAACAAACCATAATCTCACTGATGCAGCCAATAAGTCCAAAGTCGAACGTCATATCGTCGTCGTAGATGGCAACTGGCGTCTTTTTCTACATGCATTTGAGTTCTCTCCTCAATTTCTGCTTCTTCTGTGTTTTGAAAAAAGTTTTATTTCTCAGAAACTATTTATAGAATAATTCCCTCTCTGTGTGACACAACGGAATGCCATAAATAGCAGAAATTATGTGAGGCTTATGCGTGCGTACATATAAATATAAAAGAGCTCTGAATGCAATATAAGCAGTCGTGCGTTAGAAGGGCGCACGCGACTCATTTAAAATAAAATGGTGGGTGCACACACTGCACACGCAATGCACCCACTACCCTACCGCCACTCTCCAACAAAGCCTTAAATTCATCATACATAAGACTTCCTTCTGCAACATATAACCGACAACTCAATCTTCCGGTCTTAATTTTGCAATTGCCAACATCACTGAGCGCACCCAATTTGACGATATGCTTAGCTTCCTGTTATTATGGTCTAATTTTTTGTAGCTTCTTCCCTTCTTTCCGGTGAATTGTTGTAAGAAATCCATCCTTTTTAATTTATTTTTTATTTCGAAATCTTATTCTTTATTTTGTTTACGAATATCTTCAAGACTAAAGAAATAAAAATAAAAAAAAAAAATGCTTTTAAACTTGTTTTGTAGCAAACGGAATTCGATTATGAATATTGATGGCTTTCAATCGAAACGGAATTAATTAAATCTCTTACGACATTCTCTTTTTAAGTTATGTGGATGCGGTTTAAATTAACCCAGTGACCTTTTGATAATGATTCCATGCATAATGTGCATGTATACACAAATTTAATACTTTTTTTTTGTTTTTTAATCTTTTTTTTTAAGAAAAAAACAAAAACTATTTAGAATTGGAACGTCGTAATGATGTCATCGGGAACTAAAACTTAAAAACTGATTTTAAAATCCAATCTCAAACAGGCAAACAGGAAATTCAACAGTTGTTGTAACAGAACATTTTTGTTTTGTTTTTAATTGATAAACCAGTTTAAGAATAAATACTGCAGATCAAATGGCTTTTGTTCAATTTCTATTTCTCTTAAATAGAATAAAATACGTATAACCTGTTATAGTTCCTCTGGAATCTACTAATTGCATTTAAACTTAAAAGGTTGTTTATTGGTGTTCATTCATAATCCAGTTCTTGTATTCAAAAGTAGATTTAAGTAGTTTAAAATGTACAAACTGCGTTTTGACTTTGTTGGTGTAGTTATGTCATTTTTAGTACTTATAATATGTCTCTTTTAGTACTAATAATACTACAGCAAAGATAGGCAAAAATCTAAAAAAGGGATATTAGAAAAGCTTAAGTTGTGCTTTCCGGAACGACTGGCAGTACCCTCTCGCGAAATCCGCCATTTTGAAAAACGAGAACCAATCTATATGTCCAAAACTATAAGTTTTAGTAATGAGGTTGTTAGACCAAAGCTATAGATAATACATTTGTCTTTTATATTAAACTACAATTGTTAGTGTCCGGGCTGTAGTTTTGAGCTTGTGACTATTTAACTCTATTTTTTTTAAATTTTGTTTAAGTTTGTTGCATTTTTCTTAATCCTTAAGAAACTAACGTTAATTTTTTCTATGATAAAAAGTGAAGAAGAATATTTTTCAATTACTTACCACTTTTACCTGCAAAATCGAGTAGTCGTGTTGGAATTCGAAGACAGAGATAGCAAGATTTTGAGTCGACTCAAATCAGCGAGTAGGATAGAGTCGACTTAAGTGTTGAAGCTCGCTTGCCAACGCAGTTCCTAAGCAAATTAGTAGAGGCGTTCGTTATTAATGTCAGGTAAAAAGTCGAGTGGTTGGGAGATACATAAAACTCAAGTAAATACTAGCAGCATTTTCTATTTATTTTTTGCATATGAAAAGGAGTTAATACTATGAAAATTTATAAGTAAAAGCATATACCAATGTTTCTATTTTTTTCGCCGGGCAGATTAAACAAAATTTTACTAGACTAACTAAGTTTTAAGATGAATGATATCATATAATTAAAAAATGTCATGCAATTAACTATTACCAATGGTTTCTATGACACATTTTTGGAGATTCGTTAAATATATCCGATTACGATAAAATTTTTTTGAGTTGTTATTTTAAGCTTCCGTGGAACTCGGTGGAATATGGTAATTTTTAGCTTTTGCACAATTGCCCACTTGAAAAAAACCACAACATTCCAAGAAAATATATTTTACATTCTTTAGCCTTATCAGCATGAAACGTGCAGTTCTCCAAATCACACACACATTTTTGTTTTCAAATGTTATAAGCTTATCAGTTATCACATACAGATACCCTCTATTCCTACCGTCTAAATACACGGACAAAGTGGTACTTGGCTAATAGTTTTTTTTTTAGTAAACTGTTTTTCTATTGTTAAAGTTTGTGCACTTCTTTAAATGTCTTGCAATAATCGGCATTCATTTCATTTTGTGTCTTAAAAATAGGAATTTCCAGGTAAAATAAAAACAAATCTGACAAAAATAAAAAAAAAACACACAGTCCAATTGACAACCTCCTCCTTTTTTAAAGTCGGTTAAAAATGTTCTGTTTCCTGTTCAGGCAAAAAACAAAAAAAAAAAACAAACTTAAACATCAATAAATTATGAAATGAAACTTATGCATTCAGTAAATTTATGATTGATTTCATCAAAAATATTGTCTCTCGAATTAGTCGCAGCAACAAAACAAAATGTTGTTTTTAATTGACAACAATTTTTGATGGACTAATAACTTTTATTCTAAAAAAAAAAAAACTTAAATAACATTTCAGACAAAGCCTTACATCACATAAATCTGAGTTTATCTGCTCTCCTTCTTCCAAGAAATATGCCACAAATCCAAATCGATTTCATATCTCATCGAATGTCTTTGTAATGAAGCTATAAATATTTGTTTGTTCCGTGTGTGTCTCTGTGTGTACCACCACCCTCCTTTTATTTCTGTTATCTTTTCTTCCTTTATTTGAATTTATTAAACGACTGGCGGGCGTACCAAATGCATTTGTCATAAATTCCATCTCCCTCCCCACAACAACAACAAACAAATGTATCTTTTTGACATAAGAGTACCATGAACTCACTCAAAATACAAAAAGTAAAAAAAAAATATATATTTTTCTGTCGATCAACAAAAATTCCCCACAAAATTACATCACTCAATAAAAAAAAAAAAAAAAAACATACAAATGAAAGAAAAAGTAAAAGAAATGAAAAACAAAAACCAACATACAAAATATTAAAAGTAGAGTAAAAGAAAACGAAAGTAATCATAATCACACCCTCGCCATTTGCTAGCTATACCTCTAACCTTAGACTGAAAGTACAAAGATGGAGTGCATTTGATGGATAATGCCCTCCAATAACTTCCGGCTTATAGATTGTTGAAAACGAAATAAGAAAGAACACAACATACAAGAAAAAAAAAACCCAAGATATTTACTTTGGGGGAAAAACAAAGGAAAATAAAACAACAAAAAGCATTTTAAGTAAAAGAAGTAGGCAGAAAAAAATCGAAAAATCAATCTATGCGTACTCATCTTTATTTCAATCCTCCTCCACTTTATATTGTGCTTAAAATCTATGTTCTATAGCAAATGTGCATCAAACTGACTTTAATAAAATAACAATGGCATGAGCCAAATGTTGCCAGATTAGGGTACTAACTTACTCATTTCCTATTTAGAACTAAAATTCCGTCCCGTTACTACATTTTTTTAAAAGATTTTGCTTAACATTAGACATCGCTGGAAAAATATTATATATGGTGGAATAACCTCAATTAATATGTTTTACAGTTCATTCAATTTCTTTTTTTTTTTCAATCCAATTATTCAATTTCGAGAAAAACTAAAATTTTTTAAAATAATGAAATCACCATAAAAACAGTGTTTTTGGGAAGTTCAAAATTCGATATCTCAAAAACTTTGCGTGGTTTAATAATTCTGATACTTGATTCGGGTTGAGAGAGTCAAAATCTTTTGCAAAAAGTTAATTTACTTTCTATGACCACTCCTCGCTAGCTGATATTACTGTCATTTACGGAAAAATCGACCTTAAAAATATATATATTTTTTTCTTCAATTTTTAACAATGTTTTTTTATAATATCTGTGTTGTTTGCTTATTTAGTCTTATAAAAGAGGATTCAACCATAAAGAATCCATCATCTAAAAATTATAAGAATCAACAATTTTTTCGTCATCTTTTTTGATTGAAAATTAGGCTATTTTATCGAAATAAATTCGTCAAAAACACAAAAATTAATAATTAGCTGAAAAAAATTGCAAGTTGAAACGAAGTTTCATTAAAACCTATTTTTTTTTTTTGAAAAAGATAAAAATAAAAAAACAAAAAATATAGTTTTTGGCATTTTTCACAATATTTTTGAGGTTATATAGACAAATTATGTGAGTAAAAGTTGTAGATCTTTATACCACCTACAACTCTTGCGTTGATTTTTTTTCGCTAAGAGGTCTACTTCAGATATAAATTGTAAAAAAAAACACATATACCATTTTGGGAGCTAAAACCAGTTAAATTGTGTCACACCCGTTACAATGGAAGTTCTTTATCAGTTGATACCAATCAGTGCCTATTTAATTTCTACAATTACCAACAACTTTCTTACTAGCTTAAAGAATTCCATTCAAAACATTATAATAAATACTGGAAATTGTTCTCAAGTTTATCCAACTTCATTTTTCAACAAACAAAAACGAACATACATCAAAACTAACCAATAACTCTCATGGCATTCCTTTCAAATATTTTAAGAATACAGGCGCGTGATATGTGATCGAAGACGACCGAACGACGAACGGTAAGTAGAGAAGGCGGTAAGTAAGAAAAGAGTGCAACCCTTTTAAATCGGATTTTTATGAAATACAATGGTCCTCTTTCCAAGAATAACTTTTACCACACTTAAGCCATTAGAGTATGCTGCTGCTGCAGCAGCGTTCGCATATGTGTCCTGTCCATGGTGTGGGTAAACTCCAGCTAGGCATATGTGTTCTTATTTTTTTTTTTTGTTTGTTCGTATTTACAATAAGTGTATGCATCTAAAAGAGGCCTCATGATTCACCACCAACCGCCAAATCCTAACCAAACCAAACCACACGAGGAATCCATCAGCATCAGCACACAAAAAGCGGAATGAGATATTCGATACACATCAGAGTGAATGTTGCTGGCGGCATAGAATGGCCTGATGATGATATGGCCATGTTCAAGCCCATGGCTGGCTGATGGCATAGCATCTTTTGGCCTACAATATGTAAAGAGAAGTACGCAAATGGCAAGGGCAAGGGCGTAATCCAATCAAGTTCACATAAGACTCTGGAGTCGGAGTGAATATAAAAACCAGAAGAAGAATACAAAGATTTTAAGTGCAAACCGAAAGAAAAATGAAGAAAAAGATGACAAATAAAAAACAACACACAAAGTTTTTTTTTAGATGAACGTGCGTGCATAAATGAGCGACATTAAAACCACATGATGATGTTGCTTTGTGTCGAGAGATGAGAATTCTTTTGATGAGAAGGCAAAAAAAAAAGATTGAAGTTTGTTAAAAGTCAAATAGTAAAAAATGTAGGTATTCCTTTTGGCCTTTTCAAAGACGTCAAATAGTGAAAAAGCCAGATAGAATAGATTGCTTATGGCCTTTCAAATGCAGTCTGACATTAATTTTTTAATCGAACAACATTTTGGGAATGATATGCCAACAAACTCATTCCATTAACATTTCCATTCGCACTCTCCCAAAAACGTCATCAATTAAACAATGCCGTTAGCTGAAATGTCATGTCTGTCAGATGTCATGTTGATATTTTTAATGACTGTACATGTCATAAATTTCAGTATTGAAGATAGACAACAACAAAGACTGGTAAAAAAGGTTGAAACACTTTTGAAATCTTGTTTTTTTTTTTTGAGAATATTTCTATCGAATTTTTATTTATCTATCATGTTTGTATGTATTTTTTGTTAAACTTCAACATCAGTTTTCAGGTAAATGTCAAATGTAATGACCGATAAATTACTGTCAATTCCAATTTACATATTCATGACAAATATGGCATACATTAAACTTGTATTTTTGATGAAGCATTCTTGTACAAATATCGATTTTAAATATTTGTAGCTTTTGGTATCATCTTCATCACCATCTTCAGAGCAAAAAAACATCAAAATAATAATCAATCAAATCATAATAATTGCCCACGTTCCACTTCTTCTTTTTTTTTTGTTGTCTTTTTCTTGTTTGCTTGAAAATTATCACACATGCTAATGTTCCCTCTGGCGTTAGGTGTTGACTCAAACAATTTGGAAAAAAGTAATAAAATTCGATACCTAAATGTTTGAAGTTTTCTTTTTCATAATAAATGGCTTTTGTGTGTTTTATTGCAGGAGTGTGGGCTTATACTTTTGAAGAATAGATAAAAGTTGTTAGTTTTTTATTTCCTTCTGGAATAATAATGGACGGAAAACGAACTTCAGATAATTTGTCAAAACTTTAGATGGGTATCTTTTTATTTTTATTTTTTATATGGTTTTTAACGCCACCATTGTGAACATGTAATAAAATGCGTATTGATTTACATTCAATATCTAACTTTTGACTCACATACATAGGTTCTATTTGAAGCAAATACTTAACATTTGCCAGTGTAGGTTTAAGGGCAGAATTCATAGTCGTTACTTAAGTTGAAATTTTTAACCAAAAACTTATCCTTTATGGTAAAATTTTCCAAAAACTGCAAGATTGTTGAAAATTTCACGCCTTTTTGCATTTTGACCATGTTGCGCCACGAAATTTTGTTGACAAACCATATATTCGGATTTAGCAACCCCAAAAACATAAATTATGAAAGTAATGAAAACTACCTTAGAGCTTTCCTTCTGGGAACCTTTTTTAACACAAATTATTACTCAAGTAAGATAAAATGAAATTAAAAGAAACTACAGAACAGTTTTGATTACTACCAAGCTTCCTACCAAAAATATTTTCGTTCACTGTATTTAAAACTAAACTAAATAATTTACATAATAATAAAAACATACTGTCTCTGTCCATTCCTTATGTCTTCATTACAATTAAAGAAAACGGTAGTGCAGCACAGCCTTGGTAGAAAGCTAGTCTAGATTTCGGTTTCTTCGTTCAGCTCGCTTATCCCTGAAATATTCCTGCTGTTGCAAAAACTGAATCCCTTCAAAGAATTGGAGCTTCTGCGTAGCAAATGGAACGTACATTTTGCTTTGTTAAAAACAATCCCTTATTTCGGAATTCGAACAGCTCGTTCAAGGTAATCTAAAGGTATTTTTCGCTATTTATTTGGCTTTATTGTTAATCAATCTGGTAGCCTATATGAAATATGATTAAGCAGTGTTCTGCTGAAGAAATACAATGGCTGTTATGTTATGTTCCCAAAAAAAAAACAAACTCTGTCTTGTGTAGACTTAGATTTCCCATTTTGTATAGTAATCAAAAAGTCTGGTAATATGAACCTCAACTCATATGGTTTTAACTGTAGACTTGGAGTTTTTGAGTTGAATGTCGAATTTTCTGGAATAAAGGAAGGAAAATATGATTTTTATTACTGGCGAAGGTAGAAAATATTTTAAGTAGTTGAAGTTTATGGATTAGAGCTTCCCATGGTTGAAATTTCTGCAGGGATGCAATGTCAAGCGTTCCTCTCCAAAGCCAAACTCAAAGTCCGTCAATTTTTCTGATAACAATATAAAAATTACTTCTTCCAGAATTGCTAAAATAAAGTTAACATCAAGTCAACTCTCTTAATTTTATTTAGTTTGTATTGCTTTTACACATTAATTCACTGCTACGTGAGTTACTGGCAGGATAAATTAACTCTTAAGTTAATTCAGCACTTGAAAAATAAGGTTTTTTTTTTTTAAATGCAAGTAAAACATTATCTTTAAACTCAAACCATCTATCCAACTTCTGCAGAAAAGAAAAATCCAACCTGTATCCCCTCAGGAAATTCTCAACCTCGATGTCAACAAAAATTCAATTTTCTTGTTGTTTAAATTGAAAATTTCGATTACCTATCCTTCCTGCCGAAAGTATTTTGCCAGGCTTATTAAATATGTAATTCATTTCCCGTAAGAAAGCAAAGCCACCCTTTTTTAAAGAAAAAAACTAATCGAAATTTCCGAAATACTTCTCAATCCTAACATAGGTACGTTCCTTCCAAATAGAAATTCATAATATTCTTATAATAATAAGAATTTATTTTGAAGCAAAAAAAAAAATAACAAACAAAATAGTCAACCGGTTTCCTGTGTAGAAACTTCAATAGCAATCTGATCAAAAACCAAAATAACATCGTCAACAAAAAACGGAAATAAATACAGTGCATCAAAAAATTATTACTAGAGATTGTTCAAGAATTAACAGTTCTCAATTAAACTCGGGTTTAATCAAAATAAGTTAGTCCTGCTAATAAATTAAGCCGAAGTTACTTTAGAAATATTTTTTGAGTGAGGGACAATTTTTAACTTTTCGCTGTCAAAGACTAATAAATTTGAAGTGCAACTAAAACTTTCGTCTTAATAATGAAAAGTTTTTTAACACGCATCTGTCAAAAATGTGTCAAAGTTGCCTAAAATGTGAAGAACTTTTTTTGACTCAATGTATCTAAACGGTGCATTAAAAAAAAAAAAAACGTATAAATGCCATCGATCTAGATATACAAAAAAATACAAACAAAACCAACACAAAACCAATTTCTGGACTTTTGTTCGCTCTACATTAAAATCCAGTTTTGGCTCCCCATCAGCAAAATAGCAACAATACCTAAAGTGGGATTGGATATGCTTGACTGTTGCCAAAACAAGCAAGGGGAAGAGAATAGTTTTGCAAATGTTATGGTTATGAGGCGAACTATAAGCCACAAAGCAGAGAGGTATCAGCCAGAGAAACAACATGAAATTGAATTCAATCCAAAGTTTAGTTTTATTTTATTTTACTCTTTAGTTTTTTTTTTTTTTGTAATAAAGGAGACACGGTGACTGAGTCATCCCACAACCAGATCCAGAGTAAGCAGCAGCAGCAACAACATCAACCATCAACACAATGACTGGTTTGGTTGATGTTTTCGTGTTGTTGTTGTTGTTGTTGTTATTATTTTTATTGCAAAATGATGTGAGATGGAAAAGTATCTTCATATTATAATCTACTCATCATCAAAACAACAAAAAAGCTGCTTAGCAAAAAAAAAAGAAAAAAAAAGAAAAACATTATCAACTAAACAAATCGCAACTTTTGTTGAAAGTAAGTGGAATTCACACAGCGAAAGAGCTTCTTGATGTTTATATGTCATTTCAAGGCACTAGAATACCAACAGAAGTATATGGAATCTAAAAAAAGTCTTGGCTTGAAGAAGAAAATTATATTCATGAAAATATGAGTCACTTTGTAGCAGTTTCCTGCCATGCAATTCCATCTCCGGACACTCTCTGAATGTTTGGTACTGCACCATACTTATGTTTGGATTGGTATTTCACAAAGATATTTGTCTTGTTTTGCATTTTATTTTGGCGAACAACAAAAGTGGATCCATATTCGTTTTTTGTTTTTGTTTTTTTTTTTAGGAATAACTACACAAATGCATATACAGAAAAAGACGGAAGAATTAGGGAGTTTCGTGTAAAATGGCACACTTTAACGAAAATGATATAAATCTTAGTTCAAATGAACATTAAATTAAAAGTTTAAGGCAATATTTTTTTGGGGCGATATCATTATAGTTTTGGGATTAAACCCGTCAGTCAATTAGGACTACGTTTTTGCAGGTACGTATAGGTACAATTAGCGGTACATTTGGTTTTTTTTTATAACGTCAGCTGGAACAAGTATTTGTACCTATCGTAAACCATTGTTTTGACTTTACTAAGTTTTTTTTGTCCCGAAAATGATGAAAGAATAAATATACTTGTTACCATTTTAAATAGTGCTGCCAAACCCTTCAATTCCCCTATCTCGCATTTAATTAAGCCATTTACCCACATGATGGTATTCCTATTTTAGTCTTTGTTCCCCTAAATCAAGGAATCGGTTGAATGGAAACAGAATGCGGATAGTGTATTGCCGCATGGCCGTATGGTACTTTGATGTCGCGATACCACAAGAAGTATAAAATAGAAAAAAAAAAAAATATGTGACGCAGTCCTTCTCAAGAACATCTCTAAAGTCAGAGAAATTAATCGTCTGGGAGTGTAGCCTCTAGTGTACTTCAAATAATGTGTGTATGCCTTTGGCAGAGGCATAAGTATTATTTACACAACAGGATAAAAACGCAACCAAGAATTTGTTGATTTTTTTTTTTTATTATCAAACCTAAAGTGAAACAGCAATTGAAGTAGTTTATTTTTCTTTTATTTTTTTTTGCAAATTATATATGATTATTATTCAGAAATAAGCTTTGATGTCATAGTTTGTATATAATGGGAGACGAATATTTTATCGTTTATTTTTTTTTTCTTGTATTTTTGTAATTAAAACTCAAGGGCAGAGTTGTTGTTTAATGGATAGTTAGTTCATGTTCTTGAACTTTTGTCTTCAACGTAAAAAGTTGACTTTTGCTTTCAACACTTAATGACTAATTTTGCTGCGAAATATGAATAAAGTTGTACTCTTAAGCCAGACAAACAACCAAATGTTTTAAAAACATATCAAAAATTCCAGTTAAAAGAAACTTTGAACTAAAAAAAAACATAAGTTAATATTTAATATTTCGGTCCTGATAATGCAGCTAGAAAAAAAAAGGATTGAACTATAAATACTAAGAATTGTTTGTAATGATTCGTTCTCGAGATTTTGGTTAAAAAGTGGATTTCTAAAAAAGTAACTGAAAGTACAATTTCCCTCAATACATCGACCTTAGAGATCCTTGCAAAAATTTTTGTATATGCAATATTTTGTCGATTCTATTTAAACGTGGTAGGGTTGCCAACCAATACCCTGCAGGATGTGTAAAGAAGTATTTTTTTACCCTTATTGATTATAAATTATACACAAAAAGGTGTGTTATATTATTTTAAAAAACATTAAAATTATCTTACCAAAAACCAGATCATAGGGTTGCCGCGATTTTAAAATACTTTTCTTCTATGCATGAAATGTGACTAAAACTGAAGCGTATAGGTAAGTGCTTAGGCTGCCCCCAAATATTGTGGGGCAGAGGAGATTTACTGCCATCAGTTTAGGTCGACGTTCAATTTTGTAAAAAATTGCTTAGAATGGAAATAAAAAAAAAATAAAAGAAGGCATCAGCAAAACTTACAATTGAGAAGTAACTCCTCAAGAGGCGATAAAATCAATTTTAACAGACAATTTAAATCGTACTTTGGATAAATTGAATTCATATAAAAAAACATATTTTGCTTTTTTTTTGTGTGATTTTTTGATCAACTGACAAAAAGTGCTTTCATCTCCCTTCGGAAAGTCATTCCTCAATTTCAATTTAGAAAGCTAAATATCTTTTCTCTTGAACAAGTTGTTCAAGACAAACGGGCATTTTTTTTTTTACAAAATCCTTATTTTGGTATTCTTTAATTAATATCAAAAATCAAGATAAATCACATGTCCGCGAGTCACATTTTTCAATATCAAACCGGAAGTTGAATATTTATAAAATTAAAAAAAAAAAAGCAAAAACAACGAGTTTTGGTGTAAAATAAACATTTCCACTTATCTTGTATTATCAGTCAACAGTTACTTTTTACCAAAAGCCGTTAAAAAGTAATGGCAGGAATATTTAATTAGTCATTCAAACCAAGAATAAAAATACTCCATCAAAAAAGGTGCTGTTTAAGGGGGAAGCGGAAATTTTTAGATGAGTAGGGGAGAGCGGGGCTAAAAGTAACAGTAAATAAAGTAAATAAAGATCAGCGAAATATGTACGATATATTCCAAAATATATATTTAAAAAAAAAATCGTGTTTATCAACTTACCCGGTATATAGGGCAAGTTTTAACTTTTTTTTTTTTAATGATAGTATGCATTTATTCAAGACAAAACAAAATAAATTTCATAGGAAATCACAAAAAAAAAAAAAAAACTAATTGGTATGTTTTTGAAATGTTACAACTTACTCCGGAAAAGTTTTGCATTTTGCCCCGGCATGAAATTTATTAGAAAACACAAAATTATAAAACCAAAAATTATAACACCCAAGCCAACAAAAACCCACAATTATAGCCAAAACACAAATATTTGAGCAAAATAATACACTCAGCACTGTATTACCTTAGAGTGAAGTGGTAGACTAAAATTAAACAGAAAACAAATTATAAAACTGCATTTTTTTTTTGCCACCGACCATAGAACTAACTACCTTCGCTGCAAGCGATCTGTAAACGAAGTAGCTACGGAAAAGACAAAAATATATCTCGTTCCCGCGATCTTACTACTTAAAGGAACTCCGTTTTTTGTAGCCCTTACCTCGTTCCCCTGTTACTTTTAACCCCGCTCTTCCGTACTAAGAATGTCCTTGAAAAACCTCGAAATTTGTTTTGATGTTCTAAAACTTAGGCACCTCTAAAGTCTCACTTGTCCAAGAGTCACGATTTTCAAGTTTAGAGAAGATTTATAAAATTACAAAAATGTTTTGTTAAAATGTAAGTATATGGTACATGTTTCAAGGATAATTCTTGATCCTGAATCCAAAACAAATCAAGAGGATCCAAATACCCTAAATAAATCTTCATGTCCCCGTTTAACCTCAAAAACCGTGAAACGTGATTTTTTTGACACTTATGAGGTAAGAGATAGACCGTCAAAACAAAGACATTAAAACAAAAACTGCTCGTAAGCATTTATTCCAAGAAATTGGGTAATAATTTTTGGGGGTTGGACTTATGAAATGGAGCGTTTAAATTTTTAAGCTAAACAATTGTAGTCCACCCATTTTTTGCTTACAAGTACCTACTTATTCTCCAAGTTAATATTCAATTATTTAAATTCTACTTCTCTTCAAAAAAATGAAAGAAAAAAAAAAATTTTTAAAATATTTCTGCAATAAAAATAAACTCAGCAAGTAAGTAAGTTCGTGTTTAATTTAATGAAAATCTTCAGTTATTATTATTTCATTGTATTGCTAAAAGCATTTCTAATTGCAATTTTATTACATAGCCACATAAAAAAATAATATTAAGAAAAAATAATTATTCAATTGAATCACACGGTAACAGGTTATTAACGTTATTGAAATGAAAAAAAAAAAAAAATATATATTCCAGGCACGTTCGTTTCTATATCCATTCAAAATTTTCAATAACTATTCGAAGGAAAGAAGAGGCAAATGTTGTAGTAAAGTCATGCTTTAGAGAACCCGGTATAATATTGTAAATTTGTATTTCTGTTGGCTAACTCATAACTAAGTGCCTGGAGTCCGCCAGGTTAGCGTCTTCGATGTGGAACCCTCTAATTTCAACACGACTATGTACATATATTGTTATATGTGTTAATATTAATGTTAGAAGGTGTATATAGTTGTATACTGACTAATGATTATGCGCAATTGAATATGTTTATTAATTTAATTCCCGTTGAAGCGGGCGACTTAAAGCCGCGTCGCAGCCGGCAGCCGGCTATACAGTGGAATGAAAATCGTATAAATGTCAAGTTTTGTTTTTATGAATCTTTTTATAAATTGTGTTTACTAACTATTTTTGGCATAATTATTCTGAACTATCTTTTTCCATACAAAACTGCCTTCCCCACAAAAACTCATTTCAGTAAAATTTTCAAATTCAGTGTCGTTTTTGAGCTCTGTATATCCAAAAAACTAAAAAAACTGACCAGTGCCATTTTGTATATCGGGGTCTACATATGTTTTTGGTATTTTCGTGATTTTAAACTTTTATTTTCTTTTACAAAGTATTTTGAGCAATTTTCGGCTCCAATATTTGCCCTTTTAGTTTTTTCTACCGCAGTTAAAAAATGTTCAGAACTAGAATTAATTCATTCCACTGTGCGCTTATGTCGCCGCCACCGGACGACCGTTGCCGTCATCGTCATACATCGGCACCTCCTCCAACATTTGGAAGTCGATGGTGGCGTGGCGCGGCGTGAACATAAAATGACTCATAGCTTTTATTCAACAAACAAGCTGTTCATATTAACAAATGCTGCAGTCATCTATAAAAGCAAATTATATTCGAATAAACAAACAAAGTTACGGAAACAGATTTGTCGGAAAAAATAAAAGATTATTTATGAGTCGTTCAAGCACTCACTAGCTGTGGACACACTATTAGAATAATTTATTTTTTTTTTAAAAGAATACAAAGAATACAAACAAAAAACATAAATATCCAAAATTGTCCCACTTGAATCGGAACCAAAAGTTATACAGCTGAAAACTTAAAAAAAAAAAAAAAAAATATGTTCATTTATGTACGTATTGCTTACGAATAAGAAAATTATAAGCGTATCACCTATTCGTATTGTGCCAAGTGTTTTGTTGGTAATTCGTTGACAGTTTTTTCATTTTGGAATCACAGTCATGTTTTGGAACGTGCTGTGGCCATGAAAATAACATGTTCTACTAGATTTATGTTTTTGTTTTTTTTTTTTGTTTAATTTGACCAAAGCTGGAAGAGCAATGGATATGTGGTAATGACAACAATAGTTGTGTATTTTGTTTTTTAAGTGACGACTTCTTCGCAATTAAAAGTGAAATTATATTTATACAATACAAACTTGTATAAATATACGATGCGGTTAAGGTCGTCGTAATTGCTATTGAACTTGGTATTTTTTTGTATTCTAAAGACGAACACATATCTAAAATAATGGGAGAAGGAAGTTTGAGCAACTAATGTGGGTAATTAGTTGTGAGATCTTTATAATAACTCATTTCAAAACTTGAATCTTGGGAAAATGCATATATACTACATATTCATAGAATATTTTGCAGTAAGTAGATAAAAATGATTAATATGTGAAGTTTTATGTTCTTATTCACTGTTAATAAAAAAAAAAACTCACAATTCGCACTGACACATATTATTTTTAATATTAGTGGATTTGAAAAAGTAGGCTGGAAATTATAGCCTATTTGAGAAATGTCATACAAAATTATAAAACAATTGTACGCTGTAACTTTCTTCTAATAAAAACGAGAAATTGAACAAATGGATTCTCAATTTCATTTACCCTATATGTGAAGTGTATAAGCATTTGATGAAATATATTTCATATGAAAGAATGGGATTTTTTTTGCTTCAAAATTTCTAATTTCTTTTTGTTGAATTTTTTTTAATGTAGGGAGTTACAAAAAAATTAAAAAATCCGAAGACGTAAACGCATATTTATTTATTTGTCATTTTTAAGATAATTAACAGTTCTTCAAATTGTTCGAGAAAGATTTTAAAATTTGAAACATGTTTTGAAATAAATTGCTAAAGAAAAAAAAACTAATTAATTTGTCTATCTCAGGCGTTTTATTTTATGTTTAGAAACAACTCAAAGTGCACAAAACACATCCGAACATAAGTTTTTATAAATAACTAGCTGACCCAGCAGACGTTATACTGCCCTGTAGAACTATTTTTATTGAGTTTTTGCATTTAGAGTCTAATTGCATGATTTTTATTAGTTACTGGACCAGAACTTCAGCAGCGAATTTTTCAGTAATTATTGTGTTGATACATTTTAGTATTTGAAATCTTTTTATTCAAGTTCTTTTGAATACACAAATTTTTTTGGTTTTCCATTTGGAGCATAGATATATTAGGCCATTAGCAGCTCTTCATGTAAGAATCATGAATCATGGGAAAAAAGAGAAAAGTTGGGGAAGTCGTTAATAAAATTGCGTGTTGTTTTTAAGTTCATTCACCAGTATTTTGCACTTCATCAACGATATTTCGTGCTTTTCCGGTTGTACTAAGCGTTTTTGTTTTCCTCCCTTATCCGCGGTTGTATGAGATATTTCGCATATTTTTCCGCGACTTATACTTCATGACTTCCTCCTTTACCTTGCTATTCACTACGGTATTCTGTGATTTTTCACCAGTGTTCCGCTCATTTTTCCACGGGGTTCCATCGATTTTACAACTGTAGTCCGCGCTATTTCGCTTTTTTTTATGCGACTTTTCACATTTTTTTAGGCTTTCTAAACGCTTTTAACGCTTTTCTAAAAAAACGTCTTTAACGATTTTCAATTTTCTTTTTCTAAAAATGTATCATTATAGAAGAATTCAAATTGCGTACTCCGTTTTTAAGGTTAAATTCATTTAAGAAGCTCTTTTAGTCATTTGAAAATGGAATTTTATGTTGTTGCTAATTATTTTAGTTTTAAGAGAGCATTGTAGTTGAGGCTACCCGAAATTTTGAAAATTTAGTTTTTTAGTTTATATAAAAGGCTTTCATCCACAGCGCTGTTGACCACCATCAGAATAAGTATGCGCATTTTTGTTTTCCTTTTTTGAAAACACTATGAAATGAGTGAGTAGCCTCTTGTCAAACACATAGTTAACAAAATTGAACCACGTCTGAATGCGGGTATCTTTCATTTCAATCGATTTTGATTAAATTGGACAGAAGATAATTAAATTACAAGCAAATTTCTTTTTCCCTAAGTAAAAAATATATAAATACTGTGTTGATCGAGACTCATCAGTAGACACGTTTTGTAGAAAAAAAAACTATATTTTAATTTTAGATCATCTTAGAGTACATAAATGCATGTACTAACACACTTCTATGTAACAGATATTTTGGTATTATGTATTTCTAAAACGTAATTTCTCTTAACGAACCGCAACAACATAATTTTTGTTTGTTTTTGTTTTGCATAAATGGAACTTTCTAACCACAAATAAACAAATCATTTTTATTATTATTATATTCATTTTCAGTATTTAAATCATCCAGTTTCAAACTTACATGTCATGAACATAACACCACCACAGCTGTCATTGTGGTGTTAAGTGTTGACTTGGTTCATTTCTCATTTCTCCTCCAACAACATTGAAAACCGCAAAAAATTGTGTGCCCCAGTGACATGTCAAAAAAATGACAATGCAAAATTGGATTGGCCTAAAAAAAAATCTAGATACTCAAATAAAAATATAATATAATAATAGAATCAACACTGAATGTATAATGCACCCTCTCACATTGCTCTAAATGTCTAATTGATGCATTCTTCTTTTTTTTTTAATCTTTTTTTTGTATTCAAGTTCCAAGGCAATGTCATCGGACTTTTGGTGCCATCATGATATCCATAAAATAGACTTCAAGCGACGACGACGCCCGCCAGTCAGCTGCACATTATTCTTTAGCAATTATATAGTGGCACATTGTGCATAGGCCTTTAAGCCATTTATAGTGCGGGTTTTGTCTATACTACACTAACTTCTCTTCTTTAGTTGTTTGGTTGGTTGGTGCATTAGTGCACTGGTGCAGTGCAACGTGCACCATCATGCCATAGTCAGTGATTTGTGCGTCCTTCCCTATGGCAAAGCATTCAAACGCATACTTATGCAGAAAATTGATAACACTGGAATTGGCACTCTGTGGCATTTGACGTGTTTATTGGCTTCGTTATATGTGCTTTAGGTGATTTTGTGTTTATTTTTGTTATTGTTGTTGTTGTATATACATACACCCTATTTAGTTTAGGGTATGTTAAGTTTGTTTTGAGAGGATTCAGTGGTAAAAGAAAAATTCATGACATTCCAATAGCATTCTTAAGTGTGATACAAAAAATGCAAAAAAACCCGAAATTTTCAACGATTTTGCAGTTTTTTAAAAATTTTACCATGGAGGATTAGTTTTTGGTAACTACTTTGTACCTAAGTACTCAAATTTTAGCTAATCCAGTTTTCTAGAACACTTAGGTACAAAGTAGTTTCCAAAAACTAATCCTTCAGGGTAAAATTTTCCAAAAACTGCAAAATCGTTGAAAATTTCGGGTTTTTTTGCATTTTTGACCATGTTTTTGCGTCACGAAATTTTGTTGGCAAACATCAGATTCGAATTCGGTACCCCCAATAACATAAAGTATGTATGTCAGAAATCAAAACACAATTTGACTGGATTATTAACTAAATTACAGTTTTTGTCGCTGCGGGCTTGGAATTCTGTAATCCTCACACCCTTCACCTGGCAGACTTTTGTAATTTTACTCGGAAGTCTTAAGAGAGTACAAAATGCAAAAACCAATTGTTAACAAATAACTTTACTTAAATCAGATTTTGTTTTTGTGGCTTTTATTCAAAAGAATACAAAAAAAAAAAAACGTAATTGTTTCAATTAACTTTGCTAACCACTGAGACCTCTGCAAACTTGTGGATTGATACCCGGTATTCCACAAGGATGTGTCTTAGGACCTTTATGGCAAATATAGTAAGAGATTGGACACAAAAATGACATATTAACTCTAAAAATAGAGGCCTACTTACGAGTATATATAAGAAAGTATGTACTATGCAAAACCTCATGAAAAAGTCTAAAGGCTAGTAAGGCTAAAGGCCTAGTACACTTCTTGGTAACGAATACTGCCTAGTGTTCTTTGAAAAATTCCAACAACAACAGAGATTTCGATAACTTTATGTTTCATCCGAATCGCGTTCTTTTTTTATCAAATATATTTTAATTTTGTTTTGTGTAATACAAAAGTATAACCTTTATAATGAAGGGTGGACATTTACAGCCATGGCTTTCATATCGCAAAATCCAAAAAAAATATCGGATGTAAAAATTTGTACCACCCGTAACACTTAAAGGACCTTAGTACTATTTTTAGTACTAACCTCGAAATTTACGAAAATAGGGTATGACAAAATTCAACCAAGATTCTTTTCATATTTTCGTCGCTAAGTGTTTCAAAAAAGTTATACAAAACTGCATTTAACCAACGAAGACATCGTCGATTCTCAGTAAATGTCGGCACTTGGCGCATAAACTCTAATTAAATCAATCAATCAAATTGATAACTCAATTATTTTTGTCTCGTCGTCGTCGTAGGTTATACCCTTTTAAATTTCCTAGGCATCTCCAGGATTTAGTTTTAGTGGGTTTTTCATTTATTTGGATTTTTTGTTTTGTTCTGGTCTTTCCCAATACTCTCATCTAGCTGCTAGTTGTCGTTCTTGACGTTTCTTGGTGATGGTGAATTAAAGCACTTATCCAAGAATTACGGTTGTACTTGCGTGTCAGAAGGAAAAGCAGTTTTTTTTATTTGCTTGTGTTTAATGCAGACATTGCACACACAACGTAATCCTTTTCGATTCAATTTAATTAAATTGAAAGTAAAAGAAAAAAATGTCATGTCTGTTGTGTGGTTGTTTGTTACAGTTTTTTTTTTGTCTCCTTCTTCTTTGAGTTGGTAAGTGTAGTATGTTCATTCAAGGCACTTTCGAATAAAGTCGAATTGGACATGGACACGGACAATGCCATTTTGTTAAAGAAATAAATCGTGGTTGTTTATATGTCATGATCCTAATTATGGGCTCTCAGAGCCACAGTGTTGACGGTGATTAATGAAGCCTTGAGAGAAAAGTGTGCGCATTCCGCTCAATTATACAAGGATGATTGTAGGTTAGGTTTTTTTTTCTTATTTTTATTTTTATTATTTTATTTTAATGAATTGTGTGAAGGAGGACATTTTTTTTTGTTATCAATTGTTACTGTAATGACGACTATAAATAGAGCTCCAGATGATGTTTCCGCTTGTGTGGATATTTAGCAAAGGAGTTCCTTGTGATATTTAAATTAAAATGCCAGATGTTTTGTTTGGAAAATATGTTTGTTATTTGTGTCAATTAATTTGCAAACACTAAAAGTTTTTACCGCAAATGAAGTATACTGTAGGGTGGGACAAAAATAGTTTCCATCTACTTATTTATTTTTAGGGAATCTTACGAAATCCTAATTTTTTGGCAAAATCTCCAAATCAGCAATGTCAACCCTAAAGAAAATAATCTATCCAAAAGAAATATGTTCAAGTAGATTAAATCGAACGATTTATTCCCATGATTCACTACTTGAACATATTTGTTTTGGAGATATTTGCATGGAGATTTTTGCCATGGGGATTCTCTCTTTGGAGATTTTGCTGCTGGATATTTCAGTTTGGGGATTTTGGGTTTGGGGATTCTCGTTTGGAATTATATCTTCGGAAAAACGTAACTAACAATCATTTTTTGAATCGATCGATGTGAATGAAAAAAATAAACAAAAATATAAACACAAATTATGTCAATGGATAAAGTAAAACATCTAAAGTTTATGTTTAAATGTTTAAGGAAAACAAAAACAATTAAGAAGAAGTCACTTAATACTTTGCTATTTTGCAGGCAAAAAAAATACACCACCTATTGGGTTGGAGTCAAAATTCCGAAAACCGAAATCCCGAAACCCCGTAATCCTGAAAACCCCAAAAGCAGAAGCCCCAAACACAGAAAACTGCAAATCCCGAAAACCGAAAAATCCAGAAATTGGAATCCCAATCGATCATCGACTCAATAACCCGACATACCATAAGATAACAGTGTTCAATAAAACTGTGTATAATTTTTTCCGTGACATCAAAATCTTTTTTCCTAAATGATTTTGAACTGCAAAATTCTAGTCTGAAGTCGAAAAAATCTGCGATGTCAAGTCTTCGAGATAATTTTACACGAAAATGGCACCTTATCTCAACGTCGTAGATTTTTCTGATATCAGATTCGAATTCAGCAGACTTAAACTATTGGTTTCAGCTCTCACACTTAAAAGATTAAACCATCCTTTATAAATTTACATATATATAACCTGACACAAACTACAAGGTTACGGTAATTTCGGAAACGTTGGAAAGTAATATTATATTACATTTTTAGACAAATTTATCAGTCATAACAAAACAACAAAGGAATGAATATTCTTGCAGCATTTTTGTTAAATTTTCAGCACTAAAGCGTTCCCGAAATGACCGATTCTCACAAGAGACAGTTTTGGCATTAATGACTTTTTAATATTTTTTTTTGTAAGAATATCAAATGAAATAGCATTTACTGTTTATCATAAAAAAGTCAAAATATATATTTTAAAACCAAAAGCATTAATCAGTTGCGTTCCCGAAATGATACTTAATTGATTTACGCTATTCTTCTCATGCATACATTTACAAAATTGAAACATATACGACTTTGGTGTAACTTTTTTCGGATACATTCACAATTTTACTTCGAGCAAGCGTTAGAAGAGTTCTCGAAATAATTTTTGTACGGAAAGTGCTATCGTCTAAGATAAATCGATGGACGAGAAGAAATCTTTTATTTTGTCATGCTTTAATTTAAATAACTCCCTGGAACTGAAATCTCTTCACCCCCATGAACTAAGAGAGGCTTAAGGGTCTCTTTCCACAAATCTACTAAACATTTGAAATCTACAATTATTAAAAAGGAGCATTTTTTTGGAAACCATATATACTTTGTGTCTGTATTTTGAAAAAAAATAAAGTAATCAATCTTGTCTTAGTACAAAATCTACAGACAGTAATTCAGAGAAGCATATTTTCCGTCCATTTTCGTCCTTTTGTTTGTACTGCACTTACTGGCATGTACCTTTACTTTATTTAATACAAAATCCTTAAACGATAAAATCTCCCTCCTCTTACAATATTGTGTAGATGTATTATTTTCTTGTTCAATCTAGGAAGTGTCATTCTCCCACACTTTCCTCGAAGCAATGTGATATCCTTTCAAAGGAAATATATATTATATTCTCTCTTTCCTTGGCAGGATCTACCATCGACTTTCATCGCCCGGAAATTTGATATAAACGTGAGCAGAAAAACCCTGAGCTAATTAGCAACATGATGGTCGACTAGAGGAATAGGGAATTCCATTATTTACCTTTATTTTTTGTTTGTAGCTCCTTCTTCTCCTGCAAGTTATTTAAAAAATATCACATACATCCATCCGTGCATAGATTTTAAGACAAAGGATATTGCAAGAAGTAAACAACAAAAATATACGAGGAAAAAATCCATATTGAACTTTTCCCATCATAATATAAATAATGGTTCTTCAGATACATTGACCCCATGGCTGCTTATATAGGCAGGACTTGTATGGAGTCAATTGAAGAAGGTTTGTCGTTGAACCATGTCCAGTCAAGTCCACCCGACGGTGGAAAATGAAATGTACATACCAGAAATATATTTACCATGAAACAGCATGTAGTTGAAGGTAGGAGGAGGCATAGGTATGTAGGATATGTATCTAGCAAATACTATACCTGTTAAGTGTCTACCTTTGTCAAAAGTCACGTTCTATTTATGTGTACACGCGGGAGAGAGGGATGTAGAAATTAATAAAGGCTTCATAAGAAGGCCTAGGAATATGACTAAAAACAACAACAACAACAAAATACCATGTTTTGAAGAATATTACACGGCTATACGAAGGGCTTACTGGGAATTCACTGAGGATTTACTTCCTACTTTGGCTCAACAGAACATGTAGGTACTTTGTGTAGTTATGATGAATGTTACATTTAACACCTTTTTTTTTTCTTTTAAACATGCTCATTGCATTCTATTGGATTTTCTATGGTCATGTTTGTATTTTTTTTTTTTGAGTAGTTACTTCTGCTTACTTTGAAAGGTTCTTTGAAAAACTAAATAAATATAAGGTAGTGTACTCAGAAATAGCTTATGAATTTCTGAACAGAAGCAATTTCTGGACAAAGCAGTTTGCACATTTTTCTGTAGCAAAAAAAAAATCAACAGCAATTATCATTATTATTATGATATCATTCTTCATTAATTGGCGACTCATTCACAAAAGGTCGTTATAGTTTGTTGAAAAATATAATTAATTGAGTAATTACAACCATTGTAGACATGTTAAACATTATACGTGCTTAAGACTGTTTTTTGCTATAATTATGAAGTAATAAAAAAATACTTTCGCGTTATAATGTCGATTTTTTATCAGTTTAAGTTTACGAACTTACTTTCTTATAAAAAAAAAGAAAACGAAATTATTTTACAGTCGACACCGGTTATTAGAACTGTATTTTTTCTGCTAGGTACTACATGGCAAGTTTAGGATTCGTAAAAAAATAACTCAAGATAACAATCAAACATATACCTGCCATATGACGAAATGGAAAATCTTATATTTTCAAAGACGACTTTAACAATTTTGGTGAAAGTTTTTGTGTGTACTAAGTTCGTACTTATGAAATGAAAAAAATATTTTTTCATCGGTTAGTAACGTTTATCCGATTTTCTCGTAAACGAATCAATTTTTACTCAAAAGTTTCTTTTTAAATTATTTTTTTTTTTCAAAATTTCCCAAACATTTTTGTTTTCGGATAAATTTTTTTTTTTTCAAAAATCGATTCTTCGAAAACATGTCAATGATTTTTTTTATTTTAGTTTTACATGTCCATTTATATTTTCTTGAAAATGGCAACTTTTTTTTAAACAAGGCTTGAGTAAAATGGCTCTGACAATTTTCAATTTTTTTCATCCAAAAATTCATCTTTTTACGAAATCAAATGGTATACTTAGTTTGGAGTTCAGCACAATTCTTGAATCTTGAATGGCAAAAAAAAACTAGTTGAGCTACAAAATTGGGGTTTGCGCGTTTTATCTAGTTCATGGTGACTTCAAATTTTGAGCTTAACTTTTGCAGCAAATACTTGAATATTTCAAAAAGTGCTTGAGGTACAAAAGTGAGGTGTGCTCATCAAATTTTGGTTTGAAAAGCTTTAATTTCTGTCAAAAAAAAATTCAAAAAACTAATTTTTTTAAAATCTCTCCACTAGCTTCACAGATAGGAAGTACCCTTTTGAAATTGAAAATTGGAATTAATTTTTGCGCAACAAATTAGCATTTAAAAAGCAACAATTTTGGACGTCAAAAAAATAATAATTTTATTACTTTCGTCCGCTAACTTCAGTCTTAATTTAGGAGAATTTTAATTAACTACAAAACTATACTATTGTAGCTACAAAAACGAAGTTTATGCTACTTAAAAGCATTTTAAAGGCTACAAATTTGGATGCCAACAAAAATTATATTTTTTAAATTATTTAAAATTTTTTCCGCTAACTTCAGACTTATTTTAGCGGAAAATTCAATAACTCAAAAACCATGCGAGCTAGCATTTAATTATTTACAATTACTGAGATAATTTTTTTTTTTGATTCTGCCACAAAGTGTCCGCCAAAATAAGGGACGTAATTTCTAAAAACCCAAACAAAACTTTTTAGACCAGGAAAGATATAAAATTTTGTATTTAGAGGACGAAGAGTAGTGGGGGATGAGAAGTTGAAGAAATTACATTAATACAATCCGGCTTAATGAAATATGATTGAAATGCATTTTTTTAATGCTGTATCGAATATGACCAAAAATAATTCGATACGACGTAGACGTTAAACAAAGTTCTGATCTTTCTGCAACTAGTGCCAAAACACCTGGTAAAATAATGTTAGATGTATAAAAATTGCTAAAAGTGATCCGATGTTCATTAGAATCCAGATTACAAAAGACCACATGCGTAGCATGAGGGAAAGGGTATTTTTTCTCCAATAGAGTGGCCTTATGAATCGTTTGCATCATAAAATTTGATAAGCATAAAATATGATAACATAATGTAACCATTGTTAAATATTGTAGCTAAAATACAACACAAATTGCTTGCAAATTATTTCGATTTATTTTGTTGCTTTTTTTTTAAAAACAAAACCTGTTAAACCAAAACATATTCCAACTTTTGTATTGAAAACTTCAAATTCAAGTCTCGAAGTAACACAATTTCGAGATAGATGAAATGATTCGAAAAAGGAATTAAAGCACGAAATTGTACTTAGATTTTATAGTAACAAAAAAAACTGTTCACTTCTTTTCTTAAATAGTATTAAATAACTCAAGAAAACAATAAATGAACTTACTGCTTTATTTTAATCCAAAAGTCTCTGAATATTATATTCTCTTTAAATGTTCTCATTTTATTGTGCAAATTTTAGTTTAATATATTTAACATTCTACTGCAATTGCTGTAAACTGGCAACACTCGTAAAATTCTTACAAATCCAACAAACATCTTCTGACTGTACAAACAATTATTATTTAAAACGCACTCACGCATTTGACACAATTTTCATATCCATTTCCGAGTTTTTGTGTGCGAACTTTTCCTTTCAACAAAAAAACATACAAATCTTTTACAAAAGAATCAACACAATAAAATGCGCGATTTCTGTAGTAGGTAGTAGAAAAAATAGAATTACGTGAAAGAAAAAAAAAAAACAACACAAAAAAAGAAAATTTCTTTCTTTAAAATGAACTCAAGGATGTGCTTCATTATGTTTATTTTTTTTTCTTCTTCTGCAAAATGTAGACTTCTTGCAAGTTGTATACTCTTACGAGTTACGATGACGACGTATACTAATAAGCGACAAATGTATAGTTTGCTACACATAATGTATGTCCTTTACACAAAATATTACCAGCTAAACACATTCATCATAAATTATTAAAAAAGTCCACATTGTTGTGCACCCTATTTTTTGTTTTTTTGTCTGACGTCTGAACTCTTATGATGATTTACTCCTAAAGTTTATGGAATTATAAAAAAAATAAAACAACCAGCTCCACCAGATGGAGTACTGCGAATATTTTCTAAATGTCGTATTGGTACCTACGAGCTACGACTATAAAAAACATCCAATACACATGTTCCCTGGATCATATGTTTGAATGTGAATCTTTAAGATATAAATATGAGTATCACTGTTGAGGGTTATATTTTTGGCTTTAAAATTTGCACTATACACTTAACAAAAAAATGCACTAAAAATTTCAATAAAATACATTTTTAAGTTCGAAAAAAAAAACAATGCAAACCTCGCCTAGTTGTCATTTTGGGTACAAAAAATAGAAAATCCATTTGTTAAAGATGCCGCCATAAGTATTTGAACATCCAATAACGAAAACATTAAAGAGTCAACTCTGCAAAATATTAAACATTGTTAATGCATTAAAAAATGTTATTTCGAAAAAAAGTTAAAATTTTATTGAAATCGCTATATTGGTTCTTGAGATTCTTGTTGTGTTGCATTGTGTTGCATTGCATTGTATTGTATTGTATTGTGTTGTGTTGTGTAGTCTTGTGTTGTATTGTGTTGTGTTGTGTTGTGATGTGTTGTGTTGTTTCAATAATTGTTTGCATACTTAGGCTTTAACTTCATAAAATATCAGTATGATATAATTATAAAAGAGGTTTTTAGTGTTGAAGCAATTATTTCGTTTTAATAGGGTTGCCACAAACAATTCTCTGTTTTAAAGCTGTCATTTCATTTTCAATCCGATTGTCGCCTTTGCTTAAAATTATCAAAACAATTTTTAGAGTGTTTGCTTGTCACATGAAGCATTCTGCCCTATGAATTTTCATCATTCATGCAACAAATGAGGGAGTTTAAAAGCTCTAGGTTTAGAATTATTGTACCAATAGAACCGCATGAATATGCTTCTATATCCCTAAGCCACTGATGGGATGACGTGTACTTCCATAAAGTAAGGCATACCGATACTTTGAAAGCAATTTTGCATATGGAATATTATATCTGTCGAGAGTGTATACCACAAACTGTGGTATCGTCATCTCATTCCTCATCCAGAGATGATATATATATATGGTGAACAAAGGGAATAATGATTATTCCTCATAGTATGCGCGCGGCGCGATGGTTATGTCTTTCTTCACTGATATGTGTTATTGTATACCTTCTAGTACATTATAGTCCTTCCATATTCCATACATAGCTTGTATAGCTGAATGACGAAAGAGGGCGCATTTTAAATAACTAGGGTACACGAGCTGTGTGTCGTATTGCTGATTTGGCTATACGAGTGTGCTTCTTATTCTATTGAAATATGCAAAGAACAAACAAAAAAAAAAAAAAAAAGAAAACCTTAGAAATGAAAGCGAAAAAACTGAATGATTATTATGAAAATATGCACCGGGAATATATGGGAAATGCGGTACGGGAATAGGTACTCTGTATATACTGTCTACTGATTAGGCGAGGGACAAATTATACTCTCGTTTATTATTTTTTTTTTTTGCTTTAATATTCCACCCACTTGAGTGCACAATTAAACCTTTAAGTGAAGTGGTTCAATGAATTTGCATATTGCTGCCCCCCAAAAAAGTGGGACTTGTTTCTTTATTTTTTTTTTTTTTTGCATTTTACATTTTGAAAATGAAAATATGGAGTAGAATAGGAAAATTTGTCATTGAAATTCATTGTGATTTTGTATAAGGACTCATTATGCACTTTAAACGTGATGACTAAGGAGTTTTTTGTTGTTGTATTTTTTTTTAATTAAAAAGAATGTTGCACCTTTTTTGGGGTCTATTCTTTTTTTTTTTAATTTTTAAGAAACTTGAATTGGTGTTATCAAGTAGGTACCGTTTTAAAAAGTTGTTCAAACAAAGTTTTAAACAATTAATTTCTTTTTGCTTGTAAAAAAGTAGACAATAATATTAATATGGTTTAGCCTTTTTTTTCTATTAAAAACCAAGTACCAAGTACTGAAATTTAACAACAGAAAATTATTTACTCGACACATGAATGACCTGTATTTCATACGATTTTCTTACTTTATATTTATAACGAAAATAATTCCAATTTATCTGTAGAACTTTTCTAATTTCCTTTTTTTTCTCTTTATTTTCAGGTGAGTTTTTGAAATAAAGTTCAAATTTATGAAATAAGGTTTGTTATAATAATAGGCACAGAACACTTTGCCTAAAGAAGTAAGTTAACGATCTAAAAATAAACACACCATTACATAAATATATGTTTTTTTTTTTTTGAAAAGGTATCAGCATTACAGTAGCATTTAATACGTATTTCACAAACAACACCGAACTGATGCCGATAAAAGGAAAAGTTGAATCCAGCCGCCAATAGATCAATGACATTAACTCGTAAAATCTAAAAAATCTATTGGTAGTAGGATTTTACTTTTCTTTTTATCGGCAGTACGATATTGTCTGTGTAATACGTGTTAGATGTTACTGTACTGCAGATAGCTTTGTCAAAAAAACGCACCTAATGTTAACAAATCAAGTTATTTTTATAATTAACCAAGTAAGCTTAACTTACACAAGGGAACGAAATTTATTTTCCAGTTTTTTGCCATCATACACGCAAACATTTTGAGACTTCAAAAAAACTAGATGCTTTTTCTACAATTTTGCAATTTTATAGAAATAAACGAATGTAATTTTCCAGTTTTTTTTTTTAGCATAATACAGTCAAATATTTTGGGACTTACGAAAAACTAGATTCTCTAGTAAGATTTTCAGTTTTTTTACTATCTAGTGTAAATTCCAAATTTCTGCTCTAAATCTAACATTATAGTACCAAATCCTGATATACATCGACATCTCTTATTAACTTCTACGCTAGGGTTCTCGGCTTATATCTTTGCAGGATTCGTAGTTGTCGTTTGGTCCAAAATTAAGGTATCACATGACTGGTGACTCAAATAACAATGGTTTATTTTTTCCTTTTTTTTCAAAGTATTGAAAGTTCAAAGTTTTTGGTTTACAATTTTTCATGTTTGGTCCAAAATCGTCTTGAATTTACTTTGATTTAAAGTGTTTTTGTAAGCTATGTCGTTCATTATTTTAAAGTTGTCTTTATTATTTATTTTATTTTATTTGCAGTCAATGCTTTCTCAGATTTCTAACTTAAGCACTGGTATAGTACTAAAATCAGTATCAGTCAATATGTAAAAGTACAATAGGGTGATTCTAATTAAAAAAAAAAAAATTCTCCCGGCACCAAGCTTAGGCTAAAAAATGAGTATTTCGAAAAATCAGCTCTTAAAATTATTGTTTATTACGCTCGCAATCAAATTGCACTGGGACTTTTTGTTTGTTTGACTCTAACTCCTGTAACTCACGAACGGTACGTTGTACAGTAAAGTTTTTAAAATAAGAGGTCATTTTTTTTTATAATGTAAGATGCATCAAACTTCGTAATAAAATTGACAAATGAAGATATAAGTACAAAAAATGAAACAAAAAACACATTAAAAATTAAACTAGTTATGATTAGTCCAATCAAAATGATTATCATTTAAAATAATCAAAAAAAAAAAAAACATCTAATGGTTACGTCTGTCATTTGAAAGAAATTACCAGCGATTCTAATTTGAATTAAATTATACTTCAAATTATTTATCAGGTCATTAAAATATTTTTCTTCTTTTTTTTTCTAAGAACTTAAAGATATTAAAAACACAAACACAATCACAATTCTAAATCTAAAATGGCTGAATATTGCTTTCTAAATTGTTATGATTACCATTTGAGTGTTTACTTAACCATCATCGCACCCAGTTCTGCACTTCAAATTGGATTGACCATGAAGCGTCGGCGGCGTCCGTCGTCGTCTTCGTTCAAGGCGTCAATTAGGCCACACCACAATAAAAGAAAACCAACTAACACTTCTCATTTATCCATCTTCTATGCAGTCATCAGAAGTACATATAATGAAGATACGTTTTCCTATTTCATTTCTAAGAGTTTAGAGATAAAAATAAATACATACATGCACTTATTTTTTTTGTAATCAACGATTGGATATGGATGGAAGTGTTAGCCATGGCTATTTGTTGTTGTTGTTACTGCTGCTGTCTTCCCATCATACCTCCTTGCTCATCACACAATATACTTTCAGTTCTAAGAATTTATTATTGAATTCTGCATACCTAAGGCATGGATGGTGGCAGTGTAGCGCAGCAGCGGCGGCGGCGTCATCGTCACATCATCGTCAGCTTCATACCGAACGCGTGTTGTTGGCACAGTGCAGCTGGCCAAAGGTAAACATCTGTGAAATGAATCGAACGAATGTTCTTTTCAAGTACCAAAACCAATACCCTATAGCCGATGTCGATTTCTATACCGGCTGGCGACCATGAACTGATGTTGGAGTTCTGTATCTGGTATACTTCAAATTGTATTTTCGATTTCAATAAAAAGTAAAAAAAAAAAAAAAAAAAAAACAAAAAAAAAAGAACCAGAAACCAACTGAATGACCAGAGGAGGTGATTTCTTCCAATCGAGATTGTAATCAACAATCTACAAGCCACACACCGTGAAAAAAGTATACTAGAAGTCATTGTCATTGAAAAAAATGAATTTTCTCTGTATGCATGGGCATACTTTTGTTTCATTCAAGTATTTATTCACCCACACTAGAGGATTATTGCATTTTGGAATTTAATTCAATTATAAAAGGGATTGGAAGTAGGGAGCACTCCTACTAGTACCTACATATATGTGTTTTTTTTTATAAAATAATGCTCTTTATCAGAACAGATATAAATGTTTATATGCTTTGGGAATTAGGGGAATATGGGGCACTTTAATATTAAAATACATTTTTCTAAAGAGATTCTTCAGTGACCAAACTAAGTTATGAGTTGCTTAATCGATATTTTCAAAACGAGCTTCTGCAATTCAAGAAATAGAACAAGATTTTGATCCCGCCCTGATCTTTTACTATACATTCCTTCTATTTTTGTACCTTTAGATTGCTATATTAAAAGAAAGTAGTTCGCTTTTAAGTTCATTCATTACGATTAGTAGATTTTAAAGTAATGATAAAATTTTAAGATTGATCAGAAGGATCTTAAACACTTGGTCGCTGATTTTCGAAGAAATATGATCACAATTATTCAATTTGCCCTTAGTTTCAAGTAATACCACTTTACCCTATATCTCGCTTACAACCTGTCAATAATAAAGTGTGTGGGTTTATTTTTACATTCTCTCTTAATACGGTATCAGATTTCTTTAGAATTCCCCTTTGCTGGGAAATGCATATTCAACAGATAAATCATGTTTTTTTTCTTGTTTTTTTAATGCGCCTTTTTAAATAAGAAATATTAGTAGCAGTGTAGAAAATTGCAGTTTTAATTTATAAATAATGTGTAGTCAATTGAATAATTTAATAATAATAGTTGTGATATTTTTATGTGTTTTTTTTTTCTATTAATACAGATGGATAAATTATTTTCTGAAGTAGTTTTCAAACACGTATTGCATTTCTACCTTAAGTCATAAATATGACTGAGTTACTAATCTCACAATCATTTCAAGGCCATTCGAATGGAATTTTAAGTTTTAAATAGTGGTACATTCATGTAAGATCCAAGAACATAACTAAGGTTATAACCTTCCGATTCCTGCAATAAATGAGACTGAAACTTAAGCGTTTGCTTTAAAAATTAAAATTCTACAAATAACATTCATTTATTTTTCGAAAGAAGTATTTTCGAGATATCAGCAAAATACATATTTTTTTTTTCTTTTTTCATATACTAGCTTAAATATAGATAACGGGTTATCTAATTTTTAAACACTTTATTTGGTTAAAAAGATATTGTTTTTCCCTTTCCAACAATATATTGTTCGTGTTAATTGGACCAAAACCCATCGAGAAACAGCCGCTCAAAGGGTAAAAAACACAATTTTTCGACCTTTTTGGAAAATTACTGGATTTCTATCCTTCCTTTAAGAAAGAAAACAAAATATAAAAAACACTTCTAAGATTTCAGTATAAAGATAATAATTTTACACTAAACTAAAAAGCTTTACTACACCACAATGAAGACATCTTGTTCAGCGACCCCTTCTTTGTGAGTTACACTACAACAACAATTAAGGCTATTTTAGAATGGCATCATGTAATTTATTCCCTAAATTACTAAAGTTAATTTTATTACCAAGCTGTAGTAGAACTTTCCCTTAAGTTAGAGAAACAATTCTGTTTATTTTGTGAGCTACGCTACAAATGGACATTGTATTTTTTTTCCAAAATATAATAATAATTCAAAATACTAAGTCGGTAAATTAAATTTAAATCCTCCTTAAAATTCACTTTCTTTTGATGCTCACGAAGCAATTTTTAAAATTACTGTAAATTAAATTGTGTTGCTATTGTGAATACTTAAGATATAACAGTATTGCTACTTTACTTAAAATTGATTTTTTTTCCAAAAATTTGTGCTATTTACATTTAACAAAACATAAATAGTGCCCAGGATTTTAAAACACTCCATTAATAGTACTAGTAGCATAATAAAATTTGTAAAAATTAAATCAGAAGTAAAAAAAAAAAATATTTTTCTTTTTAACTAACATTTACATTGGAATTTTTGGAAACTTTAAAAGATCAGCTTATTTCTTTTAGACAAAAATAAATTATAACCACCCTTATTACAGAATCCGACGAATGCATTGCGGTGGGATTCGCACTTATTTCAGCTATATTTTCGGTAAGCCGGCGAGGAAGTGTGTTAGTGGAAATGGTAAGGTAGTTCATCGTATTGATAATATAGTTCACCCGACAAGTTCATAATATTGCTTTGAATGCTAATCACGTTGACGCCCCGGGATTAAAGTGTTGCGAAATAAAAGGCATGAATATGTATTAAAAACAAAAATAGCGCTAATGAATACAAAAATTAGAGAAACGAAATTGGAAATTTGTGTTTTCTTTTTAAACTTTTGAATCTGGAAATTAATTTTTCTAGAACTATTTGCAAAAGCAACTTTACTTCAAAAAAAAATATTTGGCTTTAAAAATTGTTGTAGCATGATTTTGTAAGTGATGCGTTTTTTTTCTGTTTTAGGCATATTTTTCTAGAAAACTGACCCTCCGACCTAAACGAAGAGAATTAGAACCTTGCTTCTAAAATTCTTTTCTGGTTTTCACACAGTTAACTTCTAGCCTTTTGTGCAGGTCACCCAAAAAAATATATACAAAATCCTATGTATTTCCTATAAGTAACTTTAAGCACCTACACAGCAAATAAAAATCTGGAAAAAATGAAGGGATATTTTAAATTATTTGTAAATATGTAGTTTTTCCATTTAAGAGCTTGATTCTAAAAAAATATCGATTTATGAACGGTCTGATTTATCATACATATTGTTAAAACAATATAATAATGATGTCTCCCCTCCAAAATGCTTCTGATTTTAAGACAAAATAAAAAAATCATCAAAATTGGAGCTATTTCTCAGATCTTCCGAGAAAACTGCTTCATCGGATCGAGTCGATTCGGAGATAGTAACGAATTTGTGATTTTTTTTAGTAAGTTTTGATTCCTCTTCTTAACTTCAGAAGCAGTTCCGATTTAAAAAAATTTTAATTTTTGTCGAAACATAAAAAAACATAGATTTCACGTGATTTAAGAACTGGCTCACACAACAGAGTATTAGCTTTAAAAAAATGTATAATACTTAATAATACATAATACCGTTATTTTTTTATGATTTCTAGTACTTTTTTTTATCATGAAATTGCACCTCCCGTCCAAACGGAGAGAGAAAGACCCTCCTCCCGTAATAAAAAAAATTCTTGTATTAAAGTGTACTACAAAAACTGTTATCATTTGGCGATACAGTTACCACATTCAATGCAATGCAATGCTAGTAAACTAGGAAGATGCATGTGCACATAACTTCCAAACCTATGATCAACCCATTTCAGAAATTTTCGGATTGTTGGAGGAAAAATCAATTAACAGAAAAGATAAAAGAAAATAAAAACGGCCTAAGTTTCAAATATCCTGATTTCAAATATTCATTTCCGGTTTTGAAAGAATTTTTTGTTTTGTTTTTAAATTGGATTAGATAAATAAAAAGTACACGCATGGCTATATATTCCCGTTCTTTTCTTTTTTTTTTTATTAATTTTTTTTTTTAAATTAAAAAAAAAAAAATTGTTTTGACAAAAAAATTCAAAACTCGATAAATGTATAAGTAAGGCACCTACAGAAAAAAAAAACAATGTGGACTCAATTTTCTCAAATAGTACAGATCCCAATATAAACAAATTACAAAATGCCCCATTTATAAAATTTCTTTTTTTTAGAAGAAAATGTAGACACTGAAAGGTTTAACCATTACCTTACTGATTGAATACAACAAAATTGTCCAACTTTGGATAAATCCTATAATCTCAAGAGTTATCAGAAAAGTCGTTGGTTTTATACTTAAAAAATCAAAAACAAATGAGTACAAAAAATTGGGCTTTTAAGACTAAAATGGGCGTGTCAAATGTATTTTAGATATTATTTTTTATGTAATCCACAGTTATGGTTCCGCTATCATTCAATTTTATTTTTTTGAAAATTTCCAAAATTTCGTAATAAAATAATTTGATAAGGTTTCTTCCTGGTTTCCTGGTCCCAATATTGATTATGTCATGCTCGAAACTTTTTTTTGAGAAATTAAAATGATATAATTCAAATCCTTTTGTGTCTGTTAATTTCCGGTAGAAATAATTGCCGCTAGACTTCATAAATCACTTATCAAAATTCAACTCTCTATTTGGCCACATGGACTAATGAAAAAAATACACTCTCCTTAAAAAAATTATTTCGTTAAAAAAAATCTAACATCCTGACCTGAATTATTCCACAGAAAATGATTCATATTTCAACCATTCGCATCTGTAAATCAACTTCAACTTCCCAAGTTTTTTTTTTTCAGCTTTTAAATATGACATAAATACTCAATCGTTGTCACCTCATTAACATTTGACTCATTCCATCTAATGGAATTATAACGATCGACCCCACGCTAGCCTTGGAGTCATTTCTTCATCCTTGTCCCTTGTCCCAGCTTTGACCCTGAATGACCAACCGACCGATAATATTATATTCCAAGTTGACATTTCTCTTATTATATTCCTGTTCGATAAACAGGGGGAATATGATATCATACATTAGACTCTATAGAGCTTCCCATTTCCTGGCAAAATATAATCTCATAGCCGCAATCAAACTCTCCACTCGTGCGTCTGTGCAATATTTCATAATCATATAAAAATATACGATTTCTTTGGTTGTAGGTATCTCTTCTGTCTCTCGGTTGTTGTTTTTTTTTTATTTTTTGCGATTCCAACAAACACTTCGTGAATGACTTAGTGTAAGTGTCCGTATATCCTTATGTTGCGGGTGGGATTTGTGTGTCATGAGCCTGGATATGCCGGACGAACGATTAAAAAACATAAATCAACGATTAGAATCATGAAAATGAAGAAGGCCATAAGGTTTTTTTTTATTCCATCCTCATAAAAATAAAAAGGTGAGACACATAAACATAGGATTTAGGTTTATGTTTTTGTAATTTGCAAATATGTATGTACGAGCATACATCACAATCTCACTATTTCGGACTTTCGATGTCGAATAGTCTATTAAAAATGCAAAGTTAAGACCCCTTTCCGGGAGCTTTGTAAAAACGAATCCTTAGAATGAATTTTTAAATAAACTTTGAAAAATGAGAGTATATTTGTTTGAAAAAACGTTTGTCAAGTTTATGAGGTTTATGTTTGGGAAATTGATAGGTACTCTCAAAATTTGTCAGCTTTACAAAAACGAACTTTTGCGATTTGTTAAATACAAATTTAAAAAAAAATTCAAAGTTTTTGCACTTATCCTAAAATTTATTGAGATTTTTTGTATTGTTTGGTTGGTTTACACAAATTTTAGTTTAGTGGCGAAATTATAATAACATCTGCGAAACAGAAAAAAACGCATGAAAATATAGAATTTAATAATACTAGAAGCGAAGACTTCAGCTCCGAAAGTATGTCAGTTTCGGGATAAATTCTAAACAAAATTTTGATGTGGGCTTGAAGTGAAAGTAGTAATCGCATTTTTTGTATTTGTTTAAAAAATGTCGTTAAGTGTTTAAAAATTTCTTAAAATTTATTCGATTTCTTAAAATTTTATTTGCGTAAAAGATGATTGCAAAGTTGAGAAACGAGAATATTGCAAATTTGTTATAATTTTTGCGTAATTGTTATAATTTTTGCGAAATTGTTATAATTTTTGTGAAATTGTTATAATTTTTGCGAAATCGTTATTATTTTTGCATAATTGTTATAATTTTTGGGAAATTGTTTTAAGTTTTACGAAATTGTTGTAATTTTTGGCTTGCGAAATTGTTGTAATTTTTGCGAAATATCTAATAATAAAAATAAAAAATTGCGAAATTAATTCTGGTAAATGAAATCAAATATTTCAGTCTGAAAAATTTCCAGATTTGCAAAAACGTGTTTTGCGGTAGATCAAAAAAAAAAAATAAGATTCATAAATTCATTATGATTTTATGTTACAATCAAAAACACTCATCAATTTTTTTTCAATTTAGGCATTTCCTTAAAAAAAATAGTTGTTAAGTTTAGAAAACCAATGTTGCGAAACCGCAATAACTTCTTAATTCTCGGTTTATTGTTGCGAAGCTTATGCAGTCCAAAGACTGTAAATATTTCACTTCGCAAAGTGTTTCAACTTTTTACAAATTCATTGTTTTTGCATTGAAATCTTTAATATTTATTGGATTTCTTAAGTAACTTATTTGTTGTTGACGGTTGCGTAATTAGTATAATAAAGTTGCGTGATTTTAATAACTTCTGCGAAATAGAAATACCATCAGATTGCTAATTGAATCTTATAAAATGATTGCGAATATTTCAGCTCTCAGAACTTGAAATCTTTGCAAAAACGAATTAAACGAATTAAACTAATTTTTTTAAGAAGATATTTTTGGTTGTGTGTGAATCGAAAACATTAATTGAATTTGTGAAGTTTAAAAAAAAAGAAAAAATGCTGCGAAATGTTTATAACTTCTGCGAAACTAAAATTATTTTAGAAAATAAAATATTATGCTTTAAAGTGCAAAATAAGTCAAAAATTTGCAAGATTTGTAGAAACTAATTTTTATCATTAATCAAACAAATGCAATCTGACTTTCTTTTTGTCAATTTATTTGCTTGAACAAATTGTTGTGAAGCTTAAAAAAAAAATATTGCGAAATTCTCATAACTGTTGCGAAATAGATATTACGTTAGAAAATATAAGGTTGAAGGTTGCGAATTTAGTCCAGTCAAAAAACTGCTAATATTTGAACTTTTGAATATTAATGTAAGGCCATTTTTCCGCACCGCATTTCCGGTTTAAGACTCAAAATAAGTAAAACAAACTGCAAAGGACATTTATCATGTGTGTGAATGTGTATAGGAAGTCTTTTTTTTTTTCTATTTTCAACAAACCTACATAATAGGTAATGCACATAAAGTTCTTAGCCTCATTTAGGATTTGTATGTTTTTTTTTCGTTTATTTATTCCTTTAATGTTTCCATTGTGCAAAGAACTTTTTTTTTTATTTTACAACAATGCAATATGTCTTCGTAATGGCCCTTAAGCTTGTCGACAAGACTTCATTTTTCAGAAGCAATCTCTAGTGTGTGGTGAGTGTTGTGCCAAAAATGTCTTGTTCCCCGTTTAATGATTTTTATTTTTTTTTTTTTTTTGAGAGTAAGTACTCTTGTTTATAAAAGAATTTTTCATTTCCGCAAATGGATTCCAATATGAAAAGTGTGGAAAGCATACACCTTGTGTGTGTGTCTAGTGGTTGTGAGTTGTAACTGGTGATGCGGTTCTTTTAATTTACTTACACTCTGATGTTTGGGCTCGCACAATCTACATTTCTGGAGATTTTAATCGATATTTAATGAAAGTCATTTAAAAATCATTTTCCCATTTATATACACAACAACAACATAATACACTGTGGGTTGTGCAGTGTTTTAAAAGGCATTCTCAATGACGTAAATGCACAGGCAACACAGCCCGATATTATACTCTTGACACGTTCTGATGCGCTTGGTTTTCTGCATCTGCATTTATAATTTTTTCTCTTTATTTTCTCTTCTCTCGAATGGATTAACGAGTATACTTTGCTATAGATTATTCATCATCTGCAATCGGGAATCCAGACGTAAAGAAAATTATAGTCAGAAGGCCGTTGGACTGATCCGAGCCTTGAGATTTAGTGGGCCCCAATCAGATGCAAAATGTAACATTTGCTTCCAGAACAATTTTATAAAAGCTTAAGGTCTAAGGGAGTGCTTTAAGAAGAATGTCGCTAATGGCAAAGACCATTTTCCATGTTTTAAGGGTTTCCTTTGTAAAATTTCAGAAGTGGGATAAATTAAAAGTCCCAAATGTCTGCTAGCTCTCTTCGTAATACTTGACTTTAAGAAACATTATTTCTATATAATTCGGTTTTATGATGGTCCGGCTCGGATGTAAATGACCGAAAAGAAAAATAATCATCTCAATTCTCAAGTGTAAATTTCCATCAACCCTTCCCTGATTCCAGTTGTCTATACCTATACCATTGCTAATGATGATGATGACGCAAATGAGTTTACCAAGTTTAAGCTTTTTTATGAATAAAATCGTGCCGCGGTATTCATTTGTTTATGCAAATGATGATTCTTCATTCAGCGCCCTCTTCTTGTTTTTGTTTTGTTTGTTTTTTTTTTGTCTCTTTAGTCAGTTTTCCTGTTTCCATTACTTTTCCGCCAAGCTGGTTATGGGTTCTATTCTTGTTTACCTTGCATTTTATCGAGGTGGAGTTAATTTACTAAATAAGTAGACTAGACATGGTCGTGCTGCTTTGAGAAAACATAACCAGTAGAAGGAGGCAGATACTGCGACTGAATCTACAGCAGAGAGGCATTCTCATGTTGTGATTTGATTCTTTGGAAAAGTGGAACTGTGTTGTATATAAGCAAGTATACAACTCTTTGTATAACTTGCATCATAGTGTTCATGGCTTAGAGCTTAGAGACTTTATGGTTTGTTGTAGAATGTAGTTAAGAACTAATATATGGTGTGTACCCTATTCATGCCACGGGTATTACTTTACCAATAAATGCATTTTTTTCTTTTTTAACAATGAATGGAAAAAGAAGAGTAAAAAGAAAATAAGAATTGAAAGAAAGAATGCGGAACAAATTTTGAGTTTGAATTTTTTTTTGTTTTTGTAAAGGTAAAACAACAAAAATAAAAACGGTCCCTGAAAATGATAAAAAGTAAAAGCTGCGTTTTGGGTTCCCACACCTCAATATTCACAAAGGGATTCGGCAGTCTCATGCATCAATACACTGACTACCAAATTGATCAAAGTTATGATTAACGCCAGGCATTCTTCTATTTTCCTGCATGAAATTTTTTGCTGATAGGAATTTTGCTGACCGAAATTTTTGTAACTTCTTTTTCTATCTCCCGAAAAAGAACCAGTCGAAATACATCAGATCTGACATCACTCGTGTGCTGGATTTCACAAGAGGAGTAAAACAAAACCCAAGTTCGTAGCCCAGATTTCCTGAAGCAAACAAAAATAATAAATACATTTGTGATTGATACTATCAAGATCAACCATTCCTTTGTGCGTAGTAATTAGTTGACAGGATGGAGTGAACCTATACTTTTCCTTAGAGAACGAAGAATCCCGCTATGATGAGATTCACTTCAAGATGGTATGAGTTGCACTTGAACCCAGAACTCTGCCGGCGTGATAGTCCATCGAACTAACAATTACACCAAAGAAGCAGAAAACATGATCTTGTTTCTAAAAATTAAATTTCTCTTTATCGAAAACATCACAAAAACAGTTTTTTTGGGAAGTTTAAAATTTGAACAGAAATAATGATCTAAAAAATGCGTTTTTTTTCAATAACTGAGGATTCAACAATTATAAAAACTGAGGATTTAATTAAAAAGTGTCAATCTCAAAATTTTCAAAAATCAAAAATTTTTTGATCAAACTTTTTTTGATGGAAAATAAGGATATTTTAGGATATTTTTTTTACATTGAAACCAAGTTTCATCACAAATCTAACCATTTTTAAAAAAGATAAAAATAAAAAAAAATTGTTTTTGGCATTTTTTCCAATATTTTTGAGGTTATACAGAAAAATTATCTGATCAAAAGTTGTAGATTTTTTTACCACTTACAACTCTTGTATTGATTTTTTTTCGATAGGAGGTCTTCATTTGAAAGAATTTGCCAAAGAATACGATTTTCGACAGCCACCCCATTTCGTCCACTCATCCCCTTTCCCCCAATCAGTTGTCATTAAAATTATGTTTCCCTTTAATATACCATTTGTCCTAAATTTTACTACCGCCTGGTAATAATTCTTTTAACTTTCGCCCCCTGATTGGCACTTGTCTGGCAATAGTATAGATATAAAATAAGATGGTACTTAAAGTAAAAACAAGGTAAAACAGCAATCAAATATAAAGAAGATCAACAAGAACAGCAGCTGTTTAATGGCAAAAGCATGTTGCCAAAATAAAATGCTAAAGGTCGTGCTTCCAGACTAATAAAATAATATGTTTTTTTTTTGTTTATTTTTCACCATACAAAAAAAAAAAAAAAAAAATTTCTAATTTAATTTATTTTTGTCCATTTTTCTTTCTCCATTATTTGTCCATATTTCGATTATAAAAAATATAAAAATCGATTTTCCAGCGAAAGAGACTACCAAAAGCCACAATTTGTTTTTTTTTTTTTATATTACATATTACGTATGCAGGTATTTGTGATTTTAACTATGTGCAATCCATCTCATATCGCCAATCCATTGCAGTATAATATTCTTGTTTATCCATTCAAAATAAAGGTAATTCGAATTTTATGCATATTGCAGCAATTTTATATATTTAGCAAAGGGGCACGGAGCTCCGCTCTACAACAGATATTTGCATGCATGGGAAAGTTTTAATTTTATTTTTGTTGAATTGGCAATAACTGACCAACAACGACGACAGCAACGGGCGACAAAATAAAAAAAAACAACAACGACGATGACAGCGAACAGACAGACATAAATATACCGAGTAATATGGGTCAATAAACTTGAGACTTCTAGACATCGTCATTGGTTGTTTTTTTTCTTTTCATTTTATTGCAACATAAAACGCGAATGTGAGAATAGGTATTTCACATATTTATAGCAAAAATAAACAAGAGTTTTTGTTTTTATTCTTTTAGCAGGAGTAGGTATCACTTTTATCCAATAAATCTGTGCGAAATTAAAGAGACAAATAAATAAAGAAAAACTTTGATATTTCATCACATTTGGTTCAAACTTGGTTTTAGTTTATGGTCATACCCATAAACAATACAAATTGTGTCAACATGTATCTCGAGAACGACTTATCGTACAAAACAAACATAATTATAATTAAATCAATAGAAAATTGAAGTATATTTATTTTTTACGGCTTGGCATAAATAAACAATGTAATCAATTTTTCGCAGACGTAGGCAGACGGCAGTAAAGCCATTCTATTTTGTTTTTTTGTAAACCATGTATACCCAAATTTAAGATTAACAAATAAAAACCAATCTAATCTTATCAATTTTTCGCAAAAAAATGAGATTTTGACAGTTTTTTTTTGACTGGGTGCATGAACTTGCTCTTACGGTCAAAGTTGCGGTGGAAGTTAAAGCTCCTTATATAAACTTTTTAAAAATAAATAATTTTATAAGAAAAAAAATTAAAGTCATTACTAAAATAACATAAATAACTTCTTAATTTGTTGCGACAAAAATCAAGGGATATTTTATAGCAAAATTAGAATCTACCACCGCTTATAGTTAGCCAATGTATTTTTTTTTGTTTTTTCTCCAAACAAAAAAACAATCTAATGAAGTAAGCTGATACAAAAATGTTAACCATATCATACATGTTTAGTATAATTTGCCATTGGACAAGTCCAAAACAAAAATACTATTTAGGTTTTAGTTCATAAAGCTTACATAAAATTTCATACTCCAAAAAGAATGAAGTTATACCAACTTGCCGAGGAATTATAAAAGGTTTTTATACATGAAAAATTCAAACAAAATCTTACGTGAAACAACACCATAAGTCAAAAACTGACGAGGTCATCCAACATTTATTTCAAAACCACATGACTACTTTAGTTTTTCTACATTATTAAAATGACTTACATAAATCTCCATTATTACTTAATTCCGCAACACATTTAAATAAATTAGACAAAACAAGAAAATAGCAGCAAACGAACATCTTCTTTGTTTTAATGGTCTTGGTCACACCCAATGACGATATCACTTTTTGTCCTTGAATAAAAGAGAAAAACAACAAAACTCCAAATACAAACAACTTTTGCTTTTCAAAACAATGACCATCATCACTAACTCTAAGTAAAAAAAACCCATATTTCCACACCCACCCAATAAAAATAACAGGACATCCACCATGCGTGAAAAAACGCATTTCCGTCTTTTGTTTTTTTTTTTTTTCTTCATTTTTTCACGCCCTGGTTTTTTAATCAAATTTGCCAACTTTCGCTTCTTGTCTTTTTTGTTCTTCGGAAAAAAACTGATATTTCTCCCTTATTATGACGTATCGTTTTCCGTTACATTATCTCAGGGGAAATAAGCGTAAAATAAAACATTATCGACACCATTATTTCAAAGAAGAAGAAAAGCAAAAAAAAAAAAAATAAAAGATACAAAAGCAGATTAACAGACATTAATTTTCAACGGAACATACAAACAAACATTTTAATAATTTTACTATGATTTGTTTAGACTACAACGAAGTGGCGGCGGCGGCGCTGATAAAGCTATCAACTACTAAAGCAACAACAACAAAAAACAGCAACATAAGAAACAAAACAAACAGTGAGAAAAAAGAACAAAATTGATAGTATCATTTTTCTGAAGAGCCACTCACTCAAGTTACAAATTTTCACTCTGCTTTAACTAATTTATCGCACGATTCACGAGTTTGAGTGCGTAAAAAGGCGGTTGTCGGAGTCAAGAACACCATGACGGACTTGATGATGAGATGATGATTCACAGGGTGCGTAGCGAGCGTAGCGTGTAGTGTATTGATGTGCTTGTGTTATGTTTGCTTCGTCCTTATCAGCAATCTATCAGCATAAGTGCATTGCACAGTCTGAGTCATTTGATTGAAGTCGATATTTTTGGAATATTTTCTAAAAAAAAAGATCTTGCAACTTTTCAATTTTGAAGATATTCTTAGCAAAAATCACTTTTAACTAAACTAAAGTTGAAAATGTTGATTGAGTTCAATGATTTTCAAACAGAATACCGAATTTAAAACAGAATAAACTTTCCCTACAACTCATTTTAATTTTAAAATAAATATACTTTTTTATTTATTCCCTATTCTTCTAAATTAATCACAATTTAGACCCTCATCAATTGACACAGAGTGTTCAAGGGAACATGAAGGAATAGTATCTGATAGATTGCTATGCAACGCGCCATTTACCCTGCAACATCTGTTGTTCATATTGGTGTCAATCTTTTCTTCTATCTTGGTTTTTTTTTATATATTTTTCTTAAGTTTGTTTGATTTTCTTTTCATTTCTAGCTCTTGCCATTAGAAGGAAGATAGCTAGTTTTTTTATCGGATGAACTTTCATATCGTATTTCATTCAATTAACTGCAAATGAGTGTGGTTTATCATTATATCATATTGCTGCAATAGCAAATAATGAAAAATTGATAGTTAAAAAGCCTGAGATAATTAAGTAACCTTAAGTGCCAGCTGCTGTTATTTATATATCAATTTTCAAAAGATTTAATTATTCTGTGTTTGCAATGTTTGTTAGGCAGAGGATAAAAAAATATTGCGAAAAATTTTAAACGATTTAATATTTTTAGAGCAGATTTTTTAATCATCAGATAAACAAACAGTTAACTGCCAGATAAATAAATTTATCAGATTCTTAAACAATCAGGTACTATACCTAACATTAAATTTTTCAATCACTCTGTTATTTATTCTATAGAATAGCAAAATTGAGAATCAAAATTTAAAGTGTTTGAACTCAAAAGTCAAACAGCCTTTTTACTTCTTACTCGGTTATAAGCGCGGATACAGCGTAGGGTAGCATAAAAAGTCATGAATCCAATGATTAGAACCGCGGGAAAAAGAGTAAAATATTGCGGAGAAAACCGAAGAAAGTTGCGTAGAAACCCGCTGGAATTCGCGTCGAAACTCGTGGAAAGTGTTGCGAAAAATCTGCTATGCAATTCACCACCTTTTTTTCAAGATTTTGCAATGTTTTTCCAAAAAAATCCCCCCTTTTTTTTATAAATATTTGCAATACCTTTAACCTTTTCTGTGTCAAAGACATACTTATTCATATTTTGTTTCTGTTTTTTTTTTCTATTTTCAGGCCTCCATGGATTTACCACCAGATAAAGCGAAACTTTTGAAAAATTACGACGACGAAAAGAAATGGGATATTATATGTGATCAGGTAAGCTTATAGCTCTTTTTAAAGTCCCATGTATTTATGCATAATTTTTATTGATTTGTTACTTTATTGTTGTCGTCGTCTTCTAAAAACACAACAACAAAAAAATCCTTTTTGCGTTACAAGAAGCTTTAAAATCAATTCAAGACTGACTATTATGTAAAAGGAAACCGCCATGCAATGCGGCGAGTTTTCTTGTCTCTACGGTTTTTTTTTCTATTTTTTTTTCTAATGTCAAAATTGCAGACTTTTGTCTACAAAAAAAAAGGAGAAAAAAAAACAACTGCATAAGTACTTTTTGTGCTCTGGAATCAGTTGTTATTCCTTTGTTTATTTTCGACTGAAGACATAGCATAAAAAGAAAACCACAAGAATGGCGACTTTAAGTTGTCTGTGGTGCTGCTGGTGACAAAATTTACGGCGCTATGCACATGAACTTATGGTTGTTGTTGGTTTCTGGGTGTGGGTGGGTGTTTTTTTTTTAAGGGATAATGCAGTTCTTTTTTTATATTAACTTGGAATATAGAGAGTTTCAAGGAACTTCTTCGTAGAAAACATTACTTTGTTCTGAAAATAAATTAATTTGAAATAAAAGATAAAGCATAGATAGCTTTATTGTTTAAACAAAATGCACTCAAGATAAATGCTTTTTATTTTGAATTCGATTTAACATCGGCAGTAACCATAGAAGATGACCCTAGGAAAGATATGACTTATTGAATTTAACAATACAATATGAATTTTACAACATGAAAACATATTGAAGATGGACCAATAGTTTGAAACAAATTTCGACCAAAGTTCTACATCGACTTGATTTTGATTTTGTTTTCTTCCAATTGCCTTCAGACTCAGAAAAAGTTTCAAGAATAGGTGTAACTAGCCGCAGACAATTTTAAATTGTTCAAAAAGACGCCAATGTTTCCTCTATTTTCTTGCAACAATTTTTTTTTTTTGACAACAAACGAAATCGCTGGATTAAATTAAAAAAAAAACTATCAAAAGGTTTGGTAGTTATTGCCTCCCTTGATTTAATCAACTAATCCGATGTTTTGTGATTCGTTTATAGTGCGCTAGTGTTTTTTTTTTTTAAATAAGACTATAACTCATTGATTAAGGACTTTTATTGTTTTTTTCAATCAGTCGCCGCAGTTTGCGTCCTAATTCGAAATGGTTGTCAAGATTACGCGATTTGTTGGTCTTAGATTCCTTCCTTGGATTTTTTTTTCAACGAGACGTGTTTCTCAAAGGACAAGTTGGAGTTGTCAAAATTCATTGTTATTACCCGTCAGTTCCAATAGCCAAAACGACACCAGATCAAAAGCTCAAATACTGGTGAAGTGGTGAAAGAACTTTTAAACACCACGTGAAAGATCGCGAAATACCGAATAGGAATTTTTCATGGAAAAAACGTTAAATATGCAAAAAATAACAAACAAAAAAAGCAAAAAATCACAGAACAAAACGTTAAATATGTTCAGTTTGGGTTCTGGAAATGATTTTTTAAACAATGAGTGAAATTATTCAAGAAACATATTGTTTTTAATTGAGCTGATAAACTGTTCCAGATTTTTGTAGTTTAAACGAAGAAAGATCTGAGAGTCTCCAACGTTGAAAATGAAAAAAAAAAAAACAATGAATTTAACTAGCAAAAGGATGAATTTGATTTAAATTGGTGAATATTCTTGTAGTGTTTTCTTTTTAAATGTTCTTAGGATTGAATCCTACGTTTAATTTATTTCAAAAGTTGAGTTTTTTGAATTTTCGTTTTTTTTTTTAAATAGTTTTTAGCAAAACAGTATGCAGCATAACACACACATTTTAAAGTTTAATGGAATTTAATGCAGTTTTAAAATTAACTCATATACATATTTTTGAAGTAGATGCACTCACTTCTTTTTTCTATTTCGTTTCAATTTGCGGATGAAATATGTATGTAGAAGAAAACAAAAACAACAACTTTGTTATCTCAACAACAACGAAGACGACGACGACAAAGCAAGATGCATGCGGGCACACAAATTCCCAAGTGTTTCGCTTGCAGCAATTAGCCATAAAGTATCTAACAAATCAAAGAGGCGTTTCTTGATGTCAGCAACGAAATGAGTAGAAATACTCAAATACATCACACACACATATTTTTTTACGAGTACATTTTATTCTGCAAAAGTATAAGCCTTCTGTCCTGAAATTGTATTCCATGCCATATCTTGTCTACAAATAGGTACTCATAGAGATACCTACTTCCCGGGAGGAACTAGTTTCTTTTCTATTTTTCGTTTTGTGTTTTTTTGCAAGAAAAGTCAAATGGCAGACTTGAAATTAAAAAAAAAAAAAAAACAGACAAAACTAAGAGAAGTTACATGCCGACCTCTCCGCCTCTTCCTGTTTAGGATTCGACTTGCCTGACTGTGACGCGTGATGCTTTAGCGTTGGGTCGTCTTCTATATAGGAGGTGGCGCAAATATAAAACAAGTGAAGGATTAATGAACCCCGCACAAGAAGTTGTTGTCTCCGCAAGTTATTACACCGATAATGGTGATGGCCAAACTCGCCTCTTCTCTATTTCAAGAGTGAAGATGAGAAAACTCAATTTCCTGTCAAGTTGTCTAGGTTTTCATTAATTTTTGTGTAATTGATTGTTATAGTTAGACGGATTGGCCTGTTATAGTGGGTTAGATGAATGAACAGGGTGTTTCAAATGAGACTAATTTACACTTAGTTCGAGCAATTTGTTACATTCACAGGAATTGAAATACTCAGGAGCAATCCGTGATACTTATCTGAGTAATCCGTGATACATTTCAAATCGTTAAACTTGCGGGAGTGAATCATTAGACTAGCAAAACAATCCGTGTCACTTAGAATAATCCTTCTACCCGTGATACTCACAGAAGGAAGATATACGTATACTGGAACATTCCGTGATACTTGTGTGATGTAAAAAGGAACAATCTGTGGTATGCTTTGCGGACTGATCCGTTATATTCATACATACATATATCGCAGCAATCTTGGGAAGTAATGCGCAATATAAAGCGGATACTTGTCGGAGTAATTCGTAGGAAATACTCGATTGATCAGTGATACTCACAAGAGTAATATGCCAATATAGCACAACAATCCGTGTACTTACCGAAGTAATCAGTTGTATACACCCAGATGACCTGGAACTAGTGGAACGTGATATTATATAGTGTAGCAATCCGTGATACTTGCCAGAGTAAACTGTGATATATACTAGAGCAATTCGTGATACTCGCCCATGTTATCCGTTATATAAACTGCAGCAATCTATGATACTTCTCTAAGTAATCCGTGATACATTTATATTCAAACAAATCGTGATACTTTCTAGAGTGAATGTTGCCAGAGTAATCGTTTTATCTACAGGAGTATCGCGTGATACTCACTGAAGTAAGATATAAACCGAAACAATCCGTGATACTTGCCTAGGTTGTCCGTGATATTTATCAAAGCAATAATGCCGGATTAATCGCTACTATATAGCCGAACAATTCGTTCGTGATACTTGCCAGAGTAATGTGATATATACTGGATCAATCCGTGGTACTCACAAGTGTTATACTTAACACTCATCGAAGTTAATCTGGATATACACCGTAGCAATGCTTGTTATAAAGCAGAACAATCCGTGATACTTTCCAGAGTAATCTTTTTACTTATTTAAAAAAATACATATATCACAAGATTGTGGTCTTAATTTCTAGAACACCCTATGTAGTGACATTCTTCTCGTCAAACAAACTACACACAACACATTCCTTGAATGCCCTCAAGCGTCTACACATGCGCGGACGTGTGCCATCCGAGCTTAAACTCACAAGAAATGAAATTTCTTTGTCTTTGTCTTAATTCCAATGATTTATGTTTGAAAATTGCTCAACATTGTGTAAAAAATTCTTCCTCAAAACAACGACAAACATGAAAAAAAAAAAAATAAAAGTCTGCATTACAATGTTTTTGTTATGTTTTTTTTTGTTCTCGCACCTCGATGGACTGAACAGCGGTAACATGATCTTTGATGTTTTGGTTTGAAGCAAATTTTCAATTCGTAATCATTTTCGATGTTGATCAGCATCATCGGTCAATCTCATTGGCTCGTCATTTTTATGGTGTGGTAATAAATTTTATTTTTTTTTTATTTTGTGTTCATGGTAGAAAATTAGTATAGACAGGTAACCGCACAAAAGCGCATTGAAGGAAAAAGTTTTTTTTTTTTTTTTACGTGTAAGAAACAATTTTCCGTAAGAGAAGTGTGAATGAAATGAGGTTAATTGATGGATAGTATATGGGCACAATACAGGCAATAACTATTGTGAGGAAAAAGTTATGTCATTCTTTGATTTGTAATTTACAAGAAAAATAAAGTGATTTGACTTATATGATTGAAAATGTTGTAATGCATTTGTATAGAAATAGAAAAAAAATCAAATACTAATTATAAAATCATTATCAGTAGTTTTTTTTTTAACATAAAAATGAAAAGTTTCTTCCTTGTATCTTTATTTTTTTAGAGAGTTTTTATGAGCAATTAAATTCTGAGTTAAATAAAGGTTCGTGCAAGATTGTAGAGTTTTGGAGATTTGTAAAGAAATAAACTGAATAAATTATTGATCATTCTATGGTTCTAATAATGAAAACATCGTAAAGTGCCTCCACGTTAGTTCACTTCTTACAAAGTATTAGCACATGTCTAAATTAAAGTGGAGGTTTCAAGTTAGCCCGCCTCACTATATGATACAAATTTGAGAAAGTGCGTACTACAATTGTAGTACACACAAAAATTTTAATTAAAATCATTAGAGTCGTTTTTGAAAAAATAAGTTTTTTTTTCATTTTTGTCATGTCAGGTACCGTTAGTTTTGGTCCGAATTTATTTTTTCAATTTTTCCTCTACTGAATCACCTTTTTAGTGGTTTAGGCTGTAGCTCTAGGTATACACAGACAGATAGACAGACATAATTGCAAGACCCATTTTGTTCGCTATCATCGTATGCCATGTCTGGTTGTTATCTTGATGTCGATTTGGTTTAAGAATCCTAAACTTTCCCTATAGTACTTATATCGTAAGTTCAAAAATGAATAATTTTCTACGGCCAAAAATACTAAATAGAAAGACGTAATACAAATATGGATTACTTAAATAAACAGTTTTAATAAAAATTACGTATACGCCACAGTGACCCATTAAAGGCAAATGTCCTTTTTACAATTGAATTTGGTATTTGGTAATATTTTGGAAAAAAAAGTTATCAAAAATAGCTTTAAGAAGGGCAAGGGGTTCGCTTACGACCACCCCTCCTGAAGAGGGTACAAATTTATAGAGCCATCATGATATAGGCAGAAGACAATAAAAATATATATTATATTTGGGCATTAAATATTACTATCAATCCCAAATTAAATTTGAAAAAAATGACCTTAGCAATTAACTATACATTTTTTTTAAGAAATTAAAAAGAACATTTTTTTGTAAGCTTATCAATGATTTAAAGTAACATAAAGTTAGCCATTGAAAATTATTACTTTAGAACTTTCAACCCCCAAAAAACGCTTTAATTTGACTAAATAGAGTATTTTAGACAAATCATAAATTTCACTTTGCAATATCTTTTCGCTGAAAGCGAATTTTTAAATAATTTGAAAAGATTTATGCAGGTGAAATAAATTTCATTTACACCCCATTAATAGTTTTGTAAAAAAGTATTTACCAGTAAGGAAACTTAATGTTAAATGTACCAAAAAAAAAACGGGTTTTTGACATGTTCAAATTAGCATATCTCGAAAACGTGATGTACCAAGGTAGTTTTGACTCCAGATTCAGGGTCAATATTCTTTAAAAAAGTATAGTTTGGTTTGAAAAAGATTTTCGTTGCAGACCAGTGTTATCAGCCGTAATATTCGATTACTTTTTTTTCTAGTTGCTGTTGGTTTCTTACCATTAGATGCCATCCTTACTGATTTCCGGCCTTTATTCACTGCTCTATAACGTTTTATGTCAAGTTCAATAACACCACCAGAATAATAACAAAATTCCCATGATCTACCTCAAACATTAATAACGATTGATATGTTCCATTGTTTGTTCTCTATTTTACACATCCTCATTTCAAATCAATCAAATATTTAATGTAAACAAAATGTTCATCTATTAGCACACCAGAATGCCATCTCTATATAATCTCTGATGAATTTAGTATGTATAGTCAAGACACGACACAATGCATATAATAAAGAAAGCACACTCATTCATCCCATTCAAGGAAGGCAGCTTGTATAGAGAATGAGTAGAGTAGGAACTTCATTCGCACTTGATAACTCATCACTATGCATAATTAATGTCTCAACAATTCTATTGTCTTTAGTCATAGTCACTAGTTTTTGTTTTGTTTAGCATTATAATCTCCTTCCCTCCCAGAGGCGCCGCCACCAAGATGTGCATTGTTGTTGTTTTTTTTTTTTTTTTTTTTTTTTTTTTTTTTTTTGTAACGTATCTTCAGCACGCTTGAGAATGTTTTAAAAATGTCGGTGAATAGTTACACTACCTTTGACTTGATTAAATACAAGACCATGTTACTTTTATTTTTAAACTTTACAATATCAGTTCAATATCAACTGCATTGGGATCGACTGATTGTGGAACACGCCTAATTTTTGTCGCATACATTTCTTTGCTCAAAAATTGTTAATATTTCTTGCATAAACAATTTTATATAATTTTTTGAACTTTCCATTTCGATAGAAAATTTAAGTTCCTACAAAAAGTTTCTTAAGTAAAATTTTAAAATTCCATTTGGTTTTCAAGTTATATGCAAAATATTGATAAATAACCACAAATAGGGTTACCATTCTTAATAAAAGCCCAAGAGTGAATTAAGGATTAGATTGTAGGTTTAAATAATGCTTGGCTATAAAGACGTGTAACGCAGTGTTATTATTTCACACGTACCGCTGCCGTTGCCAACGAAGACTATTTGAATTAATTTTAATTTTAGCAAAAGTGATGCACACACAGTGAAACTATTAACACGTTGTAAAATATGCATAATTAGTTCTTTGTCACTGAGTTTTAACTTTTGTGTTTATTATGCAACAGAGTGCGATTAAATTACCGCCGCCGCCCGTTGTTATTCAATTAGTCAAAATATTTATACCACGTGCCTTAGAGAAGCCCTTCTGAATTAATTTTGCATAATAAATTCTTCGTTGAAGTAGAAAATGAGCAATGATGTTAGTTCGTCGAGTTTTTTTTTATCTTGAAGATTTGTCTTTCCTTTGAAAAGTACTAGATACAGAGTTTAACAGAATAAAAATTCAAACTTTGAGACTTTTTAATTCAATTTAATTTTCTTAAAGTATTTTTTTCGATAAAATATTTCCTTTAAAAAATGCTTAGATTAAATCTTACAGTTCGATTACGTTTTCGAGTTATGCCAAAAATATTGCAAAGTGACTTAAAGTTTTTTTCATTATGGGATATATGTTCGGAAATTTGTCATAATGGTACCTACACTATATTTTGTGGAATGCATTCTCAACGTGTTGTGGAACGTAATTCACTATCGGGAATTAAATTTCTCGGGATTTTTTTTTTTTTGAGCAAAGAGCGCCCAATCGAAGAATTGCTGGGAAAATCGCTCCCTTTTCAATTTTTCGTTATTCTTCAAATTTCGATTGGGAGCCTTTTATCCAAGAAAAAATTCTCTGGGAAATTTCGTTTCCGATAGGGGTGATTAAGTTCTCTTCTAGGTGGACTACTACCAAATTTGTGTGAATCATATTTTACCCTTAGTGATGATCTTATAAGAAAGTGGATTATTCGGCATTGGAAAAGCTATTTCGTGGCACCATTAGATATGCTTAAAATTGTATTTCTTGGAATAAAGTCTGATTCGTCTTTTTCAAGCTGTTTGCATATTTTTGCACTTTAATGAATCATTGCAATCAATGACCAATGTAGTGTATAGTAGTCTTGAGCTTCTTACAAAATTAGAGCATACCATTTTAGTTTTTTTGCTTTTGTCTAATTAAATAAATAAAAGTCATAAAATATGCTCACATTTTTTTTATCAGATCACACATCATTCCAAAGTTCGAGAAGTGAGCAAGCCCCCGAAACAATTCACTGGAAATATAATTGCAATTTTATAGTGAACTCTGATGTAATTGCGTATGAGTATCTTAGTGTCTTTTTTTTTTGCTTTTTCGTTCCAAGAGGTTCGAAAGTTCAAAACAAATGTGCAATTGAAGAAGGCCAGTCACTCTCGATCTTGTTTCAAGATTTGTTTTTTTTTTTTTTTTATTATCTTATGAATCACTTTAAGTGAAAAACTATAAATATACACCATAACACACATATAGACTTAATGTCTTTCTCGAGTGCTGCAATTGCTACTTAATAGATTTATAGAGACATTCAAGTGCTTCCAGTTTAATTTGATTTGATATTAATTGAAAAAAAAAATGTTTTTTTTTTCGGAATTATTTGCACGAGTCTCATTTATATTGTATTTGGTTGTAGATAATAAATCGCAATAAGTACTTTGTTTACCTATTTTAATAACTCGAATTACCGTTGTCGTGGTAATTTTTGTTTTGTTTAGCTGGATTGCTTTTTCGATTTTTTAATTTTAAAGCACATTTTTTTAATCCGTGGCCATCCATTAAAATAAGATATTGTGTAAACTATCGCTTGATTTTGAAAATTCTAGGGTTGTTGAAGAAATTTTTGCACAAATATCTCTATTATACCTTTGAACAGAATAGGCCAAAAAGTGTCGGTGCCTAAAAAACGTCAAAATATAGCGAAATTTTGCACACATCTTTTCTTAAATGCTAAGAACATAACTACAGGATGCCGCTGCAATTTTTGTAGCGGTAGGAAAACTTAACACAAGATTTTATTTTAGTATTAAGAACACAATTTAGAAGAGATTACATTTTCCGAATTTTCGATTTTTAGACGCACAACTTTTTTGAAAATCACACTATCTAGTCTCCTATTTCAGTAAGGTGAACCGGTCCAGCTTTCGGTTGTTATGTGTAAAAGCTTCTATGTAAAATTTGTAATCAGCCCTTACAGATTCCATCGTAATCAAAAATGTTAGAGAATAAATCGAGAAAGTAACTACTACTTTATTTTAATTTTTTACTTTTGAAATTCCTTTTTTTATTGTAAAAAAGTCAAAAATTTTCACAAATGAACAAAACATTAACAACACAGATATTTTTTTTTGTATTACCTGAAATTATTTGACAGCCGAAGTAGTGTTAAGCGACAGCTTAAAATAACTTCAAAGAATGTCCTTTATAAACTTAGAGTTCTCTTCGTCTATCGCTGGAATGCAGCGATATAATCACTTTTACCCATCAATTTTTAAATCACCATACCAAGAAGAAGGACGAATCAGATTGAATTTTTTGTGTAGCAGAAATTTAAAAATAACAACATATTACCAAATTATTTAAAGGAATGATACCTAAATCCTTCTGAAGAGTTTTTTTTTATAATGTGTCATCTTAAAAAAAAAAAAATACATAAACTTTTATACACGTGCTGCTTTTAAATAAAAACGATGTTTTTTTTACGATTAAAAAAATTACCCTGACACTATTCTTGGTTTTATTTAAGGTTTTATATCTTTCTTTATAGGGTAGTAATGGTCATATTATTTAGCACCACGTTGGTTGGATGCTGTTCTGCAATCTTGTTCGTTTTATGGTTATTGCGTATTCTTAAAGGTTATTTACCTCTTGAAATTGTTCCTATGTACATTAGGGTGGTCGTTATTAAAAAAAAAAATGGAATGTTTATGCTCCTAAAAGCTTATATGGTTGGAAATATAAAAAAATATCCTTCAAGACTGTCCCTTAATTCTAACCCGTTCCTTCTTTCGGCTGAAGTTTTTTATGGAAAAAGCATGGGTTTTGCTCTTTGAATACCATGAATACAATTAGATGAATTGCAACGATTTTCTTTTGTAATTATTTTTTACACTATTGCAGCTATTTTGTATACATAAATTGGTTAAATTATATCTACGTGCTCTTGGATTTTTGTTTAATACAAAAAATGTAACTGTTTTTAATACAAATAAAAACAAAATAATAGGAAATATCCGAAATTGTTCCAGTTTAGAAGATAGTAAAACACACCTTATATCAATATGTGAAATTTATTAAATATTTTTTGAAAAAAAGTTAGAAAACATTGGCCTTGCCTTTTTAAACTTAACCTAAAGTTACCATAAAAAAGCACATCAATAAAAAATATGTAAAGTGGCTGTTTATTTCAAAACATCCTCATATTAAAATAAAACAGAAAACAAATATATTAAAAACCAATATTTACTGAACTCGAAAATTAGCTTGCAAAACTAAAAAACTGTGTTATAAAAACAAACAACATAAGAATAATAAAATAAACAAATTCTCCTTCGAATTTAAAATGCCAAGTAATAAATATCAAACCCACATGTGTGTCCAATTTCAAATTTAACTTAAATTATGAATATATATCTTTGTCCAATGGGATGAAATCAGCAAATTTGCTAATCATTTATCTGAATCTTTAATTTATTAAAAAGATTGTTACTATAATTTGCACTCTTCACCCGAGCCCCCCATCATATTCTTCACTTCATTTTATTTATGAACACGTTAAAGTTAAATAGTATTTGCGCAGAGTAAATCTTATTTATGTTTTTTTTTTATTTTTCATTTTTGTTTTTGTGCAAACAGGAACCGCAAGCGCCAATTACCTACATTCACCGTAGATCGTAAAAAACTACAACAAAATAAATAAATAAGTTAAAGAAACCGCAGAGTGCCATCCTACGCACGCGAAAAATAATGAATTACGTTGCGAAACCGGACCGCAGCCGGTAGCGAGGCGGTCGGTGAGCAGCAGCAACGCGGTATATCCATCTACTTTTGGCATTTGCGAATAATTTTTTGTCTTTATTTTTGTTTTTTTGAGTGAACGAACAACAACTGTGAACCGAGAATGTGTAGTAAATTGTTGTTTTCACAGCTGTAGCCTTGCAGATGAATTTCTCCAAGCTTATTAGGTGCCCTTTGTAATTTTTATTGTCCAGATAATTTGGAGCCGAATAAAGAATGTGTTTTACTTCAACAGAGTTTTAGACTTCATCAGTTTAGAGTTTAAAGATATTTCTTCTACTAGCAATGTTCTAAATTATGTTAGACCAATTTTTTTTATACCAATAAGGATAGGTGTTCTTCTTTTATTATGTATCTTGAGACATTTTTTATAAATTAATCAATAATTGTTTGTGGAATTTTAATTTAATTTTTGACACTTATGTTGTAAAAAATCAGTTTATACCAATTAGATGCATGCAGCAGATATTTGTGCAAAAAGTAAAAGTTTTTATTTTAAACCAACGCCACAAAATAATGAACGAATCTATTCATGTGCTTTGCGTGTAATTACCTACCAAATAATTGTGGCGTAAGCAGACATTTGTTATTTATACCATTCAGAAGACCATTCACAATAATGAAAATGTGACAAACAACAAGCTTATTTTGTGTGATTGATTGATTTTTAGGGTTTTAGTATTTTGCGATTTTTTATTTTTGTACAAAAAATAGTCATTTTTTTAATTTGGGAACTCAACAGTGATTTTTATTTTTTATACCAGTCGTAAACGACCATTATCATCTCTATGATTTCTGGTGAAATTCATCTACAGTAAATGCTAAAGCTCTGATTATGATCGGAAAACTGGTAACCTATAACAACTTTGGTGCTCGAGCCTGATGATAAGTCCATGGCCCGAATACAAATTTTTGCAAAGGCGCACATTGCATACACCAGTTAAAATTACATCAGCAGCAACAAAGCCAGAAGGACTATCGAATCGACCCACGCACTCTGTTATGACAGGTTATAGGCAATTTGAAAGGTGCATCATATACATACTCGTTCGTTTATATACACATTGAAAGGGGCTTGTAGTATATTTCTTGTTTAAGGCACAAATCTATCTGATGAAGCAGAAGCAGAAGGCTGTTCAATTTGGATTCTTATCATCCTGGTCTGTATTTTGAATAATGTTGGAAACGTCCGCGTGGTCCAGATGTGGTGTTGTGTTACATACAACACAGCATACACAGCATTTAAACTCGTATCCTGTCAACCTGAGGGTGATGAAATCAACTCATCGCAATGGAGTCGTTTTTTCTTTTAGTTGGTTGCTTCTCCTGCAACCTGCGCTGGCTTTGTCATGATGTAATGAGGAAGTGATGTGATGTTGTGTTTACGAGGAACAAATTCGAATACTACAACACACCGCACGCCGTTAGGCAATATTCATTTGAAATTATTGATCGATTGGCATGTTTATGATTGAAAATGCAATAAGAATTATTTCTTCGAGGGTCTGAGTGAACGACAAGGAAATTGGCAAAAAGGCATATTAGATTTCATAAATGGGGGAGATGATTCTATTTGGTGTGGCAGCCGGCTGCGGCGGCGACTGTAAAGTGTGTATAGTAAAATAGTCAACCAAATGCGGGATGTAGGTACTGCATGCATTGGAAATTCTTGAATTATAGAGTTTAAATAAGGAAATTACAGTTATTTGGTGAACACAGAAGCATGGTAGTTAGAGGTAGATTTTAATTAAGGTTTGAAACCACAACAAAACTTAACACTTTATTATTGGCAATTTCTTGATCATGTACAAATTATTTGACAATTATGTAAACTAGCCGACCCAGCACTCGAAATTCAAGTGCTATAAACTGGTACTATTTTAATTTTTCAGAAAATCACCGATAGATGTCTGAACTGAAATTTGTATGATGTAAATTATACGCTCTTTTCAGCAACAGATGTCGTGAGTGTATGTGTGTATTCTTTTTAACTTTTTGCAAAAAATGCCAATTGTAGTTAACGCTTGATGTTTCAATATATTGTAAGAGCTCAACTACTAAAAAAACGCCTAATGTTTTGAGTTGATTCTTCATTTAGTTGGGTTCACATTCAACAACATGTTCTTGTTCATCAACTTCTGTCGTGTTGGTGAATTTGTGTAATGTGAACAAACCTTAATGTTTTATGTTTATGAATTTGACATTGCATGTGTCAGTGAATTTGACATTTCCATTTGTATTGAATTATTCACCTCAATACTAGCCGTGTTGTATTTGTAAGCTTAGTAGGTACTCAGTTAAAAAGAAAACAACCATAATAATTTTTAACTCAGCCCGTTACATACTGACTTCAGAGACAAAGAACGTACTGATGAAATGTATGTTTTCTCAACCAAATTCACACAGAAGTGATTAGCGGTGTTGGTTTTCTCTGCAACTAACGAAAATTTCTTTTGTATTTAATTACTATTTTTATCTTTTAAGTAAAACACTTCAAAAACATTCGTCGCTTCATGTGAATTCAGCTTTATAAAAAGATAAGTTTCTTCGAACACATCCTTCAGAAAATAGAGTATGCACCCTCTGTCGTTTGCCACATCACAGCTTAATCGAAAATACACTGGCCAAATCATTGCTTGTACTTGTTTGTTGAGAAAATTATATTACTGAGCATTAATTTACAAATAATGGAATGACCCAGGGTCAGTTTAGAGGTTTACTATTTCATCGTTATTTTTGAATCAATATTCTCGTTCAAAGTTTAAATTGCGGAAGTACCTCAGCTTCGGGTGTGTTTGTTGAGTGCTCAGATTATCTTTCTGTAAGTTGGTTGCTACAAGTTTCATTGACGATCTTATAGCTAATACTTGAAATGATTTTGGCTTATTCGTCGCTAGTGGTAAGAAGTGTTTCTGCCGCAGTTGTTTAAAAAAAAGTTGGATGCAAATCCTCAAGATTTTCTTATAAAACAGTTGAAGGTTCTTCACGGCTGTTTTGGTTAGGCTTTGGTTGGCAATCTAGTTTTACCTGGAAATATCAGTTTGATGCTACTACAGTTTCCAGCCGAACGACTACTTAGGCTTTTTGTACGTTTTTGGATTAGTTAATCCTTACTGATGTCGACCCTGACTTTTTGATTAGCTTTGTCTGATGATAAAGATGTGATGGAGTATGCACGTAAGTCGTCAGCGTAGAGCACGATTTGACATGACGTTCGGTTTGTTGGAGTTCAGGATGCTGTACAGAAATAAGCCTTGAGCAACTCCAGTCAAAAGAAAGCTTTGTATGTTGGGCTTATAGACAATCAGCCCTATCGAGGAATCCGTTCGAAAGAAGTTCCGAAACGTTAGTCCGTTATGGTCGGAACATACCTACATTTCGATCGAAGTATCAACTTCGGAACGAAAAAAAAAAATCGAGCATACAAGGCATTCCTTTGCCATTTGTATCAGCTGTATTAATTCAATAAGTTTTACACTTGTGATGTTCAAAAGTTTTTAAATTGTTCTACTTAAATATTGATAAAAAATCGATATATTGGCAGCATTTAAAGCAAGTTGGTTACTATTCTCAATTGTTCTCCAATATAAATGAAAAAATGTTCAAAAGAAAAATGTGTAATTGATAAAAATACCAATTTTATTGAAAATATCAAAATTCGTATTGATTTTGAGTCCCCTATTAAATACAGTCGTAAGTATCTTAACCTCCTATATCGAATGTTTAAGCTTTGTTCCTTTCAATAATCTCAAAAAAATGTGTTTTTAATAGAACAATTAAGTTCAATGTAATTTGCTTTAATTTTATCTAAGAAATCACAAATAGATACAAAGTTCACCTACTCGTGTTCGTGTCATGTAAACAACAAAAAAAAAATTGCATATCAATTATTAAAATGCAATCTTAACTAAATTTACCAAGTTAAATGTATAAATATTTGTTTTTCTTATAATCTCGTATGCAAAGATATAAACGAATAAATGAGAAATGTGTCTCACGTTTTCTGAATAAAACAATAAAAGTAAGATGCAATGTTTCTGTATTTTTATCTCATTTTACTGCTAAATGTCATTTTCAAGGCTTAAACTGTTTTATCATTAATTTATTCTTGACGTTGCAAGTTGACTGATTGTGATGAATATACAAAATAATTCAAATCAGCATCTTAACTGACTCATTGCAACTTGAATATGCCCATAATTGTATGCTTAATTTGCGTCATACATTAAATGCTTGTTGCAATTGCTTTTATTCCTAATTTTAACAAAATTCCAAGAAGTTTTCAAATGAGTATCCTGTTTTGGTTTCCCATCTCTGTTTGGCTACTTCAATGATTCTGAAAGACTTGTTCGATAGATATAATTTGGTATGAAAAATTAATTTAATACGTAAACCAAACTGTGACAACTACGATGCTTTTCAACAAAAAAGATAAGATAGTTTGGGGTCGATATTGAAATTCATTTGCAAATCCTACTAATTTAAACATATTCACTTTTTTAGACCAAATGAATCGAACACTCTTGTTGCAGTGAAACGAAATACATGAAAATTCATCCCAGATACTCATCCATCCTAAAAAGAAGACCTGTGACACAAGATTGCATTTTTCCCAGGCAAATGTTTCATCGGCCTACATTATTGCATATAAAAAAGTTTCGCATTTGAGCAATTTTCCAATTTACAAATCAAATACGATGTCAACTTTCCGTTTCAATCGATTGGTTTGCAAAAAATAAAAATTCACGCTGCTCTGCATAAAACAAAAATTATTTTCTAAGTCCATCCATTCCAATCCAATCCCATCCCAACCCAACCATTTCGACCTTAACAATAAATTTAAAAGTTCCGGTCGACCGTCGCGTTCTGATTGCGAAATGACTTTTACAAAAAAAAATCCATTCAAACGACCGGCGAACTGGTTAAAAATATCAGTATCATCAACCACGCGGACACAGGCTGTAATCCGCGTACAGCTCCATCCAGTGATCGTGCATAGCTTACAAATTGCTTGGGATTGCCAGCTAAACAAAAAAAAAACAACAACAAAAAGTACGCATACAAACAAGCATTGTGTGTAAGTTTAATTGACTTTTTGGCTTTTATAAAGCCTCCCTTCTATCGTTCTTGCTCTCTCGAAGTTGGGGAGGGGGGAAATAATGTCAATTGACATAATTTTATGTGTCGCATTTAACGATCGTTGGACTTTGTAATTCATGCGAAACCAACAGATGCTCAATAGAGTAGGTTTTTATTATATTTATTTTAACGATTCACATAATTTGAAGCCATATTTGATTTATTTGAGTTTCATGAATGGAACGATAAAGATAAAAAGCTCACACACCAATAATTCTGTCATTATCATAAACAAACATTTACTGTAATGCCTGAGTCACAATTCAAAATTTTGAACAATAAAAACTGAAAACAAAAACAACGTGTCGCCATTGAAATGGTTTTGTTTGCACTTTAAAGGTCGATAAATTACCATTTAAAACAATTCAAGCTAAATGTCATTTAAACATTCCTTCACGTATCGCGCGGGAAATCAATAAAAAAACCCGACCATGACTGCGATTTGTTGCAGGATTGCCCAACGGAACACCTTTCGGAAAGTATAGTTTTTAATAGCCTGATTGACTATACTTTAGTGAACTGTTTTTACGTAATTCGATCAGTGGTGTCCTCTTGCTATAAATATTTTTAACATCATTTTTTTCACATAAAAATGAAAAAAGACTACTAATTTATAAAAAAATTTAAATTCATTCACAAATGATATCATTTTTCTTAAATTTTTTTTAACATAATTTTTATTTTACGTTTAAACATGTTCAACTTTATAAGACGACAGCACTGTGGTATCTATACGGTTACGGTATACGGACTACGTAGATCATTAATTAGTTCTTTCGATACTATATCCGTTACGTTATGAATGACTTGAGTTATATGATAGTAATAAGGGTGTGTGCGCATCGAATGGGTTAAACAAAAATAAAATGATAATAGCAATATTTGATTGAATAATGTTGCTGCATAATTGAATTATAAAAAAAAATATCAAATAATAAATTCAATGGGTGAGTAGATTATTAGGTCATGTGTCATGTTTAGTTTATGTATGATGTTTGTTGTTTAATGAAGTCGAAAAGAACAGATTTGAATGACTTGTTTTTTCAGAGTAGACAAACAAATTGTAAAAACGTATGTTAAAACATAACACAAACTTTAAACCAAATTTTTGATGCCAACGTCTGTTATCGTCAGAATAGGGGCTACTAACGACAAAATTGGGAAGATGAGTCTGCAGAATGTGTAAATAATCTTCTTTCCTCATAATTCCAATTGACTATAGATTAAAATTAAAACTTGAATATACTCTGATTTTCTAAAATTTGTTAATAAAAGCTAAAATGAGGTGTAGGAAATCATAGAATAAAAAATGGAGATGACAAAAAACATTAATAAGGACAAATAGTGTTAAATGTGCAATATTTTAAAAGCCTAATTTGGAGACGAAACTAAAAGTCAACAGAAAAATGAAAGATTTAAAGTTGCTATCCAAAAATGCATGTTCAAAAAACCTAATAGTCCGTTATATGAATTAGCTGCCACAAGTAGATGAATTACAAGTCAGGAACTCATGGACCATTAGGTATATATCTTAGATGTTATGTCTCACCAAACACGCCTGTATAATGTCTTATACAACACTTAATGCCAGCTAATACATATATAAGTACCAAATCAATTTTTCTTGGCCGTCTTCAAAGATTAAACCTTAAAAAGTCGCATAGGTACAAAATGAATGAAAATGTTTTTAAGTATTTTTATTTCCACACAAAAAAAACAAAACATTTTAACCTCTAAGTGTATCCAATTACTGACACGCAAACCCTTGACCTGAATTTCGTTTAACTTTTGTTTTCCAAATTGTTAAAAAAACAAAACTACAAATAATCAAGCTAATTCAAGTAAATGCATTTAAATTAATCTTCTTCGAACCAATGCTATTGGGTAAAAGGCTTACAATGAACATTTTGTCTATCATCAATTAGTTAGTCAATTAGCTTAGGGCAAACCCTTCATTTTCTTCTTTGGAAAACGGCTGATTGCATTTCAATTAAATTCCCTTAAAGTTAAGATATTTATATGCTTGTACTTGTAGTTGGTATACTAAGGCCTTAACACTTGAACCTGGTATTTGCTTATTTAGGCAAAAACCTACGACTGACAATATATATGGCTTCCAATATATATTCTTTGTTCGTACGTTCAAGTACATACATACCTACTGTTGATTCAAGGAAGGTATTGATGTAGTATTTTGTTTCATTAGTAGAATTATAAATGTACCTACAGCTATATTACACGTTGGACCTGGGGTGTAAATGGTTTGTGTGAAATGAAGTTTATATTTGGAGGCAGAAAGGATTATTTTTTTTCTACAAGAGACTTGTTTTTCGACATCTTCTAAGCAGAGCTAATCAACGTTCTGATTCATACATTTCGGGGCTCCCGAGTTTTTAAGTTTTTCCAGCTGGAGGCCCCAAAAGGGGAGAAATCCATGGTACAACCATTTAAATTATATATTTAAAAACATCAGGAAAAATCCCCTCATCTAAATTTAATCTAAATCTAAATAATTAATCTCTTTTTATAACTTTAGAATTGCTGGACAGATTTTCATGAAATATGATTGGTTGGATTCGTCTCCCTTTCTATAAGCAGAATAACTATTAAAACATCAGAAAATAATGGTCTAGTGAAGTTTCCCATGCATTGAAAAAAAGAAGAAAATACAAAAAAAAATCCCTTTGCATCTTTAATACATTACAGAATTAGAACACGGGATTCTGACCCAGGTAATGCCAACAGATGGCGTTGTGTTTATTGTCCTTTAAGAGTTGATTCATACCATTTTGCTTGCTGTTGAGACTTGTACGAAAATTTATCAGAATTTTTTTTTTTAGAGTTTTCGATAGTTATTTCATTTGAATTCGATTTAAATGAATACCGTTAAAAGATTGCGTAATAAGTAATAGAAAAGCATATAAATATGTAGAAAAAAGTGTGAAATGTCGCGAAAATGTATGCGCGGAATATCGTGGAAAAAAAAACGCAAATTATTGGCAACATTGCCAATAATTTGCGCGGAATACCTCGGAGAAAAGTAAGAGGTCATGAAAGAGTTTGAGAAAAAGCGTAAAATACCGCGGAGAAAAGCAAAGAAGGTGTAAAAAGCCGTGGAAAGCTATGCGAAATATTACGGAAACACCGTGGAAAATACTCTTGAAAGATCGTGGAATATTGTTAAGAACCGCAATGGAGGTTATATAATAAGCGCTTAGTACAATGGAATAAAACGTTAAATGCCGCGTAGAAAATGTGAAGAAAGTCACAGAGAAAAGTAAGAAAATTCGCGTTTAAAAGCGTTAAAAACTGCGGAAAAATATGCAAAATACCATGAACTACCGCAGTAAAAAGCATGGAATACTGTGGATCAAAGATGAAAGTGATGGTGAACAACACCTTTGTTCCACGTTTTTTTTCGCGATATTAAACGCATTTATTCACAGCCTCATACATTTTTTTCGAAGGTATTCCACACCTTTTTTTATGATTCTCACATGTACAACTGTATGTGGCCTTATGCGTCTATGTTCCAAATGGAAAATACCAAGAATATTGTGTATCCCACCCAGAGCACATTTAATATGCTAAAACTATAAAGTCAATTACTGGAAATTAAAGAATGAAAAGTACTGCGGGCCAGTAGCTACTATAGTTACGGTCAAGTAACTAATAAACTTTATAATAAGATATTACATGTACATAATACAGGACAGGAAAACGTCTGCCAGGTCAGGTTTTTTTTTGGATTAAAAAAAAATAAATAATTTTTTTTTTTTTGAAAAATGATTTTTTTTTTCGAAAACTACTCAATATTTTTTTCCAAAGTTTAGTTTTTAGATGTTGATAATTAATATCTTAAAAATGGCGTACCTAATTTTTTTTTTTAAAGTCCTTTCAAATTTTATATAGAAAAACTAGTTTTTTTTTATAAACGGGTATTGTTTTTTTTTTTTCTAAAACTACATTTGCCAAACTTTATTTAAAAAAGGTTATCAAAATAAGTAACTTTATCTAAGAACAAGTACGTGCATTTTATTTATTCTATTTTGGGCTTTAACCAAAATATGGCGACAACTTCTTCTGTGTTTCTTAATATTTTTTTTGATAAGAATTAATCTTAATTCAGACATTTTCAATTGTTTTGGACGGTGACCTAAACTTAAACTTTCCCACACTGTGATTCATTTACAGTTCAAAGATATTCCAAATTTGTATAAGAAAACAGGAAAACTAGATATCACAGAACTTGCACTATTTTATTTTGCAGTCAAAAGGCAATGTACCAAAATTGTACATCAAAAGTTCTATCCATCTTCTTCAAACAAACAAAAAATTAAAAAAAAAAAACAAAAAGGTCATCCTCATCTCCATCGCATTAATTATAATATTTCTCTCAATTTGCATAAAACTTGGATGCGCACACCCGGCAGTGGCAGTCAGTCAGTGTACTGGTTGACTGTATAATCAGTCATTTCCGTTTCCCTTTTGTTTGACAATGATGAACCCCTCTTTGCACGATGATGGTGCTGTGCTGGCTGGTGTGCCATTTTTCAATTTTTGTTTCTTTCCGTCTGGCTATAATGGGCTGGATAGGATAGTGCAGTACTTGCTTGTCTCTCTGTGTTTTACTTGATGCTTTTGTCTAACAAATAACACACAAAAAATGGCCACACTAAAGAAAAATCAAAGCGACAAAAACATAAGGCAGCATGCGTCTCGCACCACTTTGTGTGTTTTTTTTGTTTTTGTTTTTGTTCTATGAAATGCCTAAGTTCTGACGAGGAGGAGAGCTCATAGATTTACTTTGTGTCTTTGTTGTGTTTATATCTCAAAAGCGGCTTGTTTAGATTTTTGTTTTTCATTATTTTTTTTTTAACTCAACGTTTTGTTATCTTTAATTCTGCAGAATAAGCGAAACAAATTGTCGTTAAGTTTTCAGGAAGCATTAAAAAGCTGTTCCTTTTCCAGTGAAAAAAAAGGAAAAAAAAGATAAAATTTATGGGGACACTATTTTGTTGTTTGATTTGAGATATTATATTTTGCAAAGGGTGCCGCACATCAGAAAACAGCAAGAACATTGAACCAAACATTATGTTTTGTGGTAGATATCGTTGGTTGGTGCGGGATGCAATTGACATCCTGTTTAGTTTTTTGTTAATAAATTTAGTACTCAAAGAGTTTATTTTCACTTCCTGAGTCACATAGACTCTAGATATTAGAACAGGATCATAAAAGACCTTTGCTATTTAAAATGTGCTGGTACATTTACATTTTCGCTGCTACCCACCAAAAAATATGTTGAATATTGATGGTTTTATGGAAAGACCACTTATTTCTTTTTTGTTCAAATATGTTTGTTTAGGAAATAAAAAGAAAACTTGAAGAAAAAATTTCAGATTTCCTTTTTTTTTGTTTTTGGTCGATTCTGCAAAATTTCTAAAATGTTATTACGGGTTCCTGCCATAAAACTTTAGATATGTCTTTTCAATACTAGCTGACCCGGCAGTCGTTGTCCTGCCATGCACAATTATTTCATCAAATGTTTGTGTTATTGAAATTGAATTAGGTCAATGACACACTACACACCCTAAATTCAGTTCAATATTTAAACAAATTCAAACTTGTGCCGTTATTGCAAATTATTATTTATCAAATAAAATATTATACAGTAATGTACTCTCAAGGTCTTCTACATATTATCTTGCAATCAAATCAAACCCTGAACTTCTTTTTGTTTTTGTAAAATCAAATACAGCTTGATTTTTGTGTATAAAAAATTACTTAAGATTTATTTATTTTCATGAGAAATTCAATATAATAAAAATGCACTTAAAAAACAAATTTATTCAAATAACTTAATATTTAGGTAGTGATGCACGCGATGAACAAGAATATTAAAATCTTTTATTCAAAAAAAAAAAAAAAAAACGCTATTAACAACGGCGTTGATTATATTAAAAATATGCATTTTTTTCGGAAGGTCGAAATTTGTCTTTTATTTCCTGTCAATTAGACTACTAAATAATATAAAACAATCGTTTTATGTGCACCCATCATCTAAACATATTTAAAAAATATTAACAATCTTTAATATGATAATGAGTTTATCTATTCAATATAAAAAAAAACCAGAAGTGACAGCCGAGCAAAATGACGTTAAGTAGTTGTCAATTTAGTTGCGTCATTAAATTTTTTGATTGGTGATAGAATCGAATATAGATTTGAAAATATGTATAAATTTAAATAAAACCAACGTAAGACACAGCAGGCGATTTCAATAACTACTATAAACAAAATGCATGACACTTTTGTTGTTGCACAAAAAGTATCTTTTTATGATCAATTAAAATTCAATTCAAATCGTCTTTCGTCTATTGAAAGTGTTGAACTAAAAAAAGAAAAAAAAAAAGGAAACGCAAATTTTAAACACTAAATTGATGTTGTCTCCTTGTTTTTTTTATATATATTCGTCTGTGTATCTCTGCCTTTGCGCCACACACAAAACAAGTGGCAATTTATTTTGATTGCATAATTTAATGAAACATTTGATGTGAAAGAGGGTTAACTCTTGTAGAACTTTTCAATTGAAATCTTTTCCTAAAAAAAAGGAGTTCAACTTTCGCAGATATATAAGAGTTCTATAACGACGACGTCGACAGCCCATCAATAAAATTATCCTATTCAGTTCCGTCTTCAAGAAGTCAATGAAATTCGACCCCCTGCTTTGGTTTTTGAAAATTTAAAGAATTTCGTTTATTTAATGGGAAGTTAATGTACAAAAAAAAGATGTTTAACGGCCTTAAGGAACATATTTTATAACTAAGTAAGTGATAATGTTTTTTTCATAATCTAATTGAAATGCCAAATCCATCAAAGAGGCTTGGTTATGTTTTGTATTTGCGTTGAGTTCAATTTAAATCTTGTGCGAGCTTATTGCTATTCTACACTTTTACAACTTTTATTTAAAATTTAAATGTCTTCATTTTTTATAATTGTTTTTTTGTTGTTGTTGTTTTCTTTGCAGGAAATGGTTCGAGCGAAAGATCCACCATCTCATTATTTAAATAAATTAAGAACTTATTTAGATCCAAAAGCTTCGCGAAGTCACAGAGTAAGTTGAATAAAAAAAAAAAAAATAACAGCATAAAAATAATGCAAACACAAATAATTTTAAACAAAATGTTTGATTTTATAATTTTTTTTATCTTAATTTTTTCTCAAAAAAAAAAAAAAAAGATATGGCTACAGGTATTTTTAACAAAATTTATTAACAAACTTGGTTTGGAACTATTTCAAAATTCTGTTAAAAATATAGATTTTTTATATTCTATGTAAAAAAAAAACACTCTACTTCAAAGCATGTTTTACATAGTAGACAAGGTTGTTTTTCAATATGCACGATGAAAACACTTTTTTAGTACATATTTTTTTTGTTTGTAGATCTTAGAACTTTAATTTTATTTTGTTTATTACTTTAATTTTTATTTAAAGCACTATTTGTTCCATTGTATGTGTTTGATGACACATGTTCGATTAAATATGCTCGATCGTACTTGTATTATAGCAATGTATAAAATTTCACAATCATAAACCTACAATTACAAATGTCCAACCTACAAATCACCAGGTCTGTTTAAGCTGTTCTAACCCTTGTTTTTTTCAGTGCGAGGTTAAACTTAAAACCGAGTTCCGCTGCGCTGGTTCAATATGTTCTCAAACCCAATCAAACCCAAACCGAGTTAGCTTTTACTTGAACGGAAAAACAAAACAAATCAAGAATTTTTTGTTTTTATGTTTTGCATAAAAGTCGAACCATACTGTGTTGTCTTCAACTTCATGCCAGTACTTAATATTAGTATAAATTTATCTATCTATCTATTAGTATAATGAAGGCCATGAACTTCGAATAAAATGAATGTCAATTTTCGATCGTAAAAGACTTCAACTTAATGAAACATACCAATGTTGTGATTTTACTTAAATCTCCATTTCACCTCAAGGTCTCTTGCTGATAAGATGAAAAGCAGCATTTGTCTAGTTTTTCTTCAAAATCGAATCTTTCTTACCCCTTTAAAGGATCTTACTAATAAATACTTGCGGTTCAATGAATAGAAACGGTGATCAATTATATAAGCCTAAAGCAATTGGTAGATGGCACAGCAATCGAATGCCAATAAAACGATTTTACTCCTTCTAACATTCAATGTTTGAATGTTGGTACCAGCTTAGGGGTGTGTTCGCAAACTTTTTCGAGTGTCATTTTCGATTTGCAACATGGAGTGATCGCGATTTGTCCTGCTCTCTTTTTTAAATAAAATTCGAATAAGCAAATATTTTTTTCTAATTTCGTGCGATGGTAAAGATATAAATTAAGTTCTTAATTAAATCAAATTTAGAGTAATTTTCGTTATTTTATTTTTTTTTTTCTAGCCAAAACGTGTTTTTATTAAAGAGCAAAACTCAACAAACGCATCCTTCGCACGTGCAATTGCCAACCTTCAAACAAAATTATTTTTTCAATACGACTCTGCGCCCTCTTTATTTTAATATTTTAAAGCTTTTTAGCCATCTTGATTTTTACTGCCTTAATTTTCGATAGCATTCGTTTGGTTTTTGTTTTCCATCGAAAGTTTTACTGCGCTGCTTACCCACTAACCAATAAAACACGGCTTTCTGCAGAAACTGCTTGACTGCGGAATTTCTATGTCTGTGTTATTTAAATTTGAACTTTTGTTTATGAAGGCAAAGATTGCAGTTTTTTGTAGGTCAGACGATGACGAACTCGCTCCAATATACTCTCCGCTACAAAATACTCCATTACGTAATCCGAAAAAAAAAAAATAACTTGCTAACTTGCTTCCTAATGAAACCAGTGGTAATACTGGTGACGATACGTTTTAGAGATAAAAGACTTTAAGCCTCCATTAATGCTCCTGCTCAACGGTGGCGGCGACTGACTGAAAAAAAAGGCATTACATCTTCGTTCATTCCCGGTTTCAAGACCATTCAGTTCAGTTCTATTGAAACGTTCCGATAGTCCAACTGTCACAAAAAAATCAAAATTTTTCAGATTTGTTGTGACAATCGGTGTCTCTCAGCTGAACTGAAAGTTCTTGAACTCGGGAACATAATGTAAAAGTAAGAAGAATACCAGAGAAATCTTCGGAACCTTTCTTGCATCTAGTCGAGAAAATGTGTTTCTTTACTTTACTTTAAGAAGTTAGGTCACAACTTCTATATTATTCGAATATTGAACTTAACTTTTCAATTATGACTTTTCTGCAAAAAGACCGTTTCAGCGATTTTATAATTTATCATAAAATAAGCGATTATTCAATACTTTGTGTTCCTCTGGGCTCAAAGTAGTTTGAAACTCTTCAAACTACCCAATGGAACCCACCTATTACTGTACATTAGTTAAATCTATATTATGCATGCAAAAAAACTTAATTAGTCTTTGAATTTGTAACTTGTTTCGCTTAGAATTGTTAAATACTTTATTGCCATTTCTTCTTCTTATATTTTATTTCTCATATTTTATCTTTTTTACACTTTCTTGTAATTTACTTGCTTTTTTTTATTGTAGTAAATAGATTTTATAGTAGCTGCTTACTTAAACTTAATCCAGTATTTAACCAACTCACAGTGTGTTTTTCCCGTTTTTCCCCCGCGCGCCTCATATACTTACAGATTTTCTTCTACTTTCTTTGCCAGAAACGAAAAATAGTGGGTGAGTCCACGTCCACGCAAGTGTTACGTGATTTAGAAATCTCACTTCGCACCAACCACATTGAGTGGGTAAAAGAGTTCCTGGACGAGACCAATCAGGGTCTGGATGCTCTCGTTGATTATTTAAGTTTTCGCCTGCAAATGATGCGCCACGAACAACGAATACAAGAAGCACTCACCGAATCTGAAGAACGCTTGAATCTCGCCAGCACTAATAACCAATCGTTGGGTTGCAGTGATAACGAGGGCATCGGCAACAATTCAACCCTCGGCAATAATAGTCACCATCATGACTCATCCTCCAGACACAATCATCACAATTCCTCGAATGGATTCCTGCGACCATCGCTGGCCGATGTCCTTGATAGTCCGAGTATCAAACGCCGTTCCCGCCACATTGCCAAGCTGAATATGGGTGCATCGACTGATGATATTCATGTGTGCATCATGTGCCTGCGGGCCATCATGAACAATAAGTATGGATTCAACATGGTGATCCAACATCGAGAGGCGATTAATTGCATTGCTTTGAGTTTGATCCACAAGTCCTTGCGAACGAAGGCACTGGTGCTGGAGCTGCTGGCGGCTATTTGCTTGGTGAAGGGTGGCCACGAGATTATTCTGTCATCGTTTGACAATTTCAAAGAAGTGTGCCAAGAAAAGAGACGCTTCCAGACGCTCATGGAGTTCTTCATGAATTTCGAAGCTTTCAATATTGATTTTATGGTGGCGTGCATGCAGTTTATGAATATTGTTGTGCATTCGGTGGAAGACATGAACTATAGGGTACATCTGCAATATGAGTTCACAGCCCTTGGCTTGGATAAGTATTTGGAAAAGCTGCGACTTACCGAATCGGAAGAGCTAAAAGTGCAGATCTCGGCGTATTTGGACAATGTTTTCGATGTTGCCGCATTAATGGAGGACTCCGAGACTAAAACTGCCGCTTTGGAGAGAGTTCAGGAACTGGAAGATGATTTGGGCAGAGTCATGGACCGTAATGCGGAACTCGAGCGAGAGTTTATGTACAAACTTGCCGAAATGGACACCGAAATGGAGCAATTGAAGGCTGAACGAGAAGAATTACTCGCAACCAAGTGTAAATTCGACGAAGAGGTGTCAACCCTTCGCAAGATTCTCAAACACAATGAGCAGGAACTCAAGAAGCGAGAATCCATGTTGCAGAGTAAGAATCTGGAACTTCAAACTCTGACCAAGTCCCTGCCTCGTTCCGGATCGAATGGTGAAGGTGGTTTTATTATGATGAACGGTAATAATATTGGTTCGCCAGATTCTCTTACATCATCGATATCACCGCCGCCACCTCCTCCGCCTCCATTGCCATGTGCCGTTTCGCCACCTCCTCCACCACCACCAGTTCCGCCACCACCGCCAAGCATGAACGGCGGTTTGCGGGACAACGAGTCGGCATACTCGAACATTAACCCTCATGAAACAACGACACGAATGCCACCCCCACCAGCGCCAGCTCTACCATTTATGTCAACATTCTCACCGCCACCGCCACCTGCTGCTGGCTTCATGCCCGCTCCAGATGGCGCGATGACCATCAAACGAAAGGTGCAAACCAAATACAAGTTGCCGACACTTAATTGGATTGCGCTGAAACCTAACCAGGTAAGTGAGCGGCCTCTGCCAGGCAAGCCTTCTTTCTTTTTTTTTTGTGTTGCTATTTTATTTTCAGAGAGACATTAATATGACAGTTGGACAGTGTTAATGTGACGACGCAAGCGACACGGCAACTACGACGCGACGCAACAGCAACACTCCAGCAGCGTGAGTGTTAAGTCCTTGTGTGTGTAATTAGAAAGAAGTAATCCCTGGCATAGAACTCTCGGCTCGGCTGGTTGTTGTTGTTGGGGAGCCAGATTACACTAGGAGGATGATTGAGTTCTTTAGCTAGATGGGAGTTGGGTGTGAGGTCTTTAATGTTTGCGTGATATCGTGCGTTGCTTGCAAAATACATTGCTCATCTTTGCGACTTCTGGTTTTGATTGATGGAGCGAATTAAGTTGAGGGATTTAGTTGATGAGAGTAGTTTTTGTTTTTTTTTTTTAATCATTAATCTAAGAAATGGTTAAATAAATCAACGTTTATGAGTTTTTTCTGTCTCAGATGAATGTCATTCTCAGTGATTAAGAAAAAAGCAAAAAAATATACGTGAGAAGTTTTCATTTTCTTCCATTTAATTTATTGTTTCTCCCAAATTTATTCTAGTTTCATTCATTCCATCACTGCATTCCTCAACTTTTTATTATTTGATATTCCCAACTTTTTTTCAGAACTTTAGAAATAAAGTGCTAAAAAGATTTTTAAATACTTTTACTTACTTACTTATCAGCGTCTTAGAGCGTCGCTACAATCAGTTTTGGATTTGATGGGTCTTAACCAACAAAAATTCGCAAGCCAGCTGTATCCCTACCCCGCTGTCTCCAAATTCGAGCGCCAAGTTGGTTGGGGTCCCTTATACTTGTTTGCGCCTCCTGAGTCTTTCTCTACTGCGCTGCGCCGTTCCTCCTAAGTAGAGTTCCAAATTTACTGGCCCTACATTGTTGTCAATGCGCCTTAGATACGAATTCTAAATGCATCTTATCCTAGAAATAAAGTCTTAAACTTCTTCTTAGTTACCTTACTTACCAGGTTTCAGATTCACCATCTAGCAGGCAGCTTGCAGTCAACTAGTTCAAGTACTCTAAAATCCGTGATACATAAGTAGATATGGCAACGACGTTAAAGTTTCTTATATAATGTTTTTAAGTTTATAAGAAACTAGCTGACCCAGCAGACGTTGTAATGCCCTGCACATTGATTTTTATTATGTAATTACATTTATGGTCTTATTATACCATCGTTTATAAAATTGTCTAGCCATTGGCCCGCAAGATTTTTTAGTGGCTTCATAATTTTATTATTTCCACGGTATGTCTCATATTTTTCCGCGACTTTTCACACTCTCTGTCGCGAATCATGCTTTTCACTGTGACTTTCTTTGTTTTTTTCCGCGTAAGTAAGCGCTTCTTTCATAACTTCCCATGCGGTATTTCGCGATCATTCACGTGGTGTTTAAAAGTTCTTTCACTACTTCACACGTATTCCGCGCTTTTTGCCGTTTTTATTTTCCACGACTTTTCAGACTTTTTTTCTGTGACTTTTCAGGCTTTTCTGTGTAAAATAGCGCTTCTTCTTTTCTCTGTGACCTGTCTTGCTAATCTCCGAGGTAACGATCTTCCACCAGTATTCTGCGATTTTTCCACGGCATTCCCTACTTTTTAACGCGGTGTTTTGGGTATATTTTACGCTTTTCTCGCAGTAAAAAGCTCTTTTTCATGATCTTCTATGAGGTATTTCGCGATCTTTAACCGGAATTCATTTAAATCGAATTCAAATGAAATAACTGTCGAAAACAAAAAACAAATATTGCTGATAAATCGTCTTACACCTCTGAACAGCTTGCTCAGTAGTATCAAATGAAAGGACTTTGCAACTGAATTAATACTCAAAGTATACACAACGCCATCTGCTGGCATTTTCCAACCCGGCATTCCGTGTCCGTTTCGAAAAATTGATTTTTCAAAAAAAAAAATGTTTAAAATTGATGTATGATTTTTTTTTATAAAAACAGGCTAGGCCGTTTAAGAGAAAGTCAAAAATGAAACAAACGGTTCTATGGAAGGTACCGTTTGTAACATTTTTAAAAAAATATTGTTTTATTTAAAAAATAAGACCTTACTAAGAAAACACAATTTTTTGATTAAAATAGTGTGAGCCATTTTTGGAAAAAAATTAGGTTTTATTTGATGGATATATCATATTATTATTGCATGGAAGGTACCGTTAGTTTTGGTAAAAAAAATCAATTTCTCCTTTAGGGATAACCATATTCATTTCAAACTTTCCTTCATTATTTTCCAATTCCCTAAAATATTTCCACCCAAGTGATGCAAACAAAAACATTGTTTTTTATGAAAAGTAATATCGTTTTCGATTGGACGCCCAGAAGAGTCCTGAAGCATCCTGAAACTGTTTTATTGTGTCCTTTTTGTGCCAATAAAACAGTTTCAGAAGACTTCTGGATGCTTCCGAACTTCCAACCGAAAACGACATTAGATTTTTTGAATTCGTCTCTGAATGAACAGTAAGGTCCAAAATACGAAATCCGTTTCTTGGTATTCATACAATTCCTTCATTATGTCATTTTGCATAAAACTATTCGATTTATCAGTTTAAACCACTTATATTCAGATTCTTCATCGATAATCTTTAAAAGCAGCTTAAAATGTTGTTCTTTTAAATTACTGTGACCACCAATGCTTATCCTGTGCATTATATCTCATATCAACTGTCTTATGAAAACATCCATTCGTCCAACTATAACATTTCATAAAACTCGGTTTTGTGACTAAACTAACAAACTCATTTATTTATTATCTTTAAAAAATATTCAGGTTCGCGGAACAATTTTCAACGAACTAGACGATGAGAAAATTCACAGACAGATCGATTTTATTGATTTCGAAGAACGCTTCAAAATAGGCATTGGTGGTCCAATCGCAAATGGTAAATCCGAAGTCGATGGCCTCAATTCATATCCGAGCAAGCGTTTTAAAAAACCAGAAAACGTTTCACTGCTGGAGCATACGAGATTACGAAATATTGGTATGTTTTTTTTTTTTTTTTTAATAATTTTTTAAATCTTAAATTAATATATTTTCTTTTTGTTGTTGTATAGCAATATCTCGTCGAAAACTTGATATGCCAATCGATGAAGTGATAGCTGCGATACATAGTCTCGATCTGAAGAAACTTTCGCTAGAAAATGTTGAATTGTTACAAAAAATGGTGCCAACTGATGCTGAAGTCAAATCCTATAAGGAATACATTGGCGAACGTAAAGATCAGAACCTCCTTACTGAAGAGGATAAATTCATGTTGCAATTGGCCAAAGTGGAAAGGATATCATCCAAGCTGTCCATTATGAATTACATGGGCAATTTCTTTGATTGTGTTCATTTAATAAGTCCGGTAAGATAGTTTCTGAAAATCAATTCAAAATTTGCGCTCGATTAACTCCTATTTTTGTCTCTTTTATAGCAAATCATTGCGATTAATACAGCCTCCAATTCATTGAAACAATCACGTAAATTCAGAGCCGTCCTAGAGATAGTGCTTGCATTTGGAAATTATTTAAATAGCAGCAAGCGTGGTCCAGCCTATGGTTTTAAACTCCAAAGTCTTGACACTCTCATCGATACAAAATCCACAGACAAGCGATCATCGCTTTTGCATTATATTGTCGCAACAATAAGGCAAAAGTTCCCTGATCTGCTTAACTTTGATACAGAACTCTTCTGTACTGACAAAGCAGCTCAGGTATCGCTGGAGAATATCATCACAGATATGCATGATCTGGAAAAGGGCATGGAATTGGTTAAGAAGGAAGCTGACATTCGAGTCAAAGGTGCACCAACCCACATTCTCAGGGATTTCCTAAACAACTCCGAGGACAAACTTAAGAAGATCAAGTGTGATTTGAAGATTGCACAGGAGGCATTCAAAGAGTGTGTGGAATATTTTGGAGAGTCATCAAGGAAAGCCGATGCGAGTGCATTCTTTGCATTAATTGTTAGATTTACACGAGCTTTTAAGGTTAGTTTATAATATTTTTATCATTCCTTACCAATATTTCAAATTGAAATGTTTAAATAAATTTTAGATGCACGACCAAGAGAACGAACAACGTCGCCGATTAGAACAAGCAGCCGCTCAGGCTGCAAGCAAAAAGGAAAACGAACAGGTAATCCTTAGGAACAAGATGAATCAGAAGAAACAGCAGGTAAGCTTTATCTTTCTGTCTCTATGGCTTTTGGTGGAAATTCATGTTTGCTTCATTTTAATTTTTAATTTTCTGTTTTTATTTTCCATTAATTTTCCTCTCTTATTACTTCTGCCCACACATTGGCAATATTCTACCACACTTTCTTCTATTCGTTTTATTTGTTGTAATCAAAATATATATAAAAAAAAACCTCATTGGAATTGGCTAAATCGTTTGCAATAATAGAAACTTGGTTGCGTGACTATGGAAAGCAGTCTTCTACACAAAGCATTAACCAATTCAGCTCGGGAAGATGATAGACATTTTTACTCATGTTGACTATGATTGTTATAATAAACAAGAATCAAAAGCTAGAACGTGCTTTAATGTTGTGATTAAGTAAATTTTAGAAAAAAAAAAAAAACAATCAAAAAAATACACACAGACAAAATAAGACTGCTAAAAAAATTAACAAAAATAAAATAATTAAATAAAACAAAAAAGCTCGAATAATTAAGAACTTAAATAATAAATAGAGAAAAAACATTCACACACGCACATAGAAAATAAAACTTGTAGATACTCTATCTGTTACGTGGAAATGGTTGCTTCTTAAAGTCGTTTGACATTTTTTCAAATAAATGTAAGTGAGCGATTGAATGATTTTTGTAAAACTTAATTTGTTTTTTTATGTGGAATTTATATTGATTTTGTAATATTGTCATTTTTTATGTAATTATGTTGTATGTAGTTTATGTTCGTTTGTAGTTTATGTCTTTTGTTATAGTTAAATACTAACCCTTTAAAGTTTATATTTGTTTTATGAAAACCCTGTTTGTATGAGCGGATTCAAAGTTTGGGTCGGGCCTCAATTTCATATCTAATATTTTGAATCTAGGTCTATATGGATTCGAATCCAGATTTAATTCGGATTCATAATTTTTTTTAATAAGCTCGCGAAGCTAAAATCCAATTTTCTTAAACTAATGGCCAAATTATTTTCAAATTACATACATATATTAATAAAATTAAAAAATTTAAACTAGATGCGTGTAAAACTTTGATTCTTTTAAAAGCGACTTGCACGGCACTAGTTAAAAAGGATAGAAAGAATGGAAAGATAGGAAAGAATTTTAGCTGGTACAGTAGATTCAAGATTAAAATGGTTATCACTAGATGGCGTCCAATCAAATCTGGGGGATAAAAACAACTGCTGCGCAGGATGGAGTTTTAACCCCGTACCTCTAAGTTAGCAATCAAGCACAAAATTCGCTGCATTATTTCCACCTAAAACAACTGCCGACAGCAAACTTTGGGAGTATAGGTATAACCAAAATCTGAGTATGCAGTTTTATAGGTAAACGCGTCCTGATTTCAAATTCGAAATTCTGGCAGATTTATTTTTCAGCCTTCTGTAGTGTGGCTATTAAGCGAACCATTTTTGGAGTCATTTCTGTTTTATTTTTTTTTTGTTTTTCTAATCTGAAAACTCTCCAAAAAACGACCTGATATGTGTGGCTTTAAAATAAAAAAAATATAAAGCTTTTTACGTACGTTCAGATCAAAATAGCTCGACAGTTTTTAGTCCGAAATCGGAATAAGTACACACAAAATATACAAGAAACACATTATTATCTATTCGCCACAAATATATTTTTTTTTATTTTGTCGGCCTGTTTTAAAGGAACTGTTAATATTGATTGTTTTTAAACAAACAGAAATTTCGATCAAAATTTCTATTAGCATTTAAATGAGGAATATATATTTCTTGATATAATAGTAATTGACTTTTGTCCGATAAGCACATACAATATAGATCTAAAGTCTTGCTTTCGGTTTTTGAGAACCACTCTCTTAGCCTTTTCTGAAATTTAGTTTTTAAATATTTTAAAAGTGCTTTAATTTTTGATTATTTTGTAGTTCGTAATATTTTATTAATAATTGTAGTATCGTGTTCATCCAACATTTTCTGTTTTGTGTGTGCGTGTGTGCTTTTTATTGTTGATGTTTTTTTTTTTTTTTTTGTTTTGTAATTGTATCCAAAGTCAGCAGCTAATTTTCATTTCTAAATATTATAATTCAAGATTCATCATTAATTTTCAACCAAAAAGAAACCTTTTAACTAACAAAACCTACCTGCTACGTTTTTTCTGCATCATTTATCCAAATCAAAATTAAAAAAAAAAATATATACCTATATAAAATTCATTTAAAAATTAATAAATTTCTTTTATTTTAGTCTATATTTTTAAGTTTATGTTTTTTTTTCACAATGGTGTCATGGTTATACTAATTTGGGTTTGTTTTTTTTTCTTTCCCCCTATTCCCAATGGTGTTCCCTTTTTCCCCCATCTGTTTACTTTTCTCAGACGACTTCGATTTCATTACAGGAAGCAGTTATTAATGAGCTTAAAAGTAAAACAACAACCCACAAAAATAGTTCGGTTCGTGAACAGAAAATCCTACAGCAAGACGAAGTTTACAATGGAGCCTTGGAGGATATTCTACTGAATTTAAAGAGTGAACCCTATAGACGAGCCGATGCAGTTCGACGCAGTCAGCGACGTCGCATAGACAACAATAGACTCTCACGAACTCTTGAAGAGTTGGATGTTTAAACTTAAAAAAAAAGGAAAAAAAAACTAAACTATAAGCCATTTTTATGCAATTGTGTATACTACATTCCTGGAATATCTATTTATCGCTTTCAATACTTTTTCTTATTATTTTCAAATTCGATGGACATTTGCTCTCACTCTCTTTCTTATATTTTTTTTTTAAATTTGTGCGAAATTTAATGAAATTTTTGTATATAAATCGATTTTAGTGATATTTAAAATACTATGCGCACAAATTATTAATTATTAAAACAAAAAAAAAAAAAAAAATTGAAAAAAAAAACTAACGAATTTTTGAAGTAACATACATATTTTTGGTAAAACATACAAACACACATTTAATAAATTCTTTTTTTGTATAATAAATTGCTGCAAAGAAAAAAAAAATCATCAATAGAATACCAGGAGGCCTTCAGTTTGAGAAACAAATTTTTGATTAATTACGAAAATATTTATTTTTTTTTATTTTCGCTACCAAAACAAACAAAAAAAGGTTTTAGAAAACTTGTCGTCTCTGAAATTTGCCATTTTTAAATTTAACAAAAAAAAAAAAAATAAATAAATATTTAAACATAAGCATTTATTATACTACCGCAGTATTCAATAGTAAAATCTCTATATATACAAGCATTTTACACTTTGTCGATGTATTTTAAACAAATTTTTTTGTACATACATGCATACACATTATTATACATTATATATACCGAAAGAACAGAATTTTTGAATTTTTTGAATTATATGAACAAAAATAATAATAATAATAATACTAACAATGACAAATTTTGATATTAAACCATAGAATTTTTTTTCTACATTTGTAAGTTTTTTGTATATAATAAAAAAATAAAATAAAATAAAATATTATATAATATAATATTAATAATAATAATATATATACAACCTAAACAAATATTATATATTCCTTAAAAAAAATTATACATACATGAATTAGCATGAGAAAATTTTGTACATTTAACAAATTTTAATTAATAAAATATTTTTAATTAATTTTAAGTTTAAATAAAAAAACTCATTTTATATACTTAGCTTGAAGAAAACAAAGGCAAAAAATGAACCGAATATCAAAACGAATAAGAAATTATTTTATCTGCAATAATGTATGCAAGTTTTATTTAAATTATTAAGAATTAGAAAAGATGAAAAAATTGCATATCTTGGGGGGTTAAAATTTTGTTTTTAATTTTTTTGTTATGATTTTATTTGCATTTGCATTTCTCTTGTTTGTTCTTAATAATTTTGAAATTAATATTTTGTAATTCATTAAAAAATATATAATATCTTGCATAGTCAATTATTTAGCAATATCGATTCAGTTGAGAAGATAGCATGAATTTTGTAATTTGTGCTATTCTGTGGGTGGTTTTAGTTTTTCGTAGTTTATATTCATAGATTTTATTGTTATTAAATATTATAATTATTTTTTCTTTTCTTTTAATTTTGATTTATTATATAAATACTAAAAAAATAAATTGCAAATAAAATAAATTTATTGAAATATTAAAAAAATAAAATATGTATTTTTTTTAGTGAAAATATGTTGGAAATCTAAAACAGATTATTTATGTCGATAAATTGGGTAGTGAAAAACTGATATTCCTCACGTTCAACGGACATTACAAAAATACTTATTTTTTCAAAGCCCTTCTTGATCAGTTGTCACTGAAATTTCAGATTATCTGTAAATTCAGTGATATCTGACCAATCAGGGTATCCAAAAAGTTCGTACTAACTGTCAACTGTCGGTCCTTTGAACGCAAGGATTTACTCTAGAAGATTACATACATGAATCTACTAAAGTTTAAGTGAAAACAAAAACATTTATTTGTATATAACTCCTTGGGACTCGAGCATGTAAGAAGTCTGTGGAGAAGCTAGTAATTTTTACTCCTAGATTGACAGTCATCAAGGCACTTAACATTACATCCTTTCTGCTGAAGATCTTGGAAAAAGTAATTAATAACTATATAAGACCAGAGTATTAATTAACATGCCAACAAATCATCGCCAGTTAGTCAGTGTGAACCATCTGTCAATTTTGCGCCAATAACAGTTTCAGAAGACTTCTGGATGATTCCGGATGATTCTGCATTTCCAATCGAAAACGACATTATCTCTCTTTAATTCAATCATGATGAAAAGAAAACAAGGTATACTCATTAGATCTGGGCAGGTCTTCTGTGACGTCAAAGTCATCTTTCTCATGGGCAATTTGCCCGAACCTCAGTTTGGAGAAAACATTTTTTTTCTTGAAAACAACCAACAGAAATTTACAACAATAAACTCGATTGTCAGCATCGGAGATGACTATTACGTTATCAATTTGTCAATATGGCGACATGGCGTTCATAATAAGCATACCTTGATTTCTGTTTATCATGAATTCATCTTTTTTCAAATTTAAACAAAATAACGATTAGTTGTTTTTTTTTTTTAATTTGCACATCTCTAGAGTCTTATTCGCCTGCGTTTACATACAAAAATCATGTTAGTACATAGAACAACCATCAAATCTCCCTAACTACTGCACCGCTCCAAGTGTCCAGTCAAGAAATCTGCATTATTTACATTTTTTTCACATAGGTTTTTGTTGTTGCACTCTGTCTACCAAAAGACAACACAAATCAGCTGTTTTTGACATTTCACTCTAATATTTTGGCAACAATCCAAAAACTAAAAATTCTTCGCATTTTTCCTCCCAGCAAATCTGCGAGTATTTGCATGTAGAACTAGATGCTAGAAAAAACCAGATCGAAAGTGCTTTCCTCAGTGCCGTGTGCGTATAGCAAATGTGTTGAAAGTAGATTTTTCATTAGTAATTTGTTTATTAATATAATTTCTTCTCACGTTGTTTGTTCAAACAAAAAAGTAAAATTAAAGAAAAATGTTCCGACGCACATTTAAAGTAACTTTTCGTCCAATGAGAAACAATTTCATCGCTCTGCCGGAGAATTACTATGAACTTGTATCGACCTATGTGAGTTCAAAGTTGAGACTTCTCTAGAAAAAAAAAAGTTTTCTGCCCCCGATTAGATTACAACACACTCTGCTTTCGATAAAATTATGTAAGATGTGATGGATTTAGTTTTTGTTGAAAGATTGTTTACTTTTCCAGGACAAGGGATGCATCAGTCTGACCTATGGAAAATACTGCCACTATGCAATGTGGATGCCACACGCGGGCACAGTGAAAGACACCGAAATTGGCATCAATGCCAGAGTTGCCAAGGAAATGGGTGAGCTTCTTATATGCCTTTCGTTTGCCATGATATTTTAATTGAAGACTTCCTCTCTCTTCTTTGTGTTGATGTTGATGAGATTGAGTCCGATAATGAAGATGTATAATTTAAATTTTTGTATATTTTGTTCTGTTTGGCGCACTTTTAGGTCTGAAAGAAAACGATTTGGTGAAATGTGCTCTGGTGGATGATGTGCAGCTTTTGAAGAGTGTCTATGTGACACCTGTGTCATCGAAAGACTGGGAAATTATTGTAATTTTTTTTTTTCAATTTTTAGTGCCAAATTTTATTTATGACGATATTGTATTTCGTTTTTTTGATTTTTCTAGGAATTGAGTAGTGAAAAACTGCAGGATAATGTGCTCGAGCAGACAAAGATTATCAACTCAACGCAATTTCTTGTGGTTTGGGTGAACAAGTCGATGCAAGTGACACTGACTGTCGGTAAGTTGTAGAGAAACTTTGATGCTTCTGTAAAATATTTAAATTAATTGAAATCACTTTAAATCACCTTATCTCGATTTCCCTGTTTCGTTACAACCGTCGAGGTAGGTAATAGAGTGGTAGTCATTAGCACCTTTGCTCCATGTCCCAATTAGCGCTGCGGTGTGCTGTCTGGCGTTTAGGTAACATAAATCGCCTACATTTAAAGTTTGTCTTTTCAGCTGAGGCAAGGTTAAGGAGTATTTATGTTCCAGTAGTAAACAGTATCTCTCAAAAAAACATAAAGCACCGAATTCAACTTCATAATTTCGTAAAGTGTTCATAATACAGAGTAGCCCTTCCAACAAGAAACTGCCCTAGTCAAAGGCAAAAAGAAACAAAAAACAAACGTGATTGAAAAATAACGTATCAAAATTTATTTAGAACCCAGAACTCAATCCATTAGCCTACGGTTTGAATTAGAAGCAATTGCCCCTTTAAAAATCAAATTTGGAGTGGAAAATTAGAAATAATTTGCATACATGATATGGATCACAAATAAAGAAACCATAAACGTTATGTCCTATTTTATTGATTTCAAACCATACGTGATTAAGAAAGAGTCAACTTGAAAGTCATAACTTGTATGGTTTATTAGTAAATGTCCATTGCATGTTGCAGTCTAATTTCACAGAAATTTTAACTTCAATATCAAATTTGATTATTGGTAAGGACCAATGGCTTGTTCCACTGGAAACCCAAATATATTGATTCGTTGGAGAGTCTGTTTATTCAGTAAAGTATATTTTTTTTTTATTTCTGCACTGCGTACTGCAATTGATTAGTGGCAGACTGACTTCAAAGTTGTTGCAAAACATAAAAAAATACATTATGAATAATTTTCGAATAAAGTAAAATAATTGGAAGAAAACCGTTTACCAAAACATTTGTAGTAAATCGATGAAAAGATCGAGTGGCAGACTAATTGGCAGTTGCACCCGGGGCTTACACCACAAAAAAAAAAATTTAGAAAAAAAAACACGAACAAAGATTTTATTAAAAAGTACTTTGTTCTGATGAATGTTTTCTGCATCTTTCAAATTTATTTTTGCAGCTAACATCTGACACCGTATTCTCCTGATTTTCAATATAATAACTGTTATCTGTTAGTTCTGTAAATATCAAGATAAGAAATGGAACACAAGCACACAATTCTTTTTCTGACTGGCTTCCATGGCCTAATACCTATGAATGAGTTCAGTGTAAAATGATGAAGAAAACAGTGCTAAATTTCAGCTATATCGTCGATTCAAGAAGATAAAAGTTGCTGAGCTACAGTTTAAATATTTGCACAACTGGCCCTGCAAAAATGTTCAAAATTCAAAAAAATGGGAGCCCGCTTTTTAAACTTAATCGCCGTTCTAAAGATCTTTTAGGTATACATAAGTGAATAAAGCTCTTCACCGGGTCATCACATGACTACACCCTGTCCCTAGTATATATAGTTTTTTATTTGTTCTGCACACATTTTTTTAATGTTCTTTCTTTAACTATTTTCAGATCGCCTTCGACCCAACATAAACTTTGGTCGAATTAATCACACCACTGAGCTAATCATTGCACCAAAAGTCGACAACATCACCAACGGATTGACCGAAACAAATGGCCACACCAATGGCCTGGCTAAAAGTCAAACGATGTCATCTGTTGCCAGTTCGGACACTGGTTTGTCTCGATCCACTACAGTTAGTAATATAAAGAGCTTAACGCGAAAAGAATCTGTTGTGAATCGCTTGTCGATTGTTAATCGTTTGGAAAAAATGCGTCGTCTAATCAGAGACCTTAAAAGAGAAAACACACGCACCTTTGAGTTCCGGGCAATATCTGGAACTTGGGATGACAAAACCCAAATCTCTGATATATTCGTCACAAAGAACAATTTACCAGAATTCATGGATCTTGATCAGGTTTATTGCCTAAGAACTGCAGAGGATGGTGAATTCTATGTTACGGTTAAAGTCGTAACTGAAGGCCAAAACTTCCCCGACAACATCCACCAAACCATTGAAATCAATGAAAATCTCATGCAATTACTGAAAATGCGTGAACTCGAAAAGATCACCCTCACTCCCAAGCATATGGTGTTGAATTTTGTCGAAAAAATTGAACTCTATTCGCACAAAAAGACTCACTATAAAGTGGTCGAGAGTGCCTTTAAACGATTTATCGCTGATAAAACTACACTATCGCCTCTGTTGCTCAATCAGGATGAAGTTATTAAATTGGATGAGGGAATGATCGTGACGATACTCATTAGTCCTGAACATTTTCGTTACTGTCTGGTGGATTCTCAGCTATTGAAAGAATGTAAAATCTATGCGGCTGATTTGATTAAAAATGCTGGTGATGTGTTGGAAGTCGATGCCAAAGAGGACACTATACTGAGTGTTAAGGACTTGATAAGACTTCCTGAATTCGATGATATTGTCGTTCAGCTGGTGGATCAATTGAAAATGAATTTATGTTTGGATCAACGCAACTCTGTTCTAAGACAAGGAAATATTTTAGTTGCTGGTAAGAGATTTGAAAAAAATATGTTTGTAATGTTTTTGGAAAAATCTGTTTTTGTTTTCAGGTCAATCGGGTTGCGGCAAATCAGTTATTGTAGAGAGGGTTTTGGATGAATTGGTGAAGAAGCCCTATTCGTGTTCATATGACATTTTCTACAGTACTCGCAGTAAAGGAAGAAAGGTGAGTGAAGAATAAAGTTTAAAAGATTTACAATTTGGTACTCGAATATTCCCGAAAAACTCCTTGAAAATGGTGTTGCTATTTTATTTCCTTAAAGTGACTTTTCTTATGGTCACTTGATGTCTACCCGACTCTAACGCCTATTTTTGTTCTGATATAGTATCTCTTTTTTCTTTTCCACAGACTGAATCAATACAAAAAGATCTCCGTGAGATTTTCACCACCTGCCTTCAAAATGCTCCAGCAATTGTTGTCCTAGAAAATCTAGATGTTCTAGCCCATTCGACTGGCGATCAACCAACTCAAGACAGCGAATACTACAATCGAATTGCTGACATTGTCCAGCATTTAATTGTCGAGTACACAGCAACCAATCCAATTTCTGTAATTGCAACTGTTTCAAGTTTGAAAAAGCTTAATCGTCGTCTGTACTCACCGCGAGGACGTCATCTCTTCCAAACAGTTGCCAAAGTTCCAACACTTAGTCGATTGGGTAGGGAAATTATTCTCAAAGAACTGTGTAATCACATCGATTCGGAGAAATTGGATTTGACGCGGTTTGGTAATTTGACAGAGGGATACAATAAAGGTGACTTGGTGCAGTTTGTCGAGAGAGCTATATTTTATGCTTATAGAATGAGTAAGTATTTGAAATATGTATTATAAATCGACTTCTTGGGAAATATTTCTTTTATTTAATTTTGTTTAGGCAAAACAAATCCGGTTTTGACAAATGATCATTTGGCTAAATCTCTGGAGAGTACGAACTCATATTGCCTTCAAGGAATTGTCAGCAACAATAAACCAACTGATGCCATCAGTGACGTTGGCTTGAAGGTTGAACAAATTCCTGGACTAGAATCGGTAGTAACTGTCCTGGAAGAGGTCTTGGTGTGGCCAACAATAGTAAGGCAAATTCTTTAATCGTTTCAAATAAATTATATTAATTTCTTCCTTTTAGTATCCAAAAATATTTAGTGACTCTCCATTGCGAAATCAAGCTGGTGTGCTGTTGTTTGGACCCCCTGGCACTGGTAAAACATATTTGGTTTCTCAAATTGCTAATTCTTGGAATTTGAGAACAATATCCGTGAAGGGTCCTGAGCTGCTGGCCAAATACATTGGTCAGAGTGAGGAGAATGTAAGGAATTTATTCTCACGGTAAGAATTGAAGATACTTGTTCTTGTTTTTTATAATTCTTCTTATATTTTAATTTATTGCAGTGCCCGTAGCGCCAAACCATGTGTCCTCTTCTTTGATGAATTTGACAGTTTGGCTCCAAAGCGTGGTCATGATTCTACTGGAGTCACAGATCGTGTTGTTAACCAACTACTTACCGAATTGGATGGTGTTGAAGGCTTACAAGGTGTAACAGTTATTGCGGCAACATCTCGTCCAGAACTACTCGATCCAGCTCTTCTCCGATCAGGAAGAATAGATCGATTGGTTGAGTGTCCCCTCCCAGATGCTGCAGCGCGATGGAATATATTCAAGACTCTTTCGCAAACACTGTTTTTAGATAAAAATGTGGACCTAGGACGGCTGGCAACTAAAACACAAAACTACACTGGTGCGGATATTCAAAGTATATTGACATCAGCAAACATGGCAGCTGTGAAGGAAGTTATAGAAAAATGTGGTCCTCAGGTAAGATTACATCAATTATCCTGCTACTCACCCAAAAACAAAATATGAAAAACATTAAGTTTGCAACTTCATAACTTTAATTAACTTAAAAGTGAAATTAACTCTAGCCTCTATGGCTTTTTGAGTTAACCCAAGACAGAAGCTTCATTCAACAAAACACACGTTGTCATTTATCCTTCCTGAATTCATTATTGTTGTTAACGTTAACAAAACAACCACCCATTATCCTGCTTCTCTGTTTTTGCATATTCACAAAAACAAACTCTTCCACTCACGACGCACGAACAAGGATGAAGTTTAATTAAAGATTACCAGCTTCAGATACCAGAGAGAGAGAGAGAGATCACGAAATTACTACCTTACTCTACCTGCTGATGTGCATTATCCTTTTCACATTGTAGAAGTGTTGGGGGTGTTTTGCAAAACAGATATTGTCGTCATTAAGTGAAAACAAATTGAATCGTTTGATGATGGGGTGGTGTTTTGAGAAATAAACAGTTTGGTTAAACTTTTTACCTCTCCATCTGCTGGGGTGTAAAGGTGTAATTATAATAGTTACTGGTACCCTTTGTCGTTTGTGTCATCGTTGGTCGTTTGGCTTTTGTCTAATTGAACGTTTATACAATGAACAACTATGATAATTAGTTTTGATAATATAATTATTCTAATAACCATTTTGAACAATGTAATTTGTTTTTTGTCTTTTTTTTCTAGAATTTACCGGACAAGATTATTGTTACACATGAACATTTAATTGAAGCTTATAAAACAACAAGGCCATCACTAAGTCCATCGGATGTATCGCGTTACAGGCATACGTAAGTAACATTTTTAGTGAAAAGTTATTATAAATTAAACAGAATGTTATTCAATTTGAATCTACTAAAAAGTGCAAGTTGCATTTAAAAGACCTAAGGTCTTACAGGCTTATAGTTATTGTATTGTTTTTATAGGTTTCAAAACTGAAACCAGTCGATTTACATGAAATATTTACAATACATTTTTTTAGCCAGAATAAAAGGGAGGAATAGTGCAGGTGGTTAAACTTATCGCAGCACCAGGTCTACGACAGTACCAGTGGTGGCCATGGAAATAGCACAAGTCTCTTTTATTTTGATATTTTATATAAGTGTATATAAGGATTAAACAGAAATATGTTTTAAATTAAAGAATAGATTTCTGGCTTTAATTAAGTTTTTATACATCTTAAAACTAATTTTTTATAATCAAATAAATCGATGAGTGTAAGAACCGTACAAGTCCAATTTCTTAATATTAATAACAAACAAATATGTAAGAGCTTTATAAAAAAGCTATTAAATTTTTTGAAAAATAATGTATGGGGCATTTGAAGATTTAACCAACCTCCAAATTATTCTATACATTGTTTCTCAACAAATTTGCTAGTTTTTTGTTTTCTGTGATACTCTATTATATTTTTTTTTTGTTCTCTCAAATAAAATTTGGACTTGTACGGTTCTTACCGATTCAAATATTTTTGTCTGTTTTAGCGTTTAAGAAAAAAAAAAGAAAAGAAAAAAGAGTTCTATGGCATTTTATTTTTAAAAACTTAAAATGTGTTTAGACAATGGATACCCTTAGTTCAAGAAAAAAAGATTGTGCGTACTTACAAGGGCAAAAAATCAGGATTTGTCTAAAATTAGGATTTGTTTTTTAAAACAGGTTGGGGTAAACTGTCTTACAGTCACAGTGAGTCCCAAAGTGGACCTATCCAATTTTCTCGTTCCCCCTTTTCTAAAAAAAACATTTAGAAACAAAACAATGCAAAAACACACTCTGCAACGATAAAGAAAAGCCTTGATTTTAATAAATAAAATTGTAAGCTTTTCAGAAAAAAATCTCTTTCCTTCTTAACCTCAAAACTTAAATTTTATTAATGATCTCAAATTCCTTAAAATATTTTCAAACTAAAGCTATTTTAAACTTATTTTTCTTCTTTTTTTTATCTTTAAGGTATGAACGTTTTACGAACAAAGAAAAGTCGTCCAGAGAATTTGTAGCTAAGCGAGCAACTTTAGCGTAATAATAAAATTAACGAAAATCATGTGGGTACCTCATAATAAGTCAACGGTACTTAATCGACTAATTTACATCAATTTTACATTTTGGAGTGTAGTATATTAAAATAAGGAACAAGAAGAACAATTTAAAGTGGAAAACATATATTTTTGGATAAATCAATATGGCGTAGGTTTGTTTATGTTATTATACAGTGCGAGTCACTTGGTTCGATACATATTTTCTTGAAATGTTCCTTAATAATTTTTAAAATTTTTATTTAACCTTAGAGCCAGACAAACATTCAGAAAAACTTATCGGTTAATCAATATTTTATTACTAACTTTTGAATAAAATAAAACTTCATTCAACTTCTTCGAACAATCTACTCTATCATAACTCGAAAACTTAAAAAAGAAGAATAAAAACCGAAAAAGTAAAGTTAAGGATATGAGATAAAATATACTTCTCATTTGTACTTTTTGCAAGTTGGATGCTTTATTCCCTTAATGCCTTTTGACCTTTAATATTGAAGCAAGCATTTTTAAAGCATTTCAAACAAATAAATTTTGTTAACTAGTATGCATCTGCAGACCTGCACCTTAAATTTAAAATGCTCCTTTTTATTTTACTGGATTAAACATGAATTTTGTATTTTTTTTTTAAAAGATAATATGATGTGAAAATTTGTTAACAAATTTATCTAAATCAAGTGAACCGCATTGTTTATATTCATTTAAATGAGGGTGAGTGTGATTGTATTAATTTTTTTTTGATTCTATACCATAAATAAAGTTTACACCTTTCTATTTTAAAATATGCGTTGGCACTTCTTTTTCTTTGTTGCAAAAAGTTTGTTCACATGTTGTAAGTGCTACTGATAAACAGAGGAAAGAGGGGTAAGTATAGCTTCAATGACAATAGACAGATATGAAGTACTGAAATGTTATTCATCTTATTAAAAATGAAAGAATGAAAAGTCTGGCGAGTCAGACAATCTTATACATTTTATAGACCTTTGTACCCGAGTTTTATTCAACACTGAGTAGCTACTCAGTGTATCATTTTATTTGCAAAACAAAAACAAGTAAGACTACTCAGCATTTTTCTATTTGTTTTTGTTTTCCAAATAAAACGAAACACTGAGTAGCTACTCAGTGTAAAATAAAACACGGCTTATGTAATAATAAGACACTGAGAGTAAGTATAGCATAAAAATCATTGTGCATGCCAGAACAACGTCTTCTGGGTCAGCTAGTAAGTAAAAAAAATAAATTCCAAAAATTGACCAACGTCACAAGTTTAAAGGAGTAATTCTTTTTCGAAATCAATTCCGTACCACGTAACTTCATTGTTTTGCTTGTTACAAACTACTATGATCGTTCAAAAACCCTCATATTCGTAAAACTACGACTACAATTTACGATAGTCGTTTTTGAAAACGAAAATCGTTTTCTTTTACGACTGCTTTCGGTGGTCGTATTTGACTTGGATGTTACTTGTTTGCTTATATCGTATTTTTTGTGTTTGTGTATCGTTCTTGGGTTGTTTTTGGTAGGTAATTAAAGTTATTAGTGCATAATCGGTTAGAGTCGAGACTATCGTTTTCCTTGGATATGGTTTTGTTGCTAATAGTAAAGTATCGAAAAGCGAAGCAATAAGGTTCAATTGATAAATACGCCAATTAGATTTGTGAAATTAAAAAAAAAAATCATTTTTAAAACTTAATTATAAAATAATAATCCTGTGTAAGTGCAATATAAAAATTAAACAAATAAATAACCCCACACATGTCCCGAAATATTAATCATATTATTTATCGTCGTTTTTATTTCTTTGGAAAATAAGTTAAAAAAAACTGTTCGTGGAATCGATTTAAAACCATTCGTCCCATTCTTTTGGGAAACAGTGCACACACTGTTGCTTTTTTCGATTCGAAAACTCAATTAGGTTAAATTTTTTTTTTTTAACATCATATTTAGCTTTCCGGAAAAATGTCTCTCTCGTTTGAGGTAAAACAATTTTTTTTACAGGATATTCAGTGTTCAGACTTATCCTTGTTTTTTTTTTTGTGTATGTTTTTGTGTTTTTTAGTTGTCGTTTTTAACTTCTACCTCTCGCCTCTGTAGAGTCAAAAACAAAAACGCCACAGGCCCCCAACCAGCCATCAGATTGAGTCTGAAAATGAAATTTCCTCCTCTGTGTTCTGTTTTTTTTTTTACAATTATATTGTGTTGAGGTCACTCGTTTTTGAATATGTATTTGTGTATCTACAGAGAAGCAGAGCAGACACATAACAATTCAAGCTCGTTTTCTTTCTTCTGTAAGAAAAAAAAAAAAAAAAAAAAAACACAAACATTTTTGTGGGGGTGAGCGGGGGTTTTGATGAATAAAAGAGGTGGGTAGGGTAAATTCCATTTGATTGCGGACATCTTTTTTTTTTTTATATTTTTATTTCCACGGGTGTTTTATATTATTATTGTTATTTCTTTGGTTTTATCCTTTGGGGGCATTTTTTTTTCTTTTCTGTTATTATCGTCCTTTTTTCGCTGAGGTTGATTTTTTTTGTTTTTAAATGGCAAACACAAATCGCTGAGGGCATCCTTTATTGTATTATTAACTCTTCGGTGAATTGTGGAAAAGTGAATCTCTGCTACTCTGGGTGCGCGTCGGCGGCGGTAGTCGTTCGTTGGTGGGATTTTAATCGAGGATAATAGAATTGTCCTGGCTGTGTCAATTTCTGGAGGGCGTTATAAATGGATCCAGCTTCAGTATTATTCGTTGTAGGAATGAGATAATAAAGAAGTGGTAAAGAGAAAAAGACACCATAGTCGTTGGTAGTGTGTAGTCAAGTTTTCTTTCTTTTTATTCAGTTTTGGTAATTTTGTCATAATCACATATAAATAGTTTTAAAATTTATTGAGGAAGTTAATACGTAAATACATACATAAAAAAACCGTACCAGCAGAGTACAAATTGCGTAATTCGAATTCATAATTAAAAATTTGCCTTAATGCTAGAAAGTCTCACTGATAAGACCAAAGCTGTAACTATTAACCATTATGACCAGTATGACTTTAATTTTTGACTATCAACCGTGTCAAAAGTTACTGATCATTTTCAAAAATATTCAAAATAATGATAATGTTTTTGAAACGGTTTACCAGATGCAATATGTATTACATAATCAAAAATTATCTACAGAGGTAACATTTTCAAAAACACTTATATCGATGAAAAAAATTATGCAGCGACGAACTCCTATTAAAATCTATCTTGTTTACTTTGTCGAGTTTTCATAGCTATAACTTTTGACTGCGGCTCCTCAAAAATATATCATAATTTTTACAATTTTTTGTTCTTCACTTTTTACTATGAAAATAAATGGTCAAAACCTCAAAAATGCAGCTCGTGCATAAGCAATTATAATTGCAAATTAAAGACAAATATATTTTCTACAGCTTTGGTCTTATAACCTCTCCACCTCTCCACCTCTCCACTACAACTAATAGTTTGGGAGATATAGATCGATTCGCGTTTTTCAAAATTGCGGATTTTGCCAGGGGTGGCGATTGCGTCCCGAAAACCACAACTAAAGCTTTGCTACCCTTCTTTCATATTTGAACAAAATCAGCCTTCCTGTATTCCGTTTCATAAAATGTTTATTTTTTGACTATATATTTCCTGTTTAGTTGTAGTACTCACGGTTTATCATATTTTCTTTCAAATTTAAAACTTTTGCTCTATCATAACTCATCTATATTCATTGGTAGATTTGAACTAGTCTACAAGGAATTAAATACAAATTGAAAACCTTACCCACTTACCGTCAAAGTCATACAATCACAAAACCTTACCTAAGCACACTATCCTTCTACTTGAATAATCCTTAAATTTCTCATTTTAACCTCAAAATTGATTTTATAATTACTTTATCTTGTTGAATGTCATTTTTGCCATCATGGTGAGAATGGATAAAGTCCATTTACAGGGTGATTTAGAAAATAAAAAACAAATAGTTTGTGGTGGTGGAACTCGTTAAATTTTCAAAAATTAAATTACTCCATACTCCCATTCAAGGGTATTTTCATCTTTGTAATCTGATAATAATTATTTAAAAAAACACAAACAACTAACATTAAACCAAGCTTTGTTTGGTTTGATCTGAATCACCCTGTACCTGTACATTATACACTATAATACTTTTTATACAAAAACTGCACTTGGGTGTCATCCCCAAACATCAGCAACATATATAAAAAAAATAATTCAATTCAATTGCAATTTTCATCCCAAAACCCATTTAAGGGCTCCATCGTCATCATAATAATAATCACGATGATGGTGAGGATGCCTCTGCTCCATATCCCACACAAAATAGTTAATCCAAATAAATAACACAACAAAATCAGATTGGGAAACATCAAAAAATAAAAAAAAAAAAAAAATAAATAAATGGAATATCCCATGTCAACACTTTTCGAATGCAATTTCAATCTCATTCATTACAACATGCTGCATGTGATTAAAATTACATGTGCGGCAATGATGATCATAAAATCTGCTGCACGAGCTGAATTTTCTTTGGGAGTAAAAAAAAAAATAAACTTCAACCCCACCGTTCCTGATTGGAATTGATTGTTATTCAAAAATAGAAAATAAAAATAACCGCGTAGATGGCAAAAACGCGCCGCACAAGTTACACGGGCCATCATCATCATCATCATCATTCCAAAACCAAATCCCAGTCCCAGAGGCGTTAAGTAAACAAATTGTCCTAATAAATACAAAAAACCCTTAAAATAGGTAATTTCACAGATCGTAATGCAATTTGCGGGTTTGGTTGTTGTTTTTTTTAGGAATTTTAAATTTGGGGAATTGGGTGATTCGGGTTAAATTGGAATTAGATTCGGCCTCGCTTCCGATTGGAGTATTGCGCCTGGAAACGCATGTTTCATCTCATTAAAAGTGCGTTTCATTCTTATTACTGTGGTAGCGGTGATGGTGGTGTATAACAAGTTCGGGGAGGGGTAGAAAATGTTACACACATTTCGTCACCTACCCCTAATGCATCTCTTATGGGATGCATAGAATGTAATTATAGTATAAAGACAGTGGTGGATTACGATTTTGAGAGCCTATATTGCCACAGAAGTTTTTTTCATTCATATCTTCCAGGTAGGTATATTTCATTCTATAAAAAATGATTCAATGAATAATATACGCGAATGAAGACCTATCACAAAACGGTATGTAAAAATTCTATAACACCCCAAAAATCTGGTAAGTTTTCTTACCTTCATCCATTTCAAAAATTCTAGTTTCGTCAAATATTAGGTCTTATTACTGTTTTAGAATGAAGATATTCAGACCTTTTTAACTGTGTCAAAGACATGTGTTTTGGTCAAAACCAATTTTTTCCGGTACCTAAATGTTCGAATTTTTGTATCTGGGTTGAAATTGTATTTTTTTTTTCTAAGCCAATTTTAAACCGATTTTTATAAGAAAATATCTCGTTTGGTTTGGAAATAAAAATTATTTTAGAATATACTTTTAAAGCTGTTTTTAAATGTCAAAGTTAAGTAATTATGGTAAATGACGAAAAATGGAGATTTTGAAATTGTTTAGCTTATACAGTCTAGGTGGTTTAACCAAACCACATGTTTTTTACATTTTTAAAATTTTTAAAAAGTCATCTTTACAAAATTATTCAAAAAATCCAACTTTGATTATCGTTTCTAAAAGTTTTCGGTGTGCTGAAATGAAATATCCCAAGTCAGAGTCCTTCTATCAGCTGTCGTCTATAAGGATAGTCCTATTATAAAATCACAAAAAAAAAGCTTTTCTTGTCATTTTGTAAAGAGAAAATCTCAAAAACTGAACTAATTTTAAAATGCTGGAGACCAAATAATATTAAAAATGAAATAAATTTCCATACTTTTAATAGATCACACTATTTTTTATCAAAAATAATATGCCGTTATATTTCCTATAAGTTAACTGCTGTAGAACTCGAAAATTGCGTTGAAAAAAATATTTATCGAAAGGTTTGCGAGATATGATTTTTAATTTTTTTTCGTGTTTTTTAGAATACCCATGTTTTTCTGTACAAGTTGCAAACGCAGACAATTCTTTCACGGACCTGATTAAGTATGACAAAGTATATTGCAGGATATTGTCTGATACAGTGGTACTAACATAAAGTCTTAACTCATATTATTTCCTTTAAAACCCGAGGACAGAATTCAATTTTAAATTGCAAGTTCAAAAACTCATTTAAAATTGCAGTCGACCACGTAATATCGTAGCCAGTAATGATATCGTAAATGTTTATAATAATTTTTGGTTCTCTTATAATTCGGTTTCTTATCGATTTGGGGTATGTTAACAAACCTGGACTTACAAATAATTATTTTATGACAAAATATATCTACTCTATCAGAAAAACATAATTACTAATTCAAAAAGTCGTTTCGTGTCAAAAAAAGACTAAAATATAGATGAAATCCACAGAGGACACAAAAAGCACAATTATCTCAAAAAATCAGCGATGTGCAATTTTTTTTCGACCAAAAGTGCTTTATTTGTTTTGTACTCCTTACCTAAAAATCACAAATCTTTTTAAGAAACATCAATTTTTTTAATAAAAATTTTAAATTATTTTCTTACGAAAAAAAAATAAAATAAAATAATAATATAAATCTGTGAACGTATGTTTTAACTGTCAAAATTACTCTGAGGATAAAAGTTACTTTTCGAGTACTCATCTCCCTCCTCTATTACAGTAAGGGGCCTCGAAAACTTTTTCATCAGTCCGCCACTGAATATTGACTTTTACAAAGTTTGCCTATAATAAATATTAGATTAACTGAACAAATTTATTACTTGTTTACTTGTGACACATTGCGTTAAGCATAAAAGGCGCTAAGTTAGTATACGAGTATAGAGTATAGGTAGTATTGTCCTTCGGGATCGTTGGTAAAAAAATGCTTGACAGTTGGCGGGTAGAAACAATATCTCAATTTGCATGTCAACAAAAGGCTATGATGCGTGCATGCATACACTTATAGTGTAAGAAGGGGTAACTTTGTTGACTTTTGCATGCGTAAATTTTATTGGATCTGATTTGATTTAGTGATTTAGTTGGACTTCAGGGAAAAAGAGAGATTTTATGTTTGAAAGTGTGCAAGGGACAAGGGCTGATTTGGTATTCAACAGATAGCTGCTAGTGTTGCTTGTGTGCATGACAAATTTTACGTTTTATATCCGTTTTTCATTTAATTTTTGATAATGAATACGTTTTTGTTGGCATAATTTTAAATGTTACACTCTGTACTTTCAGTAATTCGTATTTAGTATTTGGTTTGAATATTTGCAAGTTAATAGTTTTATCTTATATTCAATTTTTTTTTTAACATACGACAATAAAGTACATACATATTACATTTTGATTTTAAAGTTCTAAAAAATCGACTTTAAATTTTGTCGTGACAGTTGGAAGAAGACAAAGTGCCACAATATGATTCGCAACTGCTGATAGCCTTGCTTTATGTTCTGTGATTTCCTCACACCAAAAATACAAGTCCCACTCCATCCGCATCCATCCACTTCTTCAAAGCAACATAGTAGAAAAAATCTTGCAATAGTCATCTGAAAATGAAAAAAAAAAAAAATCAGTAACTCACCCCCCATCAAAAATGAAAAATTCTGGTCTCACCTTCAACAGACGACTTCAAGAAAACAACGAACCTTTGTAGTCCTTCGTAGTGTCTTACACATTCCTGGCTTGTTACTCTCCCCCCAGAACATCCTTAGCAGTCACATGAATAATTTACTGCTTGTTTTTCTTCTTCTTCTCATTTTTTTTATTCCATTCCATATCATTGATAAGAACATCACGTATTTTACAACAAAATATCATTTTTCTTTCTTTCATTTGTGTATATTTTGCTTCTTCATATTTTTCTTTGCTATTAATTTTTTTTTTGTCTGACTTTTTATTCACTTTGCATTTTGCTAGCAAACAATACCGGCCTAATCTCACTTCCGTGTGGCGTGTGAACAAAACCCTGATTACAGTGTTTTTTTTTGTCATTTTTTTTGTTGTTTTGTTGGGGTGAGGATGAGGAAAAAATCGAATCAAAAAGGATAAGGAAATAAGAAAAACGCTTAAAAGCCCATTTCGATTGTCATACGAAAGAGAGAGGGTGCGTGCAAAATACCGGAATTCATAAGAAAAAGGAGACATCATCCTTATGCACTCTTATAAGTTGAGCATAAAACATTTTATTATTGTGAAAGGATGTGAATGGCTGGAAAGTATGCATAGATAAAGGGTGCCTCAATGGCCATTCGTTTATTTAGCTATTGAACTGTGTGTTTTCTTATTCAGTTTTTTTTTTTCAAAATAAAATGAAGTTTATTTCTAGAGTGGATATAAAATTACCATTTTCGTATTAGACTTAAAATTTAAACTAAAATATAAATTAATATAATTCCAAAAGATTGTTTTTGAAATCAGCACTCAGCTTATAATCGTAAGTAATCGTTAGTGCGATAGATTTTCTTGCCGAAGGTCTGAGTTCGGCTCCCAGACTGTACCACCTTGATTTTTTTAAGGGGTACTGGCTTTTGCGAGGAATTGACAAAACTTCAAAGAAAAACTTATAATACTTTTTCCTATATACTCGTAAGAAACTATTCAAAAGATATCGCTATTCTAAAAGTACAAAAGGAAGGTTTTTTTTTACAAAAAAAATATTTTTCCACATTAAGTGCCGTTATATTTATCGTATAGATTTTAATCTGATCAAGAAAATATGTAGAAATACGTTTTTGAGAAATAATTTTTGAAAAACCTTAGCAGCTAAATCTTTTCGAAAAATGCATGAAAAAAAATATTTATTGATGAAGTACGTTTTCGAGATATTCTTGCTAATCACATCTATTTACACACAAAATTGTTGAGAGTTATCGTTAGGTAATCGTGCTACAATTTTTGTTTTTCAAGATATGGATTTTTTCCAGAAATTATACTAACATATTCGTTTTCAACAGGAAGGAGGGTCTAAACTAGATAAATAGTTCTACATATTGTTGATTTTTGTAAGTTGGTATTCAACTTCCTGTCATTGCAAAGTATGAAGTACCCTTCCGTTTGGGCTGTGGCATCTAGTTCTGATACATCCAGACAGACAGGCAGACATAATTATTTGACCGATTTGAACTGTGAAATTATAAAAAGTTGTAAAAGTTCTATACCAACCTACTTGTAAATCACATCTAAAATGTCTTAAAAATGACTTAACACCCTTTAAATAAAAAAAAAACTAAATCGACCAACTGATAACTTTATTTTTTTTTTTTGTTGTCATAAGAAAAGCAAAAGAAAAGAATTGTGTGTTTGTCAAAGATTTCTGTCATTGGCTGGACAAAGCATTTTTTATTCAATGAAGAAGAAAGGATCTCTTAAGGAAGAGGATCTAAAAATTCCCACTGGGAATTTATATCTATGCTATTCTAATGAGATACAAACGTTTATATTGATGGAAATTTCTAAAGATACAACAAATAACACAACAAGCCCGACATAAAAACGACCAAAGCGACAAAGCCTGTCGTTTTCGTTGTCGATGTCAAAAAGGATTCATTTCGACTCGAATCACTTGCACAATGGAGTTGTGCGCTGCATATATCCTTTTGATTGTGTAAAACTTGTAAGCCCACACGTTGGTTGGGGGATACATGGGTGGTGTTAGGTTTGTTTGTAAAGAAAACTCCCAAAGATATCCTTTTGATTTGATTTTTTTTGTCTGTTATTTTCATCCTCTCCGCCTCTAAGTCGTACGTATATTTTTTTTATTCATTTTTAAATCTCTTTTCGATGGAATTGCAAAATGTAAAATACCCACGGCAGGCAATGAGAAAATAAAAAAAAAATCCTTGTGAAAATTTTGTAAAATCCTTTTCTTTGGGATTTGATTCGAATATAAAAGCCACGAAGACACGATGATGGGAAAAGAAGCGCACACACATTGGAATTGGAATTGAAATTACCAGAAATATGTGAATGAATGTGAAGGCGGTGAATTGTATTTTATATTATCCTTCGCTTCACACTAACAAATAGAGATTTTTCTTTACAAAGAAAGAAAAAGAAATAAAGAAATGAATAGAATAGAATATCGCAATACATCCTGAATGGTGATAACGCGCCAAGGACGAAAAAGAGTGAAATATGTTGGTTGCTTTTATTTTCTCCTTTATGTCGGGAATTGAAGTTTTCTATCATTCCATTTGTAAAGCATTCGTTATTTATTCTACTTTTTTTTTTTTTTGGTTTTGTTTGCAAATTGAGGTGGAGCTATCCTAAAAATATTCTGACATCCTGAGGGTAGGAATTTGACTGGTTCTGTAGTTTTCTGTAATGTTGAAAGTTGGGGTATACGGTATACTGGTATTTTGAAGTAAGCATTCAAAATGGAGACCACCTCACTCTAAAACACGTTTTGGGATTTTCATAGATAGGTAAGTTATTTCGTTGATTAATATTAGATGTTTTGACCGCTGAATATAACAAAACCTAATTCAAGACGAATAATTGGTGGTTTACATTTTGTACATTCTCCGAAGGGGTTTGGGTTAATATCCTAAAATTTTATGAATATAGTGTTTTTACAGTTTATTTTTTTGCATATTATATTAAAAAAACATAATTTATTGGACCCAATTCATGTCATAACTTCAGCGCAAACAAATCAGATTCTATTTATCAAGCTAACCAAATAAAAAAAATAGCTCTTTGTTTTCTTTTCTTCAGCTCTGTATTGTGATAGTGTAACTTAAATATCAGTTACTCACACAAAACTTTAATAAAACCCTTCTTGAACTCATTTTATTTCTTAACAGTCGTCATTGTCATAATTTGAGTAACCGATAAATTTCAGAAATTTTATCAAAACAAAAGAAGTAAAATTCTGTTTATGAGTTAAAATCACAAATGAGATTTTTTCAATAAACATTTACTAAGCCCCATTCGCTCAGCAGAATCATAAATCTGTAGATTAACTTGGCTTAACTTAGTATAAGTATGTACGTACTTATGATAAACTAAGTTCATTTCACATTACTACAAAATATTTATGTTAGACTTTACTAAGATATACAATCATACAAAAAATCTGTGTTATTTTCAAAGTCAATCATAAATGTATACATGATGTGTATGACGTATGTATGATGTTATTGGTACATAATATGTATTTAGATACAAAAATAAATTTATTTATAAAGTTGATACCAAAGGAAATAATATTTGCATTGTGAGTTAAGCTATAAACAAACGATTTGTGTAATGCTGGAAGCAAATTGCAAAGACGTCAATTCATTGCCCGAAAAAAAACGACCAAGTGCCAAAATGGCATTTCAAAATCACCAAACCCTGAAACAACCAAACCCTTAATTTGTAGTTTGGTATGATGGAAAAGGACATCAAAACGATTTCTATATTCTTTCATTTTGGTAAAAACAATTTAGGTATTTTTAAGACATAAGGTGTATCAAGTATGAAGTTCAAAAATCGATAGAAGTTAAATATCAAAAGGCTCCAAAAGTCACATGTCTGCATAGAAAGTAATTCAAGGTTAAATGTCCAAAATGTTGGCTTTTCGTATTTAACTTTTAATTTGGTCAAAAATCGAAGATAACTGGCTTACGTACCTTACTATTAAACATGCCCTTTGTACAAAAAAATTTAATTATCTTTATAGGCGGAAAACCCTAGTTTTTACTTTTGATCAAATCAATTTTTTTTTAAATAGAAATAAAAACTGAATTTTTTGTGTGCATAATCTACACTAAGCACTTTTCTTCGATAGCATTGACCATTTGACGATAGTAGGAAAAAAAAAACAATATATTCGATATATACCTTCCCGTTTAAGCTCCCTACCTTTTAAATGATAACTATTACGAAAGTACATCCTAAACTTTTTAGTGCAAAATATTATAGTCTATAGAGTGTAATAAAAATATATCTTTAAAATCTCAGGTTTTGTAAGTTCAGTACAAAAACTCACAATTTTTTTAATGTAATTAAAAAAAATCGTGTTTTTTTTATAAATGACAGATTTAAAAAAAAAAGAAACAAATTATTTTTTTTATATAAAAAGGCACATAATTATTGCTAAGAATCTTTGGTGATTCCCTAGAGGGGAGGTTGAAATGTTTTATAGGAAAAACTAACGGTACCTGCCATATAACCATTAAGGAAAAGATAACTTTTTTCAAAAACGGCTCTAACGATTTTGATTAAAATTTTTTGTCTACTTTTGAAAGTTGGGTCATACTTCTGAAATAAAAGAAATGTTTTTAAAAATTCTACTGTACCTCCCATAGAATTTTTGGATTTTTAAAAAATCTTTCAAATTTTTTTTTTTGCAAAATTAATTTTTCAAAAACGGGACACTGTGTATTTTTGACATTTTGGTCCTAGATGTGCATTAATATTTTCTTAAAAATGATATATACCAACTTTTTTTGTAACAAGGTTTTAGAATTTTTATATTTAAAAATTAATTTTTTTTTTAAATGGCTCTATTTTCAAAAAAAAACTTTTTCTAAAAATTTATCTTTTTTAATCAAATCAAATGGCATACTTGTTTGAAGCTCAAAACTCAGAAGTTGTTTATGTCATTTAAGTAATGAATTTTATTTATTTTTACATTTCTCATATTTTTTTTATTTTTTTTAACTTTATATGAGCAGCTTTAACGTCCACATCAGCTTTGACCCTAAGAGCAAACACGTGAGACCAAGTCGTGGATTATATTAAAATAAGCTTAAATATAAAAGGATAGTTATAAAAAGGGAATTTTCCGCTCCCTGGAGACACCCTCTACTGGAATTTAACAAAATATATTGTTGGGTTTATAAAGATAAACCAAAAGGTTACAAGTTTATATCTTCTGGTGTAAAAATGCAGACCTCAATGCAATAAATTCTACTATACTTCTGTTAGAACCAATGTCATTGTTTCAGTGTTTTGATACTGACTACTTGTTTCGTATAACTGCGGTTGTCTCGTGTAATCCCAATCCTCTTAATTTATGAGCTAAGAACCTATGTAATTGGACGCACTAAGCTTCAGACGATTGTTCTGTTTCCAGGGTGACACAAAAATAATTATTTCCCCATCAAGCTCATTAAAAATAGTTTTCGTTCTTAAAATATAATCAGTTGCTAATTTAAAAAAATAAAACACCCAAACCATAAGCTTGTGCGCCAACACTTGAAGGCATTTTTCACACTTTCATCACGAAAACAAGTAGATGTGCCCCAATCTATTTTATTGCAGACAAAAACTCATTATTTCACCTTCTTCATCGGTGAATAATGTAAAAAGCCTCTCTGGTGGCACTTCACTATAGATATGGATACATGGCAGAGCAAAAAGCTTGTTAAATGAAAACCGCCTTGGGCTTTTACCACACCGAGGATGACGATGTTGATGATGACACAGCCCAGTCCTTATATAAAATGCATAACCCATAACACCAAACACATTGAAGTTGTCTGGGCTGTGATTATGTTTTCATTTTGACTTTTTCACGGCCAATTAAATGCATAAGCCCCCGTTCGACACCGTAAATACGCTACAAATATTGAAAAACCCATGTTACCCTATGCTTGAACTGCAAAAACCCCTCTAGAATCCCCCAACCACGCCTGCAAACTATTATCTCTCTTTCTCTATGCGAAATCGCTTCCATTTGCACAGGAGGGGGTGTCAAAAATTGAATTATCTCACCCATTTTGTTTCTCATTTTAAGGGTAGCACCAGAGCACGACACGACACACAAGGCGATGATTGTGTGAACGTTGTTGTTTATCCTTGCGCCCGAACACAATACCCCAATATGGTTAACGTTTCTATATGATGGGGGGTGTTTTTTTGTGTCAATTCTGCAATAACACAGCTAGCCAACCGGGCGATTAAAATTGGGGAGGGGAATGGGGTAAACCCAAGTGCATCATCATCATGCAAAATTGACAGTTTATTGGAAAACCAATCATGCGGAAGGAATGCATATTGAAAATTTTATTGAGGAAGGGCAACAAACGAGGTCTTGAAGTGCCTTCCCTGATGCCTATAAAGAAATTTCAAAACCAAATGAGCAGCGAAAAGTTACTTTTGAAGGACTTTCGTTCTTTTTATAAATTTATTATCCTTTTTCCAAGCAACATTCACTAAACGGAAGATGAAAAACTTGAAAAAAAAACTTTTACGCAAAGTAATTATCACGACGAAAAGTTTGGTGGAGTCTTCTTTTTTCTAAGGATAATCTTCAATCTTGAGTTTGAGTTTGAGAGACAAAAAAAAAAAAAAACCGTAAATCGTGTAGGATAATTAAGAGAACAAGATCCTTGTTTTGCATTTAACAAGAACCCTTTCTCATTCGGTGTATTAACTTTTACCAAATGAATGGGAATTATTTCCGGTGCAAGGAACTTACAAAAATTCCGCTAATAATGTACATAATTCGTTTTTGTAAGCAAATATCCCGACTGGGCGCAGAGAGGGAGTGTTAATATTTTATCTCCTGTACACATCAGTGAATTATTTTGCTAATATAAAATGTTTGTTAGCGTGTAAAACATCTTGAAACATATCTACCCACCCACCTCCCTTGCGTTATCCCACCAAAAGTTCAACTTAAAATAACAACAAGAACAAATAAAAAAAGTCTTCTTCGCGAAAAGTTTAACTGAAAACTTTATCCTTCTTCTTGTGATGATGACGATGATGTCCTGATTGCAATCTTAGTTTTAAGTTGCAAATGAAACAACGAACTATAAACAGAACATAAGTGAAGAATGCAGGAAGACGATTCCTCCGCCAAGGCAACCACACAAGGACTCTTTTGGCGGAGTTTTGTGCGGGAAAAATAACTTTTGCAAATGACGGTTGTTCAAACGGAAATCGGGCTTGAAATTTATCGCCCTTAATTTACGGTTTATTTTTGGTTTGGAATAGTTTGAGTTCAAGCATATTTTTATGGGATTTTCAATTTAGTTGAAGAATGCATTGTTATTGTTTGTTGATGGGAATTTTTACAGGGTTGTTAAGTTTTCTTTTAGGAAATTTTTTATTATTTTTTGTTAAGGGATCATTTTTTAAATGTTTTTATATCTTTTTAAGATCTACTAGAAGTCGTAGATATAGGTGGTCGTGGTGCCTTGCAAAATTGTTTCCTCTTTGCCATAAAACATGAAAGGTAAAAAAAACCCAAAGTCGATTAAAATGAGACAGTTTATGAGATTGGAAAACGGGGGTTTGAAATGGGGTATTGAAACGAGGTTAATTGTAGGTAATAAATATGTAATTACTTTATTTACTACTGAAACTTTAAGCTTACTATTAAGTTGTAGTAAAAGCAATTGGAAGCAATTAAAAATATTTCATTCAATAAACTTTCCTCTTAAAATATTAAAAGGTGCAACGTATTCAAAAATCGGAAATGTTTAAGTGCAGCGAAGATTTTTGGTATTCTTGCGGCTGGTTCCAAGCTGAACAATTAGTCCTTTTCAAATTGTTTTGCTTGAAAAAACATTTATTTGGAAAAAAAATTACTCATACGCCACCCTGTCTTGAAAATTGCCGTAACTAATAAACAACAAATTAATAACAAAATAACATACTCATTCCATTTTGATTTGCGAAAGTTGCTTCGCTAAATTGACACTCATCAAAAAACCAAACCTAAAATATATTATAAAAACTTCAAGTTGATTACTGATTAAGCTTTAATTGTGGATTTAAGAAGTTTCATTCAACTTATCTCATATCAGAATAAAATGTATCTTAAAGATTGTGATTAATCTTATCGTACAAGTTTTTTTTATTACATATAGATTTGGCATTGAGTAGAAACAGTTTAGAATAATATTTTCAATAGTTGTGTGAAGTCTTTAAGTTTTTGTTTAATTTTTTGTGTATTATAGATTCGTGTTGTCACAAAAATGCTGACAAAAGATTCTGATTCCATTTATATTTACAATGAAAAATTGGACTTAAAATCGGAAATCGAGAAACTAAATTTATCCGACGAAGATTATGCAGTAAACTTTTGTGACTTGACGAATATTATTATCCAGTATCAAACTTGGATGAAACTTATGCCAAATGTTAAACCTTTTTATGGTATACAAAAAATATATTATATACAATTCATTGTGAAAATTCATATTTGCCTGTTGTATGTTATTACTTTTTAAGCCATCAAGTGCAACGATGAAGCACCTGTGTTAAATGTCTTTGAAAATTTGGGCACTGGATTTGACTGCGCTTCTAAGAATGAAATAAAGAAAATTCTTGAAATTGGAGTGCAGCCAGATCGTATTATTTATGCAAATCCAATGAAATCAAAATCTTTTATAAACTATGCTCGATCAGAAAAAATTACCAACACTACCGTGGATAATGAGTTTGAAATTTATAAAATGTTTAAACATTATCCAGAATCAAAGTGATAAGTAGTATTATTTTTAGTTAATTGATTACATTTAGTAAAAATACTTTAGTTTATTTGGTTAGCATTATTCTTCGTTTTCGATCAGATGCTAAAAAGGTATTGACTCAACTGGGCCATAAATTTGGTTGTAATGCATATGAAGATGGAGCTGCTTTAATGCTTTTGTCTAAAAGTCTCTACATGAATGTAAGTACAATTATTAAAAAGGACGTACATTTATATTAGACTGATTTTTTCAAACAGATTTTCTGGATTTTAACTGAACAGGCGAAATATGTTTCTAAACATATAATAAAATCATCAAATTTGAGCTTTTTATTCCAATATTAAGAACTAGCTAAATGATTTTCAATTGTTTCCATGCGTTTGTATGGGAAATTCATGGCGTTTTGTTTTTGTTTTGTTTTTTTCTGGATAGGTTATAGTTTCTGAGATAAATTTAATTGAAAATGCTTCAACTTTAAATATCTGTATATCTTTAAATATTCGTATTCGAATTCTTACATAAATTGTTTTTTTTTTTTTTTTAATTCATATAATGTTTAATTTATTAGGACTTTTATTGAATCTCTTTTTAGACGATTGGATTGAGTTTCCATGTTGGATCTGGTTGTCTTGAATTAGAAGCTTACGAAAGAGCCATTTCAACTGGAAGCAGTTTATATAAATTTGGAAGCACAATCGCTCACAATATAAGAATTCTCGATATCGGAGGTGGATTTCCTGGCGAAGATGCAATTTTGTTTGCAAAGGTTAAATAAAATTATAATATGTATCCCAAATCAATGAACAGTTTTAAATTTTTTCCACGACAGATAGCTGAATCAATAAACAACTCATTAGCTGAATATTTTGCTGATCTAGATGTCGAAGTAATTGCAGAACCAGGACGATTTTTTGTCAACACATCCTATATCAATTTATCGAAAGTGTTTTCGAGGCGTGAAGTAAGATCGGACGATGGGCAACTTGAGAAGGTTATGTACTATTTAAACGATGGAGTTTTTGGAACTTTTTGTTTAACACTTTATGAAGATGTTCCCATTAAACCAATTCATTTCAAGGTAAGAAATCCTTATAATTTGCCGGGTAAATGTTAATGTATATTCTATCTTTTTATGGATTTGGATTGTAGGATGAGGACAGTGAATTATTTGATAGCTTCATCTGGGGTCCAACTTGTGATGGATGCGATAAGGTTAGTCTTTTGGTTAAAAATTAAAATATTATATTTTAAATTTTGACATATTTTGCAGATTCTTGAAAGTGTACGTCTGCCCAGCCTGGAAGAAGGCGATATACTTGCTTTTCCGAATATGGGAGCTTATACTGTTCCTTTAATGTGCAATTTTAATGGATTTAATAAACCGAAAACACGATTTTATTTGAGAAGTGATTATGTTAAATTTATTAAGCTCTAATATTTGAAATAATTGAAATTTAATAAAGATAGATAATAGTCTAGGGAAAAATTACCTGCACTCAAATTTATAATATATATGTATAGATAACGGTCATTTCTTGAAAAAAAAGACCAGGCTCAGAAATGGCATTTCACTGACGACGGAATTTCTATTCTTCCAATTTAGTGATAAAAAACATGAGTTTTTTTGAAAACTTAAGGTGTATCAAGTGTGAAGTTGTAACCGTGAAGAATTTTCTTAAATTAATTGGCATAGACCTACTCTAACATGAATAATAGTACATACTGTTAATTTGTAAAACTGAAAATCCCCGAATTTCATTAGTTGGTTGATTGTGAAATGCCGTCTCTAGGTTTGATCGTTTTTTCGGTCAATGGCCTTTATCAGTCTTTGATCTTAGAATCTCAATTTTCAAAATAAGTTGTTGGCTCTAAGACAATATTTGGAAATATCTTATTATTTTGATAAGATATCCAAGTAGAACAGATCAACAAGGAAATCTTCATGTTGTTAGGTGGTACGTTTGTGTAAGGTTAAAAAATACTTAATCTGATTAAACATTAATTTTTTGTTTATTTAGTTCTTGGTTCTTGGTTTCAATTCATCAAATTTAAACTTGTCACAAGCAACATTTTCACAGATAAACCACATTCATTTCGGTTTTTTCACTGAGCAAAAACGTGTTAACGTGTTAACTTTTTGAAATATTGTTTCATATTTCTTGTGTAAGATATTTTCTGTATCAAAAATGTTTAGACAAGAATCTGAATCCATTCACATTTACAATGGAAAATTGGATATAAAATCAGAAATTGAAAAATTAAACTTAGCTGACGAAGATGATGCAGTAAACTTTTGCGATTTGACTAATATCATAATCCAGTACCAAACTTGGATGAAACATTTGCCAAATATTAAACTTTTTTACGGTGTTAGAAAAAAACAACACATCAAACTGTATTGTTTAGATTTATTTATCTGTTGTGTGGTATTACATTTTTAGCTATCAAGTGCAACGATGAAGGACCTGTGTTAAATGTCTTTAAAAATTTGGGCATTGGATTTGACTGTGCTTCTAAGAATGAAATAAAGAAAATTCTTGAAATTGGAGTGCAGCCAGATCGTATTATTTATGCAAATCCAATGAAATCAAAATCTTCAATAAAATATGCTCGATCAGAAAAAGTCAGCAATACTACCGTGGATAATGAGTTTGAAATTTATAAAATGTTCAAATACTATCCAGAATCAAAGTAAGTAATGTTATCTTTATTTTATTGATTACATTTAATTATAATATTTTCATTTATTTAATTAGCATTATTATCCGTTTTCGATCAGATGCCCAAAAGGTGTTGACTTCACTGGGGCAAAAATTTGGTTGTAATGCTTATGAAGATGGTGCTGCTTTAATGCTTTTGTCTAAAAGTCTCAGTATGAACGTAAGTGGAGTTATTAACAAGGATTTATCTAGTTAAAATTAAAATTTACGAATTTATGAAAGTTTAAACATAAAAATTTGTATATTTTTGTTGTAAGAATTCACAATATCATCTAAGCTATAGTTCGGAAGACGAAAAACAATACACAAATTTCGTTTGAATATCATTGACTGTAATCCAATTTGTCGTTCAGACTGTTTTGTGCATTTTTATGACCAAAATTCACATTTTTTTACGCAAATATTAGTGTCTACACAAATTGTGCAACTTAAACTTAAACGAAGTTATACTTCATTATCGGCGTTTATAAAAATATTCAACCAATAATAACACAAAGACTTTTGTACCAAATTTTGTCTATACTTAAAAAGTAAACAAAGAGATTTTTTTTCATTTTAAATTAAATAAGACAAACAGAAAAATAGTCCGAAAATTTCGAAGTTTTTTTCCGCCCAACGCAATAAGGTATGGTCTTTCGATGCTGCTTACACAGTTGGTATAAATCAAAATAACTTTCTAAGAAATTGACTGACTAGAAAAGAATAGAAAACAATTATTTTGTGTTAATTTTTTTGCATATATGTACACTGTTTCTTTTCTTTATTTTAATTTAAGTTTAATTTGTTTTTATTATATAGTAGAACTATCTTAAAATCTTTTTTAGACGATTGGAGTAAGTTTCCATGTTGGATCTGGTTGTCTTGAATTAGAAGCTTACGCAAGAGCCATTTCAATTGGCAGCAGTTTATATAAATTTGGAAATCGAATCGATCACAATGTGAGAATTCTCGATATTGGAGGTGGATTTCTTGGCGAAGAAGCAGTTATGTTTGCAAAGGTTAAATTAAAATTATAATATCCCAATAAAAAATCACTCATAATAATAAGTTTTAATATTTTTACCCGACAGATAGCAGAATCAATAAAGAACTCGTTAGCTGAATATTTTGCTGATCTAGATGTCGAAGTGATTGCAGAACCAGGACGATTTCTTGTCAATTCAGCCTACATCAATACATCGAAAGTGTTTTCGAGGCGTGAAGTAAGATCGGATGATGATGGGCAACTTGAGAAGGTTATGTACTATTTAAACGATGGATCTTATGGAACTTTTTGTCTAGTACTTTATGAAGATGTCCTCTATGAACCAATTCATTTCAAGGTACAAAAATCCTTATTATTTTCCGGGTTAAGGTTAATGTAAATTCTAAGTTTTTTTTTAAATTTGGATCGCAGGATGAAGACAGTGAATTATTTGATAGCTTAATTTGGGGTCAAACTTGTGATGGAACCGATAAAGTAAGTGATTTTAGTTATATTAATAAAAGTATTAGATATATTTTAAATTTTGACATTTTCAGATTCTTGAAGGTGTACGTCTTCCCAGCCTGAAAGAAGGCGACATGCTTGCTTTTCCGAATATGGGAGCTTATACTGTTCCTGTAATGTGCAATTTTAATGGATTTAATAAACCGAAAACACGATTTTATTTGAGAAGTGATATGTAAGAAGTAAGCAAAGCAGCTAACAAGTTTCTTGAAATTTGACAATCTCCAGTCACTTGATTTTGTTTTTAATTTTTACAACCCCATGTAATTTTGCTTGGTCCAAAAATAAACCTTCACAGTTAACCTATTTCCAATCATTTTCGTTATATGTTTTGTAAAGGATAATACCATAAAATGTTAGTGGTAATGGAAGAAGAGGACCCAAACACTAATAGACTTCCAAGTCGGACCCAAAGTCATAAAAACCAAAGATAGATTGAACTTTCTTGAAATGAAGGGCGACCCAAAGCATAGTTCTTGGCAACAAATAAGAGCAGCAGCGGAACGATAATCAAAAGTCACGACGTCGTTAAGTAGACTGATGGCAAACGTTGGTAATCCCACTGCCAGCAAGCGAAGACTGATGTCAACCACATATGCAATTCTCGTATATGGATGTGAGATCTGGGCCGATGCATTCAAATATGAGAAGTATCGGAAACAGATGGCAGCAGTACCAGAACCGTGGAGTCTTAGGGATAGCTAACTTCTATCGAACGGTGTCGGAACCAGCTGCCCTTGTAGTCGCAGGAGTGATTCACATTGACTTTCTAGCGGTAAAAGGCAGAACTTACTTACTTACTTACTTAAGATGGTGCTCACAATCCAGGATGGATTATGGCCTCAACCATACATGCCTCTTTAGCCATCTGCTTCCAGCTACACACGCCAAATTGGTTAAGGTTGTTCTCTAATAGTGCGCTCCACCGATTATGCTGTTTCCCTCTGTTGCGCACACCATCAGGGTTGGATTCGAAGACCCGCTGGGCTGTTGCGTTGATTTCAATACGCTCCACGTGTCCCAACCATTTTAGCCGCTGTATTTTCAGCTTCTTGACCAGGTCAACGTAGCTGTACAGCTGTATAGCTCATCGCTGAATCTTTTTCTCTATACTCCTCCGATACACACAGGACCAAAAATCACTCGAAGTATCTTTCTCTCAAAGCAACCAATCAAATTTTCATTCGAATCTTTTAACGCCCATGCTTTTGCCCCATACAGCAAAACTGGGATGATTAAGGTCTTGTATACTTTTTCCATCTTGTATACCATTACCTTCTCAGCCCGAAGAAACACTGTTGATTTTCTTGGTATAAAACCACACTGATAGGGGCCAATCAGACCGTTGACAAGTGGTTTTAGGCGATCACACAGTATCGACGACAGGGTTTTGTATACGACGTTTATGAGGCTAATTTGGTACATGTCGGAGCGTTTCCTTTTTTGTGGATGGGGCGCACTATGCCAAGTTTCCATTCATCAAACATGCTTTTACCCAACCAGATTTTACAGATGTGTTGATGGTGCATACTCCCTACCAACCCATCTCCTGCTGCTTTGAACAATACGGCTGGTAAGCCATTCGCACGAGTAGCCTTAAACTACTTAAGCTTGGCAAACGCTAAGCGCACTTCGTCTAGGTCAGGTGGACGGAATTGTTGGTCATCGTCGTCAAAATTAAATGGAATAACAGCGGAATGCTGACTATCTTCGCTGCTGCTCAGGAGTCTAGAAAATGTTTCTTCCAGATCTTTAGCACTGACTGTGTGTCTACTACCATCATAAACCCCCTCTCATCTCGGCAGGCTTCCGTTCTAGTCTTGTAGCCCTTGGTAGATCTTCTTTCCCCTTTGGTAGAATTTTCGATCTGCCGGTACAATCCTCAATAAACTCGACCGCCTGCTTCTCGTACTTTCTCTTTTTCTTCCTGTCGAAGTCGGCGTTCCTCTTTTCTTTTTTGCCCATAGAGCTCTGGTAGTGGTCTGAGTCAACGTTTGCTCCCCGGAACATTCGGACATCTAATATATAGGAAGCATGTCTGCCGTCAATGGTGATGTGATCCATTTGATTGCCAGTTTTTTTGATAACATGACCGCCAAGTCCCCTTGTGTATGGTGACATTTCGCCCTTCCAAAAAGTCAATCATCCTGAGTCCGTTATTGGACGTTTCGGCATTAAGACTGTGCTTTCCGATTACCTCCACCTCCGGAAATTATAGTGGAAGCAGCAAGAAGGGCGAGAGTCGGAAAGCAAAGGGCGCTGGACAGCAAAGCTAATCGAAGACAAAGAAGAGGGTAACCAGAAACCCCGGCGAAGTGAAGTATTACGTCACGCAGTTCCTAACCGGGCACGGGTATTTCAACGTATTCTTCCACAAGATAGGCAAGGCAATGAGCCCCGATTGTCAGTACGGAGACTCTAACTCAGATGACGATTACCACACAATCTTTGAGTGCATAAGATGGGAAACACTCCGCCAGAACTTAAAAAGAAGCATCGGCGAATTAAGCCAGGAAACTATTATATCGAAGATGGTAGAAGATGAAGATCGATGGCAGCAAATAAGTGCTTATCTGACCCAGATACTAAAAACAAAGAAAGAAGAAGAGCCAGTTTGAGAAGAGACATTACCCGCTATTTAAAAAGGACCCACCCTTGAAGTAATACTAAAGTGGTCCCGAGGAGGATTTAGCCGGTTTCTCTTAGTTGCGTAACGCAGGCCTTTAAAAGTTAAAAAGAAATGTAAAGTATATAATAAATTAATTTACTAATGAAAACTAGTGCTCATATGCCACCGCACCTTGTATTTTATAAAGATATTATAAAATCTTCAAGTTGATTATTGATTAAGCTATAATCGTGGATTTACGGTACTTACAAGGCAGTTTCATTCAACTCAGCTCATATCTATATTATTCTGTATAAAAGATTGCGATTTATCTAATCGCACACGTTTTTTATTGCATTAACATTTTGCACTGAGTTTAGAAACAGTTTAGAATAATATTTCCTAGTGTTCTGTGAAGTCTAGAAGTTCGTGATTCATTTATTGTGTATTATAGATTCTTGTTGTTATAAAAATGCTGTCAAAAGAATCTGAATCCATTTACATTTACAATGAAAAATTGGAATTAAAATCGGAAATCGAAAAACTAAATTTATACGACAAAGATGATGCAGTAAACTTTTGTGACTTGACGAATATCATAATTCAGTACGAAAAATGGATTAAACATCTGCCAAGTGTCAAACCATTTTATGGTATTTATAAATACAAACAAATATATGATACTATAACTACATTGTGAACATTAAATTGACTGTGTTAAATTATTCTAGCTATCAAATGCAACGATGAACAGCCTGTTTTAAAAATTCTTGACAATCTGGGCACTGGATTTGACTGTGCTTCTAAGAATGAAATAAAGAAGGTTCTAGAAATTGGAGTGCAGCCAGATCGTATTATTTATGCAAATCCAATGAAATCAAAATCTTCTATAAAATATGCTCGATCGGAAAATGTTACCGACAGCACTGTGGATAATGAGTTTGAAATTTATAAAATGTTCAAACACTATCCAGAATCAAAGTGATTATTATTTTTGTGTTCTATGTAATTCAATTTATTAGACTTTTCTTTTAATTTTCAGCGTTATTCTTCGTTTTCGGTCAGATGCTAAAAAGGTATTAAGTCCACTTGGAAATAAATTTGGTTGTGATGCTTATGAAAATGGAGCCGCTTTAATGCTTTTGTCTAAGAGTTTAAATATGAACGTAAGTACTCTTTAATTTAGATAGATGTTAGTTAAATAAGAGGTGATGGGTCGAGGCAAAAACCCACCCAACCCACTCAAACCCATTCCGTTCCATTCCATTTCCATTTGAGAAAGAATTAAAATATATATATACAATTGGCATCAAATGAAAGATTTGTTTCTTCTTTATGGCAACATGCAAGGAAGATTTGTCTTGTTGGAAACAATTTTTATTGGTACTTATCATAATTACTTAAAAAAACTACATTGGTATTGTACTCTTACTTTCAAACGCCCCTACTATGATCTGCAAAAACTCTAGGTCTCATTAAAACAATTAAAAGACACAACTTAAAATATTATTTTATGCTATCTCTCACACTTAAAATCGTCATATAACTTTTTTCTAATTTTATATAATGCTGTATGTGATAAATGAATACGATAAAGATTCACTTTTTCTCTTTTAGTTGTCCTTTCTTAATTAGATAAACACTGCCGTTCACTTGAATACGTCCAGTGCTTTGCAAAAATTCGAGTTGAGTTTTCTTCGGCAATATTTGTTTCAAACCAACTCACTTTTACGACATAATATTCAGGTTTGTTGTAAAATCAGACCAGATTGCGCTAGCCGAATTAAGTTTTTAGGGTCTTAAAATATAACTCAAAACTAAGCGAAAGTTTTGTGGTTTTTTTCAAATTTTAGGTCGAAAATAAAATTTCTTGTTCAATCAGATATGCTTGCATTTAAACGCTTGTAACTCAAGAACGACATAAGGGAATTTCACGATTATAGCTTTAAAACGTTGCCATTATAAAAGCAAAATGCGAGATATATTTTTGTGGAAATAGCTCTTAAAATAAGCGAGTAAGAACCCTGACAAGAATTCGTCGTTCAATTAGAAATAAATGCGAAATTGCTCCCAGTGATATAAATTACATAAAGCAACGAGGAAAAACTTTCCGGTTTTTTTTTAGATACATTGTATTTTGCACTAATTACTTAACCCTAAATCTCAAACGTGCAAAAAGTGAGTGGATGCGACGACGTGCGAGGTTGCAAAGATTTTCTTGATTGAAAGTATGTACTTTCTGTGAAAAATCTCATTTATAGAAAAAAAGGTGTCTTCTTTGGGGGTCTATTACGCTGTGTTTACCCCCAAATCGGGTTGAAAGATAAAAATTGTTTTTTTCCGTAATGCTCCCTAGATCACAAATATGCCACTGTTAATGCTCTATGATGCCTAGTTTAGCTAGAATTCACGTTTGGAAAGTGTTAACTTTGCCCTATATAGCACCGCTGGCTTAGACGAAAATTTTTCGTTTGAAAGGTAGCACTTCCCAGATCTCTAAAATGCAAAAAGCGAGGTATATTTGCATGCTGCCCCCCTGCAACCCCCTGCTTGTGGTCACTATTAAATTTGGGGTGGGTGCGATGTTGGGTGTGTGTTTTTTTTAGAAGCGATGCCAAATCAAAATTTTCGGAAAACATATAGAAATTAAATCCAGATCGAATTGTATATTTTTTCTATAGCCAGAAATCCCATTTATTTTATTTTTAATTTTAAATGAAGTTAATCCAATACTAAAAACAAAAATATTTCATCCTTTTTTAGCTGATTGTTTTTTTCCAAAATTCAATTGTCTTATTTCCAATCAACCAAATCTAGAAAAGTGAAGGGTCTTATTTATTATAGTTTTTAAAAGAAATTAAAAAAGTTACCAAGTCTAAAGGAAAGTTTTCAATAAAAACCGTATTTGGTTTTGTATTTTTATGAAATTTCTACAAAACTATAAGAAATATTAACATTTATCTTTTCGTATTCAACTTAAATCACATAGAACCACTTGATAGAAAAAATTACCCTAAAAAAGTAAGAGTTTTAACATGTAGGTTTCACTAAAATTAAGAGTCAAAGAGATACCTAAATCCCACATAGGAGTTGAGTTTGAATTCAAATTAAATGCCCACAAAAAGGAATACAAAAGTACCCATGTCCAGTGTTCAAATTAAAGAATTAAATAAAATAATGTGAGATAAGATCCAAAAGCAATTATGGTCAATGTCTTAAAGGAATAGTCCAATAATCACAGGTGTCACCACTTAAAATATCTTTTCCTATAAGTTCAGTACGAATCATATTTTTTTGTCAAACATACTGCTTTTAAAACGACATAATCTTTTAGGTGCTTAGTACTGTATAAGGTCTAATTTTGTATTTCTTTTGTTCTTTTTTTAGATGATTGGAGTAAGTTTTCATGTTGGATCTGGTTGTCTTGAATTAGAAGCTTACGAAAGAGCCATTGCAACTGGCAGCAGTTTATATAAATTTGGAAATCGAATTGATCACAATATGGAAATCCTTGATATTGGTGGTGGATTTCCTGGCGAAGATGACGTCATGTTTGCCAAGGTTAAATATATAATTTATATCACACATCGCAAAAAAAAAAAAAAAAAACTGAACTTATTGCTTCTCAGATAGCAGAATCAATAAACGATTCATTAGCTGAATATTTTGCTGATTTAGATGTCGAAGTTATTGCAGAGCCCGGACGATTTTTTGTACACACAGCTTACACCAATATATCGAAAGTTTTTTCAAGGCGTGAATTAAGATCGGAAGATGGACAACTTGAAAAGGCCATGTATTATGTAAATGATGGAGTTTTTGGAACTTTTAGTTGTACACTGTATGAAGATCTGCTAATTGAAGCAATTCATTTTAAGGTAAGAAAATCAACGTTGCCAATGGAACGTGATAAATTGTGATGTGTGGAAACATTATTTTTAATTATTATTACAGAACGAAGACAGTGAATTATTTGACAGCTTCATTTGGGGTCCAACTTGTGATGGATGCGATAAGGTTAGTCTTTTCCTTTACAAATATATTCGAATATTGTTCAATTTTCTTAATTCTTGGATTTTAAAGATTCTCGAAAGTGTACGCCTCCCTAACCTGGAAGAAGGAGATATTCTTGCTTTTCCAAATATGGGAGCTTATACAGTTCCTATTATGAGCACTTTTAATGGATTCGATAAACCAAAAACACGATTTTATTTGAGAAGTGATTATGTTAAATATATTAATCTCTAATAGCTAATTACAATAATTGAAATAAAAAAAAATTAAAAATGAAAATAAAAATATTTATATAATTTTTTTCCTCTAAGAACAACATTAAGAAAATTACTTTAATAATAAGAATAAATTAATAAGCTATAATGGCAAGTTCAATACTCCCTACTAATATACTTAACATATTGTAAGCTTCCTTTTTGTTCTATATGTGAATATTTAAACTGTCCTATATAATATATTTAATACTCTTATATGGTTCAATTCTTATTCAGAAATATGATTGAATTCGAATTATTACTTTTCACAATCATTAAATGTTTCGACATAAGAAAATGTTTGTGCTTCTTTTTAGCCAAAAGCAATGCTTGAATCTAAAAATTTGTAGACACAGGTAAAATTTTTGCTTAAAACAACCGTAACACTGAGTTTTTTTGTATATAATTTCTCAAACTTTTTTTGTAGACATTTTTGACTGCTAAAGTTCATATCTCGAGTTTTTTTTTAAATCCAAACTATTTAAACTTTTAATTTAAATTTCCTTGTAATAGTAAGTTGATACGGGTAATAAAAAAAAAAAACAAAACAAATCGCTTTTGAAAGTTCCGAGGTTGGGCGGCTAACTGCCACTTTATTTTTTGAAGTGGCTATATTTAACGGTGAGTGTAGAGATAAATCTAAAAGTTGTACAGACGATGTACAAACGATTGCAATTACCACTATTGCTAAAATCGAAAGTCGGGCGGTCACCTGCATGCAAGCGTAGTCGTCAGCATTTTAAACACACCCATACTGATGTATTTGATATCAAAACAAATATACCGATGAAAATTATGCAGCGGTTAATTCATATTAAAATTTTACTTTGTCGAATTTTCACAGCTATACCTTTTGACTGCGACACAAGATCATCTTCAAAAATATACCAAAATGTTAAAAATTTTGTGATCTTTACTTTTTATCATAGAACAATCAACTTAAATTTTTCGGGGATAAAGAAAAACTTAAACAAAATTGTAAAAAATTAAAGTTAAATGTTCATAACCTCAATAATACAACTTGCACACAAACAACTACAGGTCCAAATTAAAAATAAATATATTATCTTAAGCTTAAGACAACCTTCTTACTCCAACTAATAGTTTTGGAGATACAGATCTTTTCGCGTTTTTCAAAATTCCGGTTTTTCCCAGGGGGTTTTTTGTATCATGGGTTTTCGGGATTTTGGGTTTTGTTAATTTTGAATTTTTGGGTTTTCGGGATTTGCATTTTCGGGATTTTGACCCCTATAGTTACTTGCACTCTTCATCATCGTTATGTCATGTTTGATTGTTACTTCGAGTCTTATTTTGCTAACAAGTCCCAAACATTTTTTACCTATCGAGAGTAAAAAGTAACTGTAATTATTCAGATAAACTATCAACTCTATGAATGATGGAACTATCAAATAAATGTATAGCTACTTAGCAACTATCAAATAAGCATAATAGAATAAGAATAATTAAATAAAATTGCATTCTTTATTAAAACTCAGAAAAGCTATAAAAGATTGATCTTTATCAATCTTAAGATTTTCGAAGTTACTTTATTTGCTTCCGTTTGTAGAAGCTTTGTAGTTTTACCGCAATCATTATGATTGTTTAAAACGACAAATGTTAATGTTTTATCACAATAATTACAGTCGGCATTGTTTCAAAAGTCAAGTTCATCAGAATAATTAATGAGGACTTGAACCTGAAAATTGTATGTCGGTTTCCTATTTCGAAGATTTAAAAATATGTACCTAACAGTAAAATTTCAACTGATCAAGTTCTTATCTACACATGCAATGCGAATTTTTCAATGAAGATTAAGCCCAAAGTGTACACGAACATTGAGCTTGTTGCATAAGTAAAATATTTTCAAAATCATTAATTGCAAAGTCGAGATATTTGTTTTAAAAGTTTTCTATTCCAGAATAAAAATTTCTTAGTTTTTTACTTGCGATATGGGTACCATATATCAAGTTATGCATTCGTACAAAAAAAAAAAAAGTTGAGATAACAATCAAACATGACATTACGATGATAGAGAATGAGAAAAAAGTGGGTCCGACAATTCTGTCTGTTTGTCTGTATGTATCAGAGACCAGAGACTAAACGGATGGGTCGATTTATTTCGATTCGAAAATAATTTTTTTTGATTTAAAAAAAAACTTTTTAATATTTTTTTTTCAAAACTTATTTTTTAGATGTTGATACATAAAATCTTAAAAATGGTGTTCCAATTTTTTTTTATAAAAGTTCTTGTGTTCTTGTTTTTTTTAGAAAAGGACTCTAACGATTTTCAAATTTTTTTTTCTAAAAATGTATCATTATAAAAGAAATCAAATTGCATACTTCAAATGAAAGTGTTTCATTTCATTGAGAAGCACACTTCTTCTGTTCTATTCAAATAGCTGTTCCAGCAAAAACCATAATGAAAGAAAACCTTCTGGAGTATTAATCAATCAGAGATTAATATTTACCCCTCTCATAATTCACACAGAGCTAATTGCTTTGGGAAAGTACAAAAGAATCTAAGCAAAAAAAAAAAAATTAGGTACAATAATATTTACTCTGGATTTAATTTTTAACAAAAAATATTCCACCTGCTCTTTCAAATGGCAGTACAGAACAATAGAAGACAAACAAACAAACAATTGTATTAAATAATTAGCTCATTAACACACCTCCTTGTTAAAATTAAACGCGTCACTTTATCACCTCTAAGTCGTCGGCCAGAGCAAATAAATATTGTTATCAAAGATTCTAGAATCTTGATATTGACTCAGAGTAGGTATACTGTTTCTATGAGATTTCGGTAAAAGTGTAAAACAAAGGTATTCATAAGTTCGCATTGCTGATCCGGAACCATTCACGTGAGTCAAGATATTATGATTGCCAATAATTGAAAACAAGTTTTTTTTGTAAAATGAGTTGGATCACTTATTTTTCTTTTTAAATTAAGAAATTTTGACGAATGTAATCGACATTAAGAATTGAGGTACAAGTATTAGATCTTCGACATGCAAAACCTCAATTAGAATATTTAATTCTATAAAAATATAGAAAACAAGACTTTCATCCGTAGGTAATTTTTTTTTAACAGAAAACAATCATTGTTAAATTAGCATGTTTAACTTAAATGGAATACAATTTCGGATTTCTCAAAACCTAAATGGTTGAATATAAGATTTTCTAATTAATCTCTATTTTTGATTTTTGAAAAGTCTGTGCTAATGATATGAGAATTTTTGACCATTCCTAATTTTAATTAAGTTGGCAACCATAGCAAATACTTGCGCTATAACTACAATAATATCTGATCCGGAACCACTCGCGTGGGCTTTATAATGTCCGATCCGGCACCATTAACGTGACGAAGTGTATCAAGATTTCTACAAGAAAACAAAATATGGGAAAGTTTTGAGCAATTAAAATGCTTGTTATGTATTGTTTGCACCATCACCATTACCATCTATATAGAGTCAAAAAATAATTATTTTATTCAATATTTGCACAAAAGAGATGATGAAATAATTGTATTCCTATGAGTGAATTAAAGAAAGCTGAAGAAGCTAAGATATTTCTCTTTTATAGAGGGAAGAAAAATAGAAGATGATGGACAACTTCAAGGAACTTTAATTTGGTGGTAGAAAAAATATTTTTGTCAATTGCACATATAGCCATGTCATACAAGACATTGTTGGTCTCAAAAAATTGCAAAGAAATGATTTTTTGTCATGTTGTTAGAATAGATACCACCAGTGATATAAAATCAACTTTGCTGCTTCGAAAGACACATGTTAACTGCACCCGGTTCACCTTTTGGAAATCGAAATTTTTGTACTTTTTTCTGTTTTTATTTTATTACATCTTATAGAACAAATCATAAAGTACCAGGTAAAGACAAATCTGTAATATAAGTGCTACCTGTAGAACCAATAATTCTTGAATTACAGCCCTTTGAACATTTAAAATTCTTCCCAAAAATTTCGAAATTGTATTTTATATTCGGCTTTTGAGCAGAGTATCTATTAAAGGATTCACCAAACATTCTCGCAACAGCTGTTCGGGTGGAGCTCGAGATTAGATACAGATTTAAACGTTATTTATCTCGAAAAAAGTTTAAATACGTTTCTCTTTAAAAATAGCAAACAAGTTGTTTAAGTCTGAAAATACGAAATCAAATTTTTTCATCGCTATAAAAATTTAATTATATTTGTATTAAGCAATGTTTTTTTGCATAAAGTTTCATATTTTTATAATCTTTCGTTCTAGAAAAATATTTCTATTCGAGACAGTTAACTAAATTTTTAAATACAATTAATTTGCTCGTTGTTGAAAGATTTTTTCGAGATTAAGGTGAGTTTCTTCATGCTTCAAAATTATTATTTCACGGAATTATTCGGGGATCTTTTTTAACGATTCGAATTTAAAAATCTAAGAAACAGGTCCTGCAAAAACTTCAAGGGATTGCAATTTTTAATTAAGATGTTCTCATTCGCTATGGAAAAATACCTTAATTTGAGGCAACTAATAAAAAAAGACTCTTATCTTAATAAAAATAGCAAATAAAATAATATTAAATACTTTTTTTAAGTATGCCTAGCATCTATGTATAGACATATCTTGTCTTAGAGACTACACCATTAGATTTTGTATACTGTTTTTTTTACTTTCTTTATCTAAATGACAAGTATTGGTTTCGTTTCACACTGAGTTTTTAATCAAAATAAACGTATAGAACAAATCCTTTGTGACAAATGAAACAACTTTTTCTTTTGCTGGACAATTTTTTGAATTTGTTTGCAGCAAATTGGTAAATTCAAAAAAAAAAAAAAAAAAAAAACAACAATGGGCTGTCAAACGAATTGATATATTTGTTATGAAAATACTTTTAATGAAATAGCCTATTACAATTAGTATAGAAAGCACATGTACAAAATGAGAGAATGTTTCGTTTGCTTCAAATATTTTTCAATATCAACTTCGTTTGCAGCAAACTCTTATTTGGATCAAACACTGCAAAAAATGCAAACGACTACATATAAATAAAAGTTTGGCATAACACTGGTGGTGATTGAAGCTGCGACGCCTCGCTGTCGAAGCAAGACTTTTGCCATTGCGCCACGAACTAGATAAGTTTCGTGTAGCCATAGAATGCATATGAATACTACAAGCATAGAACCATTTTTATGAAAAAAAAGTGTTTTCCTTCTCCAACTTTCTAAAAAGGTTCTTCGCAAACTAAATAATAATACGATCTTGGAGGCTTGGGAGGGAAAAGGGGAGTGCTTGTTAAAGATTTCTATTTTTTAGCCGATGAGGAATCCTAAAAAGTTTATTATCATACTTAATAGATTAGTAGGTACTGAAACTGGTTTGTAAAAATTTTAATTACCTACTTGAAAATATAAGTTCAATATTTATGCTTAAATCTTAATCACCAACGCGCATGTACTGCAGAAAAACTCCGACACATTCTTCAATAAAAAGTTAAACCTAACCTTGAACTTCTGAAGTGTGCGCTAGCCGCCTGCTACGCATATTAAAACCATGGTATTTCCCAAATATGTAGATACACCTTAATAGTTCCATACGTTCATAATTTCTCTACAAAACCTTTGCTTTTGTGTTTATTAATTTTTGATGTTTGCCTTTGCACTTGACCAATCAAATAAATTATATCAGTTCGTCCATAAACAGCAGCGAATACTATTAAAATATTTCTAAAAAATGTATATATTTTTTTTTGTATAATTTTTGTTAACACACCTCCCAATTTGTTATCATCTTTCGTCGTCGATCGTATCTAATTGCTTAGAGGAAATATTTCTGTGCAAATTTTTTTTAAGATATCAATCCGGCACAGTACTCGTGGGATCTGATTGCAGATAAAAATCAAGAAACAAAGGTAAGAGTGCTTTGGTGTCCCGGAACCTTTCACGTGCTGCAAATGATCAAAAAGGGTTGTCATACTATTATGAACTTTTTTCCAACATGCAGTTTCAAGTTTGTGATTTCAAATAAAATCACAGACATGGTTTGGGATGATTGGAAATCTGACTGATAACCAATTAAACTGCCTGTAGGAACGCTTTTTTGCATTCTTTGCCTGGTTGCAACATATTTCCAACTTCAAACGATACAAACAGACTGAATTTAGTATCGTCTTCCATACAAGCCCATGGTTCACATTAACAATTTGCATCCCTCAGCTGTTCTTTTCATACTCTTCTTTATTTTCCTCATATTAGGGCACAATCATTGGCTAATTTGTTTCTCAAAACTTCCGTTATTTTTGTTGAGTTCTAAAACTCAATTTTACATGTTTACCTAACCATTACCAGGAGAATGAAATTGATTATGCAATGTGTGGTTAGGTTATGTATCAAATCGTCGATATATCAAACAAAATATCTACTTGGCAACTCTATTCACAAAATGCGCTCCGATTAATAAATGACGACGATAAACTGATCCGGAACCATACGCGTGAATAAGAAGAAAAGTGCAAACAAAAATTCCCATAATCCGGTTGATAAGGCTCAAGTGGTTTATGAAATCAACGAAAGGTATAATAAAGTTAATTAATTTACAAGTTGGTACTTGTAGATTGGTAGGTAGGTATACCTGATCCGGAATCAATTGCGTGAAATTTTATTTTCAGAAAGGCGTAAATATAGTGAATTTGCTATTTTTTTTTTTGACAATTGGGAAATTTTAAAAAATGATATCTTTTGGGAATTTTTGTTTTTTTTTACAAAATTAAATTATCTTACTTTTTTTTTGTTATAAGACTGAATATGTTTTTAACAAAATCAGCAGCGTTCTATAAATGGTGATTTTTTTTTAGATTTATGAGCTCATGTAACGAGTACTTATCTAACTATCATTTAATACATTAGTTTTGGCCTTTAATGGAAAATACATGAGGATACATTTTGTGCAAATAATTATTATTATACATTTTTTAAGTTCCACGTAATTTATAAAAGATGATGCAACTTATTTGTATGTTTAAATAATTGTACGCATAAGCTTTGGTTTTTTTTTTCTACCAACACTCGTTTCATTTTTAAGGTTTGCCTTTATGATGATCGAATAAACTCCGTTTTCGGAGGACTTAGCCTTTTTTCAATTAACTCGATTTATTTTCTAGAAAGTCTAGAGTTTGAAGTAAAAAGTCCTAATATTTACTTAGTGCAAAGGTGTTGAGCCTCGGCTGACGCCATTGTTAAAGATATATTTGATCCTTACAAATTATATTATTTTTTAATGTACATTTAAAAATCAAAATATTAACAAAAAATTCCCAGGCTACGTTTTGAAAAAAAAAAAAAAAAAATGAATTCGAAAACCCTAAACGTTGGCGGAAGGGGGGGGGGGGGGTTCAATGGGTGCAGTTGCCACTCCCTGAGGCTCAAGCACGAACAACGAAGTATAGAATATAAATGAAAAAAACCTTCTCTCTGGCCAGGCCATAGATTTTTCAAACTCTGAAAACTATTTCGAAGTGACATAACCCTAGCATGATGGAGTGCTGCGTCCACAATATAGACGTTTAATTCTTTCAGTAGTTATAGAAGATTAAACTCCGATCTGCGATTATATGTACTTGATAGTCACCGGCCGGGAGAATATGGATGCTAGTTTTAAAAAGGTCTGGCAGGGTGCAACAACTGCTGATCAACTGGATGTTTAGCTGGTTGACGTCAAATTTATCGCGCCAATCATTAAAATTATTTAGCTAAAGAATACTACAGGGTTGCAATATATGACCCTTACTGGACTTTGTTCTCATAGAAATGCGAGAAAGATTCCAATCTGGAATGGATTTGTTTCAACCAACACTTTTTATTCCAGAAAATATCAAAATATTATAATAATGTGTATGATCCAATTGTGAAGTCTCTATTCAACCGTTTCGGAATCGTCTTAGACATAAATAAATATTAGAAATCTTATTAAAATGAGTGAATAATATTAGTTATTTCCATTAAAAATTTGGCACTCCAACCGAAACTGGCTCTGGTATTTTGGATAGTAGACTGGCCTAGAAAGTGAGTTTCATTTTTTTCTCATTTTTTTTCTTTTATTTTGTAATAACGTTTTGCAGCTTAAAATAATAAGAATGTCTTCTAGCATAAAAACCATAGAGAAATCTTATTGTTTTTCTTCTATTTTAAGTAATCAATTTTTTTCTGTGTGCTTAAAGCTAAATTGGTGCGTTGGCACGAAAAATTATTAAAAGAAGATCGACAGCAAAATAACCTACCCATAACTGCATTGGATAAATCCCTATTGATGTTGAAAATATCATTACAAGATTTTCGGTAGATATCGGTATGGAATCGTCGCATACGTAAACGAACTAAGGTCTATATAATTTGTGCAAAAAAAATGACAGAGAAATGGCAAATACGTTAAAGTTGACTGATTTTTTTCATGTAACGATTCCACTCCATTCTTTTAAATTTTAAAATTTCGTATTTTGTATGAAACAAACGTCATTTGAATTTTTTAAAGAATGTTAAACAGCTAAAAGAGTCCATTAAAGTGTTAAATGAACTTTGAAAAAGAATAAAATGTTATTTATTTTGTTTGAAAGTAGGTAGTAGTAATTGCACGAAAACTACTATAGTGTCTTGTCAATCCTTGGAATAAAAACACTCTTTAGTCCAAAAATGTGTTAAGATTTAGTTCCAAATATTGTTTCCCCTCAAAAAAAAAAAAACACACTTTCGATGAAGAAAAAAAATGGAGGCAATTACACTCATTTGATTCATGATGGTTGACCATGGTCATTGATTTCCACATTAACATTAAAAATGTGTATACGATGTGTACCTGGAATAAATTACAACTGGATATATAAATTTTGCTCGGAACTATTGAGAATCTCCAGAGAAATTTCCCTCAAAATTGTATTTTCAATACCAATAAGAGAGGGAGACTTTTGATCATCATTACCGGTCCTTAATTTTTCGAAAGGATCGAAACATTTTCTATTTTTATTCAAAAATTGTAGTGTTCTATATTCTCCACACCACAGTTGTGGATTATGGTAGATATTAGTCTCACGAAAAAAATCAACCTCACAGATTCTCCCCTAATTGAGGTACTTGTTGGTGTTTTTCACCAATCAAGTTAAAATAAAACCACCCCCACAGTTAATTTTGTTTTTAAAATTCTTATTTACATTTTTTTTTTATTTTTAATAAGCAAATTAATATTAATATTAACACAAGTGTTCCACAGCAACCATTAAGGTTGTTTAGGTTAGATTTCTATACTTAACTTTCTGAATAAATAAAATTATTTTCCTCCTTTGCGCCACAAAAATAAAAGGTAAGAGCATGAATGAAACAGTATAGATATATAAATTCAAAAGTTTGTATATTTTGTGATAAAGAATAAAGTCATATTTAGACATGCCCCCTCCATACATGTGTGTTTTCAATTCGTTTAAGTGTGGTATGTGTGTGTTTGATATCAGTAACATATTCCTTGAATCAAAATAAAACAACAACAAAACGATGCTGATTTTGATAATCACAAGTGAATATAAAAGAGCGATTTAGTTGAACTTTCAGCAACATTCATAGTTAGCTCTCGCTAAAGAACAGTTCATCTTAACAAAAGATTTAAAAAAACCAAAACAGGATTGCATTTTAAGAAATTTAAAATTTAATAAAAATTGTAAATAACTTAAAGTGTGAAACAGTGTTAATATTATAATTGAAATTAAATTTGAGAAAAATAAAAAAAAAAACAAAAAAACAAAATACAAAATGTGTTCAGTAAAAGTTCAACCAATTACCATCTACCAAGGAACTTTCGACTTGGAGGGTAAAATTGACGAATGCAATCTAAGGAATCAGGATGCAGCTGTCAATATTTGTGACTTGTCAAGCATTGTCAGCAAATATAATGACTGGCGAAGGCTAATGCCAAGTGTTATGCCTTATTATGGTGAGTAAAATTTTGAATTAGAAATAGATTAGTCCTTTGATTGAGTTGAATTGAAATTTTAATTTTGTTAATTTTTGAAAAAAAAAAATAAATTTTACACAAAATATCATGTTTTTTTTTCTACAAATTAGCTATCAAATGCAACGATGAACTGCCAATCTTAAAAACTCTTGGAGATCTCGGCACTGGCTTTGATTGTGCATCAAAAACAGAAATAGAACAAGTTTTGAGCCTTGGATTTGAATCGGAGAAAATTATTTTTGCCAATCCTATGAAATCGATTTCTCACATTGAATTTGCCAAAGCTAATAATGTCACTGACAGTACCGTTGATAATGAATTTGAAATTTATAAAATTTTCAAACACTATCCGGAATCAAAGTAAGTTATAATTAATTTTATTTTTTAAATTTATTTCTTTATTAATTAAATTTAAAAACATTTTTTTTAGTGTTGTTGTTCGTTTTCGATCTGATGCAAACAAAGCATTAAGTCCACTTGGTAATAAATTTGGTTGTAATGCTGAAGAAGATGGAGTTGCTCTGATGCTATTAGCTAAAAGTCTTGAAGTAAATGTAAGTAGATTATAATTACATTTTTTAAATTATATTTTTAAACAAAAAAATATAAAAATAATACATAAAAAGTTAAATAAGAACTCAAAACAAAACAAATATTTTGAAAGAAAGGAAATAAGTAAATCTATAAGTAGATTATGTTATTGTAGAAACAGTTGCTGAGAAATGTTAATATTTGTGTAGGTATTGGCATAGTGAATATCGATCAGCGCCAGTTCAATTGTTCTTTTGTTGTTATTTACTTAATTTCATAAATGTTCCTGGTAGAATTGGCACGTTCATGTCTAAGATCAATAAACTATTTATCATCTTTGAATTTCCAACCAAAATGAATAAACAGAAAAATGAGTAAACTGATACTTCTGACACATTCGTACATCGGTAAATCTAGTCGAAATTTGGTACTTCACAATAAATAAACTGTGAAAAACCTCATTAATCAGACATGTCATTAGAATTATGTAACAATGCTTTCTAAACGTATAATTTCTTTCCTATATCATTAAGGCGTTTGCATACCAATAATTATTAAGGTTTTTTGTTCGATTTTTTTTTTACAACTTTAATAAAGAATTTTGATCACGAAATGCTCAATAACACTTTTTTTGGCATTTTTTGGATTCAAAATTAAAATTGTACAAAAAAAAAACTATAATTAAAAGGATTAAGTGTAGGTTTTATATATTTTTAATTTCCATCCATTTAGTAGGTAGAAAACTCACATTTTTTTAGGTCGAAATCGTTTAAAATTTATCTGACTTTTAACGTAACGTCAGAAACTAGCGATAGAAGAAAAAATTTTGCATTCTCCTTCTCTTTCTTTTCACACAAATTCATATAAAAACAGTAAGACCATTTTAATTTTGCAATTTAAGTGGTAAGAAGCTTTAAAAATAACTTTGAGAAATTATTGTAAATTTTGGTTGGATAATTTCGATGTTCCGAAAACAATAATTATTATTTGAGTCCAAAATTTGAAGTAAAAATTTGTGCTATACAAAATTCAATTGATCTTAAATCATACTTTTATTATTGGGATAGTAATCCAAATAATTAATTTTTATTAATGAAGTAATTTTATTGAGATGATGCACTTTGTGTCTATAATTGCATTTTAAGTATCCAGCTGACATAAAAATTTGAATTTCTAAAACTTGAGTTGATTTGAAAGATAATACGTTTTTTTCTAAGCAAAGTAATTGAACTTTTCATAAGAAGATTAATGATAAGGTAAATAAATTGTAAACGTTTATAGTTAGGCAATATAAAGACAGGAACTTGTTAACTAATTTTTATTTTGCGGTTGGTCATGAAAAATGTTTGCGCTTTATGCGATAAGAACCATTTTTATGGGAAGTTTCGTTAAAGATAACAACATATGTGCAAAGTGTAGGTTTTTTTAATCTTGTATATCTGAGACATTTTAATTCTGTTTACAATCTTCTTGATCTTGACTTTTAGAGTTTTTATCTTGGCATTAAATTTTTAGAGAGTCTCTTTTGAATTTTTTTCCAATATTTGTATTTTGAAGACATTTGTTTTTCTCACAAACTTAATAGCTTCAAAATATTAAATTTATAGCTACAAATCTTAATTAAATTGGTGTCCCACAGGAATCTATGTTAGGGTCTGAATTGTTTACAAAAATTCAAGTCATTTCGATTGATATTCAATTCAATATTTCTAATTTTGTTTACAGGTAAAAGGAGTAAGTTTCCATGTTGGATCTGGTTGCGGTGATTTGCCAGCTTATGAGAGAGCGATTCGCACAGGAAGTAGCTTATACAAAGCTGGAAATATTATTAAGCACAACATGGAATTATTTGACATTGGAGGTGGATTTCCTGGAGATGATGATGAAATGTTTTCCAATGTAAGTCATTATTTTTAATGATTTTCATAAAATTTATTGTTAATAATCTGATTTTTATTTTTATTTTATCCAAAGATTGCCGAGTTAGTGAACAAATCTTTGGACAAATTCTTGAGCGATGTTAAGGTTAAAGTTATTGCTGAACCAGGAAGATATTTCGTATCGACAGCTTACACAACAATTTGTAAAATCTATTCAAAACGTGAACTCAGAGGTCGTGATGGTCAGTTGGAAAAAGTCATGTACTATGTCAATGATGGAGTTTATGGAACATTCAATTGCATTTTGTATGAAGATTTAAAAATTGATACAATTCATTTTAAGGTAAATAGTTGTTTTTTTTTTTTTTTTTAAATATTGTATACTAATTTTATGTTTTGACTTGCTTAATTTAGAGTCCAGACAGTGAAACATTTAGCAGCTTAATTTGGGGACCAACTTGTGATGCTTGTGATAAGGTTTGTTACATAAAATTTAAATAAAATATAATTTGTATTTCTTCAAATATTTTATTTATTATTTTTGTTTAGATATGCGACAACATTAATTTACCGAATCTCAAAGATGGCGATTTTATTGCTTTTCCAAATATGGGCGCTTATACAATTCCAACATCGAGTGCTTTCAATGGATTTACATTGCCAAAAACTCGTTTCTATATTAGAAAAGATTTGAAAATGATTTAAATATATGATTTAATTATCTTTAAGAACTAAGAATTTAGAATAATTTAATAAATAAGAAATATGTACATATATACAAAAACGTGAATAATCCGAATAAAAACTCAAAGAATTTAATTTTAGAATATAAAAATGGTTTTTGATTTACTTATAATGGTTTGAAAAAAAGTGATAGGTTATTAAAATAGGAATGCTTGATTTGTTTTCGGGTCACGGCTTAATAAGTAGGATGGACCACCTTTTTCAAAGCCGATTTTGGTAAAGAAAATTTTATGTCGTCATTAAAAAAAAAAAAAAAAAGAAATTTCACAATTTTTATGACATTTCACAAATTTCCCATTGTTATTGACACCTTTGGAAATAACGCAAAGTGAATAAATGTGTTTTTTTTAGAAAAGCTTTCCGCAGTACAGTATAGCATCTAACACGTATAATACAAACAAAAGATATAGATTTTTTCATTGATTTTTGACATTAATTCAAAAAATCTCAAAAATCTATTGGCAGTAGGATTTAACTTGTCCTTTTATCGGAAGTACAATGTTGTTTGTGTAATACGTGTAAGATGCAACTGTACTGTGGATAGCTTTTCCAAAAAATACTTCTATTATATACAATCGAATCCATCGACAAGATAAATTTCAGGTAAGGTATGACTGACGAAAATGCAATTTATAAGATATTGTCAAGAAAACTCGCTTGATTGAAGAAATTAAGAAGAGAAAGAAAATTGCTGAAATTTGTGTTGTTTCCAACAAACGATATGAACTAAATGGGATCACTCGAGGATTCAGCATGGTTGTATTAATATTAGTAGTCAGGTTAAACATAACAAAGTTAGTGAGTATAAACGTTTTGACAAAACTGTATTTAAATGGTTTGAATGTATTCTAACTGGCAGTCCAATCTCACCAAAACAAGTATTGGAATATGCAGGCAGCGCAAGTTTTCCTAATTTCAAAGCTGGCTGACCAAATTTCAAAGCGAACATAATAAGTATCCTTGGAAAAGTTTTGTCTGGTGAAAACTCTAATTTTTGGATTTTTAACGATCTTTCAATTTTTTTTTCGAGTAATCAATTTTTCGGAAACTTGTCGACGGATTTTTTTTTAAATTTTGTTTTAAGATAGCATAGATACCACTTTTTTTTAAACAAGGTTTCAGAATTTTTATATATAAGAAACTAGTTTTTTTAAATACAGCTCTATAACTATTTTCAAAATATTTGTTTCTAAAAATTTAGCTTTCTTAATCAAATCAAATATCATACTTAGTTTGGAGCTCAAAACACTTTAAGAAGTTCTTTATGTCATTGTAGAAATGAAATTTATTTATTTTTACATAACTTACAAAATTATTTATTTTTAAAAACTTTATATAAAAAGCTTGTGGACGTACCACAGCAACTTTGACTTTTAGAGCAAGTACGTGCGATCCAGTCGTGTATTTTATTTGAATCCATTGGTAATCCCAAACCTTTCCGTACCATTGCAAGAATTTATTTTTTTACAAAAAAGTGTAAATTATTGATTTTTACCAAAACATTTGACAATTAAGTATTCCGGTATTTGACACCTCAATTGTTTCAAAAACAGTACCATTGTTCATTGAAGCAATTAAAAAATGCAAATTTGTAGTACTCCCCATATAAAATTGACATTTATAAGAGGTTTTTGTATGAAAAGTACAATAAGTTTTTTTTTCAAAATAGCTAAATTTCGACCTTAACCTAAGTTAAGTTAGTCCTCAACATTTGGCGTTTACAAATTACAATTATAATGATTCTTACAAAAGTAATCGTGTTTACAAATTTCCAACGCCAACGCTGATACCGGCGACGACATCTATGACAACAAGGGCACACAAAAATGTCTCGAAAATATTGTTTCATGATGAAATCGACTAATTCTGAAAAAATAAAACTGTGTCAATAGCACAAAATTTCTAAGAAAATCTCCCACAAACGCCATCAAATTATATTTTTTTTTGTGGTTCTTACATAGCTTATTGCATCTTAATAGATACTGTGCTCAAAAGCCGAATATAAAATATTTAAAATTATTGGTTCTACAGACCTACGGTAGCACTTATATTACAGATTTGTCTTTACCTGGTACTTTATGATTTGTTCTATAAGATGTAATAAAATAAAAACAGAAAAAAGTACAAAAATTTCGATTTCCAAAAGGTGAACCGGGTGCAGTTAACATGTGTCTTTCGAAGCAGCAAAGTTGATTTTATATCACTGGTGGTATCTATTCTAACAACATGCCAAAAAATCAGTTTTTTGCAATTTTTTGAGACCAACAATGTCTTGTATGACATGGTTATATGTGCAATTGACACCAAATTAAAGTTCCTTGAAGTTGTCCATCATCTTCTATTTTTCTTCCCTCTATAAAAGAGAAATATCTTAGCTTCTTCAGCTTTCTTTAATTCACTCATAGGAATATAATTATTTCATCATCTCTTTTGTGCAAATATTGAATAAAATAATTATTTTTTGACTCTATATAGACGGTAATGGTGATGGTGCAAACAATACATAACAAGCATTTTAATTGCTCAAAACTTTTCCATATTTTGTTTTCTTGTAGAAATCTTGATACACTTCGTCACGTTAATGGTGCCGGATCGGACATTATAAAGCCCACGCGAGTGGTTCCGGATCAGATATTATTGTAGTTATATCGCAAGTATTTGCTATGGTTGCCAACTTAATTAAAATTAGGAATGGTCAAAAATTCTCATATCATCAGCACAGACTTTTCAAAAATCAAAAATAGAGATTCATTAGAAAATCTTATATTAAACCATTTAGGTTTTGAGAATTTAAACATGCTAATTTAACAATGATTGTTTTCCGTTAAAAAAAAATACGTTCAGCTGAAAGTCTTGTTTTCTATATTTTTATAGAATTAAATTTGTTAATTGAGGTTTTGCATGTCGAAGATCTAATACTTATACTTCAATTCTTAATGTCGATTACATTCGTCAAAATTTCTTAATTTAAAAGGAAAAATAAGTGATCCAACTCAATTTACAAAAAAACTTGTTTTCAATTATTGGCAATCATAATATCTTGACTCACGTGAATGGTTCCGGATCAGCAATGCGAACTTATGAATACCTTTGTTTTACACTTTTACCGAAATCTCATAGAAACAGTATACCTACTCTGAGTCAATATCAAGATTCTAGAATCTTTGATAACAATATTTATTTGCTCTGGCCGACGACTTATGGGGTGATAAAGTGACGCGTTTAATTTTAACAAGGAGGTGTGTTAATGAGCTAATTATTTAATACAATTGTTTGTTTGTTTGTCTTCTATTGTTCTGTACTACCATTTGAAAGAACAGGTGGAATGTTTTTTGTTAAAAATTAAATCCAGAGTAAATATTATTGTACCTAATTTTTTTTTTTTTTTTTGCTTAGATTCTTTTGTACTTTCCCAGAGAGGGGTAAATATTAATCTCTGATTGATTAATACATAATCCAGAAGGATTTATTTCATTATGGTTTTTTTCTGGAACAGCTATTTGAAATAGAACAGAAGAGGTGTGCATTTTAATGAAATGAAACACTTGCATTTGATATCAATATAATTTGTCTACGTCATTTATTTTACAGGTTAAAGCTACTTACTTACTTACTTAGGTCCTCAGACCTTAAAAAGTCCGTTGTGATCCCCTTAAGGGGCATAGGGCCTCCACTACTCCTACGCGCCATCGTGTACGGTTTCTGGAAATATAACGTAGTTCTCTCCAACTCTTCCCCAGCTGTGCAGATTCACTTTCGACTATCCTGCGCCATATGCTTCTCGGCCGACCCGACCCTTTACCTGCTTGTGTGAGTCGGTTCCACTGCATCGCTTGGCCAGCAACAGGTTAAGCTACCATAATGCGATTTGTGTTTACACAAAAATAAAATGTCTTTTTTTTGTATTAAAAAACACGTAATACCATCTCAACCATAGCAAAAATTACATACAAATCGTATTTGTACATTATTTGCTGTCATCCAAGTATCCAAAATGCACAAAACCACTGGTTTTGTGCATTTGTATATGACTTTTAAGCTAAAACGGTCACTGTGGCGTATGAGTAACCTTTTTGTTTATGTTAACCTGCAAAAGCATAATGCAAAAATGTCTATAATTGAAGTTTGTTGACCTTTTAGTGACCTCTAAGATTTGTGTTGCTTATTGGAATTTCACATATAGGTATTTTTCTTATATCCAAAAAAATGTGTTTCAAATTCTAAAATAAAAACAAAATGCAAATACCGATAACTTTTTCTTATACACACATATTCTTTCAATTACAAAATTATAATTTTATGTTTTAACTACTTTTTTTGTTTTAATGAAATTCACAATTGTAAATTCTACCGAAACCACAAAAAAATATGCAAAGTATTTCATTCATTTTTGGCCCCAAAGTATGCATGTTTATGTCACCATTTCCACTGAAGATGTAAAGTTATTCAATGTTTTCATGTGCACAAATGAGAAGAAAAATTATTGAATAAAATTTATAAGAATTTTGAACATAGTATTTTCGTATGCTCTAATTTTATCTTTTCTATGTTTTGAATTCTTGAATTTTTTTCATTTGGATCGTATTTCGAAATTATATTGTGTAATAAGATGAACTTTATTTTTCAGAGGCGAATTGAAATTTCGTTCAGAAAAAGTCTTCGGTGTATAACTTTAGGAGCATATTTCAGAAGTATTTACTGTTGCCGTTTAGCATCATTTAAAGCAGAAAAAAAATAAAATCTTTTGTCTATAAAAAAACAAAATAATACAATCCAAGATTGGATCACATTAACAACAAATTCAAAATGAATAAATAGTATTAATAGTGTAAGGTTAGAATAAAGATTACATCACACGACTTGTGTATACACACAAATTTGTTTTTGTCAAAAATACACAAATTTTTACATAAGTTTTATAAAAGCTTGGTAAAGTAAAATTAAAAAAATTCTTCACTTGTCACTTTACAAATTTGTGTGGAGTGAAACAAAATTTGCAGAGTAAAATTTAGAAACTAAAAGGAAAAAGTAAAATAAATACAAAAAGTTAGTGAAATCCCAGATGTACACAACAATCGAACTCGAGGTAAAACAAAAAACGAGTTTTAAGATTTTGAAATTTCGTTGAAAAAAAATTGTATGTGCTATAAATTTAGATTTTAACATTTTCTATAGCGTATCTATAGAAAATGTTGAACTCTAAATTTAAAAAATTAAAAATGTGGTGATTTTAAGTTTCAGTAAATGCATTTAAATATTTATGAAATCGTGGTTAGGATAGAAGAAATTTGAAATATATATTGAATTAAACTACTACATTACTTTTAGTACTGGTACAGTATATTGTTTAATATTATAACAAAAACGTTTTCAAATTTCAATTTAAATGGTATTCATTTTTTTCAATTTATTTTCAAAACACTAATTTTTAGATAACAAAATTAAATTACATTGAAACCAGATCATAGTTTTATATTATTTAACATTTAATTTTTTATATAGATTGTCTTTAATTTTAACAATTTTGTAAAAATTGTAAGATAAAGTTTGTACAACTTTAATCTTGCATTGATGACTCTATCTGCAAAGAAAAAAAAATACCCTAAGCTGAAGTTAATAAAATTGATTTGATATTTCGATACTTTGAAAAATGCTTGAAATGAAATTATCAAATCAATTAGTTAGTGTTATCCACAATCTTAAGGAATTTATCATATTTTTTTTTTTATTAAATAAAACGTAGATTCTAATACATGATATCTGCTATTTTCAATTGAAATCAATAAAAAAAAAATTAAATAAAATAATTTATTTTGTGAGTCGTCGATTTAAAAATGAATAGTCATTCGAAAAAAGAAACTATTGAATGGGAAAGTAGAATATAATCGTAGTAGCTGTCTATACATACTCATCAACTCATCTAAAAGGGTTTAAGATTGAAATATGCTGGGTATTCAAAGAAGAATTTGCAAGTTATTTTTCGAAAAAAATTAAATAAATATTTTTTTCAAGAAATTAAACGTTATTTTGAAAAAAAAACAATATTTTATTTTGCAAAAAAAAAAAATTATTGAGTAAATTGGATTCTCACAATGAAAATTTCTTTTTCACCTCAGATACATAGGTACTTTTTTTTTAGTAATTGTAGAGTCCTAAATAAATCAGAAAAATATGAAAGTTCATAAATTGTTCTACTTTTTCCTACCAAGACGGCAGTGGTTTCTTTCAAAATTTTGAGGAATTTTTGGACTTTATAGATATCATTTCAGATATTTTGTGCAATGCGAAAAGAATTATTATTTTAGTCTTAAATCTCATTTAGAAATAATAAAACCGTTTTAATTTTTAGAAAATTTCGCTAATATTAAAGATTTAAGACTGAGACAATTCGCATTCTACCTACTTTTTAGAACTTTTCGTATAAACACTTTTCAATATATTTTTTTTTGGCAAAAATCTTCAACAACAAATATTGCTAAGCAAATCTTTTCGCAAATTTAAATTTGATACCGATGTTAAAATATTAATATTTTTTTTATGTTTCGTGTTTAAAGTTTTTTATCAAAATTATTTTTTTAAGGTTCAAAAAATCGAACACAAATAATAAATTTTTGTAAAACGTTCTAAGGTTTTTTAAAGTCAGTTTCTTCCAAATACATATAATTCATATAACTTTGAAATAAAGAGAGACCGTTTACAAAATTTAAAGTTTCAATGTTTGTTTCTATGCGTCTGTGCGTTTATGCGTCTGTGCGTCCGTGCGTCCATCTGTACACATCTCTACTTACCAAACGCGTGAACGGATTGTTTTTAAATTTGGTAGATATGATTTTTATGTAATTTCGAAAGTTTGTTTTTGAATATCTCATCTAGAACCAATACCTTATATGCAACATTTTTGAGTTATTCGAGTTTTCTCGAAAACGTCTCTAACGATTTTGATTAAACCTTTTGATATTATTTCTTTAATAACGATAAATTTTTAGAATTTTTTTCAAAAAATCTATCGAGTCGTTTTTCTTAAAATATTTTTTTATTCAAATTTTTCAACCGATTTGTCAAAAAAAAATTGGTATGCCATTTCTTAGATACCCATTATCTATCAACATCTAAAAATTAATTTTTGAAAAAAAACCAAAAATCATTGACCGAATCTCGAAAAAAAATAAATAATTTTTCAACAAAAAATCCAAAAAGTGTTCCCATTTTTGCTTATTTGTGCATATCTCTCAATACCTACACACATCAGATAGCCAAAAGCTAAAATTTTCAAGCTAAGTTAATACTTAATAGCTTTTTGGACTACATGAGCAAGTTCGTGCGATCAAGCATTTTATTTTGTTTAGATCACCAGATAGAAGACCTATTCATTTTATAATAAAAAATGAATGAAACTGATTACAAGTGGTTGGGGTTTACTATCAATATTTCGAAATTCTAACTTAAAACATTCAAAGTATGATAATTAAAAACGTAAATAAAATGATGAGTTTGTTTTACAGTGAGTAACATTCATTGCTTGCTCGGGTCTGTGAACAGTTCATCCCCCAATAAAAGGGTGTACATTTTAGAAAGTTACAAGCTAGTTTAGTGGAATTCTTGTGTTCATTATTTTGTATAATTTAATAAAAGAAAAAGAAAATATTCAGTAAAAGAAAAAAATCTCAAAATGCGCAGAGTTCGTACACCAGAACATCAACCGATTCAGGTTTACGAGGGAACTTTCGACTTAAAGGCTAAAATTAAAGAATGCAGTCTTAAGGATTTGGATGCTTCTATAAACATTTGTGACTTGACAAGCATCATAAGCAAATATAATGAATGGAAGAGGCTTATGCCAAGCGTAGTACCATATTATGGTATGTTGAAAGTTTGTTGTTTTGTTTTGTATTTCTTTTAAGTTTATTGTTTATTCTAATTTTCTCGTATAATTAACTAATTTATTTCTACTTAGCTATCAAATGCAACGATGAACTACCAGTCTTACAAACTCTTTTAAATCTGGGCAGTGGCGTTGATTGTGCCTCGAAAAAGGAAATCGAACATGTCCTCAATATTGGATTCAAGCCAGAAATGATTATTTTTGCAAATCCTATGAAGAATATTTCTCACATTGAATATGCCAAAGCTAATAATGTTACTGACAGTACCGTTGATAATGAATTTGAAATTTATAAAATATTTCAACATTATCCAGAGTCAAAGTGAGTTTTTTTTTATGATTTAAGATTTATTAATTATATTTTTTTTTTTTTTTTTTAATTTAATTTTAGTGTTGTTCTACGTTTTCGATCTGATGCATTAAAGGCGTATAGGTCATTTGGTAAGAAATTCGGTTGTGATGCTGTGGAAGATGGAGTAGCTTTGATGCTTCTGGCAAAATCACTTGGTGTTAATGTGAGTAAACTGTCAAATTTATTTTTAAATAACTTTAAAAGAAATTATTTAAAGTTAACATCTTGGCATATTCAATGCCAAATTCTGTTTATGCATGACAAGTGATATTTTACTATACAATAGTATACTATTAAAGGAGGTACGCGTGTTTCTTGTCAATCAAACAAATTTTTATATATGAATGACAAGTCCTCATAATAATGACGAGGCAAAATGATCTTATCACAATAGTGTCTATTAATTTGTCTACGAATATATTCCAAAAAATGACACATATCCAATATAAATTAGATTAAATCGAACAAAATTTCTATAAACTCGATTAAAATCACATGAAATGATTAAATCACAAATGAAGCTCTTATGATGTTAGCCGTTAAGCACATGTTTTTATTTGTTATAAATATTTCAATTGATAACTATCACTTATTGCTAAAATACCTACATACTGTTTAATGTATGATTGATTGTAAAGCATACACATTTTTATTGCGATTTATGGATGTACCTTAGTGCAAGTTTACGTTTTGTTAATAAAATCTAACTTGAGGTAATAATTTAAACAGTGTGTGTGTAGTGTGTATCTGTCGCTATTAGAATAATTATTATTTATAGCACAGTGGATTTTGGGTGTGAGTAATAGCTTTAAATGAGGTATAGAGTACCTACTAACAGTCGGTAGGTGGCGGGCGGTTAGAAGTTAAAGTGAAATAACTTTGCTTTTTTTTTTTTTTTAATTAGCAACAAAAATTGTTGCCACTAAGATCGATCTTCTTCGTATATTACCAAAAAGCTGTTTCAAGACGATTGACTTGTTTCTTCCAAAGTATGCAAACAATGTATTAGTTTCAAATACTTCTTATGGGCTGAAAGAATTGTGTAAACTGACTTGAAATACACTCTTTGACAACATACAAAACAGTTATAGCTTAGTGGCAACAATTTTTGTATGGGTATCATAATTATGTAAAAAAAAATCTGTTAAACAGTAAGATTTTATTGCACTTTAACATCTAAATGTTTCACATACGGCCCGCAATCAAATATCAAAAGAACTTTCTAAAAATACCAATCATTTTATGTTATCAATTACACCTAAAGTCTCTATCTCTAGATGCAACATAAAAAGTTCTTAAACTTAAACTTGATTGGGTGATTTCTCAGAAGAGAAATTTATTTTTCTGTGAACCAAAATTGACAATACCTTCCATAAAACCGTTATGTAAAAATTATTTTTCTCAAAAATGGCTCTAATGATTTTGATACATTTGAAATAAGAAAATATTTTTGCTATCGGCACCTGCATAGAACCTTTTCTTTTCTTTCTGATTAAATTTCTTGCACCAAAAAATCCAGGGAATTTAAAATGTTCTTTAATTTTTCCTTGCAAATGGCGTACCAATTTTTTTTTTCGATCTCTGACAATTTTTAAAAAGTAACGACTTTAAATTTTTTTTATTATTAATCTTTTTGGAATAAATGAAATGGCATACTACATTTGGAGTTCAAAAGTATTTCTTCAAATCTTTTTAAAAAATGTAGTGAAGCTCACATTTACTTTTCATTAAATAAATCACATTTCAAAAAAATTGTTAATAACTCATTTTTACAGAATAGTGATAATTGAAGAATTTCATACTACTAAAGTTGAAACTGTTAACATTGTGGTATTCATAACATAAGAAAAAAAAAAAAAACGCCGCCGGTCGTTTCAAATGAAGTGAAATTTTCACGTAGAATTACCCTAGTGATAACAACATTAAATGAAAAGCCATAAATTAAATTTTCCTTAAAACATCATGAACTTTTATTATTGACTTTTACGTAGAAAAAAATTCACCCAGAAATAAGATCTTTATAGTTTTTTGAAATATTTATCGGATTTTTTTTTTGTAATTCTTACCAATTTATCAGAAAAAATTGTCTGGAGTAAATCTCAGTGTCTATTCTCAAATTACTTTTTGTGGAACTGTATGAAAATAAGAAACCATTCTATTTCTGTTTTACTTTGTATAAAAAAAAATGGGTATTCATTTTATTTTAATTATTTTACATTGTAAGGTTTAAAATAAAATTAGCCTGAAGTCGATATCATTATTCGTTCCTAAGATTTTTGAGACAAAAGTCATTTTACAAATTTTTGCAGTTAGTAAAATAATTGCTCTTTAAATTTTGTTGAAACCTCTTTTTTTTAAGCTATAAAATAACATTTTGGTTAAAAGTCACGATGGTTCACATCTTTAATAAGTCTAAATTCACAATTTAATAAATAGCACAAATCACAAAAACTTACAATGGCAAGTTATTATAGCTGCTAGTACCTACGAGAAAGTTATCAACTTTCATTTTGTAAAGCCTTCTTCATTTCAGGTAGATAATAGATTACCACAGGGTTCTATTCAAAGGCATATTATGTTTAATATATTTTTAATTATGTAATGTAATGACACTTTTTAGGTAAATGGAGTAAGCTTCCATGTTGGATCTGGTTGCAGTGATTTGTATGCTTATGAAAAAGCTATTAGCATGGGAAGTAACTTATACAAAGCTGGAATTCTACTCGAACATAACATGGAATTATTTGACATTGGCGGTGGATTCCCTGGACATGATAACAAATTGTTTTGTGATGTAAGCACTTGATAATATTATTTTATGTATATGTATAATGTGTTTGCTAATGTAGAGAATATTTAATAGATTGCAGAGCTAGTAAACAAATCCTTAACCAAATACATGAGTGATATCAAGGCTAAAGTAATAGCTGAACCAGGAAGATATTTTGTTTCAGCAGCATACACAACAATATGCAGAGTATATTCCAAGCGTGAGCTTCGAGATCAAAATGGTGAGCTGGAAAAAATCATGTACTATGTGAATGATGGCATTTATGGGACATTCAATGCAATTATATTTGAATCGATAAAAGTTGATACAATTCATTTTAAGGTAAATTATATTTTATATTATAATTCTTCATGGCTTAAATCTTAAAAAGAGTGAAATGTGTAAATTTGTGTAAAATGTTGTCTTATTACAGAACGAAAACAGTAAAACATATAGCAGTTTAATATTTGGTCCCACTTGTGATGCTGCTGATATTGTAAGATCTTTAAGCTTTTGAAATGATTTACCATTTATGACTGTTTTTACATTTTTTGTTAGCTTTGCGATAACATTAAACTTCCGAATCTCAACGATGGTGACTTTATTGCATTTCCAAATACGGGCGCCTACACAGTAACGAGATCATGTGGATTTAATGGATTCATATTACCAAAAACTAGTTTTTATGTCAGAAAGGATATGCAACTCCTGAATATGTATATAATTAAAATAAATAACAATTAGAATAAGAGACATAAAAGTATTAATTTTTTTTTCGAAACAAAGTTCATTTATTTTCAATGAAAACTAGGAATGTTTGTTAAAAAAATAAAATATATGGTTGGGTCGCAGGTAATGGCTCTTATGGTCAAAGTTACTTTGGATGTTTAAGCCTCTTATAGAAAGTTTTTAAAAATAAAAAAAAATTAAGAAGAAATGTTAGAAAAAAATAAAATTCAATACTGAAATGAGTCGAAAAACTTCTTAAATGGAGCTCAAAATTAAGTATTTATTTTGATCTCATTTAGAAAAATTATTTTTTAGAAAAAAAAATGAAAATCGTTGAGTGGTTAGAAAAAAAATGATTTTTAATGTATAAAAATTTTCAAACCATATTTAAAAAACATTTTGATATGCCATTTTCAAGAAAATGACAATGGCCACCTAAACCCAAAATTTCAAATAAATACAATGAGCCATTTACAACAAATAGATTTTTCAAAAATAAAAAAAGGTAAAAGTTTTCTGAAAATTTTGATATCAAATGATTTTGAGATAGTTAAGAAATTTAATAAAAATGGCTTAATTCATTCAAGTCAAAACTGAAAAAAACGTTATATGGATTTTTTTTTTGTGTAGAAATCAAATTGTTTGGAGTAAAAATCATTGCCCGTTTTCAAGATATTTGATAAAAATCTCGTTTTTTAACAATTATTGTTCGTAGTTTTTGTTTATCAAAAAATAAAAAACTCTCTTATACTCGCCTAAACGGGGGAAAATGGACCCCCCCCTCCCATACGATTTTTTGCTTGTCTAAGTCCAACCTACACATACTATTTTTTGTCACACCTTCTGCCAATCACCCTGTATATAAAGATTTTAAAAATAAAAAAAAAATAAGAAGAAATGTTAGAAAAATATAAAAACATAAAATTCAATTTCAAAAAAATACAACGGCCCATTTTCAAAACAATTGATTTAAAAAGAAAAAATAAAAGTTTAATGTTTTTTTTATTAAATCCAAAAATTAGTTTTATTAAAATTTTGACATCAAATGATTTTCGTTAAAAAAATTTATCAAAATGACTTAATTCGTTCAAGTAAAAAATTAAAAAAAAAAACCGTTTTATGAATAATTTTTTTTGTGAAGAAATAAAATTGTTTGTAGTAAAAATCATTGCCCGTTCACAAGAAATCTGATAAAAATCACATTTTTTTAGTTATTTATATTTAAAAAAAAATTAGTAATTGATTTTTTTTTTTAATTATGATCATATTTGTATTTAGTCAAAAATTCTTAAAATAAAATTAACCCAAAGTCGATATAATTATTTGTTCTCAAGATATTTAAGATGAAAGTCATTTTTCAACTTTTTTTACCAAATTCAATACTTAATACGAAAACTGCATGTAAGATTTTTTGAAACCCCCTTCTACATCTTTTGAGGTTATAAGTTGTAAAATAAAATTGATCCAAAGACCTCAAAACGTCGAAAAAAGTCAGAATTATCCTTTCGACAAATCAGACCAATCACAATAAATTAAATTCCACTTGGGCTAAAGTATCTTTTTATAATTTGGTTTTTATCAAATAATTAAGAACCTAAATTATTAAAATAAGACACAAAGATTCAATCAAATATAATATTCTATTATAAGAATCCGATTAGTAACCAATGCATTCGAAGCCAAAAGCACCTTATTCTATTCTAAATTTGCAACAAAATCCTTTCATACACCATCATTCTTGAAAATAATTCACGACTTTTACGACATTAATTGTAACCTATTCAACTGACCGTAACACAATAACTTCATTAAAACTCTCCCGCCTTATTGGTTGTAAATGTCATAATTTATCAATACAAATCGTTGCACTCGGTGCGCGTATTAACACTTCCATCACACAAAACACACTACACAAACAATGCAAATAAATAAAAGCCCGAACCTCACCAAGTCTTTGGTATAACAAATGGAAATTCAAAAGGCCCATCCATTCATGCATTCATTGGCAAATTCACTTCACTCGAAATCCGCGACACACAAACCAATTGCGGGAATTCATACTTAAAAGGATGCATTCACAAGGATGTCATTATTATACCACAACTTCACGCACAATGGCGGCCGGCCGGGACACTCTTTTAGCTATAGAGCACAAAAATCATCATCATAATAAATAAAGCGAATCACGTTTCGTTATCAGTTCAGTCGTCGTCGTTGTTGCACCATTGTCACATTTGTTGTCAACGTCATCATCAACCAACTGCAGCATAGCAGTTCGGCAGACTTGACCAATTCATCCCTTTTATAGTAAACCATCAGCAGGACGAACGAGTCAAACAAACAACCATAACTATTCTTTTCAAATCAATGCATTCCAATCAGTTGCGGATTTAGATAGCTTTATGGCCCTCTAACAAATCATTATGTTTCAAAATCCAAAGGTTTGTAATTTTTGGCGTCAGAAGGAAAGAGAATTTTGTTAAAGATAAAATAATTTTTGGGTAAGACACATTTGAAATTTTGAAACTGCTGCTTCACTTATTGGCTGCTATGGTGATCCCAATCTTCATCACCAAATTTCTGATTCTGATCGAAATCCTGATGGTGATGAGACCACCAAAATGAAACACGGTTTCAATATATCTTACATAGGGTTGGAAGCCTGAAGCCTACTAAAATATAACTTTAAAATCAGCTTCTTAAATGGTTAAGCTCAGAACCGTGAAAATCAAAAATTCTTAAATTCCAATGTCCCAAAAACGCCAAAGTTTGATACAATTTTTTTAGGATTTTGGATATTTCGGAAGTTTGGGTTGTCAATTTTGATTTTCCAAAATCATAAGTTTTAGTGTAATAAATATTCTAGGTTTGGGTCTTGAATATTTGGGATGTTGAGTTTTCGGGATTTTCGGTTCATGGGATTAGAGAATTGGGTTTCTGTAATGAGATTTAACGGCTCTTAAGAAATAATTCTTAAATTAGCCCTGAAAATCGTAAATCTCAAAGATTTTTATGTACTTTGGTATTTTAAAATTATAGTTTTCTTAAATCTTATATTGTAGGGTAATTTTTGGTATTCGGGATGTTTGATTTTTCGGAATTTTGGGTTCATGGGAATAGAAATATTGGGATTCTGACATAAGATTTGAAGACTCTTAAAAAAAATAATTCCCAAATCAGCTTCTGAACCCGGTTAAGGTCAGAACCCCGAAAATTCAAAAACCTCTAAGACCCAATATTGTCAAATCCCCAAATTTTCCATAACTTTTCGAGATTTCAGATCTTGACAAACTCTGTGTTTAAAAATGTTACATTTTTAGGGCAATGTGTTTTCAGGAAATCAAGTATTTTTCGGTTTTCAGGATGTAAAAATTAGGTTCATGGGATTCGATTATTAAAATTCTATAGGAATCCCTTCAAAATCCCTTTCTAAAGTAAATCCGACACTATACTCTCTTAACACTCTGTTACTAAATTCAAATCTCCAATTGTCCCTTCAAAAGTAAATAAACACACAAAAAAAAACAAATATAAAAGAAAACAAAAAACTCGGTTGATTTATAAAATCGCGTCACGTCCAACGCTTGCCACTATGTGTCGCCAAGCGAATAATAGAAGCAGGATCCATTCATCGCATCGCTCTATAGCTGGTGCAATTGTTGACAGTAAAAAGGATACAATAGCGAAATTTAGTCGTCGTCGTTGCTGATCACGCCCCACTTTTCAAAATATGGAGGGGGTAGCGCTGTTATACTGATGAAGGATAATGCCACACCACCACCATCATCATCAGCATCCTCAAAAGGACAAGCAACAACAACAACATCACAAAAATATGGTTTCTTCTTTGGTTTTATGCACATTGTGTGTGTGTTGTTTAAAGAGAGAGAGAGAGACAAATAAAATTGTGTGTTGCAAGGATAATACCTACTCGTAGTAATACCGGAGAAAATAAAAGGAAATTAAATTAAAAATCTTGAATGCATCTTAAATTTTTGGTCTTTTGCTGTATTGTATTTCAGAGAAAGTGTGAACGGGTATGTGGGTGGAATATAGGTGGGTTGGTTGGTTTTATAAAATTATATCGCGATTCTTTTCATTCATCATTTCATCCCTTTGCAATTTTGTGTTGGATTTTTTGTCCTTTATGACCATTTACATGATTCACAGCACACAATATCCTTTTTCAATATAAAAACGAAACAAAATTAGAAAAAAAGTACGCAACGTAGAAGAAAATAATAATTCACCCACAAAAATGATTTCCCGTCCGAATATTTAGCAGCAAAAAAAAAAAACACACAAATAAGTGGAAAGAGAAATCTTTTGCTCGAAGAAAGAGCATCCCGTCGGAATCAGTGGCGGCGAACCCATTTTTTAATACATAGTGTTTCATTCATAAAATAGAATTTTCTATATATTTTTTTCAATTTTATCTTTGAAAAAAAAAAATGGCACGCATGTCATTTGGTTGGCCACCACTGTCATACATGGTCAAGTAGATCATGGGATGTGTTTTTTTTTTTTTTGCAATTTTTTTTGTTGGTGTTGAACTTTTGATTAGCATCTCCTTATATCCGGGGTAAAGGTCCTTTATCCTTTCAGAATTTTTATTTATTTCTTTTGACGAAAGGACCAACACTACAAAGAAGAATAATGTGTCCTGCCATTTCTTTTTCTTGTTAGCTCATGTAATAAACGAATAACCGAGTTGTTGTGTATAGCGATGAAAGGATAAATTACGATTTATTTCTTTTATGAATGTTAATTTTTTTTTGTGTCTTGTGTTGAGTCAATTTAGTATTGAAGTTAATTTTTTTTTCTTGTGCTATACAATCGAATTTTACTTTTACATATGTACATCTATTCGAGAGTTGTGAATTTGATAATATAAAAAATATAAAAAGATGAATTATTCAATTTCTGCTTTTGAAAATTGAAAAATTCGAAAACAAATTACTTTTATGATTGCATTTTCGTATTAAATTTGGTAAATTTTCAATTTTCCGATCTATATATGAGAGTTTTTTAAACATCAAAAATAATTTCCAAGATAAATAGACTTTTTAATATAATGTATTTTTTTTTAACAACTGCATAGTTAATTTATTTTATTTTCGATCCTTTGAAAAAATTGTTCTTCTGTGAATCTACCAAAAAGCATAGGAACATATTAAAATTTCATGCTAAATTAGAAATTTATAGATGAACAAAACCAAAAACCCTACAAAAATAAGATGTACCCATATATTTTAAGATTGGGAATATTTTTATGTTGAGCATTTCACAGGATTCAAAATCCGAAAAGAGTCTATAACAATCCATTAGGTGGAAAGCTGGTGAACGTTTTGGAAACGTCATATTAATGACGTTTATTATGTTTATGATGAAACAGGCTCCTAAAGTTGATGCACTTGAAAAAATAATTTTGCAAATGAGAACTTTTAGTACCAGACTAAATCTTGTTTCGTTTTAGGGGTATAGACCAATGATCAGTGAAAATAATTGTTTAGCAGGGATTATGGGAAAATTTAGGATAATGGTAAATAAAAGGGGAGGAAAGAGGGTGGATGTCGATATTCGTGTTTTTTTTTTTTAACAATTTGTATCAAAAGTTAGACGAGTTGTACAAAAAAAATAAAAAGCCTCGTCTTCTTTACCTGATGCCTGGTAGCTTTTTCTATTAAATGCATATTTTAGAAGTTATAAGATAAAAACTGAAAAAGTTTCGAGGTTTTTGGTGCACCATGCAGTTAGCACAGGTCTTTCGAAGCTGCAAACTTGGTCGTATCCTTGGTCGTATACTAAGAACATCCCTTCAATTTTTTGTGACCCAAAATGTCTTTTCTATCGAAATTAGTTTCATACAAAAGCTCTAGGTACTGAAATGATTCACAACTTTTGTCCATATACCTACCTTTTTTGTGAAAAATCTGTTTTTGTAATTTTTTGGATATAGATAGATATAATTTTCAGATACAAGACCTTTTTTCCCAAAAATGCTAATTTGGTTTCTGCTGGCAAAAAAAAAAATAAATACTCGGATTTTAATTCTTTATATATTATTAAGAAATTTAAGTGCCATAACAGTGGTGGGTCATTAGGTGTAAAAAAAACCTTTTTTCTTTACTTTTTTATTTTAAAATCGGTAAAAAATGGTAAATAATGGGTAAAAAACGTAAAATAAGCAAATATTCATGACAGCCTAATAATCATGCCTATTATGGATTTCACAATACTTTAATCCCGGGGAGTCAGCGTGATTCGTAAAGTTCGCGTTCGCATTTAAAGCAATTATAAACTTTCCGAGTGAACTATATTATCAATATGATAACCTACCTTGCCATTTCCCTCAACACACTTCCTAACCTGCGAGTTTTATAGGAGATATAGCTGAAATAAGTGCAAATTCCGTCGCAACGCATTCGTTGGATTCTATAATAGGGGTGCATATTTTCTGAAAAAATGTTTTGATTCATTTTTTTAAAGACGTAATTAAATGGTATCACTCAAAGAAAATATGCAAACTTTATTCAAGTGCAAACTATTAAAAATTGATAGGTTTTTTATAAAATTCTTTTATATTTGTTTGTTTTTAAAACTAAGAAATTGGAATGTAGTGACTGTTCTTCCACTCATCGATTCAATTGATTTCTCTGATTTTCTGGAATTATCATCCCTCCAACTTTTGTTCGATCCCTAAATTTTTTTTACTTTTGGAAGAATTATTTTGAGATTTTAATTTAGTTACAAATACTGTATTCTGCGTGTATTATGACTTACCAGGTTTACTGGCAATGGGGTTAAGACCTTGAAAACACTACCATTTTCAGCTATTTTAATTTTGTTTCTGATGCATGCATATTATGCATTAAAAATATTAATTTAAACTTACAAGGTACTTTTCAAAATTACCCCCGAATATCCTAAACAAAATACAAAATCCACCATGAAAAGCAAACTTCAAATAAAAAACCATTCATAATATTAAACTACCCATATAATCATTAAATAAACATCAATAAAATATCGTTCCGCACACAGCAAAAAAAAAAAAAAAACCTTCGCCTCAAGTGACCTTTCTATTTCCTTAAACCAATAAACAAAGATTTCCACGGGCATTAAAAACAACCCATTCCACAAATGAATAAAAAAAAGGATCAACCCCAAACGTTTTTGTTTTTTTTTTTATTTATTTTGTTGTTATTATTGTATCCTTCTTAAATATTCACAAGGACGATACTCAATATCTGCATAATTCTACAATCAAAACAATTCACAGCTAATCCGCTTGGATGCCTCGACACGTGCGTATTATTTGATTCGAGCCTTGACATGGGCCGCACTGCCGCGCTGCTCGCTCACACAATTAAAAGGATAATACAGAGTCAGAGACCAACTATACACACAAAGTGCATCCCTGGCTCCTGACGAAGGGTGCAATTGTTAACAAAAAAAAAAAGTATTTACTTTCCCAATTTGTATCCTATCTATCTTTAGCACCATGTTCGATCATAAAAAAGAGATTTTCTGGCTTTGCGATGCATAATAAAAATAACAACAACACTTACCCCGTATGATGTCCTTATGAATTAATTATTAGAATAAAGTGTCCTTAAGGGTGGAATTTCGGTTACCCATGGAAAAGAAAATATTTTGTCGTGTGAGAAATTTTTCACACTTCCAAACTTTTTTCTACTACTCGCAGGAGTCAGAACCGATGTTTGTTATTTTTTCTATTTTTTCGTCCTTTCAGACTTTAAACGAAGAAAAAAAATACTTAAAAAAAACAATGCAATTGCCAGTCTGTTGTGTCAGTGTCATTAGTATGCATCTCGTATCCTGATGGTCGATTGTATGATGCAAAAAAGGATTCACAATTCAAAAACAAAAAAAAAAAACAAAAAATTTCCTTTTTGGGCAATTTGATGGTTAGGCAAAAATATTACACTGAACTGATGGACATCATAGGACATTTTGACACAGACAACAGCAAAAAAACCAAAGAAAAAATAAAAAGAACAATTTCCCAATCCTTTTCAATGACCATAATATCGCCGGCCATTTTAACCATTTGAACGCAATCGAGTGTGAATTGCATGCCAAATTGCATTGTTTTGTCAGATTTTTGTTGATTTTGGTTTTTTGAGTTTTTCATCATCACACTAACAACGCGCCACATATGTACATATATAGTCATTCTGGAATTATCCTCTTTTGAAAAATGTTCTCTTTTTTGTAATTTCATGACAACGCTGCTCGGACTACCGGACGACTATGACGGACGTGACTATTATTGCTGACACTTTTCAGTTATTTCGAATACAATTGTATCGATGGATATGGTTGGGGGTGCGACGACAATAAGGAAAAAATAAAAACGCCGATTTCGATGCATTTTTATGCGATGAATGCATTCTTTTGCAGAGAATTTAATTGATGCTTTATTCAGCAATTATTTCGAACAATCTCTCAATTAATTGTATGCGGCGGTCTTTTGTTGCGGGGAAGGGTTATACATACGTTTTTAAGTGCGATTTGATTGAGCATAGGCATTTCATTTTTTTTTTTTAATCAATAAAGTATAGTTGGAGGAATTAATACAATTTCTGCAGAACATTTTGGTAATACTGCATTTTAAAAGAAATAGGTACAAAATTATTAAAAAAATGAAACAAGGATTTTTAAATGGATTGTACGAATTTTTTGATTTGATTGAGTTTTTGAAATTGTTCAGCTTATACAATCTAAGTGTTTTGAACAAACCACTTTACTTAACATTATTAAAATTTGACAGAGCTAGATTTTTTGCTATTGTTTAAGGTCTAGGTAGGTAGGTAGGTAGAGATGGCGGTCAAGCAAACCATGTTTGTTTGACCCAATTAGCGCAGGATGCGCCGTTTTGATACCAAAACTTATGAAACCTATGAGTGATAATTGGATTTATTTGAAATACATTTTTGATTGGTTTTAAAAAGGGAAAAACAAGTGTTAGGCAGTCCTAAATCCACTTTGTTGCATTTAGGAACGAGATCAAGTCTTTGATCTTTGATTCTGAGATGTTATCTATGACATTAAAGAATTCACTCCCCAGAGAGAGTGTTTAAGGTCTAAAAACCGTTTTTTTGCCCCTAACTCCAGATTTTGGGTGTGTTATGGATTTTTTACATACCGTTTTGTAGTCAGTGCAACAAGATTACAAAACGTGATAGGTCGCCATTTTCGTATATTTTGAATGTCACACATTGTAATTTAATAGTTATGCCGCTCGTGTTGGGTTTTTTTAAAACTTGACAGTAAAATTTTTTGTAAACCAAAGTTTTTTGTATCAAAAAATGTTGTTAAAATTTCAAACAATATACTATGCCAAACATTTTCCATGTCTGTTTAAGAAAAACAACAACTAGCAGAAATAGGGATCTATTTTTATCTTTTAAGATGGGAGCGGAAATTTTCTCCAAAGTTGACTTAAAGCAGAAAATTATTGAGTTTTATCGAGTTTATTATGTTTATGTTTAAGTTTAAGAGAAAATTATTTACAAATTCAGAATTTTGAAATAAAATGTAATACAAATTTTAAGCAGACTTTTTTTCAAAATTTTATGACATAAAATATAATTTGTTTTTCCAAAATTCAAGGACCTTCCGAAATAATTCGCCTTTAGTTACTCCACAATAGCTCTGTGTATGAAAGAAAAGCTGTTTCAGTGTACGGTTCAGTTTCACCTAATTCGGTGATAAGCTGAAGTTCAGACACACATAGTTTAGACATGTAGTTGACTCTAATTATTTAATTACTCAATTTTTTATGCGCAAATGATTCCTTTCTCATGCTTAATAAAGTTTCAAGCGTCGTTCTTTGAAGATTTGTGCAAATGGCTCTCAAGAAAACATTAAAATTTCGGTCCAATTTTCTACTCCCATGTCTCCCAGCATCAATCAGATTCCAAATTAAAATTGAATGAAAAACTAAACCAAAACAACAAACCATTTAATTCAGTTATCCCATTTTGTTCTTGGGCCAAAGTAGTGTCCTTTTTCTATCCAAAATCATTAAGTGCTCATTGTGAAAGTATCCAAAAATGAATGTCTTCTTGTGGAGTGGTTATTGTGGCAAACCTAAAAGACCATATTCCAGATTTTTCATTTCTCTTTTTCCAACTCTCAACAACTATAAGAACTTCCTCTTTCTTGTGGCAAAAGATTCAATGTCCATGATTCTGAGTTTTATGTTTGTCGTTTGTTTGCAGACGATTGTTGTTGTTTTGTTGTCCTCTGTTTTGTCTTTGAAGGAAATGTACTAATAAAAGTAAATGCTTTGGGTTTGCATTCATTGTTGGCTGCAAATGGCATACTTTAGATTGAAGGAAATACAAAAAAAAAAGAAACGGAACAGTACAGAACGGAGTATAAGGAGGTTTCCGTTTTGGTAAATGATTTTCTTAAGGTTCATTGTGTGGGTTGTTGTTTTTTAACAAAGAAAGTTGATGGTTTGTGGTTTTTTTTTTTTGTTGCATTGTTGCAACAGGAAGAGGTTATGGGAAAAACATCACAATGGCATTTTCACAAGGTAATCAGACTTCTTTTATTCAAAATGAAAAAAAAAAACAATTTAATAAGCATTTTTATGACCGTTAATTTCGAGGTCTGCTTTTAGGCGAAATGAACAAACAAACGTTTTTAAATTAATGTGGCTTTAAAGAATACAGGTTAAAAAAGAATGAACCAAATTTTAAGAATATTTCAAGGAAATTAAATAAAAGTGTGAATGAAGTTTCAATTTGTTTATGTTAAATCGGGCTTTTTTGGTCACTTCCTTTTATATGCAAATAAAAATCTTTACTTCATACTTTCTCCCTACGTTTCGTCGTAATTTCTCGACTTCTTCAGGGGTATTTTATTAAATCTGTTAAATATTATATTGAATACTTTTTACACTATTACAAAAATTGTTTAAACTTACATGAAAATATTATTTTGTTACATTTATTAGTCGACAGATAATTAATAATTAAAAACTTTTGAATTTTCTAAAATAAAAATATAAATTATTGACATTTAATAAATAAAAGTTAAAATAAAAAATAAAAACATACATCACAGCACTTTAGAAAAACTAAATGAAAAACAATTTGAATTTTAAATTTGAATTATAACAGAAAATTACACCGCTCTTAATGCCAAAGAATAACTTGCTATTGTTTTGTCTCTATCTTCTTGAGTATTCATTGTTTTCTCTATATTTTGTTGTATACGTAGACTTTCAAGTGTGTATCTCTTATTTGCTCTCTTTTCCTTGTCCATTATTGTTGTATTATCGAAGTCTGCAGAGTGGCCAGTTTCTATTATATGTTGTGATAACCCAGTAGATTCTCTTTTGTTCCGAATATCCGCTTTGTGTTCGATTAGTCTCGTCTCCAATGATCTCTTTGTTGTCCCGATGTAGATCATATTGCACGACTCCCCCTCCTTGCCACTGCACCCAATTTTATAAATTATGTCATGTTGTTGTTCTTTTTCTATTTTGCTTTTTGTGTTGGTGAATAATTGTTTTATTGTTGTGTTTGATTTGTGAGCGAATGTCACATTCTCTTTATTTATTATTTTATTTAAGTTTCTCTTGTCCGTTAAGTTTGGAATATATGAAATACCATAGTATCGCATAGTGTTGCCAACGTCTGGATTTTGTTGAAAATTTTTATTTTGATTAGTTTTATTGATGTTTTTGTTAATTAGATTTTGTATTAAGTAGTTTGGAAAATTGTTCATGTGTAGTATTGTTTTTATTGTTTTTATATTTTCTTCTTTAAATTCTATATCGCTTATTTGTATTATTTTATTTATAAAATTGTTCGCCGTGTTGATTTTACTGGGTTACCACAACATATAATAGAAACTGGCCACTCTGCAGACTTCGATAATACAACAATAATGGACAAGGAAAAGAGAGCAAATAAGAGATACACACTTGAAAGTCTACGTATACAACAAAATATAGAGAAAACAATGAATACTCAAGAAGATAGAGACAAAACAATAGCAAGTTATTCTTTGGCATTAAGAGCGGTGTAATTTTCTGTTATAATTCAAATTTAAATTCAAATTGTTTTTCATTTAGTTTTTCTAAAGTGCTGTGATGTATGTTTTTATTTTTTATTTTAACTTTTATTTATTAAATGTCAATAATTTATATTTTTATTTTAGAAAATTCAAAAGTTTTTAATTATTAATTATCTGTCGACTAATAAATGTAACAAAATAATATTTTCATGTAAGTTTAAACAATTTTTGTAATAGTGTAAAAAGTATTCAATATAATATTTAACAGATTTAATAAAATACCCCTGAAGAAGTCGAGAAATTACGACGAAACGTAGGGAGAAAGTATGAAGTAAAGATTTTTATTTGCATATAAAAGGAAGTGACCAAAAAAGCCCGATTTAACATAAACATTAATAGTTCAAATAATTGGTCAAATTATCATTAATTCAATGAAGTTTCAATTTTTTTTTTCTAACTTCCGTCCATTCGTTTTTATCGGTTCAAAATAAATTTCATTATGTAAGCACTTAATCTATTTGCACTATTTTTTAAAGTTTAATTTAATTGCTCACTGTGGCGTATGTGTAACATTTTGCTCTATTAACAATCTTATAGGTTAATACAGTTTTTTTTCTATTTCTCAATAATATAATGTCGGGCGAATTGATTGAGAATCATTTTTAATAGTAAAATTCTCTTGATTTTAAAATCTCAAAGTTTGATTCAGTATATAAAAAAATGATGGACGAAAAAGATTGAAAATTCATTTGAAAATTTAATTTCTTGCATTTCTTTGCTTTTTTTTTCAAAATGTTATGGTTCCCTACGGTAGGGGTGGTGCCACGCCCAAATTTTTGATTCGCATTAAGATTCCTCCGGCAATATTGTCCCAATAATATAAGGTGGTAATTGTTGACAAAACTGCTTTGACCTGAATAATTTTCGGGATTCTGGATTTTCTGGATTTTGGGTTTTCGGGATTCTGGTTTTTCGGGATTCTGGTTTTTCGATACTAGTCCATATAATACGGAAGGGTAAGGTTAAAAACAATGATTAAGACGTTAATTACAATTTTTCACGTGCCGTTATAAAAATAAATATAAAAAACATTCATGTGTAAGTGTATTTTGTCAGCAGGAATGTGTGATACCTATAATTTTCTTTCGTGTCCGTTTACCGTTTACACAGGTTTCTGGTGTGATAGTCAAAAAAAAAAAACAATTAATGGGTTTTATTTTTAACCGAGGAAGCAAACGCGTGTTGTTAAAAAAGAATCAAGTTTGATGAATATTTCAAGGCAATAAAATAAAAGTGTGAATAAAGTTTCATAGGCACTCTCCACATTCCCGACAAATGAAATGAATATGATGCTTGGGAAAACCGGACATGACGAAACATACAAAAACATAAAAATGGTTTAATCATCTAACCAGTGCATTTTTCTAAAAGAGCCAACCCATAGAATCCGTCGCGTCCGTTCCGTCAACGTACTGTTTTCGATGAAGTTAAGAGAAAAATTTTTCCGTCAGGTCCATTCTATGGGTTGTTTCTCATAAGGACGTGTGTATTTTATTGAGCTGTCAGTTGAAAACGTCGACGTAATGCACGCGACGGATTCTATGGATTGGCCCCTTAATTCATCTCATTATTTTATTTATTTTAATTTCTCTCTCACAGAGAGAAAGAGCTCGACTCAGTTCCAAAAAATCTTTTTATTCATATAAGTTTGATATCAAACGAATAGTGCAGTAAATCACGATTTTTCGTCTAATTAAACAGTTTTAATAAACATAAATTAAAGATTCTTTCGAATCTTAAAAAAAAAGAAACGATTCAGAAAAACAAAATGAAAAAAAAATCCAATTGCCAATCCAATCACAAAAACTTTGCCACAATAAGCACTAACTTCTATTCAAATGCCAAAAGAGAAGAAAATTAGGTTGAAAAAAATATGAGCTGTTTCTTTTTCTTCTGATTCGTTTATATTTTTTTATGTTAATTCTTGTATCCTCTGATTTTTGGTTACTGTTATTTTACTTTCGCGACTTATTGACTTTTTAATCCTTAAAAATGAATAAAATAAAAAGAAAGAAGAAAAAAAGTACATACTAAACCAATTTTTGTTGAATATAAAAATTACAACCGAGAAAAAAAAAATGCTTTGCTAAGTACAATTCGCTAATTACGCACAATTCACTGTTCCTTTTTGAATCCTCTCCTCCCAAAGACATTAACATTATGGTCCTTTTGAGCTCCGGAGAAACCAGCATTCTCTAATAATCTGCGTATCCTTTCTTATTTTACGCGAGAGTATAATTTATAAATTACTGCTAAGAGCTCTGCACAACATCCCAGTTCCCAGACCACAAAATTTGGGCACCCTAATCTTATTTCACACAAATAACAAGGGTGGTGATTAGTAAAAGTCCTTTTCTTCTTCATTTCCTTAGTTGGGAAACCCCATATTTCTACTTTCAAAACAATCTACTACTGGAAAGAGAAGGGGTGCGTTGTTTAAGGACGAGACGATTTACTGACGAAATAGCACACCGCATCGTATTCAGCAGACAAAAAGGCTCTCGAAGAAAAACTTCCCGAATTAGACGTCTCTCGCCTCAAAATATAAAGATAAAGGATATTCAAACGGCTTCGAGTTTGAGTGTCATATGTGATGCTCGAAATGACGTCTAGGGTTGGAGGATGTCCTGGAACAGTTATACAAAAACGGAAGACAATGTGGGAAAGGATCTGTTACATAGAAGATGCGATTTAATGCGATGATATAGCGATTACCACGACGACGACAAACACGGCGCGGTAGCGGTATCGACGACGACGACTGCTGCTTCTGCTGGTTCGATTTTCATCGTTCCTCAAGAATAGAAAAGACTCCTTATGGCCACAAAATAGGACTTCATTTGCCTGTTGTCGTCGCATTTGGAAATCTTCATGCCAAAGAGGAAGTGAAAGGCGGTGTGAATATTCTTCTTATCTGGCTTCGAACACACGTCATATCTTGGCATTAATGTTTTTGTTGCTCCTTATTTGGGTTTCGAGAGCTGAGGGTTTTTTTTTTTTTTGGCTGACACTATACCTATTATGGTATGGTAGTCTTTTGCTTAGTTTCGCTTGGATAAAATAAAGACGTCCTCGTCGATGGCGAGAATGGTATAATGTTGGTGAAGGGTACCAAAGACACACAATGCGCCCGCCGTCCCATAAAAGGAACATTTAATTTTAGTATAATACTTGTGTGAGTATAAAAAGGATATTTTCTTTTCTCATTTTAGGTCTGGAGTATAATCTTGTTTTATAGTGCAAATAAAAACTGGCGTAAAGGGGAAAATAATAGAAACGGATTAGTTCATATGAGGGAAGGGGGGGATGGTGGTGGGGAGAAGTGTGGAAAAGTAGAGGATTGTGTGAGAGGATTCTTTTGTGAGGATATACAATATTATCAGAATGGTATTTAACAATAACAATGTTAAAATGACTTATTTTATTGAACTAAATTTTTGAATTGCACATATATTTGGTTGTGTTTTGAAATGGATTGAAATTCTATGGCTAGAAAGCATGGTATTAAGTAGAGGAGTAGACAGAGCGAATAGTTTGTTTTTGAATTCCAGTCGTTTTTTGAGACAGAATCCGTACGCTGCTCTATACTCATCTGAGTTTAATCATACTTGCTTTTGTTTCTACAACACCCTCCTGCTTGGGATCGTCAAGGAATTTGAGGTAAGAGTGAGGTTGGGTGCATGTAAAGTTTTATCCGCCATAATTCTTTAAAAAAAAGTAAACCAAAACATTCACGCTCACCTGAGTCGAGTTGTTGTGAGTCGGAAAATCTTTTTCATGAAATAGAAGTTGAGAGAGCAAAATTGAGAGTTTTTTTTTGACAAATTTATCCGAGAAAATTATTATTTTGAAAATCATCAATCGTCTACTTCTGAAAGCGAAGATCAAGAAGTAGAATTGTTGGCGATTCAAAGAAAACAATATAAAATATGTCCACGGTATAGGATCGAAGAATGAGATTTCGTTATATTAAAGCGAATGCCATTCGCGAATTACGAGAGACCGGTTACGAGTACCAAGAAAATTTCATGATATAGCAAAATTTAAAAATCCAATGGCCTGGTGGAAAAGATGCAGAAATTTTTAGAAATCTCAAGGGTTGGTTCTCTATGAACGTTCATACCATGGCATCTGCTGACCTGAAGATAAAGATAATGGATATCGTTGCTCGTTGGGCAGGTCTGCAGATGCCATGATCTGAACGTTTAAAGAGAACCCACCCTTACGGTTTGTACAAAGTTCTGCATTGTTTCCACCACGCAATCTGATCCTTACATGCGTAAGTATTTCGTCAATTTTTAGGCACGCAATCCAATAATAAGTTCTCGAAATATTTTATTTTTAAAATATTTTTATTCAAACCGAAACCGAGAATAATTCAAATCTCGCAGAATAAATTCAAAACTAAATTTGGAAAATACGTAGGTATCGTAGGTATGTTTTGTCACACAATTATTTGAAATTGAAAAAAGCTAAAAGAGAACTCATTAAGATTCTTTAAAAAAAAAATTCATTTCCCTTCGTTTAACAAAAATGAAAAAAAAAAAACTCATACCCTATACAGATCGGTTGTGGGTATTAGCTGAATTATATATTCCTCCCTTATTTTGTTATGGCATAAGTTACAAAAGTCAACCCCTGCCCCCAACCAAAGTTCAATGATAAGTTTATTACAACCAAAGCTTGTGTATATTTTGTTATCTTCAACCAAAAAAAGTTCATTTACAACACAACCCCTCATCTGGAAAACCAGAAAGAGAAAAAAAAAAATAAAATAAATAAAAAACACCGTCGATGAAACATCCTTTTGGTATTTTATTTCAGCGATTTACATTCGTGGTGTATATCTATTCTCTTCGAGGATAATAAACCAAGACAAGAGGAATCTTTTCGACTTCCCACCCAACCCACGATTTTTTTTTAAGACTGATAAAAGCAAAAAAACACTTTTTTCGGGGAAATTTATCCCCAAGAAGTCAAATTGTTTTTTTTTTTTTTGTGTGAGTTTGGGGCAAAACAAATATTCAAGACACAATCCCCTCATCCTGAGTTTTTCAAAGAAATATTGAAATTCATATTTTTATTTTTTTTTTTATTCACGTTCATTAAGTTCATTTTCTTATCAATTCTTTATTTTGTTTCCTTTTACCGCACTATTACCCACCGCAAAATCAATCCTCAAAAATCAATTGGACTTTGAATGTAATTTAAAGAAAATCATAAACACACTCCGCATCACTCGATTGCTCTCATGATCTCAAAAGCTTTTCAGGCTAATAAAAAACTCAACATCTCTATAATTTTGAAGTCGATTGATTTAGAATGTAGACTTCCTTTGTGATAAAGGAGAGGCAGTTGTTGGTCTTGCTGTAGCGTGGGATTGGGAGTGGAAAAAAGTTTAAATTATGACATTGTTTTGGTTTCTTATTGGTTTCGAATGTAACAGACTCGCACCAGGAGTTTGTTTTCATTTCAGATAACAAATAAATAATCAAAATAAAAAAAATATCGAAAATGTCCTTCAACGCACACACAATTTTTATCATTTTTTTTTTTTTTTTACTAAGACATACAAAGAGAGACGATTGAGAAGGAAAACTGCGATAGATAAGGAGCCAAAAAGGTCCTTAAAATAAACGCAATATTGGTGTGCTGATGGCCAGTGCAGAGGAAAACTTCTTCAGCTTGTTTCTGTTTTATGAGCTTTTTTTTCATCATTTTTTTTTTTTATTATTTATAAGTCCGACGAGGAGTTCTTTTATTTGAAGCAAAAATGGCAAATGGACAAGGACGAATTCTTACCGCTGCCTGCAGGATCTTTTTTTTTGTATTTTTCTTATAGTATTTTTATTTTTCTCTTCATCATTTTTGGTTTGGTTAGTATTTCGTTGTTTTTTTATCTCCGGATGCGAAGCGATATGACTTCGACTTCGTACTATTACAGGAGCGTACTTCTACCTCTGCTTCGATAGAAGACCAGTGAGAGGAGGGTGCTATGTGTGTTTGTGCGGCGTTTTTTTTTCTATCAAAATATAGCAACTATGAGAAAAATGATTTTTAATGGGGTGGAAAATTGAATGGGAGCGATGATGAGCAAATAAAGGAGCTCATTGTTATACACTTTTATCAAGATTCAGTTTTTCCTTCGTGAAGTATTTTTTTTTCTTCTTCTTCCCTTTTTGTTAGCTCATTTTCTTTTCCTCCCTTGCCAACCGGCCAGGCGACCATCTTCATCACCCTCCTCTCTCCTGTATATGTACATCATCATCATTGTATTAAGTATAAATGTTTGTGGTACTTGAATGAATGCCAATAATCGGAAAGGCGGGTTTCTTTCCCGAAGGCGGGTGGGGGGTTGGTGGCGGGGCAATGTTGACCTTCGATTTATATAAACAGTTCATTGAAAGAGGGGTTACTGACTAGAGCGAGCGCCTGCCATTCACTACTTCTACGTATGCTGCCGTGTTGACTACCGTACAGAAATTGAAAGTGTGATAAGAGGGGTGGGATGCGCGAGGCGTGATGATAAGGGGGTGGAGAACCCTTATCGTGATATGTTATTTGACAGACGTACACTTTGGTTGCAAGTTGGTAAATAAGATTCTTTTGTTTTGGTTCCATTGTATTGGCTTTTCTCTGAAGGGTTGGAGTAGAAATTCAGTATAGAAACAATGAGGGTGGTTTTTCATTTTTGTTGTTTTGTGTCAATAGATCAAGCAAAACTAATTGAATTATTTTACACTTTGTTGGATATTAAAGGGGATTTACTGGTGTTGCAAATTGGTGTTGCATGAAGTGAGATTAGAGAACATTATCTAAACATCAGGAGTGTGAGTATGAATAAAAAAAAGAGTAATTGTTTGTTTACGAGAGACTTAAAATTATTTAGAATTAATTTTAACAAGATTATTTTGATTTTATAAATACATTTTCAAATCGAAAATTAGATTTTTGTATTTGTAAACGAGAATTTAACTCTTACGTTGTCTTAATTAGGTATCTACATTCTACATTGGTTGTCTTGTAAGCTTTAATCAAGAAAGTTAGATAAATTTCTAAAGAAGGCATAAAGATAAAGGTGAGTCCTCACCCATTTCTAAATATTATAAAAGAAAGTCGGGTTATTTCAAAAACAGCTGAACCGATTTGTAGATCCTAAATTTACTGGATTTATTTCCGTTGGAAAATAAGTTCAAATGTATTTGATTTATTTTGAAACACTTAAATTATTAAGCAAATTACTGAAACTGATAGAACGAAAAATCTGTCGGGTAATTTTTTTTTAAATTTTAGATTTTAATGAAATCTATATTGATCCACTTATTCCCACTTAAGTTATTCATTTTAACGATAGCTGAAACTGGTACCGAAAAAAAAGGACAAATTGGAAGGCACATATCTTCCTAAGTTTCTGGGAAAGCATATCTGCATTCTGGTAACAATGTGACAAACCGAAAATTTTCCAAAACGCGTTGAAGAAAGCTTAAATTTAAGTATACCAAGGTGGATCGGTTTGATAGTTTTGGTGATTAAAAAGAAAAAAAAAACAACAGAAACATTAAAAAAAAATTTACCACTTTTGCATTATCATTACTTATTAAAAACACATTTTCAACTGAGCTCTTATCAATTCACTTTTTCACAACCGACTGATTCATAAATAATAAATTAAACAACCGTTAATGTTTTGCACGTAAAATATGGCTTTTAGTACCTAGCAAAGCTGTAAAAGTAAAATGGTAATGCAGTCAATTCAGTCGAAGTTAATTGACTTTAATTTTTTACTGCAAGATAGTACTGCTACTTACAACTTTAACTGCAAAATAAGCAGTTAGCAGTTAGTACTAAAATACTGACCGTAAAGTTATTGAAACCAGTTAATTGACTTAAAGTTAATCAACTGCAGTACTTTTTGAATGGTTTTAGTCTGCTAGTCAGTAGAAAGATTTTTTTACTGTTCTTTTTTGTATTCTTTAAACTTAAAGTTAGTTTCAGAGCTCTATATCCCTACAAGAAAGAGTCATGGAAGTGTGGCAGTACGCCTGACTAAAATTTTAAACACAATAGTACAAAAACTTTCTACTGTCTAGAGGACTAAAACCCGTCAAAATGTACTGCAGTTAATTAACTTTTAGTCAATTAACTGATTTATTTAACTTATTTTAGTTATGACTGCTGAATAAAACTGTACAGTCAAAGTACTTTGTAAGTTCAAAGACTGAAGAAGTTTAGTTTTTTTAGTAAATTAACTGCAGTACCGAAAAGACTGCATTTTTTACAATTCTGGGTACCTAAGTACGAAAACCTAAGGATTTCCCTATCACTTAACCCTCAAAATCTGCTGATGGCAACATCACCTGATTCCGGAGCATTGATTTATAAAATTAATTTTATTTGTTCATTATTTCATCACATTATCACTTCCATTAATTGTACGCATCGCCTACGCAGCGTCATAGTCTTCTGAAGTCTGGAAAATGAATATATTCGGTTTAGATTTTTATTCAATTTCTGTTATTCGGTTCGGTTCGACTGACACAAAAAAAACAAAATGTTACTGAGTGAATGGCAAACCAAATTCTTGTTAAAAGCGAAGCAAATTGTTTTTCACTTATAATAGTTAACAGGGTTTGAAAAAAATTTTAACCGGACAATTCGGTTTGTGTCTTACTCGAGTTAATACATCACAAGTGAAAATTAGTTTTATCTCCTTTTAGAGAACAATCCTCATTTGCTTTGATTCACATGTAAAACTGCTTTAGCTTTAACACAAAAACGTGTTTCAGCCTTGGATCAGGGTTTTAATACTGCTGTTTTATTTAGTTTATTTATTTAGTTTATTTCAAATTTTTCTGTATGATATTGATCGTTGATCAGGATCTGTCTAATCCAAAATTATCTCTAAAACCTTCTTTATCTCGTTTTATAGAACTCAATTAATCACTGAAACGATTCTTATATACATCCGCATCGGTTTGACATCAGCAGCAAAGCTTGCCAAGCAACTTATTTTTTACTACCATTTTACTGCTCTTCAGTCTCTGTTTGGTGATTGGTGAAAACTAAAGAAAACTCCTTAAATAATCATTGAAGTTTGGTGGATCTACCGGTATCTTTGAATTCGATATCAATTGCGACTGCTTATTTATTGTTTACCACCTTTTGTATTCAAGTAATTCTTTGTAATTGAACGATTTTCCCACAAAAATAAAACATTTTTTCCTTTTTTTTTTTAATTTCGTTTTTTAATAGAAAAATTTTGTGTGTTAATATTTACAATGCTTTTTCATTAAAAAAAAAAAAACTTAGGTTAACAAAAAAAAACTACATAAAAATACATATAAAACAAATATTATTGGTATACTTTACTGGGGATTTGTACTAAAAAGAAAGTTATAAAATTTATTTTTTTGACTTTAAAAGAAAAATATTGAAAATAATTTTTTTTTTTTTCATATAAACTAAATATTTTATCACATTTACATTTTTTTTTTTGTTTAGTAGTTTATTTTTTTTTTGTTTTTAAGAATTTAGTAAACTAATAGTCATTTTTTTTCTTGCATAGGTGGGTATACTATTTACATTTATTCATATACTTTAAGTACTTAATATTTTCTTTTATATTTATTGATATTTTGTATAATTCTGTGATATTGACACAAAATAATTTAAAATAAAATAAAAACTGGGAGCGGTAGCCATTTTGTTTTTTTCCCATATCTAACTCTATTCGTTATTTTAACTTTAACTATATTCTTTTCTTTGTTTTTTTTTTTTTTATTTAACATAATTTTCTATTTCTAATAGTATTCGTATGAAACTACAACAACTTACAATCTATTTTTGCAGGATAACACTATGGATACCTGCTCGTATGCCTATTTGAATTTTTTTTTTTTTTTCAAATAATAATTGTTTTCTTTGGATGGGCAGGGATGGCATTTAAACAGCATGTTCCGCGGCACCATACCGCAATGGAGTTGGTCATATGATATTCGGTGGCGGTTGAGCCGGAAGCGGAAGTGTGGGTGATGTATTTGCTGATTTTATACAGCCATACGATGAAATTCCAGTTCCACTACTGCTGGGCGGTGATGGTGGTGTTTCGGGACTCATTAATGGAGTACAACCGAAATAACGCCAGGGATGGTATAAACTTCCAGCGTACATTGCCTGCAGACGTGCTTGCAAGTCTAGAGCTATTGTTGGATCCAGCGGATAGTGTGGTGTGAGTGGGAAATTTGGTACTCTTTGTGGCATATTTAGGGTCAGCTCGAGAGGATTACCGAAATTGTATTTTTGCTGAAGCTGCGCCACTGTGTCTTTTGCTGATTGATGATTTTGTTGGGGCACAGGAGATTTGGTCAGAGTTTTTGGTTTTCGCCTTGGGCGGTATTTATAGTCCGGGTGTTCTTTCATGTGCAGAGCTCTGAAATAAAAATTGTAAATTAACTTAAATTAAATTAAAGTATTTTAAAAATTGAATAACAATTCAAATGAAAAGCATCCAATGACCCAATCGACAGGGATGAAATAACAAAACAAATTCTGACAGACAGTTTAATAATAGTTCAATAATTCGTCAATGGTAGACCATAATCCAACTGAGCATGTTGGGTTAAACGGGGATAAAGCAGTTTTATTGAAAATAACACTAATTTTTTTCTTTGCACACAACTTATTAACCTTAATAAAGTGGATATACTGAAAGGTTCTAATGCAAAATGACCCTGCAAATAATATTGACACCGCTATTTTTGTTTATTTTAATTTAACTTAAAAAAAATGTATAAAGAGCAGTTTTTTTTAGGAAACTAATTTTTCTATACAAAAGTTGTATAAACTTGTGCTGCTAAGCTAAAAGTTTCTGAGCTAAAAAAGAGATAAATGGAATTGAAAATGCTGTAACTTTAAAAACTGTTTATTTATGTTTCTGATACGACAACATTTTTCGTTTTAGAAAAATAAGTAAATACATACAATTTTCTTAAAATAAATCAAAATAATTTGCGATTGAAGTTATCAGAAACGTTTTGAAACAATGTTGAAATGGAAAAATGATCGTCCAGCAATCGAAGAGTCGTTTGACGCAAACAATTTGATCTCTCAAATTATATAATTTGGAGGAAAATGACATGCATATTCATATTCACACATACAAAAGTATAACAATAAATCGTTGATCATTCAATAAAATTCGAAAATCAATTGTCGCACTCTTATCCTCAATTGAAAATCATAAACAAAAAAAAAAAAACTATGCAAACATAAAAACACAAATAATAAAACTGATAAACACTCCTCTTTTTAAAATACAAAAAAAAAAAAAAACAATTTGTTAATGGTAAACATAAAAAATAATTTTAATCGAAATTGAACCGCAATATAAGAAGAATGGTCGTCTTTGTTTGTCCAACGAAAAAAAAAAAAAAACTTTATTATTACAATTCGATTTTTTGATTATTTCGATTTGTACGTGTTAGAGCTCTCCTTTATGACACTCGCATTGTGTTTGTCGTTTTTTTTTTTAGTTTGTTTAAACAAATAAAGATTCATCAATAAGTCCTCTCTGAATAGGAATACATCAAAAGATAACATTTTTTTTTGTACAAAAAAGGAAACAATTCACATTTTGTTGTGCCTAAGAGTCACCATAGGTATTCCTGAAGATAAGAACCAACAGAAAAAACAAAATCGTTTCACTTTCTTCTACTTTGTTGTTGATGTCAAAAGGAACAATACAAATATTGAATGTTTACAATATTAGCCTAGGTGAGGAAGATATTCTTTGATAACCGAGGGTTACAATAGTCTTCATATGGAAAACATTATTCAGTGCTAGCTGGGTTACCTATGTTGCGTTAGCACAGGAAATATTTTTGTTGCCCTTGAAATTTTAAATATATACAACTAATCCTTACTTAAAGATTCTTTTAACAGATAACTTTTTTATTAAGTAGGTATAATAATTTTGACTTCATGGGAATATTGTATGGTTTTATTGGACTTTAGGAATCAATTTAATGACATTAAGATGTATAAGTTTATATAGAAATTCTTTTTTTGAATTTCTCGATAGATAGTTGAGTTATCATATACTTCAGAATTTGAGTCACAGCCTGTAGTTTTGATTTGTTTGTACTTTGGTCTAGTAAATGCTCCAAATGTTGAAATAGAACCTCAAATGCCAAACGCAACACTCCTAATGTCAAAAAAAAAAAATTATTGAAAAATATTATCCCGGTTCTCTGTAGTACGTCGATAACTACACCAAACCTTTTAATAAATTTCCATACATCGATTTCTGTTAGTTGATGGAATATTATTCACGAAGTTTTTTGTTGACAAACCTTGATTGCTAAAAATTGTTTAAAGGATTCTAGCTGAATTATGATTTTTTAACAAGTTCTGAACAAGTTCATCAGCAGGTCATCGTCAAATCAGGTCATTTCAAATCGAAAGTCTTATGAAAAACTGAATCTAAGCTAGTTCGCTCCCTGGAAGGATTTGTTTACTCACATATTGAAGTTGTCACCAGAGAAATCTTCTAAATATATAAAACAAAGTCGGATTAGTTACACCATTTATAACTTTAGAATTGCTGGTCCAATTTCGATGATTTTTAATTTATTGGATTTGTCTACCATCCGAATAGTAGAATAACTATTAAAACATCTTAAAATCATGGTCGTGAGAAGTTTTCTCATACATTGAAAAAAAGAAGAAAATCACAAGAAAATTAAATCCCTACCACAACGCGATCTCAGATACATGACAGAAACCGAGCACGGAATTCCGGCTCTGGTAATGTCAGTAGATGGCTTTTTATGCATTATCCTTTAAGAGTTGATTCAGTTTCGAATTCCTGTCATTGGATACCATTTAACTTGCTATTGAGGCGTGTATGACGAATTACCGCATGGGAAAAAAAGCAAAAAGTGGAGGAAAATATACGGAATACCGCTACTACCACTGTAAATGACGTGAAATACCGTGGAAAAAAGTGCGAAATATTATTAAAATATCGCGGAATATTCCGAAGAAGACGCTTAGAATCACTGGTATGAGCGTAATATACCACAGAGAAGAGCGTTGATAGGTGTGAAAAGCCGCGGAAAAAAAGCGAAATACAGTGTAAAAAACTGGTCTAAGATCGCGGAATACTGCGGAAAAAAGCTAGGGAGTACCAAATAAAGAGTAAAAAGCTTAAAATACCGCGGAAAAGCTAAGAAAATCACAGAGAAGGGCGTAGAAAGTCGCTGAAAAATGCGTCAAAAGTCGCGAAAAAAATATACAAAATACGATCATATTCATGGCCTAATATATTTTTATCTGAGTTATTCCAAACTTCTTAAGTTTTTTCCTTGCCTTTCAGACATCGGAGAAACTTTAAACTAATTTCAAAATAGAAAAAATAGAAAATCAAAAATATTTTGTACCCAAGAGCACATTTAAAATACTAAAATTATAAAGCCGTTTACAGAAAATAAAATAATGACAAATCCTGCTGGTGAGAACCTACTGCAGTTGTGGCCCAGTTACAAATAAACTTTATAAAAGATCGTTTAATAAGACAATAAATGTAAGTACAAAATGCAAATCACACTGCAGGTCAGGACAACGTCTGCTGGGTCAGCTAGTTATAAATAAACAAACTTGTATATCCATCGTCACTAATTTTTCTTTGTTTTCTTTTCAAATCTGGCAATTTTTAGTCTCAATATTTTTTGAGAAGACTTGTTAGAATGAATAGGGTTGCTATCATGTCATCTTCCACAGCCCAATGTAAATATTTTTACAGCCCAAAATTGAAGCCGGAAAAGTAGCCATTAAAATTTTAATAACCTGTACATTTAGTATTTAAAGCCTCTTCAAAACTTTTTTACTTCAAAACAATGTCTGCAGGCATTTTCAAAAAACAAATAGTGTAGGGTTCTCTAAAGTATGTTGACCGAAATATTTGTTAATTTAAACTTCCAATAATCCTGAAATATTATTTTTGATGCGGAAGTATTGATATAATGCAAAGGCAAAAATAATAACAGGTGTTATTGAATTTCTTCTTTTATTAAAAATAAAACCTCTTTACTCATAATAACAATATTTAAATAATAATTTAAAAACCTGTTAGCAGGACCGCTGAAACCGTTATATTTATGAGATGTGTTACCAATTAAATTTTGGTATTCATGTTTGATTCAAATATCATTTTCCAAAGAAAGAAAACAATACAAAAATAAAAAAAAAAACAAAAGATGATGATACCCCAGTTGTTGATTGCATCATCAAATCATATGAATATTTTGGTATCGTCTTCAAAAAAGTATACGCAGGTATATAAGCTCATAAAATGTTGTAAGATTGCATCACATTAATTTCAGAAAGCTTTTTAACAGTTTCTTTACATCACATAATATTTTTAATATTTTTCCAAATAAAAAATAAAAAATTACAATATGAAATATATTGCTCCAGTTTTTGTTCTTTTTGGTAAGTTTTTCAGATCATAATTTCAAAAAAAAAAAAAAAATATCAAATGTTTTTTTTCTAATTTCAGCTATAATTGCTGTTGTTACAAGTCTGTCTCCAACTCCTCCAAGCCATTGTGACTACAAGTGCAATTTAGATGATGTTGCAGTTTATGCATACAATGGTCGATGCTATTTAAAATTGCAAGGAAGATGCCATTTAAATAAATACAATTGCTTGAACCCACAAAGAGGTAAAATCAACTTTAAGTTATTAAGAATTATGAAATTTTTGTGTGATAAATTTTTCATGTTTAATTTTAGTTTTCCGAGAGGTCACAAGAGACCAGTACTCAGCTGATGCTGCTCCTAAGTGCCAAACAAAAGATTATTGAAAAAAATTTTTGTATAAACGAACATTTTAAAGAAAATAAATGGAAATAATTTTAAACAGATAAATACTAAACCATATAGTTCTTATTGAAATAAAAAATGCAAGTAAGCAGTCAACAGATAGAAAGTTGTCGAGAATCTAAGCAAACTGGTTCAAATGTCATTTTTATGTGGCGTTAGGGAGGAACATATTTCTTCTCGACCATTTACCTATCTCGAAGTAAGAGTACAGAATACAGGCACTGGTACCTTGTCGTTTCGTTGTAAAGAGACGTTGCGTCAAATCCGGTAGTTTTGCTGAGTTGTTTGTGATGTTAAGCAGATTTTAATTCCAACTTTTCGATCCCAAGCGTAGAACGCAACTTTGGTAAAAATGTAAGAAAGCAGTAAATGTTTTCGATTTTTTTGAGTAATTAGCCTTTTTTTGTAATAAATGACTAGTTTTTGACTATAAGCTATCTTCAACGATTTCTTCTTTTAAAACATTATATTCAATAAAAGCCTAGTAAAATTTCTGTAGAATCAGTAGTTTTTAAGATACAGCTATTCAAAATATAGCAAAAGAAAATTTGTTTAACAGCAAGTAGTAGAAGAAGACGCAATTCGAAACAATTTTTTAAGTTCTTTAAGTTGCTAAGACTTAGTTGTTAGTGGCGAAAGCGTTCTTGCAAGATAAAAACTTACCTATTCATTTATTATGCTCGCAACAATAACTTTTCTAAGCCGACTTAAAAAAAGGAGGAGATTATCAACTCGACCGTGTTTTTTTTTATTTTATGTTTGTTACCTCAGAACTTTTGATTGGATGAACCGATTGTGATGGGACCACAAGTTGGTCCCTATGTGGTTCCATTTTAATTTGGTTCTGCCCATGGCATCCATGAGAAAACCATAAAGTCTGATGTTCGTCGTCGGTTTGTTTTTCTTTAAAACATCTTCTTATTTTGGTGCGAAATGTGAAGATTTTGAATTGTTTTCAACAAAAATTGATTTTTTTGTGCGAAAAAAATGGCTGTGCTGAATTTCTTCTAAGGGTGAGTACATACCCTGATTCACTTAAAATCAAATGATGATGATACATTATTAAAATCTTTTAAATAAAAAATAACTGAATTTCGATATCAAATGTTTGACTTCTTTATTATCAATCCCAAAAAAAAAACAATCAGATTCAATATTTAATTTAGTCTTCAGAAATACCCACATACATACATTATTTACTTTTAAAGACAATTTATCTAAATATCTAATATTTGCTTACAAAATAATTAAAAACAATTAATGATTTATAAGCTTTTTATCACAGTTTTTGACAAATTGATTGTCCAATCTTCTATCAGTCATGTGTTTGAGTTATGACAATTTTATAAATTATTTCGATGTTATCATCCCTGAATGTACATTTTTCAATTTTTTTTTTTGTCAAAAACATTTATTTCATTCGACCAAAAAAATCAATCCATCAACAATAGATAGCGATTTTTCAAATCCACACTTGAAAACGCCTATACAATATTATTATTGTCAACATTCATTCCACCTTCTTCAGTTTAAAATCAACAAAATCCTCAAACTCTCTTACAAAAAATATCAATAAGTTATTTTCAATAAATTGATGAGTCCATTAATAACTCCAAACTGACACAAAACAATCATTTCATGGATCGTCTTATCACTAACCACAACAATTGACAATCCGTCAAGTAATTATTTGCAAACACATGTTCCAGAAATAATAATTAATTATAAAAGAGAGAGATTATTTCCCCAATTCTCAAAACATCACCCCTCGTCATGAGAACACTTAACATTATAAAGCGACACCTTCTCAATCAACCCATTGATTCCGAACCCCTTCTCATTCTACGTCATTTCCTTTCTCGATTCCAGGAATATAGTTTTATGAATGTAAACAAAGATCAATTTCTATACTTTATCGAGACCAGACATCCCCCCTAGCCCCTGAGGAGATTTGTTTCTCGAAAACCTTTTCATTTTATATGATATAGGAAAAGCCTGTCTATTACTGATTAACTTGTCCAACACACATAAATCAAAACAATTTACAATTTATGGATGGCGTCTTAAAAGTGTCCCACTTTAACAAAAGAATACATTCTCTGTGCTGTGAATGGGATTGGGAAAGTGCGGGGAGGTTAGGTTAGAATGTGTCAAACAATGGCAACCATTGTTGTCTTTCCAGCCATAATACAATAATTTTACTTCTTCTTACCTCAATCGCTTTGCCTCATCGATAAATGGTCGTTTCTGACCCTCGGTAAGAAGCTTCCATTCGGCTCCGAGACGTTTAGAAATTTCGGAATTGTGCATTTTGGGATTATCCTGTGCCATTTTACGGCGTTGTCCTCTTGACCAGACCATGAAGGCATTCATCGGTCGTTTTATGTGGTCGGCTTGGAGATGATGTGAACTCACCGATGACGAGGATTGTTTACTGGATGTTGTCATCATTTGATTTGATCCTGGCATTTGGCTGCTGTGGTTGAGGAGCGACGAAATTGTCGTCATGATTGGGATTTGGTTGGCTTTACTCGTATACTAAGGGATTTTCGAGGTGATGGTTTTCTTTTTTCTGACTTGCCGTATCAAAACATTTTTTCGGAGAAATGAAATCTGTGAATTATATAAACAGAAAAAGTTTGTATTCTTGTAAAAAACTGTTTATGGGAATTTACATTGATTTTTCTTAATATTTAACAAAAATTAAATCTTTGATTGTTTTTTGATCAATTAAATGCCGCGGTAAGTTTTATATTTTAAAATTTATGTACTTTTTAGCAGAAGCTTAGATTTTTAATTTTAAGTATCGGAACACCTTAAAATCAATGAGCATATGTCATGGATTTTAAGGCCGCTTTTCAACAGAGAACAGTGAACAGAGAAGAATTTTTTAAAAGATTATGTAACAATTTACTTTTGAGTTTTGGTTAAAAAAGGTATCAAATTAAGCTTTTTGCTGTGTGACAAAGGATATTTTTGATACACTTCTTTTGCTGAAATTCCTTTATGACTTTCTCTGGACCAAGTCAATGAATTTTATACACAATATCTGGCTTCAAAATTACAAAGATTAAGTCAAGAATGAAGCTAAGAATGAAGTTTGAAACGTTTTTCAGTCGCATTTGTTTCGTACTTGCATACGATTAGGAGCAGAGTCTTGTTAGAAGATCTATGGCTCATTTTCGAATAGAGGTTTGCTGGTTTGTTGAAAGGTTTGACACTAAAACAAGCATTTCATAAGCTTCCGACAGAATGTTAAAACATTTTTGGGAGTGATTCCGTCATAAGAGTGACTCACAGAGACTGGAGGAAACTCTCAGAATGAGTTAGTACGAATGTCTTTATAAATCTCTTTTTTGAACAATGCTGAGCATTTCTTTCATTAATACAAATAATTTTTCGTAATCAAAGTAAGGCTTTTATCCGATACGAATCCCAAATCACGTTTAACATGATATTTTTACTGATGCTGATTTCTCAAGACATGCGATTTTCTGTTTGTACACCGGATTTTAACGAATTCGAATTTCTATGGCTTTGATGGATTTTTAACGAGAAATTATTCTCATTTTATCCTAAAATTGAAAGTACGATATGCAAAGTTCCGGATAATTAACAAGGTCGGTAACACCTAAATGATCTCGGTATTTGTATTGCCTAATTATTCCAGACTGATTACGACTGCCCGACTTTAGAGCTGACCCCATTTCAGGATGTCAAAAATTTAATGTTTAGATGCAAAGTGCGTTTAACACTAAAGAAGGATAGGAAAGAATTTATACTGCCATAGTGGACCCAAGATTGAATAGAACTTAGAGGTATTTAACGCAAACAAGCCGTTTTGTTATGTCATTAATCTACATTTACTGTACCACTTCTAAAACAAAGACTGCAGACTCGATTCAGAAAAAAATATTTAGACACCTAGACACTAGGTGTTCCGTTCCCAGACGTCCCGTCCTAAGTGACCTTTTAATAAAAGAATTAAATATTTCCTTACATATATTCCGAAATAAAATTCAATGGCTCTCACATCAAGAAATGCCCTTTAGCGCACAGGGCGTCAGCTGCTAGAAAAATTCGTTTCGGGACCTACAATGCCAAATTAAAGCCAGAGCTTCTATTTTGGGTGATGGATAACATTCACCACCCCTGTCAGTGATATCAATATTAGAATTAATAACTGTGACCAAGCAGAGACAAAAAGACCACGAGCGAGCAACATTTACAGATTACAGTTACTCTTTCGTACCCGTTGCTTAGCGTAATGGTAAGTGCGATGGAGTATCACGCGACCTTGAATTTTTCGAGTATAACAAATCCTCCAAGAGTACTGCTTGTCAAGAAAAGTGCATCTCAGCTTGCCTTTCGGAACCAGCAAAAAATTGCAGGTAACCTCTATTCCTGCTTATTACACGAAAAATAAATAAATAAACAGTAAATAGTGAAAAGATCCAGTTACTAGGCCTTGGTTCCCCGAGAGCTTGTCGTGTCAAAATATTTATTTATTTTTATTTATTATTCTGATGGACGAACTATCGCTTGTGTGCGCTGCTCGCGGTAACATTTTTAAGTAGGAGACTTACATATTAGGTCCTCTGTTGGACGAACTCTGCATTGCTGAGTGGTATTTAAAGCCAAAGATAGCAGCCGTTTAAGTGACAGGTCTAGTAGTAGTACGACTACTTTAGTGGGTTGATGGTAGGCATTTAGCAACATTCCTGCATCTAAAACATCATTACATTACGAATCCCAGGTATTTATCTACCAGAGTAAGTTTAAATCAACAAGTTTTAGTGACCACAGAATATTAATTAATAAGAATCACACTTATCCATTTCACAAACAATTTCGGTCACAATAGTTATGGTATCAAAATGGCTCTAATTGGTCTTTCTAAACAGGTACCTACTCTAGACGCCGCCGCCGTTGCTTGCTGCTTCATCCAAGTGTATATTCAGATTCACTGACCTGGCACTGCACCAAAAAAAACTAAGTATTGTACAAGAAGTTATTTTTTTTTTACTATTAAAGCAACTTTCTTCGTAAAAAAGATTTGCTTGATAAGAACAATTTCTTGTAATTGTACAATACTTGTAGTTCTCTTAATACTTGCGTTAAGGGTATTGCCTCTTGCGAGGAATTGATAAACCTTCCAAGAATACAGCATCTCAAGTCTCAACTAGCCGTTCGGAACGGATCACTCTTTGAGCTTTGTCGTAAAATTTATAAAATGTATGTATTTAAATTAATTTAATTATTCATTTAGAATTTGATAGCAACTTGGTAAATATATAAGTTTACTTTCAAGAAGAAAACGCGGTTTTCCCCTTCATCCATCCAATTTGTCATTCCCGTAGCAAGTATTTTGGATTTATTATTGTGATATAAAATTTTAAAAAGTTTTTAAGTCTTCATTCAATTCATAAATTTTGTATAAAACGCCGTAAATCAAAATTATACTAAAGTCCTCTTTGACGTCATTCACTTGTTGTCATTACCGTGATCAGACTATCATAGAAATGACTTATTTCATCGAAATAACTTGGCTACTACTTCTTTATTATTTCATCGAAATTTAGTTCTCTCCTACCTCTTTACTATTGAAATATAAATTTGTAAATTTTGGGGTACAAAATACAAATGTTTTAAAACACTGATTTAAAAGAAAAGTGACACAATAAAAAGATCAGATGATTTATCAAGAAAAAAACTTTGCTTACTAGTTTTTGGGATAAATAAATATTTTTAATAATAAATTAAATTGAATATTTTTTTTTTTGTCATACAATTTCGGGACAATATACTTACAAAAATGTAAGATCCAATTTTTTAAGTAAAAATGTATAAATATTCTCCGTTATTTGTTCTCTTTTATTTTATTATTCAATAGATAACACTTAAACATCACTTGTTTACACTTTGAAGAAAATTCCCATCAAAATTATATCCAATATTATCACTATACTATTTGTTATCCTTTTTATTTATTATATTCTGGTACACAATATGTGAAAAAGGTTTTCAAAAATAACAACAGCAACTACTGTTCAATATTTTTACTGAGAAAGGATTCACATAAAAATTTCCGCAACTAATATCCGATGTTTACCGAATGCCGTTCCGTAATACAATGTGACATGCCATCATGACATTGAATAGAATAAGTCGTGTCGTTATAGAGAGCCGCAAACTCAAAAGCCCCCACCGATAAAAAAGTACAACAAAACAAAATTATAATTCAAATATTATTATTTATCGAAAATTATGCGTCGCGTTCCGTGTCCGTGTCCGTCTCGGTGACTGATATAAACCGCTATGCTATCCTTCATCGACAGAGGTTTTTCGAATAGTGTGTATGAGATTCGAGTGCATTTTTCGAATTGGTTGGTATTTTACTGCTGAGTGACGTTAACTGAAGGAAGAGTTTTAAACGTGCGCGCGTGTTTCTCAATCAATCAGAGGTGTGAGGTTTTCAACCACCAAAACCAACCTACACCACATGGTTGTAAACTACTGAGAAATGTGAATGTCTTATCACATCCATTTGCACTGACTGATAACAACAGGACCGGTCTCGAACTACATGAAAATCCTAAATAAAATATTGAATTGTCGAAGGGTAAATATTTGTAAAGGTATCCACATTCCATAAACGATAGTGCGGTGTGTAGTACATTTTATAACAATTTCGAATTCAATTTATTCACTGCTGGCTGAGTGCTGTTAGTGGGGTTGCGAAGATTTCCCGCCAAAAATGTAGATCATGCGCATAATTCCTTTGGAGACTTTTTTTCTATTTCAAAGTTTTAAAAAGAAAAACATAATCATAAGTAAATTGGAGACTAAAAAATGTATTTATATTTGGAAAGGCATCAGAGGAGCCACAGGACATCGAACTCACTCCACTCAACACTCGTTTGGGGTTGAAGGGCCAAAGCATGCGCATTCCGAGAGACTAATGGCCAATAGCTACACACTTTTGGCACAGGAGTGGTTTTTCCACGCTTCAATAAATACAATGGCTGGTGTTTTTGTTTAGAGGGAATATCCTTGGATAATTACGTATTATGATGATGGGCCCTTCTGCTCGTTGGAAGAAGAGGGAGTTTGTTGAGTTTTCATTTTTTTTTTTTGTTGACTATAATTCTAAGCGAATCGAAATGTTTTATTGTGTTGGGGAGAGTTTATTTTTTTTTTTGCGTTTTCAAGTGATGGGTAGTTTGGGGGGATTAAGGATATTTTTTGTTGGGGGTGTTTTGGTTTAAAATGATGTTTGTGTCAGAATTTGCTTGGGGAAAATGTATCTATAGTTTTTCATAATGGCGAATATCAATAATGGTCTGTTATGTTTTCACTTTCACTATATCCCCCCCATAATAGGGGTAAATACTCGTATACGTAGGTACGTGCAAATAAATCAACAGGTGAACGGACTTTTGTCAGATTTATAGATCCTTTAGTGAGTTTCACTTTCATTTTTATTAGTTAAGACTGTTTGGGTTTTTACGGAGGAAACAAAAAAAAAACTATCGTTGTCGGGTATAAAATGTGTAGGTGTACTGTATAAGTAGTCAATTAGTGATGGTATTGACATTGAGATAGGTTGTTGCTTACTTAAAGACTTTAAAAATCATTTTATAAATGAATTGAAAGTTAAGTCACGTTTAGCGTACCTATTTATCTTGTGAACTGTATACCTAATAGTTTTTTTTGTACTATATCACATTTAGAAAAGATAAGATTTGGAAAAACGAAAAAAAAAGAAATATTAAAAATAAGACAATTTTTTGCAAAATATGTATATTTAGGTAATACCTTCTAGATAGCCGATCATAAAAGTTATTATTATAATAAAAATAAATTCTCTGCTAACTATTAAATATTTTCAACTCTTGCTGATACCATTCTTAAAATGTCTATGTTGAACATAAGCGCTTATGGGCAACTTTTTCCTTTGCGTAAACTGTCACAAAAATGTTGAACAAAAATGCTTAAGTTTCGTTTCAGCAAACGGCTCTTAGAAAAATAGTTCAGTCAACTTAGGGATGTATTGAAAATTCATCTAGTATAGGTGCTTTCAATTAGGCTGAGGATCGCTGAGTACTTTCGAGTACATAAATCGCCCCCATCATGCAAGAAGCATGGATGTACAAATTAAAATGTCCTGACTTTTCTTCTTTCAGTGAATATTGTATTTGGTCACAAATTATGACAGCACTTAGCTTTGAAAACAGACCTTCCCAAGTTTTCAATTTTTCACATTTTCAAGTTAGCCTACCACCCCTAAAAAAGTGGTAAAACGAACATAAATACAAGAACGGGATACGCAATTACCCCTAGTAGTGCTAATGTGACACTAAAGTTAGCAATACCACCCCTCCAAAACTATTAAAACAAGCTTAAATTTGAAAAAAAAAACGTCATTAATTGTCAAAATTTCGTCGTAGATAGATGGCGCTATAAAAAACATAATTGTCGCACCTATATTTTGGAAAGTACGCCCCCCTAAACTGAATAATCTAAAAATTGCGTTTTTGCTATAAATGTTGCCATAACTAATTGTCACTCCATGAACTTTAGCATTTTTGCCCATAAAAAAAAATTGTCGCGCCCTTATTTTAGAAAAAAACACCCATATAGGTGTATTTTAGAAAAAAAAAAAACGCAATAAGAAGAAATTTTGTTATTTATGGTCGTTGTAACACATTTTCAGGGGTGGTAGTGTTAACTTGACCGTCAAGTTAGCGCTTGATGGACCTGAAGATTTCAACTTACAAATGAAATCAAGTTGATGAAATATTTGTTGTGTAAGGTTTAAATACTAGAAAAAAAGTAAAAAATTAATTAATTCTATAAAATTCTTATTAAATCTAACATAAAAAACAAGTTTTTTAGAAAAAATATTAAAGGTTATAACTTATTTTAAGGTTAGATTTGATAATAGTCGTCTATTGTAGTTATAAATGTTATTGGATTTTTGGATTATAAAAACTAAAACAATCACTTTATGCCCGTAAAAAAACATTAAACTAGTAAAAACCATTTAACATTTTTTTTAAATCTATATTTTATAAAGTCGAAAAATACAGATTTTTTACTTAAGAACAAAAGATATTGTGTGACTATTTTTCAATAATAAAGTGATTTTTTTTAATTGAGGTAAACAACAAAACTTATAACTGGTATTATTAAACTACTTGTTCAAAGATATTTTAAAAGAAAACCGCTAAAAAAGACACAAAACAGTAGAATTTGAGCAAGCAGATCTCAGCCAGTTTCAGATATTTTTACTTTTTTGGTCTGGCATCTTAAAATTTAAATTAATTAAAAGTTGCCCAGAATAGAAAATTGTAGACTAGTGCAATTTATTTTGAAGAATAGCTTAATTTTCAATTAAATAAGTTGGCGAAGAAAATTTTGATTTTTGAAATTTTTTAAATGGCTTGCTTTTGAAAAAGTCACGAAATAGCAATAATAATTAGCTAACACATACTTATTGAGTTCTTGGAACGTTATCTTACTTTGATAATTATTCTTAGGTAAAACTTAAAAAGTCCCATCTGTTTTCCTCGACTCTTCCTTTCACCATTTTCATTAAAGCGACACGTACAAATCGAAACAACACAACAGTCTCCGATACATAAAAACTAATCGTAGGAATATGTGCTCCAAGAAGAACCCCAAATAAATTCCCATACAAAAGTATACAGAGCAGCGATGTATACAAAACCGGACAAAGGAAATTGGATATTATCATCCAGAGACAAAAGACTCAATACAAGAGAAAACACCTTCAACAAAAGAGGCAACTATATGGCTGTCAATAGCCGGTCAAACAATACATGATATAACCAAAGTCCAGCCAAACCGATTAATTTCTATTCTCCATCAGTTTTTGGACCCAAAAACCAAACTCCGACCGCCCCCGCTGCCGTTGAAACCACACATTTATTGGGAAAAAGGTTTCATCCTCACGACTCACCATATAATGTCCTTAGGGAAACGGAAAACAATTGAACTTTTCGTTGCTGTCAGTGCAATCCCATAGACACATATGTACGCACTCTTAGATGGGATATATATATGCGCCCGAGTATGTGTGTGGTGGGGGATTTGTTTATGTTTGCATTGGCATTCATTGTTGGCTTTTGGATTTGATAACAGATTCCCACCAGCAACGGAGTATGGCGACATTCGAGAGTTTATAGTTCAAATCCAAAGAACGACCCTTGAATCAATTGACACAAAATGTTTTGAGTGACGTACAAACATCAACGACGACGACGACGACGACCGACCGACGACGGCGATGATGACGATGACGACGAATGAGGACGAGGACGTTCCAGACCAAACTTCACTGACTATCTATGTTTTTTGTAGCCTGAGGTGAGTTTGATTGGAAAGGACGAAGGACCTCTCTGTGTGTCTGTGTGTTGATGATGATGTGCTTGATGCTGTCTTTCGATTTTAATTTCCAATATTATCATCGACACGCACTTGAGAGTGGCGGCATATAGAATGGAATCAATATCCATGGAGTGGCCCTTGAGTGTTATGCTTTGAAACTATTGTCCCAAGCTATAGCAATGGGATCGTGAGCCGTGACACAAAATGTTAGCCAAACAGAAGGGACATTCATTCATTTATTCCGCACAGGACTTAAAAGGACAAAGAAGAGATAAATTTTTACGTCCTTTTGTTTTCCTTGGCCAATTGCAATGACAATAGATGTGGATTTATATTATGTGGGTATGTGCCATACATTATATGAAAGGACTAAAAGGATGTGTGGATAAAGACAAAGATTTAATCACGTCATTGAATAAAAATTGAGTTTTTTTTTTGTCAGAAAAACTACGTGATAAGTTTTTTTGAAAAAAAAATATTTTTTTCTAAAGACCCTCTTTAGGACCTTACTTTTGATAAATTTTGTACTAGAAGATATGTCTCTTGCTCTCCATAAAAGGTCATAGCTCTGTTTGCTTCAAGCACTTTAAAGAATGAGGAAGGTCCAAATAGATCATTTGGACCTCTTTCAGACCTTAATATTGGAACTTGTGATAGTCATGAAAAAGCAAACAAAATAGAGAACTCTGAAGGACTTCAAGATTTACATATTTTCCTTATGCAGCATCTGGACCCCTGTAAAAATAGAGGTCTTAGACTATCCATTAAATTAATTTTTTGTTTCTAGTTCAAAAACTGTAATAGGCTATAGTTTGTTTCTAAAAGACCCTCTAGATGAACCTTTTTGAAACCTCTAAATCGAAAAAAATTGGTTAAAGCAAACAAAATAGGGAACTGTGAAGATTAAGATATTTTCCTTATGCAGTATCTGGACCTCCTACAGTATATCAGTATGCCTATGAGTTTATACAAACAAAGGTCTCAGAAAATCCACTCAATTTTCCTTCGTTTATTGTTCAAAAACTGTGAAAGGCTACAGTTTCTTCCTATAAAATCATGTAAAACTTTTTGAGACCTCTAAATCTGGAAAAGAACACGTTGTTTGGAAGAAGGTTCATTGATTTTTCTTTAATAAGTTCTGAAAAATTGACCTCTAATGACCGTGCCTTAACTCAGTTTAAATGTCCATAAAAGCTGCTAACATGCGGAAAGTCTTAAAACTCGAAGCTAAGGTAATTAAAATCTTTCTCAGTTTTATGAATTTTTCATTTTTAACATTAATTTGTCAACGTGTTTCCCACACAAACATTATGCACAAAGAGAGAGAGAGAGAGAGAGAGAGACAAAGCCGAATTACTTGGATTAATATCGTCTCCCATTCTCTTCATGCAAATGCATATTCAAATTTTTGCACATAACTTTTGAGATTGCATATCATTTTCTATCCCTCTCCCCCTACCCCTGTCCATGTCCACCCACAGACAATTTAATATTCAAAGAGGATTCCCATAACACCTTACCCCCTTAAATTCCTGCCTTGAACTTCATATCTATTTCCACATACATAACACTGAAACAGTAGACTCTATGTCAGCTTTAACCATAGAAGTTTCCTCTGCTATAGAATCCAAAACGACACGACACACACAATGTGTAATAGTATGTTTTTGTTCTATGCTCTCCCGGTCCTGGTTTTGGTTCTGCTGCCCTCCCTCTCTGTCATCCACACACACACACACAATAGAAAATGTCAAAACCCCATTAAACGTTTTCTCGGTTAGCTGGATGCCTTTGCTGGCTGCTGCCGCTTCTGTTATCAGAATAACACACGATAGTCGTTTGTTTTCGAATAATGGACATTATGCGCCATTATTTTGGTCTCATCCTTTTTTTACGACACTGGGGTTGCAGGCCCGCAATTATAACGGCATTTAGAGAAAACAAAATCCCCCGTTTTGTATGGCCGCCCTCGTATTAGAGAGCAAATTTAGAGCCAATTGAAAGAGCCTTTGTGGCCGGAAAATGTCACCATGCCACCGAATGTTCGCTATTCAGCATCAGCTCACCACCACCGCACCGCATTGCGCCCTTGTTGGCAGTCAGAACACACAAAAGTGCACTCACTAAAGGAATTAAGTTGATTTGTTGAGGTCGAAAATGGGTTTTTGTGCTTTGCTTTCTTAGTACAAAAAAAATAAGGACTTTAACAAACTGGGATGGGGTGGGATGGGTATGGGTTTGGTGCTATTTGGATCGGAATTGGGTTCGGAATGTGAATAGTATATAAATGGCTGGCTGCCAATGGGGATTTTGTTCTAACGCTAGTATATTTTCTTTTTTTTTTATTTAATTTGTTTTTATACTTTTTTTTTTATATATTTTTCTCTTCTTTTTTTTTTTTTGATGCCTTATCAGTTGAGTAATAAAAGGAATTTGGGAATAATAGGAATAAAAATCCGCTTTTATGATGACAACGCGAAAGGATTTTATTGTGGTGAGTGATGATGCTGGTTAGGTAGTGGGGGTAGCTGTGATGGGGATGACAGACAATTTACAATTAAGCTTTATAAACTTAATATTTGTATTCTTAGTATTTGTTTTGTTATGTTATTAAAAAATGGTTCTAGAATACTAGTAGTTTGGCGGAACAGGTAGGAGTTTCAGATTTTGTAAAAATTGTTTGAAGAGAAAAAAAAACCATTTTTTATCGTTTTTCTAAACATATAAAATTTCAGCCTCAGTCCTCAACAAATACGGGGATCTTTGGGACAGGCAACATCCGAAGAAATGTAGGTATACTAAGATCTACGTTATGAAGGATGGGTGTCGAAAATCGTGTTTTTTACGATTTCTATCAAAAATCGATCAGATGATGTTCAGATCATTTTTCTTATAATCTCAAAAATATTGGGAAAAAAGCCAAAAACAATTTTGTTTTGTTTTTTATTTTTATCTTTTTCAAAAATAGTTAGATTCTGATAAAACTTAATTCTAAAGTAAATTGCTATATTTTTCACTCATACAATTTTTTTCAGCTAAATATAAATTTTTGTATTTGACAAATATAGCCTAATTTTCAAACAAAAAAGTTGACAACAAAATTTTTGATTTTTCAAAATTTTGAGATCAAATCATTTTGGTTAAATCCACATTTTCTTTTAAATTATCGACCTTATTACCGATGTCGTTTGTACTAAAACGACGGGAAAACTAAACGCTCTGGAAGCGACAATTGGTGTTTTAGTACAAATTTAACTTCTGCATTCTCTTTGTTTTTCACTTGTCTTCCCATCTTGCTGTGAGTCGATTGGGCTGAAATTTTAAGGACTTATTTCAAATAGCATAAAATACCACCTGAAACCAGATTTGGTTTTATTTAGCAATGTAATCACATTTTAAACCGTTATTTTGAAAAAATCACTATAAATTTTAACGCTTAAATTGGACTAAATAGAGTTCAGAGTCCAGAATTCAAAGTTGATTTCACTTTTAAATTTCATCATAATAAATTCATTAAATTGGTTTAAACAGATGAAATGCACTTCATTCAAATTCTATTAATAGTTTTGTAATTAAGTGTTTACCAGTACAGAAACTCGACGTTAAATGTACCGAAAACGGGTTTGTCAAAAGGTATAGTTTGGTTTGAAGGAGATTTTCGTTGCAGACCAGTGTAATTAAAGTGAACTTGCAGCTCTCAAATTTTTCCAAATTTTTCTAAAAGTAAAAATCATTTTTCTATAAGGCATCCTTTAAAGAAAATTCATAAAAAATTGTACAGTATCTAGATTTTGATTATTTTGACTCGAATAAAAATTAATTTGTTTTGTGATCATAATATAATCATTTTATTTAGTAATCTCCTTGTTGGCATTGTGGAGCTGAATCCTTTTTGCACTCGTATTGATCAACTAAGTGGAAAGCTAAAGTAAAAAAAAAAAAATAATATTAAAATCACTCATAACTCAGTAAAATATGTTATTAAATCCTTACCTCTTTGTGGATTAAGGCAGTTGTATTTTTGGAGGGCACATTGATTTCTCATTAGCAAATAACACTGTCCATTGTAAACACAAGTCGCAAGCTGATCCTGGCTGCAATCGTAATCACATTGATTATGACCCATGATAGAAATTATTGAGGCTAAAACAGAACAATACTATTTTGTATTCAAACAAGAATAATTTCTAAGATTTAAATTTAAAATTTACCAGCAAAAAGAAATACAACAACGAAGAATTTCATTTTCTCTAAAAACTGTTTTCAAAAGGACTGTAGAGTATTGACTGTAGTGTTGATGAAAGATTGTGAGGGTTCTCTGTCTGTAAGGTCCTTTTATATTAAGGTTTCATCTTCTTTTCCTCTGTGATGGAAGAAGTTGGAAGGAATTTAAAAATAAGTAGTTTGAGGTAAGGAACCAGTTCTGCATAAAATGCGTAAATCAAAATTAAAATAAAGAATAATTAACTGAATCACAATCAAAACACACAAATGTGTATTTTATGTTTATTTTAGGAACAGCAAACTGAGCCTTACATCATGAAATGTTTATATTTTTAGAACAATCCCAAAATAACAAAAAAAAAAATACTGTTATCCTGTTATGCAATTTGTTCATTCCTTTTTATTAAATTTCGTTTAGTGGAGCAAAATTTAATACACATTTTTGTATAAAAACTGAATGTTTTTTATCCATCATCACAAATTCGCTTTATTGTTTGAACCAACAACAAATAAAAATTTATATTTCTTTATTCACAAGATGAAGTTCTTTGCTGTTATTGTACTTTTTGCTGGTGAGTTTTATTTGAAAATTCTTTTAAAACATAGTAACATCATGAATTGTTTTTAGCTATTATTTGTGCCGTTGCTGCTGCAAATCTCGCCCCATCTCAACCAATTCATTGCGACTATAAATGCACCAAGCTAGATCTGCCAACATGTGCCTACAATGGTCGGTGTTACCTGCAAATGACAGGACCATGCGCTCTTCAAAAATACAATTGCTTGAACCCACAGAGAGGTAAAACCTTCAATAACATTTTAAAAAAATGTAAATTTTTTATTTTTTATTTTAAATATTTTTTTAGCTTTCCAACAAGTTGATCAATACAAGTGCAAAGAGGATTCAGCACCACAGTGCCAAATTGGAGATTATTAAATTGTACTCGTATAGTTGGGAAAAATTAAAGACTGAATAAAAAAATGTCGATAAATCATAGTTTTTCTAACTTAATTTTGTTTTTGATAATTAGTGAGCTATAAGTCCATATTAAATAGACATAAAAAGATGCAAACCCAGAAATAATAAGCATAGAGCTGAAACATCGATAGAAGTAAAATGACAAAAGTCTCCAAAACTTCCATGTATGCATAAAGTTAGTCAAAGTTAAATGTCAAAAATGTTGGTTTTTCGTATTTAACTTTGAAACGGGAGAAGCTATCAGACTTGTAGGTTGTGTAGTTCTCTGAAAACATGTTATGCCTTTCTTTTTACGAGCAAACGTTTAGAATATATAGTGATATTAAAATGTGGCAAATGTCGAAAATAACGTTTTTTTGGCATATTACTCTTAAAAGGTGATAAATATTAAAAAGTTGTCAGGGTAAAATTTTTAGATTATGTGCTCTTCTATATAAGAAAAAATCTATTTTTTTTAAAACCTGTCATTTATAAAAAATAAAAAAAAAATTAATTTGATGAAAACCCAAAAATTGCTTACTTATTTAACTCGTAAAATCTGAGATTTTAAAAATATGAATTTGGATTACACTCTATAGACTATATAGTCTTAGAGCCTACAGCAAATTTTGGGAGTGGAGGTGTAACCAAAATTAGCGTATGCAGTTTTATAGGTATATGCTACGCGTCCTAATTTCTGGCAGGTTTATTTTTCAGCGTTCTGTGGTTTTCGGAGGGTTGAAAAAGGCGATATATCCAAGTGTTCTGATAAAGACAAATCACCTTCAATTGAAATTTTTAATATTTAAATTGATGTTCGGTCATTTTTCCTATGCCTGGAGACCTCAATCGTGATGATCTGATTATTAGAATTAAATAAATAAGCTTTTAAAGCCACACATATCAGGTATTTTTTTGGAGAGTTTTCAGATTAGAAAAACAAACAAAAAACAAAACAGAAATGTCTCCAAAAATGGTTCACTTAAATAGCATATATCTTGAGTCATATTAATCGGATCGTCAAGATTGAGATCTCCAGACTTAGGAAAAAATATTGGATATATCGCCTTTTTCAACCCTCCGAAAACCACAGAACACTGAAAAATAAACCTGCCAGACTTTTGAATTTGAAATTAGGTATACCTATAAAACTGCATACGCAGATTGTGGTTAAACCTCCACTCCCAAAATTTGCTGTAGGCTCTTAGACTATATAGTCTATAGAGTGTAATCAAAATTCATATTTTTAAAATCTAAGGTTTTACGAGTTAAGTACGATAACTCGCAATTTTTGGGTTTTGACCAAACTAAATTTTTTAATTTTTTTTAAATAACAGGTTTAAAAAATAAACATTTTTTCTTATATAGAAGAGCACATAATCTAAAACTTTTACCATGACAATTTTCAATATTTATCAACTTTTAAGAGTAATATGCCAAAAATCGTTATTTTCGACACATTTTAATATCGCGATATCTTCTAAACGTTTGTTTGTAAAAAGAAAGGCATAACTTTTCAGAGAACTACAAAGTCTCACATACACTTTTTTTGATAGCTTCTCCCGTTTCAAAGTTAAATACGAAAAACCAATATTTTTGACATTTAACTTTGAATAACTTTTTATGCATACATGGATCTTTTGGAGACTTTTGTCATTTTACTTCTATCGATGTTTCAGCTCTATGCTAATTATTTTTGTCTTTTTATCTGGACTAATAGCCCGTTATCAGAAAAAAAGGATATTAATTAAAAAAAAAAATATGTTAGAAAAACTATTATTTATCAGCATTTTTTTATTCAGTCTTTAATTTTTCCCAACTACACGAGTACAATTTAATAATCTCCAATTTGGCACTGTGGTGCTGAATCCTCTTTGCACTTGTATTGATCAACTTGTTGGAAAGCTAAACAAATATTTAAAATAAAAAATAAAAAATGTACATTTATTTAAAATGTTATTGAAGGTTTTACCTCTCTGTGGGTTCAAGCAATTGTATTTTTGAAGAGCGCATGGTCCTGTCATTTGCAGGTAACACCGACCATTGTAGGCACATGTTGGCAGATCTAGCTTGGTGCATTTATAGTCGCAATGAATTGGTTGAGATGGGGCAAGATTTGCAGCAGCAACGGCACAAATAATAGCTAAAAACAATTTATGATGTTACTATGTTTTAAAAGAATTTTCAAATAAAACTCACCAGCAAAAAGTACAATAACAGCAAAGAACTTCATCTTGTGAAATAAGAAATATATTTGTTATATTTGTTGTTGGTTCAAACGATAAAGCGAGTTTGTGATGATGGGTAAGAATACATCCAGTTTTTATACAAAAATGTGAATTTAATTTCGCATTTTGTTCCACAAAACGAAATTAAATACAAAAGGAAAGGACAGAATTAACTGAATTACATTTTTTTTATATTTGAACTAAGTTCTTAAAATATAAAAAATATGTTAAAAATAAATTCATGTGGAAAGGATCAATTTGCTGCTTGTTAAAATAACGGAAGTACATATTTGTTGTTTGTCTTGATTACGATTTATTATTTATTTGAAATTTTGATTGTAAAATTTAATGCAGAACTGGTTTCTTAACCCATGCCCGCCGGCTACCTATTTTTAACTTCCTTTTGACTCTGTATAGAAAATCGAAAGAAAATTCGAATATAAAAGGACCTTGCAAATAAGAAGATCACAACAAACATCTAACACGACTTCGAGTGCACAGTTATAATCAGAAAACAAATTTAAAATGAAATTCTTCGCTGTTGTGTTTCTTATTGTTGGTAAAGTTAACATTTGAATAAAATTATTATTATTTTTTTACTAAACCATCATTATTGTATCTTTTTAGCCTCAATAATTGCTGCCACTGTGGGTCTACAACAATGTGATTACGATTGTAATAGCCAGGATCAGCTTGCGACTTGTGTGTACAATGGACAGTGCTACTTGCTAATGAAAAATCAATGTGCCCTCCAAAAATACAATTGTCTTAATCCACAAAGAGGTAAAAGTTTTCCTTTGTATTATATTTTCAAATCAAAAATTAATTTTAATTTATGCATTGAAATTATTAGCTTTCCAACAAGTTGATCTTTATGAGTGCAAAAAGGATTCAGCTCCACAATGCCAGCAAGGAGATTATTAAATATATAAAAATATGATGCCGAAATAGACAAGTTATTCGAGTCAAATTATGTATTAAAATGACAAAACCACGGAACTGTATTGATTTGAGCACTGATGCTTTTGAAAATTGTCCTATGAATAAAAATTGCCATACTTTTGAAATATAGTTTTGTTTTAATTGATTAGTTTATTTCTTAATTTCTGTAGGAAAGCAAATAAGTTTACAGAAAAAAAATGCACGAATGCATCCCAAGTGCTTGCTTGAAAGCTTAAGTTGCTTTGATTGTTAAAACTTTCTATTAAAAGTTTTGTAAAATTAAAAAAAAAAATAAAATGACCTAAAAAGTATGCCATTTCCGTTTTCTTATATAGGTTAACAAATTTTGAAACTATTTAAAAAAAAAAAAATTGGCAGGTAGTAAGGTAGGTATGCTATATATTTAAACTATTTCAAACAAACATCTAAAAACAATAATTCATCAACCTGTTTTCGTAAATTTGGAATGATTTTTGAAAAGAATGAATTCAAAGAATTTTTTAATGAATGAAAGATCTTAAAGCAACTAAATAGCTTCTGTGTATAGAAAACCGTACTATTATAGCAACTTTACACCGAAGACTATAAAACATAAATCATAATCGGAATTTCTTCACTGAAAACTCATAGTTTCATTCTCCGGAATGCACCATGAATCAACAACTTTTTTTATCTGCGGATGTCCCACTCTCCATTCATCATTTCTCATCATAATGCACTTTGTTGTTGCAAGCATCATTACATCTTCAAGACTATCAGCTCCCAACAGGTCGCAGCACCACAGCAGTGACATTAAACTAACCAACCGAATTTGATGCTACAAACTGAAAATAAGCTTACGTTCCACAAAATATCAACATTTGCAAACAAAAAATGAACAACTTCGATGGAGATGGCTGTATGCTGCCATCGACGTTGTCGCTGCTTTGGGGAAACCGATCAAACTTTTGTCAATCAGTCGTGTTTTTATTGCTGTGTCGTTAAAAGCCTTGTCCATTGCGCAATCTTGTGTATTTTGATTTTAAATCGGTTTTGTTGTGATATTGAAATACAAGAAATACACAAAATATTTACCACCCACACAATGTGTTGCCAATTTTGACTTAAAGTTAATATTTTTTATTGAAAAAATCACTTGAAAACATCAAAAAAAACTTCCAAAATAAAACCTATAATCTATCTTGTGGATCTATTTGTCAAAAAAAAAACTCAGTTTGGTACGTAATTATTGTTTCGGAAAGGGAAACCAGTAATCAAAAAGCTTTTTTTTCGTTCATGGAAAACAAGTTGAACTTTTGCTGAGTGTATAATGACACAAGTTTTGTAGTTTTTTTTTTTCTGTTGTTTGTGTTTGAAAGAAAAGATCGAATTTTATATAAAAAAAAAAAACACAAGTGGGTCGAAAGCGGGTGGTGGGGTATTGGGCGGCTGAGTAGAGTGGTGCTGATTGTGAGATGTTGGAATGTGATGATGAAGTGTGAATCAACGATCAGAATCGGCAATACAAAACAAAACGAATGAAAACAAAAAAAAAATTGAAACAAAAGTTGTTGAATAAAAATGAAAAGAAACAAAATGAAAACAAAGCCCCCATTCCGTGCAAGTGTACTTGTACCATTTTAACTTGTTGTCAGCTTTTTTGTCTTTTTGTTTTCAGTTTGAAATTTATTCATGTATCTTGTTGTGCATTAATTATGTATCTAAGAGCTTGCTGCTTTTATTATTGACACAACGTGTATATAATATCTATTTGCAGTCGAATTGATAATATAATTTGTGTGCTTTATTTGTGCATTTAATCATGGCCGGCTTAGCGCCTGTCACTAAATGACACCATTCCTAATAAACGTCTCCAGTGATTTTGTTGTGGAAGCGGGTAATGATCTCTCATCAGTGATTTGAAAATTCTGTTGAAAAAAGATAAAAAAATCATTGTAATTTTTGCTCTTTAATTTAAAAATATTTTCATTTCTTTTTTTTTTTTCAAAAACCATTATTGAAGGTTTTTTGAAAATGATCTAAAAAGTATATTTTCTTTTTTTTTCTTTTTTATAAAAATCAATTTATCGGAGAAATAAAGAAAAAAGCGCTCTTCATTGGAAAATTTAATACACGCAAGAAGATATTTAAGTAATTTACATTTCTTTCTATGCATTTCGTTTTTGAAAATAACATGTTTAAAAAAATTGAATATAAAACGTCTTAACATGTCTATTTTGATAGTTTTGTTTCCGAGATCATTCCAAATCAGTTCCAAACAAATTTTATTCATTGACGAACAATTAAAAGAGGAAATATAACTCAGCGTCATCACTTCCCTCGACGACTCTAATCCATTGGAGCTTTTAAATATTAATTATATTCAGTAATGACAAAAAAAAAATAGGAATTTAGGTGAGTGTATCGAAGATTTAATTAGCATGCAAATCAGAACAGAAATTGTCAAGAACTCTTACTTGAAGAAACTGTTACGCCAATTGCATGACATCACTATCCGATCAGACTGGCATACATAATGAGGTGCTGATGTCAATCGACATTTAATTCTTTGTAAAGTACCGAAAATGTGTAATTAACTCTTGTTCAAATATTTTTTTTACTATCAAAAGAAAAATGTAGATGGTCGCCAATGTCATTTAGAGTTTATTTTAATTTTTGTGGATTTTTTGAAATACTTCAAATTATTAATTTTTAATCAGTTTTATAAAATTCTTCTAGCAACTTTATTTCTTAAACTATAAAAGGTCATTGTAACAATTTTGTTGTAGAAAGTCACGCAATTTCACCCACCAACTTCTGTTATAATTAAAGTGATGAACTTCCATCACATTTAAACAATTAAGTTTATATTTTATTGCCTCAGGTGCAAAATTTTGTTAAACTTGTTTTTTTTTTTTTCTTCTTCTTGTTTTGTTTTTGTTTATCGAAGTAAGGTGAGTGAATAGCTTTAGAAAAAAATTAAATGAAATCATCTCAAATAAAAGCGTGAGCAACTATTTAAGTTGATGGGAATAATTCAACATTGTTTTCGAAAGCAACTGACAACATTTTCTCGAGCATTGTAATATTATGAAATTTGTCATCACACTCATCGGATTGTTATTATTTGAGAAACTTTGAATGTTAAAGGCACTGTAAATTGAAGTTGACAGGTTTTGCTTTTACAAGTGGTCTTAAAATTATAAATTCTAAGTAAAAAAAAAAAAAACGAGTTGACTTAATTTAAATACAATGCACGACTCAGTATCATAAGAACCACCATATATAAAAAAAACAACGGACTAAAATTGAAATTATTGTGATATAACGACTTTTAAAATATGATAAAAATTATCATTTATGTAAAAGCATGTGTCACTTGATTACGAAAAACCAAATGCAAAATGAAAGAAGGATACATTTTTATATTTACTAATACCGCCGAGTAGTCAAAATTTTACCGTGAAATGAAAAAAAAACGGTGTGTTTTCTCATGTAAATGCGCCCAGAAGTTAAACTTCCTATCATTATTTATTTTTGAATAGTTTTTTTTTATATGTAAAATTATTTAAGAAATGTAGTGAAAAGTTCTATAAGGGAAATTTTTTTCAAAGAAGCATAATGTGTTTTTTTGTGAAATGAATTCAAATATTTCATATAATTAATAATTGTTGACATTGTAGGTGTAGTTATAAAAATTTTAAATTATTTAAGTAGACATAGTTGGATGTTATAAATGGTACAATTGGTCAAAGGAGCATAAAATGTGAATTTTGTTCGGTTTTTTTTTTTGAAATATATATCATTTACAGTCCTTGTTTTTAATTTAATCAATAAACTTTGTATGGCATTGTTTAAGAGAACAGATAAATCTTGAAATTGAGCTACAAATATGTACAACATTATCAAATTTTTCATAAAATTTTGTAATTTTAACGCATTCATTAAAAACATTTATTATATTTTCACATTAGTAATCCAACATTTTTGCTAATGGAATCTGTTCAATTTATTAAAATCCTGCAAACTAAAATATCCAATGAAATCAACTTTTTTGTGTTTTTAATTTTTCTCTCTAAAATCTATAATTACGCATTTATATGTCCAAAAATGTATTAGGCCTGTCAAAAACACTTGTACCAACAATATTAGCCGCGTTTTATTCAACACTGAGAAGATACTCAGTGTTTCATTTTATTCGCAAAACAAAAACAAAAAAAATGCTGATTATGTAGTTAAATTTGTTTTTGTTTTGTGAATAAAATAAAACACTGAGTAACTACTCAGTTTTGAATAAAACACGGCTACTGTAGTACATTATTTTATGAAATTTAAAAATATTTCATACCATTTTGTAAAAAGAAAAAGAAAACAAAAATTGATTTTGCCTTCCATTATCTTTTTCTCATTATTTCTATTGTGTAAATATATAAAAATAAATATGTTGTAGCTTTATATTTCAGCTTGAGTAAAAAGTGATTCAGCGCCGCGTAAAAAAACTCTTTTTTACTGTTATCTTGGCTCACAGACTACAGAAAATTGTGAAATTTTGTACAAAAATGTATTTACCTAATGTTTTAATGGCTTTGTAAAGTATAAAGTTTAAAAATGTAATGTACCGTTGAAAACTATCTTAGATTTAAGATGTTTCATTTATACAAAAATTAAAAGTTTTTTAGTGCGAAAACCATACATATTTTTCTTATTGCTAAATTCCGATATCATAATGTTATTTTTTTTTTCTAAAATTTCAGACAGCATATCAGTAACCCTGAAACGGAATCTCAATTAATATAAAAGAAATATGGAAACGGATAACGTGGTAATACGATTAGTGCCAGAAAAAAAAGGTCTCATTTTAAAACACTCCGAATATGAGGTAAAGCTTTTCTAACGCCGCCTGTTGAACAAACAAACAAAATACATTTATTATTCAACAAATCTAAATTAATATTAATTTTTGCAAAATTTATATTTCAGATAAGTACGCGAAAATACAAAACCACAGTTGTTCGCCGATACAATGATTTTGTTACTCTCCACAGCCTGTTGGTTTCACGTTTTCCTTATCGGTAAGTGAAATAAAAAAAGAAGCTTTTTTTTGATTTGAATGTGTTGGAACAATAATATTGTTTATCAACAATTGAATAATATTTATAGAATGCTGCCACGCTTGCCCCCTAAACAATTGATGCTCGATTCATTTCTCGAAGAACGCCGACGAGGTCTTCAGCGATATTTACAGATAGTGTGTCAGCATCCATTACTAAATTCTGGACCAATGCTTGAGACATTTCTTACAGATAAGTCGAATGAACACATTGAACATCTGAGAGCGGTATTCTCAAAGGAACTTGATGAATACTCGGCGCTCAGCGAAAATGAGGTCAGTTGTGTGATACAATATATATTACGTATAGTTGTTGATAATGACGATAGGCATTTTAAACAGTAGAGCTTTTATGAGATAGATGAGAAAAAAATTGTTTTTTTTTTTTTGTAATCAAGTAATATAAGAAAAATATTGATGTTCGTAAACATTTTAAGCAACATTTGAGATTCTGAATTGTTTTTTTTTTCTCTTTATTGCTTCAAATATGTTAAAAGATTATTCTTTTTTTTTGTCCAGAAAGCATAAATTTTTATTTTAGTAATATCATAGTGGATACCAAATATTTTTTGAATATCATTCTTCGTGCAACAATTTTGAAAAAGACTCATATTTTTTTCGAAAAACGAAACACTATAACTGAAAACTAACAAAATAGAAATAGAAAGAAATAATTTACTATATCTCATTTCTTAGACATTTACTGATCTACATTATGAGAATTTGAATAATGTTTATAAACATCACTCATAACATCAAAACATTTTTGTAAATTTTTGTTTAAATGTATCTAAGCCTATTTTGTTGCAAAGATTCATATGAAATAGCACTAATGTAACAAACATTAGTAAAGATTCATATGAAATAGCACTAATGTAACAAACATTAGTAGGAATTTGATACTGTGATGGTAATAGTGCTCAGAAATCCTTCTAGTTGTTGCGAGACAAAATAAAAGACTTTTAGCTTCTACTCTTAAAGCACCGCAAAATGTTTATAAATAAAAATATTCGCAACATTTTCAAAAATAAGTATCATTTCTTTTAAAATATTTAAATGCAAAATTACTTCTGTAGACATGTCCCTCATTACTTTAGTGATTTTTTTCAGGATCTACCTTTGGAGGACCAAGGAAGACTTGCAGCCAGTAGAGAGAATATGCGAATAATGCTTAATTCTGTGATACGACTGAAACGTTTGCTTGAGCAACATTCCCAACGATTACAAAATCAAGCCGTTGATTTTAGTGAAATGTCAAATATTTTGAAAAATATAGGTGAGTCCAATTCTAATTCTGTTTAATGTATCTAAACATTTTGTCTTTTTTTTTAAATATTTCAGATGCTTCAAATTGCTTTAAAAATCAATCATTTACCTCTTTACAATCGAGTCTCAATTCAACAGTTACAACAACAACAAAAAGTTCCGCAACACTAAGTTATGCAATAACAGAGAAAATTAATTTACTGTTGGATATTTTAACTGCTCATAGGTAAGTTATTAAATATAGAAAAACTTCAGTTTTATTGAAATGATTTATTTATAAGTACCTACCTCTTGCCAACAAGTTGCAATTTGTATGAATAAAAGTCTTAGGATGCCAAAAAATGCTTGGACATTTGCTAATTTGCTGCAACAACTTAATAATGTCTTGATTTATTTGTATCTCTAGTAAACTTTCAGCAACAGTATTTAATTATTAAACTTTTAACAATTTGTTGCAGCAACTTTCTGGTTGCTCTAGTTTTATTCCAAGTTAGTAAAATCTACTTGAAAAAACACTTGGGAGTGAAAAGTAGCCTTGCCGCAGTCTTTATTTTATTTCTTTAAAGAATCCATTCATACAAGAGAAAGTTCACTGTGGCGTATACGTACTTTTTTCAAAAATGGAAAATGTTTCTTCTATAGTTTTTTGTATTAGCACATGAACTTATCATATTGTATTTAATTTTATTTCTAGTGACCTTTGTGATCGAGTTGAAAGAGGAATTGTTTCCGATCACCAGAGGGCGCTCTCAAAAATGCTTACGATAAATAAACAAAAAATCAAAGGTGTGATACGTGGAAGTGCTGTAAGTAAATAATTTTTTGTTAATATTTTTCGTATTAGTAATTTTTCTCTTTTTAATAGCCTGAGGATGTTCAAGCTCTTCATCAACAAGAAGTCGCCCAAAATGGTGTGGTTGGCACGCTTGGAAGAAAAAGTGCATTTAGTTTGCGATGTGTATTGCAAGAAACTTCACTCGCTAATAAATATCTACAGATATTACCCTCCGTACTTTTAGCATTCTCATATGAGCAACAAGTTTTAAATTCAGAAACAGCAAAAGCTTGGGAAACTGTGATGACAAATGAGTGCAATCAATTAAATCAATAAAATTGACAAAAAAAAGAAGAGAACAACTTTTTTTTTAAATGCAATAAGACAAATTAAAGAGTAAATATAACTATTTTGTAATTGTTTTTAAAATGAATATTTTTTGTATAATAAATAAATTGTTTATGTTGATCAGTAAAAAATATCGTTTAACTCAGAAGAATTCTACAGAAATCTAGGCTGGTTATTTTTGCAAACCAATGGTTCTTATTTTTCTAAAATATGTATTTTAGATATTGGTTCTAATTTAAACTCACAAGCAGTTGATTTACTAATATTCGAAAAAGTGCCGAATAACGAGTTGTGTATAGTTGAAGAAAAAGGAAATGCTTTTTTATGTAACAATTTTATATAAATTAATTAAATTACTCTATGCTTTTTTGTCTAGTCCTTTGATATAAATTACTTAAATTATTTTATAACTTTTAGTGCGTGATAAAAGCGTATTTTTGGTTTTTTAAACTTCATATTTTATTGCTCAGTAAAAACACTTTAAAACGGAGATTATCTACTTAGTAAAGTAACCTGCAACATTTTCCTGAATTTTGATGAAAGCACATTACAAACAAATAGCAAATCGTTTTTATATTTAATTAAAACTTAAAATAAATATTTACTTTTCATCAAAACTAAACAAACAAGAAACTAAATAAACTGTAACGGTAGATAACTTTGTGAGGAGCACACATACCAACTCTATTGTGTAGAATAATGATCCATGACCAATTATTGACCATTGAGGAATTTTGCTGTGGGCCCGAATATTATTAATGGCTTCGATGTTTAAGACGATGCCCTGCGAGGTGATGCCTTCCTACGACCTCTGTAATACTTTACTTGAAGCAATTATGCGCAACACAGAAGTCATTACCAGGAAGACAATTATTCATTCTCTCACAATGTTTTTTTTTAATACTAGCCGTGTAACCGTGTCATTTTATGCACAAAACAAAAAAAAAACAAATTAGACTATTCAGCTTTTGTTTGTTTTTGTTTTGCGAATGAAAGTTAAAAGAAGTAGAGTTTAGTCGTAATTGGTGCTGTTTGTTCTTATACTTCAGAATCAGCTTCAGTGTGAATAACCACAAATGCATCGCAAATTTTCAGTATTTACATTTACTGTCAAGCAGAGCTGTTAAACACTGCAGTCTTTTGGTAATGCAGTCAATTCAGTCGCAGTTAATTGACTTTAATTTTATCTGCAAGTTAGTACTGCTTCTAAGTACTTTAATCGCATAATAAGCTTTTAGCTGCAGGAACTAATATACTGACTGTTAAGTTAATGAAAGCAGTTATTTAACTAAAAATTAATTAACTGCAGTTCTTTTTGACTGGTTTTAGTCTTCTAGTCAGTTTGTATTCTTTTAACTTGAAGTAACTTTCAGATCTCTTTATTCTTACAAGAAAGTATCATGGAAATGTGGCAGTACGCCTGACTAAAATTTTAAACACAGCAGTACAAAAATATTCTACTGCCTAGAAGACTAAAATCAGTCAAAAAGCACTGTAATTAACTTCTAGTCAATAAACTGCTTTGATTAACATTTCAGTCAGTATTTTAGTAATGACTGCTTACTGTAGTTTTACAGTCAAAGTACTTTTGTAAGTTAAAAGACTTAAACAAATTAGTCTTCTTAGTCAATTAACTGCAGTACTGAATAGAATGCAGTTCTTACAACTCTGCTGTCAATACGTCCCAATAAATCAACACACCATTAAGTAATCCTACCTCGGGGATGAAAGTTTTTCGATAAAAATGAATAACTTTAAGGCTTAGCACAAACATAATGGAATTGACGGAGAAAGGAGATAAGAGGATTGGCACCCTCGAAACAGTTTTAACTCTAGCTATGTTGGTGGTAGTACCTTCAAGTTATTGTTGATTCGTTAGAATTCGTTAGAAAAAAAACATATTTGTTTTATTTAATTTTTAAACATTTTATTGTTTCAACGTTTATTGTTTTAACAAGACATATGTCAATTTATTAAGTTTAATGTTTATGCTCATGTGTATGTTCTGCATGTGCTGAATGATCATGATTTGCATGTTCTTCATGCTCTACATGTTCTGGACACAAAGGCAACGGTTTGTCAGCAGATTTCTTGTCCTCGCTCTCTTTTTCAAATTGCTTTTCTGGATGATTCACGCAATTGTACATTTCCAATTCACATTCATTTACAAATTCTTTCCGGCATGTTCCATTATGGGTGCTCAAAGGTTTATCCAAAGCCTTCTCGCCCTCACAATGATAATCACATGAGGTACCTTCATGACCCTCTTTGTGATGAGGAACTGCCAAAGTAACGGCTGCGAAAGCTAAAATTATAAAAGTTTAAGTTATAAAATTTTGAGTTCAACAATAACAAAAAATATTAAACTTACCAGCAACAACAACAAGTACAGCAATGAGTTTCATAATTTTTTTAGTTTGTAACAAAATGTATTTCAAATTCGAACTGATGACTTTTTTGATCCCGCAACTTGTTTATATACAAAATCAACCTCGAGATTGTAAGCGAACTAATTTTTTTTTTCAATCAGGTGAACTACAATTTCTATATATGAACACACATATGAATGTAAGTGTAAATGTGTTACGGGATAAACCCAATCTTGTTTTAGTTTTCTCACACGCCAGAGTCATCGTCACTTAAATGTCGTGTGATCCATGTTACAGTGGGCTATTTTAGCTAAGAATATAACAAAAATATCAATTCAAAAAAAAATTAAAATTATTTCTAGAACTTTACTACACACATTCTTAAAATAAGTCTAAGATGTTGATACATGCTTGGAATAGTTATACGTTAAGATCCCCAAGGTCACAAAAACTGTTTCAAAATCCGCTATTATACCTTCCCTTTATTTAGTTTCTCTTGAAAACTAAAATTTTTTAGCTCCAAAAGAATAAATTTACGAACTTACAATTGACTTAAAAAAATTATATTTTATGCTCCCAAAACTAAACGTCCCCCTCATTTTTTATTTTTTTTATTATAGTTCTTTTAGAAATTGGGTGCAGAAACGCTTTTTAAACTGCATATTTTGGTTGCATAAAAATACTAGAGTTTTGTGTGGACTGCCATACAGTTCTTATTGAGAAGCAAAGTTTTACTCAAAATTTTGATTTTTTCAAGTTTGTATGGCTAACAAGCCTACTGTGTAGTGTAATTCATTGGAGCATTAAAATAATCGCTTACTTCCCTGTGCACAGCCACAATAACACCGGTGGATCCCAAGATATATTTTGTATTCTTATTATATGCGGGGCCTGATGGAGGCATATTCTTGCTTGATTGCATATAAATGTGCATATTTCATTGGAACTCGCACAAAACAGGTCTAATTTCATTTGAACTTTTAATTTATTGCTAATTTTAACAAATTAAATCTTAAATTAAAAACATTATCAGATGATATTGCTTATGTAACAAATGAGAATTAATAATAATTATTGTGGTGGTAGTTTTGATGCTGGCTAGTGCAACTCGGGTCTCCAATAAATGCAACAAAGTCATTTAAACGAGGCGTAGTAGTTGGGAACGATTGTTAACATGCCTCCTGTTTCTTGGAAGAGATCACTCGTTATTCGAATAATAGATTGTGTATGAAATTTTTAGGATTAAAAAATGATTGTTAAAAAATAAGTTTATATTGCGAGTTTATGTAATGTTTTCAATTGCCTTATTAAAGGTGCTAATTTAAAGTTGATTAAATCCAAATAAAGATGATTAATGTATATCAAAATTGTTTGTAAGCTGTTTGTAAGCTTCATCATCATACCTTGACCTATACGCTCTACCCTTAAATGCTAAATGACTAAATTTTGTTTTTATAATTTGTAATTTGCTTTTAAATGTGGAATAAAATTGTATACACCTATAATTGTTTGGTATAGCTGTATGTAGGGTCATCATAGAAGGGTCATCACTGAAGCAAAGTACCAAGAAACAAAAACGTCCATGGACAAAAGGGTGTTTTTTTTTGCCTTCGACCTTAAAGAAAAAAAGCTATTTTGTAATCAATGGACATTGTACCTAAGTGATGAATATTTCATGCTTCTACCACAAATTATTTCAAAAATAAACTTCTCCACATCGTTGCCAAAAAAGTGTAATTTTTCGCGGGTTCCTTATGTAAATAAAGTGCACGAATGGGTCGCACGTAATTTCTATAGGGGTCAAAGTTAATGGGGACGCTAAAGCCTCTTTTATATTCAAAATTAATTTCTTATATGTTTTGAACTCCAAACTAAGTATGCCATTTTTTTTTTTTGTTTAGAAAGATAAATTAAAAAGATTATTATTATAATAAATCGTAAGAGCCGTTTAAAAAAAACGAAATTTTCAAGAAAATATTTTAATAAAAATCACTTATCCGTTTTTGAAAAATTGATTTTTCAAATTTTTTTTAACACATCCAGAAAATTTGTTTTTAAAAAATATCACAATTGCTTAAACCCTGTGTGTAAAAATTGTCATAAAAAACCGTTCAGTCGCTCACGAGAAAATCAGAAAAAAGAAAAACAGTTCTAATGGAGGTGCCTATCGTTATTAACTGATGGAAAATAATTAATCAAATTCGATGGTGCTAAAAAAACAACAAACGAATGCTCTTTAAAAAAAATAACATATAAAAAAAGTTTAGGGGAGTCATTCCGTAATTTTTAAAACGTTGATCGTCAAAACGAAAATCAAAAACGGAAACGTCAACAATTTGCTTCACGGAATGCTGTTTGGTATGAAATGCAATATTCATCAAACTATCTTTGTCTTTCCTCTTTTTTGGAAAACAAAACACGAATATGAAGAACGAAAAAAAATTAATGTCATACAAGAAAATTTTCATTTCTTTTTAGTTTTTAATTGGAAGGTGTCTCTTTGTACAGTTTAAAAAATTAATACGCCGAAAATTTTAACTTTGATTTTTAAGAAAACATGAGGTAAAATTATAGTGAGTATTTACAAATTACAGTTGTTTACAAACTATAAATTATGAAAAAAACATCAAATTAGTCTCAACCACGCGACGAAGGAAACGAAAGGCTATCTAAATTTCGTCTAAACGTTCACTTTTTGACGTCTACGTTTTTACGATTATCGTCTTACGAGAAGCAAATAATTTACTGCGAAAACGTGATCGTCCAGACGAGTATCGTTTTAAATTTTACTTGAAGCAAGACGATAGACCAAATGCTAACTTCTGACATTTAAACGAAAAACATCTAACGATAATGGAATGACCTCCCAGGTTTGTATTACCCAGTATTACATACCTACCTTTATGTATTACGTAAACTTAAAAAAAAAAAAACTATAAGTCTATTTTATTTCAATTTTATTTTTTCCAATAATATTTTCATCGTTTGATAAAACTCCAAATATTTTATAACAAATCACTTTTAGAACACAAAGGCATTGAATTCTCATTGCATTTGTAGTCTTCTATTTTCCTGAAGGCTTTTTGTGGGAACAAACAATTGTACTTCTCCATTTGGCAAATGCTTGGGAACTTATGTATACACTTTCCATTATTACCACAAGCATGGGCATCCAAATTTGTGCATTTGTAGTCACATCTTCGTGCTGGAGTTGGACCTTCTCCAAGAGCAGCAGCTACAAGAACTAAGAAATAAATTATTAATAACAATAATAGTTAGTAAACATTTGTTTTTGTCTTGAAAAATTCAATAATTTACCGGTAAACATAAGAAATAAAATTGCGAACTTCATGGTTAGATTGGATGAAGGCTTATTGAAGGTTCCTAAAATATGCATCAACTTTTATACATACAATTCTTGTAACAAAACTCAAAGAACAAAAATCTGGAACAGTCATTGTACCTTAAACTGTTTTGATTTTTAAATTCATACATTTTTATTTTTATTTCCGCAATAAAAATTAACTTGTTTTGGATTGCATAAGTTTTTATTATTATTAAATTTACCGTTGATTCTATAAATAACTGATTGACTTCTGAATGAAATTTATTTCATTTTGATTCCACTTAGCAAGAAGAAAATTCAAAACAAATTATTAATACATTTGAAGTCACACTCCATCCAAAATTATACGCACCAACCAACATGTTTGGCAACTTAAGATAATTGCCAACAGAAAAGTAGTTAACATTTAGCAAACAAAAAATGTGTGTAAGAAAAATATTGCTTACAAAATAAGTTAAGGAAAACAAAACTCTGGCAAAAAGGAAAGAAGGAAGATTATGAATTTATTAATAAATATATATTCGGACCCTTAAAAAGTCAGAATCAGAAATGTAAACTGATCTAATTTTAACTTTTTAACAATTTGTTATATTCATTTACTTTTGTATTAAATATAATGGAAATGAGGTATTTAGATGATTAGGAATTTGTGATTTAAAAAAAAAATTAAACTAATACCTAGTTTTTTTTAACGATTACATCGCAAAAAAGCCTAATATATTAGAGATAATAGAAACCAAAAACATGAGTGTCTTCAATCATGTTTTTGGTTCAAAAATATTCAAAGAAGATTTTATTTCTTAGCACCAACTGTTATTTTCTATTAAATACAAACCTAAGCTTAGAATGACCTTTTTTTGTAGAGAAAAATGGACACTTTCTTTAAAAAAATGTTTTTTCAAATTCTCTCATAGATATGCTAAGCTAATACTTTACCATTGCTTTGAAGTGTTGTTTAAAATTGTATTTGCTTGTTATTATAATGACAAACAAAAGAGCTGACGTTAGAACCCTAAAGTTTCTGTTCATATTCTTTGGAAAGAAAAATACAAATTTTGTTTGATAATTGAATTAATCTTTACCTACTTGTAAGAAAATATAATGTTTGAAAATACTTTTGTAAGTTTAACTGAATAGAGACGGCATTTCTCTATGAAATATTAGAAAAGAATCGATTCATTTGAAAAAGAGATCTAAAGTTTCTTTAAAGCAACAAAAAGTATCTTCTAATTATAAAAAATTGGTGTTTGGTTAAAAAAGACTGTTGTCTTTAAGAAGTGAATAGAATGCTGAGATTAAGCCCGATATGATGCTGAGGATATTACTATATGAACATAAAAATCGATTGCTAGTCAATTTTTTCTTAGTGGCTCTTTACATGCATGATGCAACCACTAGATTACACTTCAAGTACAAACTTGAAACATTTCAATCTATCATTTAAACTAGATAAAACATAATTTTATTCAGGTAACAAATACCCTTCGAACAGGTAAATAGAAGCTTACTATCAATTTTCTTCATTGTTTACCAGGGACAGTATTAAAGTTTGATTAAAAAGAATATAAACTAATATATGAAACAGTTATAGAATTACAACAACAGGCTAGCTCAAAACTTGATCGCTGCATATGCCGGTAACACAATATTGCAACCATTGGTCATATTTGCATCGACTGAAGGCTATTTTTACCTGTCTTTAACAAATGCTGCATTGACATTATGGGAAACAAAAATCTTCTTAATTTAAAAATACATTTATGTAACATAACATCTTGTCCTTATTTAAAATAATACAATAAGATATAATAAATAATGACCTCAAAACTAAATGCACAAAAATTGCACATGGGATCGTGTATCCCTATAAAAGCATATCTCCTGCTCCTTATCCTCACAAACTTCTTTTTGACGTCAAACTGAACCAACATGAAGCTTATAACTGTTTCTTTTGTCTTCGCAGGTAAGAGACTTTAAAATTAAAATTAAATACGAATTGATTGTAAAAATATTTGTTTGTTTTTTCAGCTCTGATTTCTGTTGCTCTCAGTGGAATGGCTCCACTTCCAAAGAATCTAGGACAGTGTAACTACATTTGCCACAAAGAAAACAATGTTCCTGTTTGTGCTACAAATGGGATGTGTATCGATCACTTTGCAAGTCTATGCCAATTACAAACTTACAACTGTCTGAATCCACAGAGGCAATTCCAACAGCTTCCTGATTACAAATGTAAGGATATTTCTCAACCACTTTGTACAAGGGGTGATTTTCAGCAAGAAATCGTTTGAATAGAATTGAAAAGAAAAAAAAAATAAATAAAGTAAATTGAAAAAGAAAAAATTATGGAAAAAATGTTTGTTGTTTTAAGTAAAATTTTTAACATAATTTATTTTAAGTAATAGACCAGTCAAAATAGATTATATCAAGCTGGGAATTAGTATACAGACTTTTAGATCACCACTAAAAATAAATCATAAAAATAAAATCAGTCCAACAAATGCAAACAAAATTAATTAAAGCGGTAGAAGCTATCAAAAAGTGTTGTTTGTGGAAAACTTGTAAATTATGTGATTCTCTACAAGCAGCTTTTGTGATACAGTTTGTTTGCCGCAATAAAAAATGAAAAATACTGTTTGCAACCCTCCACCGCTACTCCCAGCGAGTAAATAATCTTGGCTGATTTTTTCATTCGATATAACAAGAACAACCCTAAGGACTCATCATAAGTTTCCGTGAATTTTAGTTATACATACGAACATATCTTCGAAGCCAACATTTGTTGACGGCTTTTAGTGGTCTCTCTCTCCGGTGGTCATGACCAGAGCAGATTTGTTGCTAAATTTTGATGAAACTCAATTCAAGATTGTTAAGCTAATAGCCTTTTCAAACCAACCAGATTTCGCAACAAGATTACGAAGTTTCGTTGGACCGTTCACACCGTACTAGATTTTGTTTTACATTTCCCTTGTTCTCGGTTCTTAAACATGCTCAACTGTTATACAAAAGGGAACATTGTGTCATAAATGTATTTTCGCTAACAAAATCAAGTAGATTTCAAGGAGATTTCGTCGTAATCTAGATTACAAACAACATTTTGAAAACTGAAAATGTATGGTGATAAGATAAGATTTTTAAGGTTATAATCCAAACACTTTAATCACTGATTTTTTAACCGACTTCAATGTCGGTTCAAAAATTTTAACTGGGTAAATCGATTTTGATGATTTTGATTTTAATTGAAAGCTGGTGATCCCAATAGGTCCCTTTTTAATTTGGTCTACTTCTGACAATGGCATCCATGAGAAAATATTAAAAGTCATAAATTGGAAGTGGGTTGTTTTTCCAATATTTTTTTGAAAAAAATACATTATTAGCAGTATATGGATAGTCTAAAAAAATAGGTAAAATGGTATATAAAAGAGCAAAAATAGATTGGCCACCAACAGATTGGGGGAAAGGGGGTGGGTGAGCGATACAATTTCTATCTAAAGAAGACCTCGTAGCGAAAAAAGTTCTATGCAAGACTTGTAGGTTGTAGGAACCAGATTAAACTTTTGCCAAAGATTTTGAGTCTCTTAACCCGAATCAAGCATAAGAATTGCTCTACCATGCAAAGTTTTTGAGATATCGAATTTTAAATATCCGAAAAACCCTGTTTTTGTGATGTTTTTGGTTAAGAGAGTTTTTATTTTTTTTCAAAAATATCCCACTTTTTCGCCTACCTACCCCCTTTTCCCCAATCAATTTATAATGTTTCCCCTTTCATATACCATTTATCCTAAATTTTCCCACCGCACTTATCCTGCTAATAATTTTTTCAACTTTTCTCCTTTGGAAACTGGATGGCACTGGCCTAACTTTTCTTGTGTTCACTTTAAAAGCAATGCATATAGTTTGGTATGATCCTTTTTTTATACACTCAGTGTTGATTATAGATCAACTATGTCAGTGGTTATCAACACTCTTAATTTTATAATTTTGTGTGTATTTGAATTATTTTAATAATTCCCTATGTTGAGAAACAGGGAATGTCAAAAAATGTGCACCAGCATTCGCTAGAGAAATTTCACTTGAACAACAAATTTTTTTTTTTTGATAATTTTTTTAAATTTACTTCTTTATTTCAATTCCATTCAATCAATTTTTACTGAAAATCACCCCTTGTACAAAGTGGCTGCGAAAAATCTTTGCATTTGTAATCAGGAAGCTGTTGGAATTGCCTCTGTGGATTCAGACAGTTGTAAGTTTGTAATTGGCACAGACTTGCAAAGTGATCAATACACATGCCATTGGTAGCACAAACAGGAAGATTGTTTTCTTTATGGCAAATGTAGTTACACTGTCCTAGATTCTTTGGAAGCGGAGCCATTCCACTGAGAGCAACAGAAATCAGAGCTAAAAAAAAACAAATATATTTACAACCAATTCGTATTTAATTTTAATTTAGAACTCTCTTACCTGCGAAGACAAAAGAAACAGTTATAAGCTTCATGTTGGTTCAGGTTGACGTCGAAAAGAAGTTTGTGAGGATAAGGAGCAGGAGATATGCTTTTATAGGGATACCTGGTCCCACATGCAATGCTTACGGTTAAAAGACATATTCGTATTTTGTCATCATTATTTACGATATTTTATTAAATTTCTTTATGTAAGGATAACATTTTATGTTACATCAATGTATTTTTAAATTGAGAAGATTATCAGTATAAGGAAGTCAAAATGCTGGTAAACCAGCAAAAGGCTGGTAAAAATATCCTGGTAAGAAAGTCTCCAGACGATATGGGCTGCAAATATAACGGGTGCAACATTGTTTTAAGGTTTCATCATAATAACTTTTTTGTTTTATTTATAAAATAAGTTGCTTGTGAGCACGATATCAACAAAAAAAGAGTTCAGTCTGATTATTGTTAACATCACTGCCCTGAATAAGAAACCTTATGTTAATTCTCGTTGCTTTGGATGCTCATTCAGGTAAATATCATCTTTATACTAATTTATTGTTTTAGTTTTCTTTGACGTATCGGCACTAGCAACTGTGATAAAATATGATTTTTGTTTCTACTTAACTTACGTTTTAAATGCTTAGCCATAGCCTTAAAGTTTCAACTATTTTCCATTTGTAGAGAGTAGTGATCAAAAAACTAACGGCTTACACCTGCACCTATTATGAGTCACTTTTCATGCAGTGGCCAATCGTGTATCTAAGCTCATTATAACAGCTTGTACACTTGACATTTTGAAAGTGAGATTCACCTTAGACAAAAGAGGTTTGAATTTGCATTCATAATGCTCTCAGGTGTGTTCAAATTAAAAAAAAAATGCTTTAATTTCAACTTTAATTATGTTTTTATAAATTCTTTTAGCAGTAGAAATAGTTTCAATAATACATTTTAAAGAATTTTTTTTAATTGCAAAATAAACTGCAAAATAAGTACATATTTATGGTCTCAATCGATATAATATGCTATTTAACGTTCGTACCTCAGCTCTTTCGTTTTGCATACACTGCTGACCAAATATAAAATAAAAACAGGTGGCAATTCAAAATATTAGCCCAAAACAAACATAGATCACATAAAAAAGATTCACATTAATTTTTTTCTTTGGTGATAGTGTTCTTCACATCCTCTGCATTTGTGGTTCGTACTGATTTTCATCTACTTTTTTAAATTCCATCATTCGTTGCTGCGGGAACTTTTTGAGATTAAAGGGTGGGATCCTAACTATTAAGTCTGTCTGTAGTGAAGATTTTATTCTTGTCAGGTCATTACCACTTCCATTACCTGGGACACTTTTTTGACCAATAGACTCTTATATTGTGCTGTGAACCAAGAAGAAAGTTTCAAACTTCGATTTCATTTCATTGACAGAGACCGCTTTTTGCCTCAGTTATCAATAAATTTTGCACCAAGCACAGTAAGTATATATGGCTTTCATCAAATCGTAGTTGTTTGCAAGTAGTTGTCTTCTCATATTTTTTTGCTACGAAAGGCGGAAAAGGCGTTCATTTCTATAGCTGAATAGCGCTATTAATTGAAGATTTTTTCTCTTGAGGTCTTAGACTGAATTAAGTGCTTCAAATCCCGCTAACCCCAGTGAGTGATGGAAATCCTTGAAACTCCTTTTACTTTGATCATAATTTTGAATTTTTGGGGATTTCATACAGGATTCAGATTCTGTTCCTTTCTTAATAATGAAAGAATAATTATGCGACATCTAACCAACAACCGTTCGCACATAGCAAAACATTTGTTCTCTTTCGCCATACATAATGTCACCTTGACTGCTTTAACGTTTCCGTATAGTAGTACCTGTCTAACTATTTTCGTTTAAATCCCTTTGGTAATTTTTGGTTGTTGTGAAACATCCTGTTGCAAGAGTAGAAGGAAATAATTGCTTTCCCAGTTATTTTTCATTAATACTGACACCTCAGTTTAGTTCCTTATTAGGGATTACGGCAAAGTACTTAGCGTGTTCAAAAATTGAGGGGTTACCCTTCAACAGAGGGTACTAACCAGTGTACTAACCAGTACAAAGAAAAGGCAAGGAAAGACCCTGACTTCGGAAAGACTCTGGACATACATACGGTGATATGAAAGTACATACTTCTCTTAGCTCTGATTTGATTTATCTGTTTTCATTTTCAACTGCTGCTGACTGCGAATTACCATTAACAAAATACTTTCAAATTAGAAACCAACAAAAAATTAAAATTTTAAAATATAGTTTCCATCAATTTTCGTTATTTTCCAAAATTTTGCTACAGTAAAAAAAACGCCATTTTTTTAAATATATTTGTTTAATTTTAATTTATATTGATTCAGTGCATTTAGTTTACATTATAAAAATACTTTTGGATAGTAACTAAATAACAAAGTAAAGCATGTACAGTATTTTGTATTTTAACTTAAACTTAAACATACACTGTGCAAAGTTATGTGGAATAAAATTAATGATAACATCTGTATTACCAAGATGTACTCTATTTTAATTCGACGTTGATCTTTTGTGTTTAACACAATTAGCAGTATGCTTCATCAGACGACTCTTGCTTGCAGCTTGTCTACCACAATTATGACATTGCAATTCCTTTATATTTAAATGACTTTTCGAATGCAAATAAAGTCCATTAGTAGAATGAAACTCTTTCTGACACACATTACAGACAAATAATTTCTTAAAACTATGTGTTGTCATATGAATTTTCAAATTACCAGGCAAACCAAAACGTTTATCACATATTAAACACTTGAAACGATCACTTAAATGCGAACACCTTACGTGTTTGCTCAATTTGGGAAAGGATTTGTGTACTTTTAAACAAACTGGACACTTGAATGTATAGTATTTTCTGGAATGTTGCTTAATTAACTTTTTATTTTTAAACTTTTCAAAGCACACCAAGCACTCATAGGGTGTCTCCATGTTGGCTAAATGGTCATTTGTGAAATGGAACATTGTATTTCCAAAATTTGAACATATCTGAAATAAGTTTAAGAAAACGCATTACGTTCTATGAGTATGAGGAAAAATTTATATAATATTTATTTATTACTAACCTTTTGGCAACCAGGAACATGACACGTTACTTTGACTAAATTTAATAGATTCTTATAATATTTTTCAGTTTCACTATCGTTGAGTTTTTCATTCGATTCTGATTTAAGTGAATTATCATCTGATTCATTGGCGTGATCTTCTTCATCAGACACATCGAGGTCTGGTTTTTCGAGTTTCACATTTGTGTTCAGATCAGATATTTCCGATTGTCCTTTAGTAGTATTCAAGAATTCAGTTTGTATTTTATTAGAATCGTCAAAATCGGTTGGATTATACGATTCAATTTCATAGGTCGATTTCACGTCACTTTCAGTTTTGATTATTTGGAATTTGTCGTTTGTATCAATTAAATTAATAGGCGGAATTTCAATTGACTGGTGTCTTTTTCCACTGTCAGATATTTCTCCATCGGAATGTATTTCTTTTTTCACAATCTGGAATTCCTCTTCGGCTTGTGAACTGTCAAATTCTAATTCAGTCGTCAGCTCATCATCATCATCATCATCATCATCTTCATCTGAATTCATTGAAACACATTCATTGTCAATTTCAATGTTATCAACATTTTTCAATTCGGCAGCATCCAAAAAATCATTTGTTTTAATTTCATCTTGCGCTACTACTAAATGCTTTATCATATGTTTTTCGAATTTCTTAAGATTGAAAAAATCCGTTTGACACTTGTAGATTTGATTTTTTGCATGATTTTGTATATGCGCTCGCATAACATGTCTTGTATAAAATGACTGAGAACAAATTGGACATGTATAGACTTTTGCACCTAAATGCATTCGCACGTGCCTTTCAAGAAGCTTAACATTTCTTAAAACTTTTTGGCATATAGAACAACGTAGGTTGTGGTTGTGTTTAGGATAATGGAAAACGAAGTCATTATGGTTTTCAAAATTCTGGAAAGTTAAATATAGAAAGTTTTAGTTTTCTTTCATGGAAACAAACTTAAAAATAAAATTTATTGCAAATTTTATGTCGTTTTTGGTTGGAAGCATTAAGAAGTCTTCTGAAACTGATTTATTGTGGCATATCTGTCAGGGAAGGAAACAGTTTCACAAGACTTTTGGATGCTTCTGGAATCTTCTGGATTTTCAATTGAAAACGACAGACCACAATTTATTTATGTGCAACTCATAAATAAATTGTGGTAACCGATGTATACTAATCTGATCCAACCGGACATGATAAATGTGGCCCGTATTACAAATTACGATACTCGTTCAAAATCCCGCATTTTCGTTAGTTTCGTAATTGCAATTACGATTTACTTCTCAATTTAGTGGTCGTAATTTCCTTGGATGCCACTTGTTTCGTACTTTTTGTGTTTGTGTATGAGTCTTGGTTTGGTTTTGCTAGTTGAACAAAGAAAAATATGAATAAATTCAAAATTCATACATTCGTAAATCATAATCGGTTTGGCTATCGTTTTTCTTGGTTATCGTTTCGTTTCGTTATTCGTAATACGGTCCCAGTATTCGGCTGTGTATTTTTTTTAAAGTTCTTCAAAACTGTAAGACATACAAACCTAACATCAAATAGAACCACTTATTATTATTTATTGTAAAAACTGTTTTTCTTTATTTTTCTGACCCAACTGACATTTCAAACAAAATGGAACAAATTGTTCCAATGATTTGATTTCAATTTCCTTCTGTCCACTGACAGAAAAACTTTTTATTACACTTTTTTTATTAAACTTTATATTCAATTTCATACAGTTTCGACTTTTACCGATGCCTTTTCCTGATCGCTATAACTGGCCTCAAGTGAAAAATGGTCATTTTCAGACATAAAATTAAGAATTTGAAACCTCAGATATTCTAGTTTTCAGATCTTTTACTGAATTCAATGAATCACCGTTTAAAAATTTAAAAATTTTGTTTGTTTTGTTTTTCGAAGTGCAATTACTTTAACTATTTTGTTTGAGGAAACAACAAAAAAAAATGCTTACTTACTTCCTTGCACAATATACAAGAGATTTTCGTTTCTCTTATTGCCTTTTCACCTGCTTCTATAAGTTCTTCCAAAGGCTCACTCATTGGACAAATTGTGCATTGTTTTATCAATTTTAATGAAACGCACGGTTTACTTTGATGATATTTTAGGCCATTTGGTGTTCTAAAGACCCTTTCACACAAACTGCACTGGTAATTTTCATTTTTATAACCAGAATGATATATTTCCGTATGATTGCGCAAACCATCGGCCAAAGAAAATAATTTGCCACAATATTCGCACTTGAAGGACTTTTCTTTTGTAGTTTTATTGTTGTGTTCTTCAGTGTGGCAGTCCAAATCTATTTGATTTGTAAATGTCTGGAGAAGAAACAAAGCAGTACATAAGTTAATTATTATTGTGTGAGGAAAATCAATAAAGATCCTACCATTGTGCAGGAATCGCAGTGCAGAACAATTCCTATTTCTTCGGGTTGTTTGTCTTTCAAAATTGTAACTTCAAAGCCATCAATTTGTTGGATATTTTCCTCGGAGACTACATTCATTTTTGTGCCGTCCTGCATGTGAATGGCGGGATTTTTGCTTGGGAATGAATTACAATCCAACTTATTGTTGCGTTTCCTCAGGTATTTCTTAAGAATTTCATTGGAACGCTGCATTTGGGAACGGAATTTGTACCATCCTTTTAAGGACCGCAAACATTTCGAGCAAATGTGATTCGGTAGAAAGTCGAGGTTATCAATCTTTAATAAAATAATTTCTATAGAATTTTTAAGACTTTATTTAAATGAACAAACCTGTACGCCAGTTGATTCTTGTAACATAGTTCTGATTTCTTGAGGATTATGAAACATGAGCAGTGTTGTTTCCAATTTTGGATCTGCACCATTGGTCTCACATAGGCAAACACGGCACATCTGAATTATTATTGGAACTTCATCTGATTTCATTTGTTTTTCAAGAGATTTTATTTTGCGATGTGTCATGTCTTCTATTTGTTATTAATTTATTAAATTAATTGACTAAAAGATTGAATTTCTGTTAAAAAGTCGATTTTATTCCTTGTTTTTGTTTTGATTTGTTATTTTCTGTATACACTCTTCACTTCATTGTTCATTTTCTTTTAGGTGTTTACCATACACTATGATGATGAGATCCAAAACCGAGTTGACAAATAAATTTTGCCTCAAGCTTCATGTGTCCATGGCTGCTGTGGTGAATAGCATATTTTGTTTCTTTGCGTGCATGTTTCTGCGTCAAATAATAAAAACAAGAATGTAAGCAAATTGGTTTTGGGCACTCTAGCGGACAAAAGTTGAAATTACTTATGTACAACAAATGTCACATATTAGTGGCATCATTGTATATATATATAGCGCTTTTTTTAAAAAAAGTAATATATCTCTGTCTTATTCTGCCTCATAGATTCTAATCGTCAAATCGACACTTTGGTCTAATGACGTCTATATTTTTTTCATTTGAGAAATGTCATTGGTCCAAAGTGTTGATGCGGCCAATGTTATAAATACAATGCTGGCATTTTAGAAAACGATTTGTAACAAGGTTGATTATTGGATCATTTATTCCAACCCACAATCTGTTTTACGATATAAAAACTTGATTTTTATAATAATAACATTTTGTGTGTTTAAAGAGGGAGTTAAATCCTGAGTGAAAACCGTCGAATAATGATTTTCTACGTTGAAACCCTCCTGGATTATCGCACAAACCACCCAATTGCTAGTGCTTCTGCTTGTACGTAAGCGTAGATAAGAAGTATTTTTATTCACATTTGTATAACACATGTATTTAGAAAATATAAGTTAATTGAAATTTTGAAAAACTGATAAAATAATAATTAAAAAATCGCGCGAGCAATTGGGTAGTTTGTGCGATAATCCAGGAGGGTTTCAAAAACGAGTATTAAAACATAAAAAACCTGCGAACTGAGCCAGACAAGGTACTGGTACTGTCCATCAGAACAACTTGACGCAGACTCCTAGTACAGTGAGTCAAAACTAATTTTTATAAAAAAAAAGTTGGTTTTAACCCGAAGAAGAAAATATTTTTTTTCATATTTAACGGTTTTTCCTCACTTTAAGCTTGTTGCTTATAATGTAATCCTAGTAGTGTACAATCCTCGTAGTGTACAAAACGACTAACGCCTCTCGTTGGGATAACGAAAATTTAAGTATATTACCTTGTACTTTGTATACCTTGGTACCTACATATAATCATAACAAAAGTAGTGTGCAGCTCCTTCTCTAAACAAAATAATTAATTTTTGACACAGGATAGTCTACGTATACCGTTAAACTATGAATATATTATTATTTTATTAATCAACATTCATCTATTAAACTTTTTTTTTTGTGTTTGCCAACACAAGTATTAAAATGTCGCTTCAGACGACTTTTGCTTGCCAATTGTCTGCCACAAATCTCACACTGTAATTCCTTAATAACCTGGTGACTTTTTAAATGCAAATAAAGTCCATTGTAAGAATAAAAACCTTTCTGGCAAACAGTACACACGAATTGTTTTTCATCACTATGAGTAATCTCATGAATTCTCAGAGAACTTGCTACACTAAAAGTCTTGTCACATTTTGAACACTTCAATTGGTTGTTAGAATGGACATGTTTTATGTGTTTTCTCAATGTGGGAAAACATTTTTGTGTTTTCAAACAAACTGGGCACTTGAATGTGTAATATTTCTTTACATGGGCACTTATTAATTTTCTATTGTCAAACTTTTCAAAGCACACCGCGCACTTGAAGGGAGCTTCATTATTGGCTAGATGGTGAGATGAGAAATGAAACACTGTTGTTTGATAGTTTGGAAATTCCTAAAATATACAAAAACAACCATTTTAGATTTGAGGAGGAAATAAATAATGTAAATAATTACAAACCATTTGACAACCAGGAACATGACACTGTACTTTGCATAAATCCATTAGGGTCTTAATATATTTTTCTGATTCATCTTGATCATCCAATTTTGACAGAGTAGATAAATTATAATCCGATTCATCGGCCGACAGATTTAGCTCAGGTTTTTCGAATTTCACAATTGTAGCATCCTCAACTTCAGTATGCATTTTATTAGAACCAATGAAGTCGGTTGAAATATCCGTTTCCATTTCATAATCTGCTTCTATATCTTTTTCAGATTTTACTATTTGAAATTGCTGGTTGGAATCAGTTAAGTCAATAGGTGGAAATTCTTTTTTTATTTTTATTGACTTGTGTTCTTCTTCACTGTCAGGTATTTCAGCATCGGAAACTATTTCATTTTTCAAGAATTTGAATGACTCTTGGGCTTCATTTTCATTGTCATCTTCTTCTTCTTCATCTTCTTCTTCTTCGTCTTCGTCATCTTCTTCATTTTCATCTTCTTCTTCTTCTTCTTCTTCATCTTCTTCTTCTTCTTTATCATCCTCTCCTTCATCTTCGCCCTCATCTGAAGTATTTGAATTGCATTCATTACTGCTTTCATTGTCATCATTTTCCATTTCGATACCATTTAAATTATCAATTTTCTTGCTTTCGACAGCACTTTCTTCTTTTTTTGCTTTTTCCTCTAAATGATTTCTCATATGTATTTTAAAATCTCTAATTATAAAAAAATCTTTTTGACATACACTGCACTTGTAGACCAGTTCTTTTTTTATGTGATTTTTTATATGGTACCGCAGCGCACTTCTTGCATAAAACGACCGCCAACAAAGTGGACAAGTATACATATGCTCATGCAAGTGTTTACGCACATGTCGTTCTAGAATTGCAACCCTTTCGAATTTTTCATGACAAATAGAACAACTTGAGTTTTTGTGATACCTGGACAAATGACCAGAGAAAGCTGCATGGGTTTTGAATTGCTGTAAAAAAAAGAAAACGAACGAACTCCATGAATGTAAAAAATGACCTGTTAACTTTAATTTGCAATATCATTTTTTTTTAATATTTAGAGGTCATACATTTGCACTATAAAAGGTCTGTTTGGGTTCATTTCAGCCGCAAAAAATTCTTTTGGTAGAAATTTTCAAGAGGGTAAATGATTTTCTCTCTCAGTACGCTCTCTCTTGACTGCTTTAACAGGACTTGGACTCAAAATTAGTAGAAATTCTTTGTTTTGGCGAGTACCCAAACAGACCTAATGGGCCTCTTCATACCAAACTAATTGAGGAGTGACTTTTCAAAAGGGAATAAAATCAGTTTTTAATTTTTTTTTTAAATAAGTCCTCAGTTTTGTGCTCCATACTCCAAATTGGAAAACAAAAAAAAAAAAAAAAACAAATTAGAACTGAAAAAAATGAAAATATTTTTGAATGTCGGGAATCTTAAATCAATTAAAAAGAATGTTTTAAATTGAAATTACAGAATATCGTAAGAATGTGAATGTGATTGTTCTTGCCCATCATGCATTAAAGCTATCGAAATTGAATGTGGAATATGTTTTCTCATAATACATAATTTTCTTTGGATATTTTTGGTGTACGTGTGTACTTTTTGAGAAAGTGTCGAAGCACTCTAAGGTATACTTACTTTCTTTTTCTTGCACAAAACACATTTGAGTTTTGTTTCTCTTATTGTTTTTTCACCAGCTGCTATGACTTCCTCTAAGGGCACATCCATTGGTGGAACTTTGCATTTTTCTATCATTTCTACTGGAACACACAATCTTAATTTATGTTTTTTTAAAGCCCTTCGCGTTGAATAAACCCCATGACACACATCACACTTATTTTGTTTGGAATGTTGTAGTTCCACATGTTCTGTAAACAAATCGCGGTGTGAAAATAATTTATTGCAGTAATCACACTTGAAGGATTTTTCGTTAATTCTAGTTCGAATGTGTTCTTCAGTGTGCTGGTCAAATTCCACTTGATTTGTAAATGTCTGGAGAAAAATATAAGTCAGTTCATAACTCTAACTAAAATTATTAAAACTTACTATCGTACAGGAATCACAGTAAAAAACAAATCCTATTACTTCGGGATTATCTTTTATAACCGTAACTTCAAAACCTTCAATTTGACTAATATTCTGTGCAGGGACAACATTCACCTTCTTGCCCTCAATGTGAATGGCTAGGTCGGTGGAGGGAATTGAATTGCTATCCAACTTAGAGCCAAGTTCCTTCAAATATTCCTTAAGAATTTCATCGGAACGTTGCGTGCGAGATCGAAATTTGTACCAAGCTCTTAAGGTGTCCAAGCATTTTTTACAAATTTGATTCGGCAGGATGGCAAGGTCAATTATCTGTAACAAATGAAGTTTCTATTTTATTGAATGTCATTTTGGTGCTCTACTTGGATTACCTGTACACTAGTTGACTGTTGGATCAAAGTTCTGATTTTATGAGGCACAAACAATGGGAGCAATGTTGTGTCCAACTTTGGGTCACCATCAATCGTTTCACATAAACAAACACGGCAAATCTGGGTTAATTTTGGAACTGAATCTGATTTTACCAATTTAGCTAAAAGTTCCACATCGATGTTTACGTTTGTTATATCTTCCATTTTATTTTTATTTTATAAAATTATTTGAATAAATATTGAAATCCTTGTGAAAAACAAACTTCTCTTTTAAATTTATATTTTACACATCTTTATCTTTGTCATTTTGTTGCCACAGATATCAATCATAAGGAGATGTTAGCACTTCAAAATGGAGAGGTGAAATTAATACATGCAGCATTATGAAATTTAAGACAGAAAACAACAACAATGGTGAGTTGCTCTCCATATTACCTGGAAGTCAGTGCATGTACTGACCACAATATTAGGAGTTTGGATTTTATTTTTTCAAAGAAAACAACTTTATTTGACAACTTAATTAAAAAAAATAGAGGAATAAAACTTTCCTTTAAGGATACTTCTATTTGGTAGAGTATCACTTTTTATTGACAAATATTACAATTTCAAAGTGAGGAAACAATTATAATTATTTTTGAAGTTCTTTAATTTGCATACAAAATGCTGACAAACATGGCTGCATTTCACTGAAAAACATTTGTTTTTTGTTTATTTTGACATTTCTCCTGAACCTTCTTTCTTTTTTTAAGTTTTTGAGGATGGAGTTAAAATCCTGATTCAGAATCTTCGAATAATGATTTTCACTTTGAAACTTTTCTGGATTACAGCACAAATTTGTACTTAATCTTGGTTAAGAAGTATTTTTATTTTACCAATTTTTTAAAATTTCATTTTTTTCACTTTTAACGGTGTTTCCTCACTTTAACATTTAAATCCTGCTCTATTGAGACCCCTACCTACCTGTAAAAATAATTAACATTATAATCGTGATTCCTTTAAGGAAAGTCGCCCCGCTATTTCCCACTTCCAAAATGTTTCCGATTTTAAATATAATAAAATAAATATTAAGAAAAAAAATGTTAAAAATCAGAGTGTTTTTGAGCACTTCCGAGGATAATGCTTCATTGATTCTACTAATAGATGTTTCTCTTTATAAAACGTTATTTTTTTACCTAAGATAATTAAGACATCCACGTAGTAGGTGGCAATGGTACAGAGGTATGGGATTCGAGCACCACAATATTTATTTTATTTACATTTAAACTATCAATTAATTTATAATTTATCTAATTAATTTATTTATTAATTAATCAATACTTTTTCACTTCTTCAACTTTTTGTTTCAAATCACATCCTGTAGCATGCCTAACCAAACGAGATTTGCTTGACAATTGTCTACCACAATTCTCACACTGCAACTCCTTAATAACTCTATGACTTTTTGAATGCAAATAAAGTCCATTTTTAGAAAAAAAACCTTTCTCACAAATATTACAAACAAATTGTTTTTCATCACAATGGGTTATTTCATGAGCTCTCATCGAACTAGTTAGACCAAATGTCTTGTCACATTTTGAACACTTGTATTGGTTGGTAAAATGGGACCGTCTAATGTGTTTGCCCAATGAGGGAAAACATTTTTGTGTTTTCAAACAAACTGGACACTCAAATGTATAGTACTTTTTTATATGAGCATGAATTAGGTTTTTGTTTGGAAACTTTTCAAAGCACATCACGCACTCGAAGGGTGATTTTTTATCAGCTAGATGGTCATTTGAGAAATGAAGTACAGTATTTCGAAAGTTTGGAAGTTCCTAAAATATATATAAAAAATAAATTATTCGAAATTTGTAGAGAAATTAAATTATTACCAACCATTTCGCAACCCGGAATATGACACTTTACTTTACATAAATCCAATATCTCCTGGGTTAATTTTTTTGATTCTTTTTTATTAAATTGACTATTTGATTTGGATAAATTAGATAAGTTATCATCAGATTCATCGGCGTTTTCTTCTTCTTCGGCAGACAGATTCAGTTCGGGTTCTTCAAATTTCACCTCTTCGGTAGAATTATTGATTTCAGTTTGTATTTGATTAGAACCATCAACGTCAGTGGATATATATGTTTCCATTTTATAATCTGATTCTATTTCCCTCTCAGTTTTAACCATTCGGAATTGCTGGTTTGAATCATTTAAGTCAACACGTGGAAATTCCATTTTTATTTTTATTGACTCGTGTTCTTCTTCTGTATAAGGTGTTTCTTGATCGGAGAGTCTTTCTTCTTTCAAGAACTGAAATGCCTTTCGGTTTGTTGGACAGTTTTGTTTTATTTTAATATCCATTTCATCTTTATCTAAAGTATTTGAATCATCTTCTTTACCAATTTCGATGTTATCATCATTTTCGATTTCCAAAGCATCCAAATCATCAATTTTCTTGCATTCAATAGCTTTTCTCTCAGCTGCGATATGGTGTTTTATATGTTTTTTGAATTCCGTAAGCAAAACAAAGTCTTTTTTACATTTGTCACATCTGTAGACCAAATCTCTTTTGGCGTGCTGCTGTACGTGTTCTCGCAACGACTCTCTTGCATAAAACGAGCGAGAACAATATGGGCAGTAAAACATTTTGTCATGCAAATGTATTCGTACATGCCTTTCCAGTACGATAACCTTTTTACAATCTTTATTGCAAATAGAACAGCGTAAGTTGTTATAGTGCTCAGGAAAATGTCTTACAAAAGCATCATGGTGTTTGAAAATCTGAAAAAAACAACAACAAAATACCCACCTAGATTGTTAACGAATTTTAGAAATGGTAAAAAGGATTTTAAGTTTAATTAATATCTCAAATTATGTTAAATCACTTCGATTACAACAATTCTCTGCTATTTTTGGATAAAAAAAAACATGCAATTTTATGAAGGTACTTACTTTTTTGCACAAAGAACAAGTGTATTTTGTTTCTTTTATTGCTTTTTCACCGCTTTTTATGATTTCTTCCAATGGCAGATCTATTGCACGAACTTTGCTCTTTTCTATTAAATCCAATGGAACACAGAATCTAGTTTTATGACCCCAATAAGACCTTGGAGTTTTAAAGATTCTATCACAAACATCACACTTGAAACTTTTCGTTTCATGATATAATTTTACATGTTTTTTCAATTGACGGGGGAATCTAAATATTTTTCCACAATGTTCACAATTGGAGGTTTTAGCTCGATTGTGTTCTTCAATGTGTGTGTCCAAGTCCATTTGACTTTTAAATGACTGCAGAAAAGCGAAAATTGTTATTTGAGAAAAAAATCAATAATGATTGATACAAAACTCTTACAATTGTGCATAAATCGCAATGAAAAACGAATCCCACTACTTCGGGTTTATCTTTTAGTATAGTAACTTCAAAACCTTCAATTTGGTTGATGTTTTGTGTTGGGACTACATTCACTTTTTTGCCCTTGATGTGAATGGTTAGATCGGTGCTGGGAAGTGAATGGCTATGCAACTTAGCGCTGAGTTCCTTTAAATATTCCGTAAGGATTTCATCGGAACGTTGCGTTTGGGAGCGGAATTTGTACCATGTTCTTAGGGTGTTCAAACATTTTTCGCAAATGTAATTGGGTAGAATGTCGTGGTCAACTATTGTATGCTATAAAATAAGTTATTTATTTTTACTTTATATGAATTTGCAGATCTATAATCGTAATGCATGCATACATGTACACCAGTTGATTCTTGGATCAGAGTTTTAATCTCTAGTTGCTTATTAATCATTGATAGTATATTGTCCAATTTAGGGTCACTTTCATTTGTTTCACATAGACAGATACGGCAAATCTGAGTTAATTTCGGAACTGAATCTGTTTTTATCAATTTATTAAGGTATTCTAAATGTTTATTTTCATTGGCTATATTTTCCATTTTATTGTTTATTTACTAAATGAATTTAAAGAAGAATGTTTTTGTTTATTGTTTTGATCAGAGATTTTCATAAGGAGATCCAAAATCGAATTGTCAAATCGAAAGTCCAAAGCTCGAAGTGTCATGAATAACCTATTCTGTGTCTTAGTGTGTGTACGTACTGTGGTGAACTACCTAACGATTAGACAAGTCAAAATACAACACTAGTGGGAAATAGAAACAACAGCTTATATACACCAGAAATAAGCATCCATAAGCAATACTCATGTGATTACAATAGTTGCATTTTATTATTGATGCGGATCTGGATTCATCAAGAGCTCATAAATCTATTCACCTATTAATATAAGTGACTTATGAGTGGTCTCGACCACTCATAAAGTTGACAGCGCTGACCACGAAAACTCCGATATGAGTGCTCATAACTTATGAGCTTTTGATGAATACCAGTCTAGATCATTTTAACTTGTTAAACAAAAACAATACGTGATCCTGCTTTCTATTGGGATCTATTTTAATGATCCAATCCAAAATTTGTTTTTTTTTCTGAAAGGCAGATAGCTTTTGAAGGTCGATTAGAAGAAAAATAAGAGATGACTTGCATGTCTTATTTTTCTTCTAATCAAATTTTGGGAGTGAGGTTTAACCAAATTCTGAGTATGTAGTTTTATAGGTATACGCGTACTGGTTTTATATTCGAAAGTCGTTTATTTTTCAGCCTTCTGTGTTTTTAGGGAAGTTAAAAAACGCAATTATTCCAATTCATCTGAGATAGATAAATGCACTTCAATTGATTTTTTAAACAGGACGCGTATACCTATAAAACTGCATACTGAGATTTTAGTTATACCTCCACTCCCAAAATTTGCTGTCGGCTCTACTAAGACTATGTGTAGGTATGCCTTAAACATGTATAGAACTTTAATTGGCATTATCTTGAGGATAAAAAACCATGCCTGCCACCTGTACTGTACAGTGGGCAAAGTAATCCTGCCGCTGACCTAAATTTGTAAAAAACAGAAGCAGATTTTAAGTGTCAGTGATATCATTCAATGATTGAATTTTTTGAAAGGTTTTTTGTTTGTATGTATGAGATGTTGATTTCTTGCAGTCTGTAGCTAGGGCGCTTGGAAGTTATAAGTGGTTTTGTGTTTGGTTCTACGAGTAAAAACTGAAGTTTTCATTAAAAAAAAATTACCGTTGGTAATATTTTCCAAACCACACAAAACGTACATATCTGAAGAAGCAATTTGTTTTTCACTTTCCAACTAGATCAGGGCCTAAAACGAAAACGAACGAAAGCGATCGTTTTGGCAATAGCTGTCTCTATCATATTTGAAGAGAAAAATAGGGACAGCAATCGTCAAAACGAGCGTTTTCGTTTTACGTAATAAGGCCCCAGGTAGGATGTCTGAACTGCAGATCTAGATAGCTGATAATGGTTAACCACATCCAGTTACCACATCCAGTAACCGGTTATCCAGTGTCATTTTAGTCAACATCTTGTGGTTAACCGTGGCCTTTGATACTATAAACGAACTGTAAACGCATTCCAATTTTAATTAAAAAAAAAAAACAAACAATAGTTTTTTTTACTTTACTCATTATCATTTAAATGAATTTTATTTTTGTTTTTATAATTTTAGTTTTTTTTTATTAAAAAAAATAATGATATTATACTTAACGAAAAACAATTAAATTATATTTAACTACATAGCTACAATAATTATGGTTAAACAAATCAAATGATCAATTATAATTAATAAGGCATTTTGTTTTTTTTTTTTATTTTTTTTTTTAATATTATTACTACACGCAGGTATAAAAACGAATTCAACGACACACAATTTTTGGCGCCCCCTTAAAAAAACATTCATCTAAATATTTGTAACAAATATTATTTATTTCTTTTGCTTTACCTTAAAAACTATGCATCATTAAGAATTTTGTATGTTTTTTTTTAGTGTATATGGGAATTTATTAATTTATTTTATTTGTTGTTAAGTCAATTATTTCTCTTTAAATATTTTATGACATTTTTATTTTTTATTATATTGTGAAAGTTTTAATGATGTGAGATTTTGTTTTTCATTTTTATAATACAATTAATTTATTATTTATTATTTTTAATTTAAAATTTATGTTACTTAAGAATTAGGGATTTTTTTTTTTAAATTTTAAGATTAATTTTAATTTAATTTTGCGCACTACGATCGATAGGTTTCACTTCCAATAGTTGTGGATAGTTTTCAACGATGTTAAGCAGGATGGTATCGATGTAATGTTTGAGCCGCGTATTTTCATCTTCTTTTTCTTGGAAGGCTTGTTGAAGCTGAAATGAAAATAATTATTTAGAATTTAATATTAAGACATAAAAGTTTCCTACAATTTATAGGTTTAAGTTAATAAAAATATTATGAAATTAAATATTTATAACAGGGAAATAATAATTTTATAAAAACAAATTATTAAATCTTAATGGAATAACAGGCAGGGCAGTTAAAATGACTGAAGGAAACAAAAAATATATCGAGCGCATGATAAATAGAAAAGTCAAGAGAATTTATAATTGTTTAATTTTACTTCACATTTTTTTGCTGTGCAAATAACGGTTTTCTCCCAATGTTTTACCAAACCATGATTTCTAAGCTGTTTTCTCACTTTTGTATCATTAAAGTCAAACAATTATAAATTTTTGATTGAATACAAAAAAGTCTTACGAATTTGGTGATAAGGCCAGTTAAAGGAAACTAGAGCCAAAATCATAAATACCATTTTAACTCGAAAACGAAGCGAAAACGAGAAACTTACCTTATATAATATATAATTAAAAAAAATCCCCTAAGTTTTTCAAATTTTTATTTCTATGTTGACCCTTGATACCTATAGGCACTTATAGTTTCTGATGGGAAAAAATAGGATTTTCTGTATGTTTCAGAATTGTGTTTTTTCCCTATGCGCAGTATAAGCCAAATAAATTGAAAATGGTTGGAAATTACCTTTTAGTTAATACAATACAAAGAAAAAATCTTTTTTTTTTTAATTTGGTCAACAAAAGGCAAGTTTCGCCGACAAAAGTTCCTCCCACAATATTTTAAACAACCTCTTAAAATTTTTTATCTTTGATTAAATAGTAAAAAAACTGTATTTTTTAACTAATTAAAGGGGGCATCATTGGAAAGAAGAAATATTTCGATTATTTTCCGTCTGTTTTAAACTCTTTTTTTGGGATCGTCTTTGAGGCAAAAGGTCATGGCTAACATATTCATAAGAAAATGCACCTTTCTCTTTTATTTTAATTAAAGATGTTTTTGCTATACTAATTGTCTTAGCCGCCAAATAAAAACGCATTTTAAATTCAGAATTACTTAGTAGGGCCTTGCTAAAGTATACAAGAACTCCATATTTGGACATTTAAATTTAAGATCATCTGTGCAGTTATCTTATGCTTTCACTCACACTCGAAAATTGTTTCGGGCTTTCGGTCTATTAGGATTAGGAAAAAATTAAAATTAACGTTTAGATTTTTGTGAGAAATTTCTTTGTTTTTTGAAAAAAAAACTTAGGGGAGAGTAGCCTAAAATGGCCCCCAAAAATTTTGTTATGGCAACTCTAAAACTTTTATATAAGAAAATAATGAAAAAAATAGCCTTAGAATCAATATAGTATGTTAGAATAAAATGGTTGTATGGCAAGAGATTTTTTATATAAACAATTATTGTTTTCATTAAAAGACAGACCCTACCAACAAAAATGACTAAATATCAGTTTTTCATCGAAATCGTAGGGTCCATTTTTAAGAAAAATAAGTTTTTATAAAACCGGTTAGGTTTTTTGTCCAAAAAAATTATTCTTTAAGCCCCTCCCTTGTCTCTAAAATAGACAAATATATTCTCTTTTATAGTTGTGTCATGTTTTTTTGACGAACGCTTAATAGTTCAGTCAAAATAACCCAAACATAATTTGCATTAAGCTAAAAATTGCTACACTCCATTGAATAATCGATGAAAATAAATGTCAAAACACCTAATCAACCGAAACAAACCGACTTTGGCGAAACAACAAACCGAATCGTTTGTTTCGGTTTTTTTTTTATTTTTGTTTTTTGTTGTTTCACCAAATTCTTTTTGATTTTTGTTTTTGTTTCTAGTTGAGTTTTATATCTAAGCTGGCACTTTTTGGCATTTCGCAGAAAGTTGAAAAAAAGATCAAAGTTGTAACTTTTCATAATGATACGCAATTTTTAAAAATATGCATGTTAATAAAAAAGGCAGCAACCAAACCAAAGATAGTGATGCGTGCAATTGAAAGTGAAGATAAATCTTTTTTTAAGAAAAAAAAAATATATATATATATATGAGACCAATATTAGTTCTTAAATGCAAAAAAAATATGTATGCCAATTTTTAATAAATCCATTTATGTACAAGCTTTTTAATTTGAAAAAAGCATTTTTATTAAAAATGAAATTTTGTTAATGAGAAAAAAAAGAAAAGCTTCTTATAACGAAATTAAGAACCAAAAATAATACCGCACCACCCAATTATTATTACCTGGCTCAATGATGCCATTGTGGCTGAATCCACAGAATCCTGTAAAATAAACAATATTACGTGTTTGTATAATATAAAAGCCATTTTTGTATTTGAATTGTGATTTTGTTTTGTGAGTTTTAATGGTGATTTTTTTTAATTATACTAAGCATTTTGGTGACAAAAAAAAAATGGTATAAAAAGAGAAAAATAAAAAAAAGATGAGTACCGCCCGCTGCCATTTAATTTATTTTGTACGACAGAAATGATCTACCGTATAAACATGCTCCACAGAAAAATCGTATAGGAAAAACCCTTCTTTCTTATCACTCACCTGCGTTTGGGACATTTCCTCCAGTTCTTGTGCCAAACTATTCAAAGTTCCATTGAGAAGATGTCTTCCTTCTTCAACGCCACGTGTCAAAACTGCTGCTTGAAGTTCTTCATTTTGTTCTTCGAGAGCTAGATTAGAATTTTTATATTTTATAAATCATCAACTACTGAAGGCAGAAATTAAAAACTTACATTTATTTTGTATTCTTAATTCATCTAACTCCTGATGCAGTTCTTCCAGTCTTAATGCCTCTGGTGATGTACTTGGCATTGCTGGTCCACTTTCCGAACGCAATCGCTCAAGTTCACGACTCATCTCTACCATTAGATCTTCGGAAGCTTTCTTTTCTTGTTCGTATTTGCGTTCGAGCAAATTGGCATTGCTAAGGTCCTGTTGCAGGGACACAATACTATCACGTGCAAGTTCTAATTTTTCTTCAGTATTGTGTAAATCACTGGCTTGTTTGTCACATAAAACTCTTAATCTTTGTGCTTCTTCTCGCAAGGCATTCGCCTCGATCTCAATAGTTCTTATTTTAATTTGGCAATTTTCATTTTGTAGTGCGGCTTCACGCTCGTGCCGAGCAAGAAGTTCACGATGGCGTTTTTGTTCTTCGGCTAGCCGTTCTTCGGCACGAAGTTCCGACTGAAAATTGGAAATAAAAAAAATCTTTTGTTATAGTTTAAGACTAGTATTTAAATATTTTAATAATTTTACATCGAAGTTATTGACTGAGAAAATGTTAAAAAGAGCACACATAAATCGTTTGATAGCAACAAGCATTACGTGTACGGAAAAATTGAAGGTACTCATAAGAGCCTTTTGAAATTTGTAATAAGGTTTTAGCAGTAAAAAAAAAAAAATAAATAAACTCACAGTATGAAATATAAATCATTTCCTGGGATGTAAAATCAAGAAAGTTCAGTATGTGATTTCCAGAAATTATACTCTTAATAAATGTGAAAAACTTCTAGTATATACCATAATTCGCTCCTCGTAACAGGATAAGGTAAAACCTTATATCATGGTATCTATATTAGCATTTCACAGACACTCGAATTGTAATCTGGACATCCGGACAGTCTGGTAAAACTGTGGATACCAACACTTTCATAGGTTGTCTTTTTTCAATTTTACTAGGAAAACGTCATAAACGGGGTTTTATTCAAAAACATCAAATTCAAATTAAAGGGCGTCGATGACTTTTCATCTGACAACATGCATGTAATAATTTTTGAAACCAACGAACCAATCTCACAAAATGTAAAAAAAATTAATCCTTCCAGAGGATGACGTCATAAAAACGTTCACTGAGCTGTTTCTATAACACTATGCATCAAGATCAAGAGTGTTGACTTGTTTCGAAATTCTTACTATCGTTCTTTCAATTTTGCCAACAAATAGTTTCATTTTTAGATGGTTACTTTTTTAATTTATACTGTTTTAAAAACTTTTTAAGTTCAAAAACCTGCGCAAAAAAGTTGTCAAACCTACCTACAAAAATATAATCATACTTTTCTTCCACCCATTGCTTAGTTTTATTTTTTGTAAATATACTGTGAAGTCTACAAATGCCTAGAATGAAACCACATGTAATACACCAACATCATATTTATTTTTATTATTTGATGAATGGTGAGTAATTTTCCGAACAATCATATTACTTACGCTTGCAATACTAACACGTACTGGCAATTATTTAATTTATTTTTAACCCATAAACTTTTCTTCCAAAATAAGGCATATAAATTATCAATGTCTATGCACTTAGTTAATCAAACAAAAAAGTTTCTTGAAGAAATAAATAAATTGCACGGCTGAACTTTTGGATCTTGAAGTGTTGGTGGCAAATATGCCAACAATGTAACAACTTTTCCCCTTCCAGCTATCAGTTTAAAATATTGCGACTATAAAAACAATAATTTTTTTTAAATACCTTGACCATATCCAATAATACAAAACTTTGAGATTAAAATTTTTATTCTTGGTCGCAAAAAATTGCAGATCGCTGATTTTTTGGGATGTTGTTAGGAAATTTGGCAGTACTATACGACCAAGTTTGCAGCTTCGAAAAACCTGTGCTAACTGCATGGTGCGCTAAAAACCTCGAAACTTTAGCACTTTTTTCAGTTTTTATCTTATAACTTCGAAAATGTGCATTTTATAGAAAAAGCTACCAGATATCAGGTGAAGAAGAGAAAATTAGCTACAATTAATGTTTTACCGCAGCTCTATAGGTATAATAGATCTTGAAATACAGCTCTCCAAAAATTGTCAATTTTTTACAAATATTTCGAATTTATAGTTTGTGTTGTCTTTAGAACAGTATATCGTTTCCCTCATGCCAGAAACATGCATGTGCAAAAATGAAAATTTCGGGAAATCGGGTTACAAGGTTTGTTGGCTATCGTAAAATTAGAGAGAATGTTTTATGAAACAAAAATTGCATGATAAATTACGTCTTTATTTTGCTTACTAAGCTGACATAATTTTTATTTTGTAAACCCTACCTCTCCGCAAAATATTGCACATTAAGCTTTTTGACACAGACACATTCATTTTTTTGGCTTAACATAACGAAAATTAACTCTACATTGATGTTATTGGCATTGTAAAATAATGCGGTTTCCTTGCTCTCTGTATATTCTTAGTTTTGATAAATTATAGATCACTTTAATTCGAGAATTTGCTCATTCATGCTTCTGGCCTGAGGGGAAAGATATGTAAAAATGTTTAGTAACGGCCATATTATTCACATTTCGAAAAACTCGAAATAAAACTAGTTTTATTGCTGAATCAATTAAAAACTAGATCAAGAAGCAAATCAGTATTATTCACAATGAAAGTTTTAGTTTTAAAATTAATTTCTAAATCTGCAAAATAAAACTATTTTTATCGATTTCACTCAAAATTTTAAATGAAAGAGAAAATTTAATTAGACTGTCAGATTCGACGCAATTTTTTTTTTTTTATTTTTTACCGGTTTTTGTGCCATTTACGAACAAATATTTTGTTGTTACGGGTACAAAAATTATTTTATTGAAAATTTATTCGTTTTCACCGAATTTCCGTTTTATAACAGACAAAAATTAATTTCCTCTGTCGAGTGCCCACTTTTAAAAAGTTCAAAATTCAAATTTAGCCCAAAATATTTTAAGAAACAATTTTAGTAGGATTAAATTAAATTAAGTATGTCCTGCCTATTTAATTACTTAATTATTATTAACTACTAAACCAACACAAATCTTATAAAACAAAATCAGAACTTTGAAATAAAATATAATTTCTTTTTCCAAAATCGTGTTATCAATTTCGTTTAATTTATTGAGGTAGCCAAAAAAAAAAAACAAATTAACTAAAAAATACTGAATTACACTAATAGATTGCAAACGTTTGACCTAGCCGTGCACTTTATTTGGCTTACAAAAATGAGACAAGTAATAATTTTTCAGTCAATGATCGATTTTTCGAACAAAAAAGTAATAAAACCCGAAATTCCACACCGCAAACAAACAAAAAAAAAATAAAATAAAAATACATAAAAATAAGTAAACAAAAACAACTACTCACCTCTCTAAACTGCTCCTCGAGCATATGGTACCGAGTCTGTAGTACTGCATACTCTGTTTTTGTACGCGTTGTTCTGTCTGTTTGTGTATCTGCCAAGTCCGTAACTTGTCGCTGCAACAATTCCAACTAAAATGAAAAAAAAAAAAAATATTTATTAAACTTAGTTGAAAAAGTTTAAAAGAAATTTTAAAATGTCAAAATGTCAACAAAAATGAACTGACTAACACAAGAATTCTTCAATTGACGTATATCATCCAACAGATCGTCAACATCCATTGACCGTTTCAGATACATTTGTGCGAAATTATTATTATTTTTTTTTTCTCTCAAACTTAAAACAAAATTTACATGATTAAAAGATACAGGGCACATGAATATGATGGTGGCGCGCGGCGCGGCGGTGTTATTGTTTTTTTTCAAGAAGACGGTTACCCACACAGCACAATCGGTATTCGCAAATTTACATTGCCTCGTTATGTACATATATCGGAATCCGAACGAAAACTGGGGCTCCGGGCGTTGCTATTGCAAAGAAGATTCATGCGCGAAAAAAGCACCGTCCGTCGTTTCCTCACATCAACTGATCGTCCGTCACCACTGTTCTTTCGTTTGTTGTTATATTGGCTGTACCCAGCAGATACATTTGAAAAAATAAAATGAAGTACAATTTTATATTCTAATCAGCAGACTGATTCATATTTTTTTATTCGCCAACCAATACTGCAAAACGAACCCCGAAGCACCCGCGGCGGACCCCAATAAAACGTTCATCAGTCGCGTCGAAGTTGTCGTTTTGTTTGTGTCGCTGCTGCTGTCGATGTCGTTGTCGGTCGTCAGTCATCGATAGGGAATTTTAGGTCAGTTGAACTTTTTCGGTTTGCAGATACGAATTAATATTGATTCTTTTCAATTTAACGGTTAAACTTTGTATGATAGGGCAACGAAATGACGTAAAGAACCCGCTTCTTTGGTATTCGACTGTGTCGCTCTCCAATGGTCTACTGAGGAGCAGGCCGATCATATTCTTTTCTATGACGACGAACGGCCGCTGCCGCCACAGTCGCCGGCCGACAGATAGTTCTATTTCCGCACTCCATTCTAAAAACAAAAACAACAACAAAAAATAACGAAAAACTTGGAGAAATATGGGGATTTGAAGATTGAAGAAGAATGTGCGAGCTCATTCTCTCCAAAGAGCTCAACGTGTTTTTATAGCTTCTTCGGAGCGATTTGGCTTACATACTACGTCTCCTTCAGTAGAGAAACGTTGTAATAATAATTATTTAGTGCTATATGCTGCCCTTTCAGCGGATGCGCAAGCACATTGTGTTAGCTACTTAATAATATGATGGGGACCACTTATTTCGTAATGTAAAATATTAAACTTAGCCCAAAAATAAATTCAAAAGAAAAAAAAACATGTTGTATTTTAAGTCACTTAAAGCTGTTTTGTTTTGGCAACTTAAATGGGCGCTAGACATGTTTTGAGAATTTTATTCGTCTTGTTTTCGTTTTGATGAGAAGAGAGAAGGAAGACTGGCAAGCAAGGTAAAAATATTTTCTCAAATGAAGGGAAGTTGTAGACATTAGAGTATAGACATATGAGTGAGTTATATGCGAAACATATGCTCGATATGTTTCTTGTTTGTTGGAATTTAATGACATGTCGGTGGCTTCTTTTGTTGGTTTTAATGTAGATTTTTGGAATATTTCACGTTAAATAAATGTCAAAGTGATAGACAGTTAATGAGTGAGCAATTTTAACGAAAGACAGGTTCTATTTAATGGGTGAATGCACTTCAATCACCTTTTTGATGGTTTAAATGATCAGATCTTATCATAAACATCACATATAGTTGGTTTTTAGTTACAATTTTGACAGCAGAAAAGAATTTTCTACGAGGTAGACATAGTTTGTACAATTTGTAGTCAGGGATGGCAAAGGTTTTTTTATCCATTCAAAATTAATATAATTTTTTTTAAATTAGGATATTGACTAAAAACTTGCTGCAATACATGAACAGTTGAAAAAATATAACTAATTCGTAGTTTAAAAATGCATTTGTCAATTTTTAATTGACGAAAGACGTGTTTGACAGAACAATTTTACTCACACGGAGAACGAGCTATACTCCTGTTTTTTTTTAATCCGACACCCTGTTCTGAAAAATGATTTATTTGTCAGTAAAAATCTGACAAGTGTAAACCTTGCATTAGTTTGTTGTTAGTTTTATTTTAATTTTCTTCTAAAAGAATACAATTGCTGATTAAAAAATACAGCTTATGCTCCAATGGCTCCGTCATGAGTTCGACTTTAACGCACACAAACACAACCGACACCTCGATTATAAAATATGTACCTACTCTTAGATAAAGTGCGTAACGTCCATGACGGGCGTAAAGATTAAAACATTTTTAATACTGACGCACTTATCGACTTTTAAGTCGAACGCATAACGCAGTCATTGGGCCATGGCCTTACTATTTTAACGCATTGGACGTTTCCGTTAGATAAACTGTCAAAAAATTGTGTTTTTTACGATTTTTAAATTAAAAAAAAAAAAATAGCATTATTTTCAATCACAAAAGTTGGCGAAAAAAATGTTTGGTTTTTGAAAATTTTGAGGTGGATTCTTTTTGGTTTAATCTTCTATTTAAAGATTAAGAGCCGTTTGCTGAAACGAAACCTAAGCATTTATGTTCAACATAAAGTCTTATGTGACAGTTTACGCAGAGGAAAAAGTAGCCCCTAAGCGCTTATATTCGACATAAATATTTTAAGTATCGAATTAGCAAACGGGCCTAGGTAGTATTGTAGAAAACATTGTTAAAAAATAAAAAAAAAAAATGAACAAAAAAAAACAAAATACGTATTTTTTTAAGATCAATTTTTCTGTAAATGACAGCAGTATCAGCCAGCACGGAGTGGTCATAGAATGCAAACGATTTTGACTCTCGGAAGGCAAAGATATTGGTTCGTATTTATAGAACGCTGTCTTAGCCGTTGCTAAGAAAGACTGCTCAAATAACACAGTCTAAGATAAACCGGAGTTAAAAAAGCTTAATGACCAAACTAAGGCTGTTTCGCTTCAATGTAGAATCTTTCTTTTCGAATTCTCGTTAACGTTTTAATTGATATAAACGTAATTTTTATACGATAAGTTTAAACTAATTTAGAAGTTTTATGAGCACAAAATAATTATTATTAGAATTATTAGAATGCGCGAAATCTTCAAATTGACGTTTTCTGGCATGTTGATGTTAAGCATAAGCTGAGTGCGATTTTATAGTTTATATATTTTAGATTATATGGCCTCCTATTTCGCTATCAACTTGTGTTCAAAGCATAAAAGTGCAGCGAACTTTAAGCAAATACTAGCTGTATTTCATTTGTATTCTTATCGTTTCTTCAAGGTTAACATAGACTTAGTCATATAAAAATAATAAACTTAGAGCACGACCATATGTATATTTTTTTCTGTCCATTGAAACATTGTTCTAATTTATTTATCGCATAAAAATAAATCTCTCGACTTAAGAACATTACAATTCAAAAGAAAAAACAAAATTATCGCTGGACGCTGGAAATAATGCATCCGGTTGACCGTCCTTCCAATATTTTAAGATAACTTTAAGAGTTGCAACAGTAAGGAAACAATATGTAAAAAAGGAAATTGCTTAACCAAATTTTTTTAATGAAGGGAGAGTGGAGATGAGGCATGAAGGGATAATAGAGTATTTACAGTGCTGAGTTAGCTTAGAATTTGCAAACCCAAAAAACAACGAAGAACGAAAGAATCATTATCGTTAAAATAAATAGAAAAGCTTAATAAATAATGTTGAGACAGCTTATATGATTATATTTCTTGATTTAACACTCATTGAATTTGCATTGTTATGCAACAAAAACTAACTAAACCTGGTGTACTTAACAACAACCTTGCTAGGCTACAATCTATTGATTTAAAATCATGACGGTTACACTGATTCGTTTGCATGCACTTCAAAAATGTTTTCTTTTTTCTACTTATGCCGGCCTTACACGACACAATATTATTGTGCAATAATATTGTCCACAAATATTGTGCGAAAAAGGGTCGTCCTTACACGACTCAATATTACTGCGCAATATTTCTATGTCTCTTGGCTTTTTCTGCATCTGCTTCGTTGTTGGAACGAAAAATATTGAGTAAAATTTCATAAAATATTAAACTTTTTTAATAACACTCAATATATTGTGCAAACCGAAAATATTGTGCAATACAGCCCTTACACGGTCAATATTATTGCACAATACTGAGTATTGTGCAATAATATTGTGTCGTGTAAGGCCGGCATTAGACTTAGGGCAGACCTTGAAAATAGTTTGTGGAACTATATTACCGATTGCTTGTATCGATTTAACAATTTTTTTTTTTGGTGTGTTCGTGTGAAGTAATTTATGATGCGTTTGTACATTGTTAACTCTGTCACCGGGCCATATGCATAACTTCCACAATTTTTACTTAAAATAAACATATGCGAGTAGAGAAATTTATAAGTACCATTGTTTTGGCTTTTAGCGTAGGCAACAAAAATTTTTTTTTGTATTCAAAAAGTGCTTCCCTAAAGCTTATAGCTTACAGTTCAATTATGAAGATTCTGTTAAAAATCAAATCGGTGAAGGCATTCAAGAAAAAGTTATTTTCATAAGAGTTAAAAAAAAAATTGACCTTGTTTAATTAAGATCCGTTTTTAGTCAAATTAGGCTTTTACTTAATGCTTTTATAGAAGGTACAGGTAATTTGGTCCACAATAAATTTTATTTTACCCTCTAGGTTCAAAGTTTGAAGAAAATCGCTTCAGCTGTTTAAGATGTAGTTCGCAAAAATTGTCTAAACCAATTTTTCGATTTTTCGACTTCGCTTGCAGCTAATATGTAATTTTGATCGCTTACGAAGCGAGTACCTTATCATTCCGCTACGGACTGTATTATGGTAGAAAGCATATGACAAATTTGAGAGAGCGAATCGTTTGCTTCAAACGATTTTCGTTTGCTGGACAATAATTTTTCGATTTCAATTCGTTTGCAGCAAACTCTTAAATTCGTTATAAATAAAATAAAATGTTTAGCGTAGGACCAGTGATTGAACCTGCGATCACTCGCTTCCAAAGGTAGTCTGTTGCCATTGCACCACGAACTAAATGATTTTCGTGTAGCATAAATTGCATATGAACACTGCAAATATCGAGTAAATTCCTAAGACATTTTTTTTTCTGCAATCATGTGTTGTACATGAATTGGCACAAACGCAATTTTCTCTAAAGGTTCTTCGCAAACAATTTATTCGTTTGCTGCAATTGAAAGAATTTACTAGTAAACGAAAAGGTGTTTAGAAGAAGGAAGCATGTTTGTTTGCTGTAATCAACTCATGAATAAAATAAACTCCAAACGAATGGGTTGTTTTGCATGATGTTTACTGTAATAGATTTAAAATGTAATACTGTTGTTACGAATGAAAAACTATTGCAGGGATTGTATTAACCTTCCAGCAAATGATTTTTATTGAATTCGAAAAATATTTATTAGCTGCAAACGAAGTGTAACATTATGTAGTTTTTTGTTTACTTTTATAGAGTAGAATAAAAGTATTTAACGCATTTCTGGACTTCCATGTTCCACATTGTTTTGATTGATTTGCATTCTTCATCTTCAGTATTTGAATGATTGTTGAAACTTTTGTCAAAAAATCCAACTTCACCGAATGTTACTGCAGTTCCACGTGCACCTACGCGTAAATGGCATTCTTCGCATCAATAACAAATTTAGCTCGAAAGATAAAAAAACTATTTTTGAAACATGTTCGTAACTTAGACGAGAAACAACCATAAAATGCTCGTAAACAATGCATTTGTCTACGAATTGCAAAAAAAAAAAAACAATTTAATAAAAAACAGTTACCTGTTCATTGAGATTCTCGCACAACTCAGCATTGATTCCATTCATTCTTCCACCTCCAACACCCTCTGACTGACCTCCAATACCGTTATTATTATTATTTATGTTGTTCTTTTCCGAAAAATCACACAACAATTTGTTTTTGAAATTCTTCAGATTTTCCAACTTAAATCCGTTCGTATTATTGTTATTTGGCTTGCAATTTAATTTGTTCGTTAAGGCTTCTAAATTAATTAGTTTACCATCTGTTCCGGCAGATGGCGATTCGTTGAATTTATTCTCAATAAATACCAACGAATTTGGTCCCGACGAACCAATATCATCGAAATCGTTTGGATTCAAACTTAAAAATGTTTCCTGATCGATTAGAATTGGCTGTTTGCTAAAATCACTTCCGTTCCACGCCGATGTATTCGTTGTTGTTGTTGTTGTTGCTGGTGATGTGAAACTCAAATTTAAATCTTCAAGACTATCGGTAGAACTGCGGCGATATTGACTAGAATTTTTATCACTTAATCGATATTGTAAGTTGCTGTTGTTGTTAAGAATATTATTATTATTTGGCGTATTGTTGTTGTTTTGTTGCGATGGTGTGCCGACAAATTCAAATTGGCCAGCCCACATATCATAGGCTAAGTCGATACTTTCGGGCTGGCTTGCCGGTTGGCTATTCATTTTTTTAAATTAAAAAAAAAAGTTTTTATTTTTGTTTTTGTTGTTAATATGTTGCACTGATTATAAAATTTAGGATAAAATTATGGCAAGACGCAATTTGTTGTTTAAAAAGTTTTGTTTGTCTTTTTGTTACACTTTTTTAGACAAAATGTGGGTTTTTGTGTCATAACTATAAAACATTCTCTAATTATGATGAAGTTTTGACTGTTAATATGTTCCGCTGCGTTTGATTTCATTAAGTTTTTTTTTTCATTTTTTTATCTACAAAGAAATATTGTCACTTTGTTATTATTTGTCGTTGATGTTTCTTCCCAATGACTTGAATGTATACATAATTCAAGTCGTCAGCTAAACATATAGACGGAAGTTTTATGGTTCGATTAGTTTTGAGAATTTTCTCTTCTGGTTAGGTTTTTTTTTTCCTCATTACCACTTGTGAAGGGTAATTAAGACAAAAAAAAAAAAAAAAAATAACCGTCAGTGATGAGGTGGGATTACATATTGTGGAATGTGGAACACTACCACCTTCCGCGGGATTTTTTTGCCTGTCTTATATTTTTAATAGTTACTTTTGTTTGAAGATACATTTTATTTATCGTGAGATACTTTTCTTGAAACAAATGAGATATAAAAACACTATTGCCACTTTTGATTATTATTTTCTTTATACTTTTTTGTACTCAAAAACTTTATGGTCTTTAAAAGGACTGGACAATTTTTAAATGAAAATTAGCCACAGAAAAAGTGATAAGGTTATTTTAAGGTTCGACCAAGCGCTTAGTGATTTGAAAACCCTGAGTATAAGATCATTAACGTATTCTTTTTTGTTCATGCTTTTAAGTGTTGTTGTCCCAAATTTGTTTCCCAGTTGGCAACATTGTTCCAAGGCTGTTATGTTGCATGCAAAAACAAAAAAAATCAAAACATCTAACACTGCAGTTTATTACAATTTGAGAGTGTATACGTATCTATAGTATCTATTTATCTATCGCCTATATGGAACTTGAGTTACATTTTTGCGTATATAGTTGGAGTACATTTTGTGGTCTAAAGATATACCTACAAGAGTGAAAGTTGTTGCAAACTACAACCGACTACAAAAAAAAAAAAATGTAAACATTATGGTTTGGTTTGGTTAGTTCTTATCAAAAGATGGATTTATGAACCATTCCATGATTATTATTTAAGTGACGACCGTCACACACAACAGGAATGAAATTATTATTTATGTGATAATTTGTAAAGAGAGTTTTGTTGTTTTCTTTGTCTTGCTTAGATTTTGTTGTTTTTTTCTGTTTGTATATTTGTTGATGAGCAAACATAGTAAGGTGAATTAGTTACATTACATGATACCTTCTCTAGCGAATATTATATCTCTTTAATTGAATAATTAAAAAGAAATAAAAATCTTGACAGAGAGAAATTGAGAGAGGAGAAAAAGAAATTGAGCATGAGCACCCCTTCAATTGGAAAAAAAAGTTGGTGACAAAAAAGATGAAATTAATACTTGGAAATGAAAAATCGTAAAAAGTTTACTTTTGAAAATGATATAATTGAGTTTGAATTTGGAAAGTCAATTAAGTAAATATTTTTATTTGATAAACATTTCAAGGATGCAAAATGGGAATGGAGATTTCTTATTGTACTAGGTCCAGGTTTATAGTACCTTCCCATTTGGGAGACTTTTAATTTTTTGTCCTTATTTTCTGTATCCTTGATCGAACACCAGACGTTCCGTTACACTGACTAACTTACCGGACGACCAAATGACAGCTCTCTCCCTGTTGAAATATCAAAATCATTTGAAAACCATCCGACCGACTGTCATTTTTCCATTTTGACATCTTGTCGTCCCGTAAGTTAGTCGATGTGAATCCAGAATTAGTCTAAGTCATTATGAAACATCATAAAACCTAAGGAAAACACGTTTTCGAGACATTTGTATGTGTTTGTTTCGTTGTCGGCGTTTGCATCGTCGTGTCGTCGTCGTTCGCCTTGGAAATTTGTTAACACGATAACTTTTATATGAATCAAGATAATTGAAATCTGTAAACGCGAAAAGTTAAGGATTACCTAATCTAAGGTAAAGTTCGAAATTCAGCCATTTTGAATTTTTTTAAAAATTAAAAAAAAATCTTCCAAACATTTCGCTTTTGTATGTGAAGTACTACAAATTTGCATTTTTTTTAAAGTTTCAATAACCAATGGTACATGCATAATGATTTTCAAATTAATAAAGTTATCCGCATTTAATTCTTAAAAATGTTGGTAAAATCAATATCTTACACTTTTTTGTAAAAAAATCTCGCAACGTTACGGAAAAGGATTGCCAATGTAATTCATATTTGTTTTTTTTTTCATTACATAAATGAGAAAATGCAAGATTGAAAATATAAAACAATATTTTAAGGAGGTTAAGTCATACCAGCCTATTACAATTGAAAATAAAGGACACTCTGCTATGCATTCTCAAATTTCTTCGATTGAGAATCACAAAAAAAAGAAAACAAAATTAATTTTGTTACGCATACGCCCGAGTGTACATAAAGTTGAAAAAATGCATGAAACAATTGCGTTTAAAAGATTTTACTCTTAATTGTTTTTGTTTGGAATCTAAGGGGATTGCAACCTTAATGTGGTACTGAATTCTGCCTATCGCTGAAACCTTTTTTTCAAGGAATTGTATATTGACCAAAATGGGGCACGAATGTTTTATTAGTGCATACAAATATATCTATTAATAGTTTTAACGTAATTTTGTGGTACCGTTTTCTCGAAATTTATTCAATCGAGTCGATGGAAATTTTTTTTTGTACTGAATAAAATGAGACTAAAATCAAGATGGTCTGATGCCTCTAATCAGGGTAATGACCCTTTCTATGTATAGCTTGTGTTTTAGAGTAACATAAACATTTTTACTGAAAACCCGTTTTAAATAATGGTACAGTAGTAAAATTTAACTGAACTCTCTAAATTATGGGTTTAAGTGACAAGTCAAACATTCATGCTAAATATAATCACTGGTGAAATTATTTAAAAAGGGATTTCAGTAAAAATGTATTTGTTACTCTAAAACACAAGCTATACATAGAAAGGGTCATTACCTTGCTTAGAGACATCAGAAAATTAGAGGGATCAGAAAATTTCTAATACTATACAACACGACAACACTTTCAACCTTTTCTTAATTTTTTTATATCAAGTGAATAGTTTTTGAAAAAATAATTTCCTAACTCAAAATTTTTAAACCACAATTTTTTGTTCAAACTGATTTTTGTGTAAAATTTTATGTTGTGATAAACTATTTTTGTGTTTTAAAATTCAATATATTTCAATAAAATTCAATATAAAACACAATTATTTAAAATCAGATGCCTAAGAGAGCATCTGATTTTATATATTTAATTGACTGAAAATTGATAAATTAAAAACAAAACAAAAACTAATGTTACTTATTGAAGAAAAAAACAACGAAATTTGTATGATTTCTTTTAATGTTTCACTTTTTTTTATGATTCGGGGCTATAAATGTTTTGGTTTTAAAAAAAGTGCGTATACTCTTTAAAAAAAAAAAAACAGTTTGAAAAAAATATTTTACTTTTTGGAAGAAAATTCCATCTGGGGTTAATAATACGCTTTTATTGAACAAAAAGAGTATGCATTGTTTCTGAATCATAATTTTGTGTCATCGTAATACTATTACACAATTATTGGTATAGTAATTAATTTGATAGTTTTACTAGACACACAAGTTTTTGTATTCAGCCATGAATGTTTCCTTAACATGCTATATAAAAATATTAATTTCGCATGTCAAGTTCACATGAATTCTATTTTTTTTTGCTCCAGACTTAGTGACCTATATTTTTCTCATAAGAATTTAAATTCTGTAGATACTTAATAACCTTAAGCTTATTATTTTCATAAAAAAAATCACCCACCGTGACTTTACAACATTATTTGAATTTTTTTTTACAAATTTATTGTTATTGAATTTTTTACAAAAAAAAAAAACTACGATGCATTATTTTCTCACGTAAGATTACCTATTTTCGTTAAATTGTCTTGTTTTTTTTTAAAGAAAACCATAAACAAAAAAAAAAAAACAAACAAACAGTCACGTAAGACAGACGACAGCGAAAAAAAATACAGTTTAGTTTTCATTTTTTACTGTTACAATTTGTTGTTGTAAGAAAACTCACTTGTATTCGTGTTGTGTGTGTATTCATTCTATTGGCATTTGATATTTTTATGCAAATGAAAGTAAAAGTTTTCCACCAAGAAGAAAAATTAAAAAAAAAAAAATAATAACCCAACCAATAAATAAGAGTGTGTAAAATATGCAAAATAGGAAGACAATTTAATGGTCGTACATCATATTAGTTAATTAATGCAAACATTTTTCATGGAAATTACAGTTTTTTTTTCACTGAAAAAATAATTATTTCAAGACGAAAATTATCTTTAAAACACATCTCTTGTATTTTGATGTTTTTTTTATTTTTTTGGTTTGACTTTGTTTTAAATAAAAGATACAACGAGTGAAAAGTGTTTTGTTGTTTTAAACGATAAAACACTCCTCCTACATGCAACTATTTCAGTTTGCATTTTAATTATCAAACGGATTTCCGGTGTTTTCAGTGAAAAATTTGAATTTTTATGAAATAACTTTTAAGATGATCATCTAATTGGGTTTCCATCATTTTGGACACGTGTTTTAGGTAGAATATATTATAATGCTTAACAGGGCAGACGATTATGACCGAAAAACACAAGTCAAGCACAACTGCCAAAAACTATTTTCACTAAAAATCACCAAATAACCCAATGATTCCTTATGATATAAATAAAACTTGCCTTAGAAAACCAATTTCACAAGGTTACAATATTAAAACCTTTGAAAATAATGGCACACCTTGCCAACCGAGTAACCTTCATCATTTTTGCTCACCTCTTATCACGAAAAAAATGTAACTATCACTTCAATTTGCTCCTAATTTAACCCTACACCTACACCAAAGGCGCGATGTCCAAGCCCAATTTACTAATGACTTTGACACCGAATCGTTGTGAATCATAATAATCATTTAGAATTATTATTATTTTCTTTTGTATTTTCATTGAAACTTAGCCAAGAAAATTATGAAATGTGACTTTTTTTTTATTCCATACGATAGCCCCTTGGGGTCATTGGGAGGCACTGCCAGAACGATGACCTTAACTTAAAATCGAGTTATAAATGATTCTTGGGCTCAGATACTTCATGCAAATTAACCTTTAATTATAGTACATAAAAACAATTACAATTATCTAGGCTGGCTAATGGTTTAGAGGAGATTAACTACACACAGAACATTTTATATCTAACGCTTGGGCTTCTCTTCCGTCAAGTCATAACTATTAAAGGTAATTTTATAATTTGGTTTTCTCTTGTTTCTTTTGTTTTTACACAAAAGTGTAAAATCATAGAACAACGGAAGAAGTGTTTTAAGTATAGCAATGCAGATTTATCTGTTTGGATTAATCTTTCTCTTGTATGTGGTATCATGCATCTGCATCAAGTTGTGTTTGCTTGAAATATACACAACTGTATCGGTTGTACTAGCTCATATTTATTATTTTTTTATTAGTCATCCTCATGACCAATATCTTTTTGTTTTTTTGTTCACTGATCATCTTTTTATTTCGTATGTTTCGGTTATAGCAACGCGTTGGGCGCCAGTTAAGGAAATAAAGGTTTATTACTTTTAAAATGGAACGTTTTGAGTGCAACAAAAACAGTTTTTTTGTCATATCGCTAAATTTAAAGGCTAGATTTACAACTTAAGCGTTTCATTCACTAGAACAAGTTCATTCAATTAAAAAAATTATTGAATTTTGTGCAGGTTCTTATATCGTAATACTTTCAGACCTTATAGTCATTAGCTCTTTTTCTACGTCAATATAAATTAACTTCACTTTTTATTAATCCTTTACTTTTCCATTATAAAAGCTGCAAGATACAAGTTTATATAGAAAAAGCCCTGAATTCCTTAGATCTTTATTGTGTGTGAAAAAAATAAACATCTGTACCAGTACTTTGAATGGTGGGTAAATATTTCTGTAGGCCATAAGTCAAAATGGCCATATCACTTTAGCAATATATGGGTGACTACTTTTTCGTATTTACCCGAGATTGTAATGCAATCTGCAATGACACTTGTTGAGACTTTGCTTGCTCGCTTGGGTGCCAACATGAATTAAAACTAATACAAATAAAAATAACTGCACGCAATTCAATTTAGAGTATAATTTAAGTAGGTACCTACTTGCCTGGTAAGCCAGCTGGCGACAGAAAAAAACTTGCTTTTGGTCGTGTATTTTGTAATTTGGGATTTGACAGTGAATGGTGGTGAATTGAAACTAAATTCTTTTAACTTTGGAATTTAGTTTTCATTGTAAAGTTTACAAAAAGGATTTAATGCAATATTAACGAATGTTGTTATGTGTTGATTGATCTGCATTGATAACAATCTAAACTTGTTTTCGTCACTTTTCTGTTATTTAAGGTCCACCAAATGTATTTAAAGAGTGAAAATAACGGTGCATTTCAACTGATTTCAGTCATTTTATGCACTACACATGCATTAAATTAATGTTTGTTTCAAACCGAAATGTAACAGTTTTGTTTTTTGTTGATTGAAATAAAAATCAAAAATATTTTTGACAAATCATTTTTTTCGAAATAACATCCATAAATTATTTTATTTAGTTTTATTTTGAGACATTGATTATTTATAAAGAATATACGTACTTCAAAATTTTAACACAAATTGTGATTCAATTTTTTAAGAGTCAGTATGTCATAGTTAACATTTTTTGCTGAGTGGCAACACCGCTTTTAAATTCTGTATCGCTCCCAATTTCCTAGTCTTACTATACGATTAATGTAAGCTTTCAACAGTGTGTAGTTTTCTGATACAAGACCATTTATTTGTTGATCAATGTTCTCCTAAAAATCACGCGGTTTTCTTTAAACGTTTTTATTCCTCAATAAAAAATCTGGATGCTCCAAATTAATACGATTACTTTAATTTGTTTAAACCTAATTTTTCTTAAATTCACCTTCGCACTTCATAAAAATAATGCGGTCACAAGAAAATCACCTCATAAAAATACAGTATTTCAGCATGTTGTAAATTTATCAATTCTTCAGTTCCAAAAAAATCCATATTTTGACATCATCCGATTATTTATGTTGTCTTACACCGCATCACTCACAGTCCCAAAGGTTAAATGAAATAATCTTTTTTGAAAATTGTTTCATATTTTTTTTTTTTGTGTATTTATTTCTCTGACAAATGTTTTTCATGGGGCATTTATTTTAATACCATGCATCATCTATTCAATTTGGGTTGTTGGAAAATTGCCGGAAATTTTAAATTGAAAAGAATTATTTTTCTTCTTAAGTCTGTCAATATACTCATAAAGAATTCCCTTTAAATTTGCAACGATTCATAGTCAGCTTCTGTATAACTCTGCCATTATAATTAATTTAAACGATGAAATCAGAAGCAGACAAATTTTTGAGTTGTCTTTTTGTTTTGCTCGCGAAACATTTTGCAGATGCGTGATATCATTGAGTGAAGAAACCAACGCACAGTGGAGTAATTGGTTTAAAAAAAAAATTTAAATTAAAATTTAAATTTCGATAAGTACTTTGAAACTTCCGTACAGCAATCTCAATTTTTTGAAATACATTTTCATACAAAAAAAATGGTTATATCTACAAATATTATGATCGAAACTGTTTCTTTATAAAAATATTTACTAAATATGAGAATTTTTTACTAAATTTATATATTACATATTTTATAATTTTTTTAAACTATTGATTTTTACACAAAAAGTTAAATATACTTGAAGATTAAAGTTTTAAAATTTTTAGTTTTTCCAAAATATTAAAATTTGAAAAATGGCACTTTTGTTTAAAGCATCCTTATGTCTAAAACAAATATTCCTTAGAGCAAATAAAATCTCTCAAGGGAATACGTTGTTCTTTTCCTCTTCTAAATCTATTTTTATTTATAAAATAGATTTTAAAAATTAAAAAAAAAAAACAAAAAAGAAACATATTTATGAAAATGCAATATTTGACCACTGATCTACCCCACTGTAAACGCAAAAAAAGGCTAATTGCAGACACATTAAAAAGTCGACTAGAAAAGACAAATATTTATGCATTGTTCAATTTTAGAATAATTTTATATTTATGTTAACTCTGACATAGTAATTTTTTTATGGGTGTTTTGATTGTAAACATTTGGCTTACTAATCTATTCTGCGGATTTGTTTACTCGAAAATAGTTTAAACAATTTTAAAAACGGATTTTTACTTTCAGAAAGAGAAAAAATCTTCATAAGATTAAAATTAAGTTAAATTAACATACAGTATAAGGTAGATCAAATGCAGCTGCAATTATTTATAGTGCTCTTTAAAATTTGCCATAAATTACCTCTGATTGAAAAGCACTTTGAACTTTTTTTTTGTAATTTTTCATTTAAAATTACATCTTTTGTGATAAGGTATGTAATTTTAATAGCATTTGGAATAAGATTTTTTTCAACTTAACTCAATTAGTGTGTGAATACTTTTGTAGCTTTAATAGGTAGTCAAGGGCACAATTTAATCTCAGCAAAGATCACTTAAGCCCCCCAGTTATTATAAATGTATTCATATTGGAGAGCTGTGCTTTCATCTTTATGTTATACAACATTTCTTTTATGATGCATTTTAGTTGAAAACAAATGTCAATTAAAAAAAAAAAAGAAATGACTAATGGTATGTTCTTTGTGCAGTAAATAAAACACAATTTTGAAAATATGCCAATATTTTGTGCTTGGAAATTGGAATAAATTAATGACTTTTTAGCTGAAAGTCACATGCATTTGATATTCTTGTTTTTCACTTGTCAATCAAATAAGAGTTTTGTTTTGAGAATAATAAATCATATATTAAAGATTTACACATAATGTTAAAAAAACTTCAAACAAAAAAATGGCTTATAGTCTTGGTAAACAATGGTTTGAAATCAAAAACCTATGTTTGGAGTTCTAACTTCGTGTTTTGCGTCTTAAGAACAAATCTCTCTGATTCACTGTTGGAAATAAATGGAGCTTTAACACAAGCCAATGCTGGCGACATTTTGGCCAGTAACAGTACTGTCGTTTGAGTTTTGGTGTGGTGAATGACAGAGGGCGCTGATGTGTTCAAAGAAGTGAAGAATTGTTTCGAAGTGTTGTACCTGCTCAAAAAATAACAATAAAATACTAAAGACATTTTCGTAGTAGAGAAAACCATCACCGATTCTGAAATCTGTGTGAATTAGGATTAAAAAAAAAGAACAAAATGCATTTTATCATTGCGCCGTTTGTATCTTAAGACAGTAAGTAGCATGTTGACTTTAAATTTTTAGAGTTTTATTCGTTGCTGAGTACTGATTTTTGAAATGAAACACGACTCGTTATCAATACGAATCTTATTCAAAACTCTTATTTCAATAAAGTCAGTGAGCTGTGTGGTGAGTTTATATTGTTAGCGACTCTTGTTATGCTATTTTATACTCAGTAAACTTCGTTCAAAACATTTTTCTTTTTGTTCATAGCTCTAAAGACAATTGCCAGTTTGAAGATTTTATAACCTTTTACAATCATACCGATATTTTTAAATAAACTATTTCTACATGCATAAGATCTAGGAACATTTTTATTTTTACGGAACAACCGCGCGCACTTCCTCTTGTAGTTCAAAGTATTAATATATCTGTTTGACACTAAAGAATTTATTAAGTTTTTGCTTTTAGTTATTACTGATTAGTATTTAAAAACAGCAAAAATTTATAAAAAAAAATAATTTTTTAAAAGGCAATTTTGATCAAAATCGACTCAGCCGTAAATGGGATATATTAAAATAATTAATAAAAGTTATGGGAATTTTTGGAAAAAGGTGTGTTCACCACATTTCAGAAATTTGATTTTTAATTTTGGGAAAAACGCATTATTTTGAAAATCACTCTAAACTAAACATAGTATACTTTCATCAAGTTTAATAAAAAACCGTTAGAGTCGTTTTCGAGAAAATTCTAACAATTCAAAAATTTTGTTTGGAGGTACTGGATCTTAATGAGCTATTCAACAACAGCTAAAAATCAAAAATCATAAACCATAGTTAAAAATATATTTTTTTTAAATACTTTTGTTTTTAACCGACTTCAAAAAAAGAGGAGGTTATCAATTCCTCTGTATGTTTTTTTTTGTGGTTGTTACCTCAAAACTCTAGACTGGGTGGATAGATTTTGATAGTTCTTTTTGTATTTTAAAGCTGGTGGTGTCCATTGGGTCCCATTAAAAGTCTTTTTTTTTTTCTTTCGAAAGGTATTATTGTTGGCCCAACCTCGCTCTAGTCTTGTGGCTTTTATTGTCCTGCATTTTTGTTCTCAAATCCAGCTAAAATGTTCAATACGGAAAAACTATTTTTGATTGAATATCTATTATAATGAAAATTTTTGGGATTATTTCATTAGTGCAGCTGCTATTTTTGTTGTAAAAATTTTGTTTTCAAAGTGTTAAATTGAAAAGCCTTAACTTTGACCAGTGGAACTACAGGTTTGGTCCCATTTCAAAACAGTGGCTTTGGAATTGCTTTGTTGCACAAAACTGCTTGTTGCACTAACTCCCACTGTTCTTTATCAAAGCCAGTACAATGTACGAACGTTTAAAAAAGACTATTTCACTCAACGAAAATAATTATTCTACTTTAGATATGTACCTACTTTTAATACTTAAAAGAGCTAAGTACGAGTACCTATTAAAAACTTAAACCATCTACTTAAATAAGACATCAATGTTGTTCTTTGTTTCTTCACTTCAAAGAATCTTGATTCTCGAGCATAATCATGAGCAGCAGATGTTTCAAAAAGTCTGCCTAGAATATTCTTCCAAATGATAGCCCATTGATAGAATATATAAACACAATACACTTTACAAGCTTCCTATCTTTAAGTGTTTACTTCTTCTAAATGCCTTCCTTATTTCCATATCTCACGCTGCTGGCTGATGGCTGGCACGTTAAACTACTAGAGAACCACTTCAAACAAAGAGCAGTAAATTGTTCCGTCATGCCGCCCCTATTTGCGATAGTTTTTTGTATCGACCAATATACGAATACCCCATCAAGAGAGAGAGACCCCAATAGAAGAAGAAGACTCATCACAGGAAATTATAGCAATGGGCTACACAAGAACACAACAATAATAATTATATTAGGTACATTTTCAAATCAGAAAATTGCATCTAGTTCTGGGATATTACTCGCTCGTATCGAGAAAAGAGTTTTTTTTAAGAAGGTACGTTTGCACTCGAGCGAGCACAGAACATAAGAACCTACAAAACTACAAAAGCCATCAAATGAACCAGAAACAAAAACCGATTTAACCCCAGAAGTCATGATCTTCTTCATTTTCGTTGGGCAGAGTGATGGGATTCCAGCACTTTTGACTTGGAAAATTTAACAGAAGTGCAGTGAGTGGATCCATCAAAGTGGAAAATGACTCGTCTGTCCAAGGGAAGGTAACTCAGATGTGTCTAGGTTTGTTCTTGTTTTATTTTTTACTTCTTTTTTTGAGGTGATAGAATCGTGTTCTGGTTGTGATTTTATGATTCTCTTAGTCTGACTTTTTTGCTTCTGCCTGTCTTCTGATGTTCTTATATTTTATAAGGTGGAGAAATGCTTCGTTGAGCATCTTTGTCGTCTTCGTTTTGATGATGGGACATGGGACTGAGGGGTGTTTTGTAAGGAAGTGTACGTTATACTTTATGTAGAATTAGAAGAAACATTCGAGTTATTCTTCTAAAACACCGTTCACGGCTGATAGCAAAATATATTCAAGGGTTTTTTAATAGGTTGATTATAAAATGTGATGTTAACCGCAAGTTGAATGCGAGTTAGTTTGCAAGTAAGTTTACGGTGGGTGAGTATGGATGCATACTAGCCATGGCTGCTCAATGGGTACACGGAAAGGTTGATTTTTTTTTTTTTTGAAAAAGAGGTGATTGGTATCCTCTCGCTGCAACTCATAGTGATGTTCGTGCCTTGTTGCATTATGAAATGAACGAATCTTTTTTAAAATTGTTATTAAATCGAAAAATTATGATTACTTATACCGATGAAATGGAAGGAGGAAGCTTAAAAAGAAAATGAAATGCAACTCGATTTATGTATTGCAGTTCAGTTCAAAGCGAATCCAAATCAATGGTTAAGGTTGATAAGAAAATGAATGTAATTTGTTGGCTAATAATTTTACTCCTTTTATCATCATATAAAGTTTTTTTTATTATTTATAGCACTTGTATAAGCATTGTATAATAATTCTATGGATAAAAATGGCGACTCTTTTCTATTCTATACCACCTTATAGAATGAAATTGAAGTTTGTACTCATAGAAAATGAGCAACGAAAAATCCTTCACAATCAGAACAAGGATAATTATCTCGCTCTTTCTTCTAGAAATAAGAAGAATGATCGCGAAAGATGATGGTCTTCAAACGCAATGAGCATATTGCATGTTTGGAAAGTCTGTCAAGTAGATTAATAATTTGATTTAGTTAGGTTTTTTTTTTTCTTCTTTTCTATTTAAATGTTTTTTATGAATTCTCATAATTGAGATGTTAAGCTGCAAAATAAATTCATAATTCAAAATCTTAAATTTTAAATACAAAAGTTTAAAAATTGAAACTTATAAAAATGAGAATGTAATTTGCAAATATAAATCATCGTACTCGGATTAAGAAACATTATTAGAAATAATTTTATTTCTCCCCCCCCCCCTTTTATAGGGCCTCTTTAGATTTATAAGAGACCCTAATGCTGCATTATTTCACAAATTTACAAAAATTGACTTTTGATCAGCTTTTTGGTACCCATTAAACCTGTAAAACAGATACTTGATTTAAACATATCATAAAGCTTTTACGAATCCAATACTTGTCCTAAAGAAATTAACGTTAATTTTTTTTTTTTTTTTTTTGATAACTCAAGTGGTCAAGGTGAATCTTATAACTTATCTACCAATCTTATCTCTTATATGTATATATATTGCAAATTGATAAATAGTAATCAAAGTGCGTAAAAAATTATGTGTGGTGCTTAAGAATGTTTTTTTTGCTTGTAAACATCTATACAGTATCAATTTCACAACCATTACCAGTGTCAATTAATGTGGTTAACAGAACCTATGTATAAATTAATAGTTTATTATTATTTTTGTTTTTTTTTTTTTGCTAGCAAACGAAATTAGCTTCTTAAACAACTATTAAGTCATTAGTACATAAAAATGGTCATAAATGATAGGAAGTTTTGTTTTTGTAATTACAACAGTTGTCTCATATATAAGAAAATATATGTAGGACTTTTCATTCTCAGGAATGTTAAATAATACGTAATAATTAGTAATGAAATTGATTGCGTAATAAGCGGTGCTACATTGTTCTAACATGCATCGTGCATTGTATGAGCACACACAAAATATTGAAGGTTTTTATGATAATGACACTGATAACAGTGTATGCGTTGTATTAGCTAGACAAGTTCTCTAAATTTTTCATTCAATCATAGATTTGAATAAGCATTATATCGAATAAGCTATTTTGAAATTTAATTTACATTCCCAGCATGCAACAACTATTTCCGTTTCTGGCAAGCACTTCCGATGAATAAGTCATGCAACTTCATTTTGACTCAACTTAAAAGATTAAAATCTTAATTTCACGAGTTTTTAGTGACATTTATGTTTTCTGAGGATGTCGGCCGTAGTCAAAAATAATATTATATTAATATTACATATTAATATAGTATAGATTTTGGCCTAAGAAATACTCACGGAAAAGCCCGTTGACAGAAATTACATCAACATATTAAAAAAAGGCCATTTTCTATAAAGGGAGTCTATGTTTTGGGCAAGGTCATTTTTTTTTTTCGAAATAATTCACTGTGTTCTATAAACAAATTTTTTTAAATGTTCGATATCCAAATGCGTTTTATTTTTTTAAGAAGGTTTTTTAATTAATTTTTATTTGGTCTCAAAACAGCTGCAGTTAAACGTAAATATAGCCGCACCCCAGAGAAATATAGGAGCTCCCTCTTTTTTTTTCTTAATTTTTGCACAAACAATATGACAAACATCCGCAGGTTTTTTTTACGTTTTATTTTTGAACATTTTCTCTTAAAAAAAAAAGATATTGCACATCAACACAAATAGAAAAAAACAATCTGTATTTGCTGACAGCGATACACACTGCGAATCAATTGATTGGGCTCAATGAACTAGGGTCACAGTATTACCTTTTTTTCTAATTTTAGAGTGTCTGGTTATTAAATTTTAATTGTATTTGCAACTTTTCGAATGAAGGTTTTCAATACAAATTTAAAATACTACTAAAATAAATCAGCCTAGTACAAGATTTGGCAGTATTTAATTGGACTTGCTATATTTATTGATATAATATTTTTAAACTACCTTTAGTACAATTCACAACACAATTCTTTTTACTTTTCGTCCAGGTGCGGCCCACTAGCTTTTCTTTCTGATTTGGAACTAACCAAATGAACCGCACTGTATGAGGTACATTAAAAGTAGGAAATTGGCTATTGAGAGAGAAAGAGAGATAACAATGGTTTGCACTTTATATCGGATTAAAAGATAAACAAAATTCAATTTGTTAAAACCAACAATAGTGCGTTCCGACTTCCAATATAATAGGGGTAGGTAAATGGCAGTTGGCAATGTTTATAAATAAAAAGATAAACAAAGTCATACGTAATACTCGTACGTACATATCTATAATATATATGAACATTTTTAAATATACAAATCTATGAATTGTAATGGTAGGTACCTTGATACTGTTATGTGGGGCATTTTTGTTATTCAAAAATAAATACATATAGATCGCATTATCACTTAAAGGACACGTGTGTGTGTGTTTTTATTTCAAAACCAATCTAGGGGTTATCATTTTGGAATTTTCGCCTACTGGACAATTTTGAATGTCTGGTGAAATATTTTTGAAGCGCAAATATATAAAGATCGAATATTTGTTGAACTTGGATGAACCCAAATTAAAAAGAGATAAGACAAATAAAAAAGTAGCCTCAATAAATAATACCTATAAAAATATTATGAAGTAAATTATTTATTAATCTTGAAGTATTAAATTTATGAGATCATTTTGAATGTACCTTTTCATATGCACTGAGGAAAAAAACAACGTTGCATGAAAAAAAAACACTTTAAATCAAAGTGAAACGTTACCAATTTGAGTCCGAACACGGAAATTTTAAAGTCAAAAACGTTTCCACTTTGAATACGCAAAAGCGAACAAAATAAAATGCACGTCTGGGTCGCACGTACATGCTCTTAGGTTCAAAGTTTTTGTGTACGTTAAAAGTTCATATCAAAATAAATAATTTTATACGAAAAATCTTTCAAAAAAAAGTGTAAGAAAAAATAAAATCCATTACCAAAATGACATAATCTTCATCTTAGAATGTTTTGAGCTCCAAACTAAGTATGTCATTTAATTTGTTTAAGAAAGCTAAATTTTTAGAAACAAAAATTTTGAAAATCGTTGCAGCCGTTTAAAAAAAAAAATAATTTTTTCGACTTCATTTTCGTTTGCAGCAAATTCTTAAATTTCTTTCGGTGAAACAATTTATGCGAACGACTTAATAAAAAAAAAAACAAAGTTCAGCAAAATACCGGTGATAGAACCTATGACCTCTTGATTTCAAAGCAAGGCTTTTGCCATTACATCACAAACTAAATAACTTTTGTGTAGCAAAGAACACATTGAACACCACAAACATAAGTGTCAATTATTAAGAAAATATGTTTAATGCAGTCATTTGCTGTAAATAAATTTCATATGTACACCAAAAGTTCTTTGCCACAAACTAATTTTGGAGAGGTTCTTCGCAAACTATTCATTCGTTTGCTGCAAACAGTAGAATTTTCTAGTAAACGAAAAGGTGTTTAGATGTAAGAAGCATTTTCATTTGCTGCAATCAACTCATAAAAATGAGTTCCAAACGAATGGGTTGTTTTGCATAAATGTAATAGAATCACAATTTGTTTTAAATTTAATAAAGTTGCAACAAATGAAAACCTTCTGCAGGGATTGTAACCACTTTCCAGCAAATGATTTTCATTTAATTCGAGGGATATTCATTAGCCGCAAAGAAAAATTGATAAATTATCTCTTCTTGTATATTTAATAATTACGAAAATATTTGAGACCTTTACTTCATGTAAAGACTTTTCAAATTAGAAAGATACGCAGTATTTCGTATTCAAGTTCATTTATCAGCAAGTTTTAAAGACTCTTCATTCATTCCATACATAATTTTAACAGATTTTGTTTTCATCTCACTAACTTAACAACTTATATTCAAAATTTCAAAATTTAGCCATAATCTACACTTTTTTAAATCATCTACTCAGCTAAAATTAAACAGCTTCTAATGGCTATAACCTTCTTAGTGACTTTTTTCTTAAAATCAATAAAAAATCAGTGAAAGATTAAAAAAGAAATCCTCAAAATAGAAAATTTTGTTTTCAAAGGTAAAGGATAATGTTAGATTTAATATTGATTATCAATATTACTTAAATAACTTTTAAAATAATTATCTCATAAATGAGATATTGAACGCAGATACTTAAAAATACGACTGACTATCTCCGATATATTAAATTAAAAGTATCTCAAGTGTTTTCAAGTGTATCTCACTTAAAATAAAATTGTATCTTTTTGATTCAAGTCGAATGGGTTAATAAATTTATTATCTGCCCAATTTTCTTTAAATAAAGCGAAGGTATTAAAAATTAAGGAATAAGATGAGTAATTACTTGAAATTCTTAATTCAAACAAATTGTTGTATAAGAGTAATCCAATAAAATAGGCATAAGCTGTTGCAGAACTTTTAATTTTATTTAAATGTTAAATTGGAACTTTATTTCGTTGAATATTCAAATTGACCACAAACACAATTCACAGACGAATTTTATTTATTTGATTCTTTTTTGTTGTTGTATTATTTCTGGTTAAGGCACATTCAATTGACTTTAATTAGACTTAATTCAGAATACTCTTATCTCATGTATGTACATATATTTTCCCTCGGTCAACAGATATGACTAAAAAAAATTTTATATTTTTATAATTTTTTGCACTCATACACTGAAAAGTTAAAAAACTTAGAAATTCTGAGTAACACAAATGACCGGTACAATGGATCACATCACTTCTTATTTAATATTTCTTTCTTTTTTTCTTTTTTTCTTAAAGACAAAAATTATTGTTTTAAAAATAATTTTTCCTTCTTAAAATTGTAAATTAATTTTCTTTCTTTTATAACCGAAGCCAAGGTGATGAAAGATAAGCAAAAAAAAAACAAATCAAAATCACTGAGCGCAACAATTGGTAATGAAATTCGAAAATGCAAACGACGAAAATAATATTCGTGATTATTATTTTTGTTTTTGTTTAGATACACGGAATTAAAATGCAGTTGTAGTTGTGTATACTCGTTGTAATAGCGGCGATAATGTCTGCCCCGCACGAAGACGGTCCTGACGGATTTAATTTACTTAACAACCGGACACCAAATCATGGTGTGTGCTATCGCTTCAAACGCTTTAGATACTCTGTCTGTTCGAATTCGAATTGGATGTGTACATCGAGCCGAGCGCATGATGGTTTCTTTTTGTTTTTCGTTTTTCTGGTTAGCGTGACGAACCGACTATATAGTACGAACTACGAAACTATACGAAAGAACTACGAACAGTATTCGGTTCGATTGTTATTGTTGTGTTTTTGTTTTTTTTTTTGTGCGCTTGCTTTGTAGATAGCTAAGCTGGCAAACGATTGAATAAGTTTTAGTATGATGATGCACAATGCAAGGCAGCAACGAACATGTATTAGCAGAAATTATTATTAGAATTTACAAACAAATAAAATATAATAAAAGAGTTGCCATGGTAACTTTTGATTATTGTAGAGAAATAAAGTTCAATTACATTATATTCATTTTTTCATTCACTTAGACTTGTTACCGTTATAAGGAAGAAAATTGAAGGAAGTTTCAGGAAGTAATAAAAATAAGAACTTCTTCAGTTAAATTATTTGCAAGCATTTTTTCAATTTGCATAATTCAAGACGAATAAATAAAATAAAATAAGTCATGGAGGAATACAAGTTATGAAATTAGTTTTTATATGGAAAAAAGTTTAACAACTTTTCAATGCAGCAGTGTAAAGCCTTCGATACCTATTTTCAAAATTAAGAATGAAGAACAACGTTGACAGCTTACTAATTTGGAATCTATGAAATAACTCTCCAATAAATAACCCCCAAACTAAAAAAAAAAATATATATAACGTTTAAATTTTGGGGAGCACCTACTTTCAATTTGAACAAGTACCCGAAATCGCTAAGAAATTTGATTTTCCTGAAATTGATCCAAGAAGAATCACATTAGTCAAAAAACGTTATACAAAGAAGGCGTTGCTTAAAAGGGTGGAGCGTTTTTGGAGTTTTCTTATGCAACTTATGACTAGTTTTGATAATTGTTTTTTATTCGCCTGAAAGACGTTTTTCACAAGAAGTGAAATTTTTCGAGTTCGGAAAAAGGCTTTTAAAGATTACTTAATTTTTTTCAATTCACTTCGTGCAACTCAAAATTCGTTCCTACTAAACAAATTTTGTTCATTTATTTTGAGTTACCCTTGGAGAAAAAAATATGAGAAGCCACTGAAAAATGCACTTACAAATGCACTCACAATTTTTTTCTCTCTGACCAATAAGATTTCAAATACATCGCTTCGAAAAATTTAAAGGGGCGAAATGGGAATTTTGTTTTTATGTTCAAGGCTTTAAGGAATAACAATGTGCAAAGAAACCCCTGTTAATAATTTTTGTGATGTACCCCTTATATTTTTTGTTTAATTTGAACGTAGGTTATTACTTGGTACTTGAAACTTTTTGAGTACAAGAACAATAATTCTTTGGTTTTTGTACTCAAAAGTTCTAAATACATTCACCGTTGATAGTACTTGTACTTATAACTACTAAAAAAGTATGTACATACAAATGAGCAATTCATTTCTTTTTTACCTACATAAAATATGTACTCAAATATTATTCAGTTCATATTCAAATCCTAAAGAACCGACTTTCTAATACTTTTAAATAAAATCTGTAATTCTATTTGTATTTTCCCACTTTTATTTCAATTGCATGAAAAAAAAAAGTTTTTTACTTAAAGAACTAAAGAGTACATTAGGAATTGGATTGGAACTGAATGATCATAATTAAGAACAGATTTTAAGTACCAAAGTAATTAATTCCTCATTTGTAATAACTCTTTTGGAAGACATAACTTACAAGAAGTAATGACGAAACATTTTTTTTTAATTTAAAATTTTTGAGTACAAAAACCAAAGAATTATTGTTCTTGTACTCAAAAAATGTGTCGAGATTCAAGTAATAATACTTTTGCATTTGTACTTATGATATAAGTAAACAGTATTGCACGTAGTGCAATTTCAAATATTTAATGCAATTAATGTTCATGTTTTTTTTTCCAAGATGAGGTACTAACTCATAATTTTTTTATTTATGTATTTTAAACAAAACATTTAAATTTTGTTTTTTAGCTTTTCTCAGCAATTTCCAAAACAGTCAAGGTACTTTTTAAAAATCCCTAAGCATCGACAACACTTTTTTCCATATCTATCAACTTTGTTTATAATTTTGAAAAAAGAATAATGAATGAAAAATTCAGTTTATTTCTTTTGTTTTTGTTTTCTTTTTTTTTTTTTGGTTATGCATATAGCCGGCAGTCGCGCTATGATCATTTAATATATCTGAGTGGGGTGCATTTCATGTTTTTTTTTTTATTATTTTTTTTTTTGTGGTTTTTTCGTTTACACTTTGTATACGTTGATTGGAGTTTGGTTTGGAGTCAGTGATCGAAGACAAAAACAAAAAAATATAAGAAAAATATCCATGAGATAGATATTTTTGCATTGATCGGTATAGAGGTTGCATGTGGAATATTATGAATATAAATGTAGGATGTAGGTATGCAACAATAGTATTGGTGGTTATTGAAAGCATATTAGATGATTTTTGCACTGCATTAAATTACAAGAAGTTAAGATGTCTTTTAACAGAAGATATGTGTTTGAGAAAAAATAAGTGAATATTATTTAATTTTCAACAGCTTTAATTTTTGTATGTGTTTGTCTTCAATTCTTTTTTTTTTGTGAAGGGTAAAGTTAGTGACTTTTTTACTTTGACTTCAAGGCTTTTGTAAATATGAATGTTAATGTTCTGTAACCATCGCATTCAGTTAAGTTGAAGAGAATATGAATGAAATTAATTTCGTCGGAAGTAGGTACGCGATCAAATGATTTTTGTTCAATTTTTCAATATTAATGCTCAACTTATTTATTTCGATGAGTTGGTTGCAAAACATGGGTACTTTCTGTAATTTTTGTTGTTAATTTGTCTTTCAATTAATACTTAATAAAAGTAATTTCATATCGATAAGCCTGAGAAATCTGCTTAGATAGAGAATAGTACTGTCCTGCAGTTGGATTATTAACTAGTATATTAATAATCCAACTGCAAGACAGTGTATGTTATATTTGTTGTAGTCAGGTCAGAGAGATTTGTGTTGTTTTTTTTTTATAAAATTTAAGTAGGTATTGAAGAAATTTTTCACGCAAATATTATTCAAAAATAATGACACCGGAATGATTTCTTTTTGTGTCAACGAAAGCATTGGATGATTTTATCAACTGATAAATTCACAAAAGCCCAATTTAAAAATCTTGTTTGTAAATTGCAGCACATTCCCTTTTATAAAACTATAAAATACATTATATTCATATGAAATACTTACATTATTTAACATTGTAACGCCAATGTTAGACCATTGCCAATAATTAAAAAAAAAAAACTACATTTTAGCAGTTATGGGTGGTGCAAAAATATATAATAAAGCGTAGGTATGGAAGGGGAAAAACTAATTGCCCAGCAACATATTGTGGGAAAGGGCATGGTTGGGCGAAGGGTGTCGAATATTGTGTTTTTTTTTGTTTTATTTGTGTCAAAAGTAGACCTTCTATCAAAAAAAGTTAAAATTTGTAGATAGTAAAGAGATCTGCAGCTTTTATTTTAAACATTTTTTTTACAAAACATACAAAAATATTACGAAAAAACCCGATTTTTGTATTTTACAAATGTAGTTGAACAATAAAAGAGTTTTTTTTAAGCAATCTTAGTTAAAAAATATCAACCGAAAATCATTCCAAAATTTGCTAAAATCAAAAACTTTTTTATTACTTAGTTAGAGCCATAGAAATGTACATTATAATTGAGTTTCATCGAAATCCATCTATTTTTGTAAAAAAATTACAAATATTTGTGAGGCTTAGTAAAAAAAAAAATTAATCTTTTTTACTATCAACAGCTTTAATATTTTTTTAAAAGAAGGTTTAGTATTTTCTTCCTTCCCTCAAACTTTTTTTGGACAACTTATTGTTCTTCTCTTATAGGTATACTCTTTATTGTAAAAAATTTCTAACCACCCATACATGGCTTACAATTTTTTCAACTTTTGTCCTGTGACAACTGGATTGGCATTGGTCTGGACAGTGCATGTGGTGTTTTTTTTTTCACAATATTGCTTTATTGAAATCTTACCTGAAAAAAAATAAAAAGAAAAACACAATTAAAAACAATTACAGAATATATGTCAGGTATTTAAAAGGTTTTCAGAATATATAAGCTAAAGCTTTAAGTATTAAAATAATTTCCAAAAATAAACACAAACACAATAAATTTTATTTTATATTTTTTTTCATTTAAATCGTGAAAGACGTTTTTGAGCAACAAATAACCTTTTCTAACATGTCTATAAGGGAGGTGCCAAAATCTGATAAGAATTAATTTAAAAACATTTTTGACGAAAATTTATATTTATGTACATTGTACATATATTTTTTAAAGCCTAGTCCGAATGTGTTTTTAACATTCACATGATATGATTTTCTGTTGGTTTGCTTAGAATTATTTTTTGTTCACAGCTTAAGCCAAGTACAGTTTTTTTTCTTAAATTATTATCTAACGATTGCGTTTTTAAGTTGCATGTAATCCCTTGACTTTGTAAAACCAATTGTCCATCAACTTTTAAATCGTTTTACAATACAAGTATCTCATAATCATTTAAAAAAAAAAAAAAAAAAAACAATTAAAACTATTATCAACGCTAATTTAATTTGCTCACTTTGTTTTATTCGATGTCATGGCTAAAAGTTCATTTCTAGACTTGGAACTTGTTTGTTTTTTTTTTGTTCTTTTCTTATTATTCACATTTTGACCGCATTTTTGCCGACTCTAAGGGTCTTGCATCTTTTATTTTTTTTTAAAATAAAATTCTCTGGGTAGGTACAAAACAGACTTAAAATTCCTTTTTTTGTACTAGTTAAGTGTTTGTATATTTTTTATCGATTCGCATTTGTGGCTTCGTTCTTAAGAAAATAGACACAAAAATATATCTTATGGTGCATTTGTTGCGTCAATTTTAGAACCCTTAAGCGGTTGCCTGTGTCTGATGGGTGGGGGAGAGATTAGAAACAAAACCAACCATAAGGGTGCTCTATTGTTTGAATTTTGTAGTTTTTTTTTTTATTTGTTTTGCTTTGTTTAGACTTTTCTTTTTTTTTTTATCTTCTAATGCATTTATGCAAAGGGATTATATCAAAAACAAATACAAAATAAGTAGACAAATGCAAAAGACATATGTGTGTTCTACTAGATAACAAAATTCTATATAGAAAAGGAACAAAATATAATATTATTGTCCGGCTTGGCGCATATCGATGATAGGTGAAAACAGAAAAAAAAGAGAAATAAAAGAAAATTATGAAAATTGTTTTCAGGTTCCTTTGGGTTACTGACTCAAAGGTCGAATGGGAAAAATTGTACTAGATTTTATATGGAGTAGGTTTATCTTATACGATGCATTCTTTAGAATATTCTTTTGAGTCATGAACTAACGCAATGCGTTCGATTGGCATAGTTTTTCATTTTATTTGTTGTGATATATGTTCTTGGTTAGAGAAAGTGTTCTCTATTGTTTTTGAAGCACGTTTGAGAAAAAAACACTTTAAGAACTAGATTTTGTTTGCGGAAGTAGACGTCTTTTTTATGAAGAATCCAGAAGATTGGTTGGTTTTATTTTCTCTGATTTTATTCTGCATAAATTCTTTTACAGAAAACAGATTACATTTTCAACTATACGCCAAACACGTCAAGAAACAAGTATTTTTAAGTTTTTTGATGTTTCTCATGTTTTCCGTAATAAAATTGTATGGATAACTTCAAATTCGTGCCTAGCACCCTAAAAGACATAAAGTTAGCAATTAAAAATTATTTCTTCAGAAATTTTCACCTAACACCTACATACGCTTTGACTGGACTACAGAGAATATTTCGGACAAATAATAAATTTCAATTTGCAAAATTTTTGCGTGAAAAACAAATTTAAAAAAAGATTTTAAATGATTTTAAAAGATGAAATGCATTTCTTTTACATCTTTTTAACAGTTTTGTAACAAAGTATTTACCAGTGAAAAAATTCGACGTTAAATATACCAAAAAAAAACGGGATTTTGACATGTTTATGTTACCATATCTTAAAAACGTGATGTGCTAGAGTAGTTTTGACTTTAGATTCGCGTTAAGTAAGGCAGCAGTTATAGCAGTACTTACGCTAAGTTGTTGTTAAACAAAAATTACATGGTTAAGTAAGTACCCTTTTTGATTTAAATATCAATTTTTTTAATTTTGTGTTTGGCGATCGAGGGAAAAATTGGATAGAGCATCGCATTAGCATAACAAACAACTCAGCAAAATATCAGAGCAACTGGAATTAACGTTAGGTCTCAGAAACGACAAGGTTGCTGGACTATACATATATACTAATAATAAACATCAATAAATGCTCGCAATGAAATCCAAAAACGGGCTTTTGACAAATTTCTGTCTTAGAATATACACAAAAATCAGCCCGTAAATTGTCCATGTCTAATTACGGGGCTCCCTGGATTTTTTAATGCATGCACGCATGATGTCATGAAATTCTATACGAAATTCTTGGAACTATCAAATATTTTACTACGATTTTAAATTATTTTAGAAGACCATTTTACAATTATGTATATTTTCACTTATGTATATTTTTAAAATTCATTAGTAACTTTTTTCGTTACCAAAATTAGCATGATTGTCCTTAATGAACAAAAATTATTTGTTTCCGAATGCAACCGGAAGCGACAGCTAAATGGTGACCATTTTTTTTAATATCAAAAAACTCAAAAAACTCATTAAACTCATAAACTCATAAAAACTCATGTAAATATATTTATAAGAAATTACTGTCTACTTGTACACTAACTGCACTTTTAATGCATACAAATGCATTTCTTGTTTAAAATGCACATTTACAATTATTATACAAAACTACCAGCTTAAGCTATTACCATTATTTTACGCATTCATATGAGACTGAAATAAAGAAAAAAAATACTCCCCAGATGGGCATAGAAGCCCCAGGTGGTACAGTACTTACTTACTTGGGGCGTGCGTCAGCATTATGCATAAATTTTCTTCACGCATTGTACTGCATAAATATCAGTAAAATACCCGTAACTAACTGTTTAGGCTGTTTTGTATATGAATACACCCACCCTTCTCTACATGGCTAAAGAAAAACAATATTATTCTTTGTTGATCTAATTTAAATTTCTTCGACACATATATTTTAATACTTAAAGAGAAATATAACCACGACGACGAATGGAGGTATAAACTAATTAACTGTTTTTTTTTTTTTCTTTAGAAAACTCTTTTGATACTTTATGTTCAGTAGACCGTTGATGGAAACTGAAACTTAAGTCTTGCGTATGTTCTTCTTCTTTCCGGAGCGAATAAAATCTGAAATGTTTTGTAAAATAATCTACACAAAAGTTGTGTCAGGGGGAGAAAACTACTGTCTCAAAGCCGTTTAGATGACAAAAAAAACGGATTACAGTTTTTCATTTGTTCAACACATTTTATGACAAAAAAAAGACACACTTAAAGTTGAGCATTATCTGCATGCTGGATGCTGCACCTCATTTCATCAACCACCTGCATCCTCCTACCTGGAGTTGAATTTTGTAAAAATAATAATCAGTGCAGCAAGCTGCAACATGTGTGTCGCGCCACCCATTTTCATAAAAAAACTGAAGATCGAGGGATTTTTTTTCCTCATGAGCAAATTATGTCAAATTCGATGTTGTTAAAAGCCCACACACATAGCTACGAGTATATTAGAGACAGAGACCAACCCAAACTAATTTGGTTACAGGAAACAAATAACCATTGGAAGAAAAAAAAAACAGATTTTTTTTTTAAATCAGCAAAAAATTAAAAAAAAAACTGCAAAAAAATTAAATTAAACTTAAATGACATCAACACAACTACTGGATCTGTACTTAACCACGCAACACATGCAAGAACATAAATTAATAACTTCTTCGCCAACTGAACTGGTTAAACATCAACAGCAAGGAAGGCAGAAGGGGTTTTATTTTGTCGAGAAACCAAAAAAAGGTGAATTGTGCCATTTATTATTAAGAAGTCAGAATTTTTAGTTTTGGAGATGATGTCTTGCATAAATAGTAAACATAAATACATCCTTCTACATGCTATGCACTCCTTACTCAACCTTATTTATAAAACTGTATACCACCGCTTCATTTTTTGTAAGTTGCGTAGAATGTAAAGATAAAAGCCATGTAATTTTGTAATAGATTTTTTTAAAACTTTTTTTTACACAAGCTCATTATTATTGCAAAGTTGAATAGGTAAGGTCGAAAGTCAATAACTATTCATCTTTCTGGAGCAGATTCTAAAGAATAAGGCTGATAGAATATTAGAGATCTGAACTACTATCTTTCAGCACGGACAGTTAATGAACTTTAAAATCTTTTTATCAATGGGTCTGAAGCAAAAGTTGACGCTTCGATTACGGATTCATAGATACTTAACTTTTATGTAAATAAACAAATAAGCTATTTTTGTATTTACCCTTCACTTCATACATTACAAATTAATGTACTCATAATAACCTGACCAAAAATTTATTCATTAATGTCTGATAAACGAAATTTTGAATGACCCTGAAATTTGCAGACAATTTAACTGGGGACCTTCTGTCACTAATGTAATAATGATCCGATTAAAACAAATAAGTCCGGGTCCGCTATTTTTATTATTTTTTTTATTTACATCACAAAAACAGTGTTTTTGAAAGTTCAAAATTCGATATCATGTTAGAGCAATTCTGATACAGGATTGGATTTCAACGGGTCAATGGCGACAATGACCTTACCAAAAGTCAATGGCAACTTCTTGCTCGATAATATTACTGTCACTTACGGAAAAATCGATTTTAAAAAACGATATTTCGAAAATTTAAAACTTTTTCGTCAACTTTTTTGATCGAAAATTAGACTAGTTTTTCAAATTAAATTCGTAAGAAATACAAAAATATATATTTTGATGGAAAACAATTTGCATAAGTTAAGGACATATCAATGCAGGTTCGTACATTAAAACAAAGTTTCATCAAAATTATCTATGTATTTTTGAAAAAAATAATAATCGATAAAACTATGATTTTCGAAACCCACTTTAATCAGTTGGTGAGCAATTTATTTTTCACCTTACATTTATCCTAAATTTTCCCACCACCCATATTCTGCTTGTATTTTTTTCAGCTGAAATCTAAATAGGAGGGTATTAAGAAATTCCTGAAGCACTTTTGAACAAGATCGGTTGAAGTAGGTACATTGGCAAAAAAAAAATAACAAAATTATCAACTGTCGTGACAAACCAACAAAGGTTGTTTCCGTTATACGAGTTTTTTTTTTTTTTTAAGAAAATATATGAGTGTTCATTTATTGCAACTGCTTTAGACATTTAATATAAAAATATGAATTACATTTTAAATCCCAAAATTTTCCGTACCGTTGCAAGATTTTTTTTTTTACAATAAAGTGTAAAATATTCATTTTTACCAAAACTTTTGGGAGTTAAGTATTCCGATTTATATTGAAAATCAGAACCAATCTTCATTGGAACATTAAAAAAATACAAATTTGTGGTACTCTTCATACAAAAGTGACATTTTTGGAAGGTTTTTGTATGAAAAGTACAAAATGACGAACTACACCTAAGTTCAGCTAATCCTCAACTTCTACAGATTCCAAATATTTTGATTCTAAACAAAAAGACAACGGATCACACACATAAGAATGTCTCGAAACGATGTTAAACCATCATCCTGACTTTCAAACTAGTGTCATGCAAATTGCATTTTAGAAAAACCTAAGGACTTACAGGCAAATCTCTAAAATTTATCATGTTATGCAGAAGGTACCCGTTTAAAATAAGATATTAAAAAACAATCTAATTTTTAGTATTACGCAAAAAATATCTGTACCAATTTTGAAAATATCTGTGCCATACCGTTTGGAAGCGGAAATTTTTCGTTAACACAATTAGTTTTGATACAAAACCAATACTTTCCTTATGGAAGAATAAAAACAATGACCCACTTCTATCTTTGTTGTATCTGCTTTGATAATAATTAATAACTAGGTATTAGAAATCGAAGAAAAATATACAACTACATCTTATTTGGTAAAGAAACAGGAAGGTCACTGTGGCGTATGCGTAACCTTTTTTTAATTTTTTTTAAACAATTTTTTTTTGTTGTAGGTACTAAGGTAAATATTGTGTATTACAAATTATCAAACAGTCAGTCCTTCGAGCTCCAATTATGAGTAAAAAGACAAATGCTCTCTTTTTTGTCAACCTGTAAAAATTCACCTATACTTCAAAACAAACAAGCCCACCTGAACTGAATTAAAGCAAGTTAAAGGCACGTCACACAATACCACTTCCTACGTTAGATTGTAACATGTACTTCTTTGGCACTCTAAGGTATTCATTTTGATAATTCTTTATTTTTTTTTTTTTTTTATTTTGACAATGATTATGTACTTGCATATCTTTTTTTTTATAAATGTGTGACTTCTCTATTTTTGTGTCGCACAGCATAGATAAAACTTGTTTCACATACAAAAAAAAAAAAATTACAAGAGATATCTAAGACTTCTGCATCTAGACATCACAAAGTACCCCAGTAAGTTGAAGTATGTTTAACTATCTGTAGGAGCACTCGCCACAGATTGGATTACGCAACAATTAAAAATGAATTGCGCACATGAAGGGTCGCAAATACTTGCATTAAATTGTTGGCAAAAACTTAGAAATTATTTATTTTTGTGATTAAAGGTGCAAAAGTGAAAACATACAAAAAAAATTTCAGAGACCTTAGATCTTGTTTTCGGCAAATCAATGCTTTTCTATACAAAAAACTGATTTCTTTATCATTTTTTATTGTAAGAATTTATAACTGCCCTTTAGATTTTAGAATACCTGCAATTGCAACCACAAAAAGACAATTTTGGTAAGGCTTAGATATAACGTGGTGTCTATAGGAATTCTGAGAAAACTCGTGCGCACATTTTTAAACCCAAGGGAGAAGTAAACCCAAACATTTATGAATAGGTATGTAATCGTAGAATAAACATACAAATGCATTGTTTTGCTCAATAGTGGGTTGCGAGAAGTTGTCATCAGATCGATGACAACTTTTCGCATTTAAGTTTTTAATAAGTTGTTGCACGTTTAAAAGACTATAACAGTTACTATTTATTCATGCGTTCATTTTTTTGGGTCAAAGGGCATAATACCTTGGCACAAATATTAATATTATGTATGTATTTTCAATAATACAAATTATGATTAAGAGAATTATGTAAATTTAGCATTGAGTTTAAGTTTGATCGACGCTAAAAAAGAGTTGTTCTTTTTATAAAACAAGAATAAAATCTCATCAAGAAAGAATTGAGGGACTGTATTGAATTTTAATGTTTTTTTCCGTGCATTTTTTTTCGTAAAATAAACACTAATCGAATTATTAGATCAAATAACTTTTTTGTTGATAATATCAATCAAAATGACAGAACAGCGCACCCTATGTGTCGGATATTTTATTTGTAATACTATTTATCGATGGGTAAAGTGAGCAGTAACAATTTCCTGACTAAGGAACCAGACAAAATTGGTTCAAGCAATATAATCTAGTCCAGGCTATCTGACCATTATTAAAGGTATCCCCTGTTGTGCTATTTTAAAGTGCTTTCTAAATGAACAAATTAAAATTTGAACAGTCAGAGTAAGTACGCAATTGTTAATTCTACGCCTAATTATATGCACTCATTAAGTATGAAATAAGCCACTAAAACGATGTAGTAGTTAATACAAGATGCAGTTATTAAAATATGTATGCATTTACCTGCGATGTATTTCTAATAATAATATTAAAATTCATGTTACCAAAAATTATATAAAAAGTTACGCATACGCCACAGTGAACACAAATGTTTACGTTTTTTTTACAAACGCTGTTGTTAGCAGCAGTTTTGAAATGCTGCTAGTTTTGTTATATATTTGTTTAACCCCCAAAATGTGTTTAAAGTTTGGGGAGTTTTTCATTTAAAAAATCCTCAAAGTTAAGGAGTTTTATGAGTTTTAGGATATTTTTTTATTATGTTCTGTAAAAAAAAGGGAAGGAAAGAAAGAAATTTTTGATGGTTTTAAGTTTAATTTTATTAAAAGAAAATTTTTTCGGATCTAAAAAAATTTGATTTTGAAAAATTGATATTTTTAGAATAATTTATTTGGAGCTAAAACAATATTCTTAAAAAATAATTAATTTAATCTAAATGAACTAACTTTTTTCAAATATTATGAACAGAAATTAATTGATTCTATTTCAGGTTATATCAAAAAAAAAAACACGTATGAATGAATGAATCCCTACCATTTTCCGTCTTGATTTCGGCTACATTCCAAGTTTTTTGTTAAGAGTGAAAATTCTCGCTCTGAAATTCATGAGAAAAAAAATTTGCTTTTTTCTTAATTAAACTTCCAATCCCGCATAGTTTTATGCTGGGGCAATAAAAATAAATCAAGTTCGCCACCTACGATCCACACAAGGCACATTTTTGTGTGACAGTCAAACACCTGCACCATATCGTCCAATGATCTCAAGGAATTACCGATTAATGTTCAATACATCATTCTGTCCCCAAAACACCCCAAAGCTCAAACAAATAAAATTATATAGAGACTGCATTTTTTCACTCTAAAATTTATTTGCTTGCAGAAACAAGTTTATTTGAGATTTATTTTTGTTATTTTCCAACTCAAGTTGCAATGCGATTTTTGTGCAAATGATGGCTGCTGGTGCTGCTGTGGGAGTTATGGTAGCCACACCAAGACTCAAGACCTCAATTCGTGTGTTAACTCTCGTCGTATGTCCTCCCAAGTACCAACCTCCGACTACTTCGAAGAAACTGTAAGTTTGGTTTCGTTTTCATTTTATTAGACAAAACCACTAAACAAGCAAAAAACAAAAACCAAAAAAATATTACTTTGTATCTTTGAGATGTGAATTTCACTTAATAATATGTGGGGCCTTAAAGATTTTAGCAAGTCAACTTTTTTTTTTGTTTTTTATCTGCAGATTTTCTTTAAGTTTTCTGATTAATGTTAATGAAGAGATTTTATTTTATTTATTTTTTTCACATCGAATGATGGAAAAGAAAATAAATTACAAAGTGTATCACTTTCCATGGAATGTGGATGAAAAACGAAACAAAAATTACGGCGCGCCATACACTTGGGGGCCTCTAATTTCCACACAATATGCGATTCGAGACAAAGAAAATTAATTACACAAAATTTATGTGGCAGCGGTGGGCGATTGATTGCGAGAGGGATTGCCCGCTTGTTGAGTGATAGTTTGTTGGAGACTTGTGATTTGTGATGGCTTGACATGTTGCTGTTACCATTTATTGTTGTTGTTGCTGTTTTCATTGTTGGGTAATGAGAAGGTTTTCACTATGTGATTTGGCAATCATTGCTAAAAAGTATACACAAAAAACAAAAACAAAGTTAAAAAGATATTTTACCACGTTAGATGGCGCACTGTGACATGACGTGTGCCAGATGAGATATTAGTCAAAGGGAAAAGAGTTAACAAAAAAGTGCAACATAAAACATCACGTACTGACGTTTTTTGTTTTTTTTTAGTTTTGTTGTATAAGAACGTGCTGCGAAAACAAAACAATTCATCAATAATGTTCGATGAACTCGGTATCCTGTGTTTTTTTTTTGTAACTTGCAACTTGCTTGATGTGGCAAGGAAGTTGCTATTCCGGCAGATTTCTAATAATAAATTAATATTCAAATGGTTTGCCATTGCAATTGAAAGGGAAAACAACAACAACAAATGACAAACAAACAATAAATAATAATCATTATTAATAGTTCAAAAGAGTTTATGTTCGAAATAGAAAGAAACAAAACATTTCAATAGCTGATGGGAAATTGTCATTTTTCTTGTTACATTGTATCAAGGAAGAATATCCATAGGCAAATGTATAGGGTGTTTTTTTTTAAACCCTAAACGTGGAGAAAAAACGTTTTAATGCGAATTTTTATATACTTTTACAGTCCCGGATACCTTTTGATTTGGCATTTATTTATTTTCTATTCCGCGGTTTGTTGGTTTTTCAATAAAATTTTTCCAAAAATTGTTTTTGTACCTAACACAATATCTTCTTGCTTTTTGGGCAATGCTTCAAAAGCTATCATGAACAATTTTTGGCTCTACACTCTTTCCAAACAACCGTATTTTTCACTTTCCAGTTACTGAAAATGTTCGGACTTTCATACAAAAATAGAAGCTGTATCCTCTGATCGTCGGACCAAAGATTCCCTTATTTCTGACGAAACTTCCTAAGACGGACTTAATCTGATTGATTTTGGGGTTGTGTATCGAGTATGAGTGCGTGGATATTCATGATCGAAAATCGTGTGTTTTTACGATTTCTATTAAAAGAAGACCTCCTATTGAAAAATAATATAGACCAGATTTGTAGGTGGTAAAAAGATCAACAACTTTTGTTCAGATAATTTTTTAATATAACCTTAAAAGATATTGGAAAAATGCCAAAAACAATTTTTTTTATTTTATATTTTATGTCTTCTACAAAAATAGTTAAGAATGCAATTTTAATCAAAAATGTTATCGCCAACTATTTGGATTCAAAATTATGATAATTTTTTTTTAAATAATTCGTCAAAAACACAAAAGTTTATTTTTTGCTGCAAAGAAAATTTGTATGAGTAAAATCAATGTACGTAAAAAACAAGTTTTATTAAAATCTAACTATTTTTGTAAAAGATAAAAATAAAAAAAACAAATAAATTAGTTTTTGGCAATATTTTTGTGGTTATATAGAAAAATTATCTGAACTCTTGTATTAAACTTTTTTTATCAACTTTCATATCCTGCTAATAATTTATTTTTTACAAAAAATTATTGTTACTGGTCTAAATCTGGTATAAATCTGCTGGTGCGAAGTATTTAAAGCAGCAGGAGATGTTTTGGTACGGAGCATGCACTAACTCATCTATAAAATCTGGAAGGATGAAAGCATATCCGATGAAAAATTAAAAATTAATTTCAAGAACTAAAAGTTACTACTTTTAACAGTTATTACCTAATCTTAGATAAAGTTTCACAATGCCCGTAAAAAATGTTTTTTGTTTTTAAAGAAAACTTCGGTAATTTTTTTTTTAATTCTCTTTATATCCTGTTTGATTGAGTTAACTTTTCTCCAAACATTTATTGTTAATAAATCATTAAAAGAAAATTTAACGAAACATGAAATAGCATAATTTTAATCATAAATAAGTATTTATTATACAATTAAACAGCATCGCTGTCAACAAGTTGCCTTACAGTTTTCTAACTTACAAGTTGTTAACCGGACTATTAACATCACCTTTAATGTCCAAATTTTTTATCAACTCATATAACCGTCACAATAAATATCAAAAACAATTTCTCAAAAAAGAAATCCAATTAAACTGCAACAAAAATAGTAATAACAGCAAACTGACAATTATTATTACCATATAAACCTTTAGAGTCGGTGGAAGACCCATTGAGCCTTAAAGTAAAACAAAATAGAAAAAAAAATAACAAAAAAATACTCACAAGACCAGAGATTTACTACTTATACCGCCATTAACCATCAAGTCACAAACAACCATCCTTTGGCTATGAAAAAGAAAGCCCCTGCCTCAACAAAACCGTCAGTCGTTCAAACCTCAAAGCCAAAGTCTTCTACAAAACCTATTTTATAATAAAAGTATATCGGATATTTGCAATATTGATTGTGTAGAAGTTGCACTTAAAAATAAATTGCGCCGTACAGCATAAACTTCCATCATGAAGTTCATAGACCAAGAAACCAACGATTCAATTTAACCACACAATCCACAATAATGCCATACTCACATCACAAAGGGAGAGTGTTTCATGGATGTGGATATAAACTGACATCGAACCAACGCTGAAGTCACCGCCACCACCGATACTCAAGATGCATAACTACGTATAAGGAATCTCGACTTGGCATGTCTAATTCCAGAGATGAATGCAACCTGCCGCAAGGTCGCATGTGGAAGGAAAGTATAAGAGTAAAACTATAAGAAACAGGTATCATCGTATCACACCAAAGACAGATAGGCAATGGCAATGTTCAACACTTTTACTCTTGAATAAATTTATTTAAAGTAAAAAAAAAAACAAATAATGCTGATTGTTGGGAATCCAAGAAATTGGCCGCAAAGACTATTAATTAGCAAACAAAAATGCATAGCCTTTGCTACTTGCTATTGCTGCAGTGAAATTGATTTTGGATTTGGACATTTTTGAATTAATTACTGAGAGTGTTGGACTATTGAGGAGAGAGGAAGATTGATTGTAATGATAGATCTTCAGACAATTTCAAGGAGATGTTAAAATTCAGTTTGAATGTGTGTTTCAGCCTTAAAAAGCTTGGCGTTAAGTATGTATGAATACTATTTTCTTGAGTTTTGCAGTTTGAGAAACTGAGGAGATAACAATTGAGTTGGATTTCGACATTTTACTTTATTTTTAGGTTCTTAAAAATTTGGAAGAGTTGAAGAGTTATTAAATTTTTGTTTCCTATGAAAATCCGTAAATCTCAAACACTTTGAGAGAAATTAATAGGGTAAGTATAAATGTTGCAAATGGGTAAAATAAATGTAGTAAATATCAATCCAAAAATGATTAAAATCTAATTTAACATTTCAGAAGTTTAGAACATGACATGCCTACGTATAAATTGTAAAAAGACTGCAATACAGATGAATTTGTTGCAAATGTTAATCAATTGTTTGACATTTTCTTAATGATAAACACTTCAAAGACTCTAATAAGAACTTAAAATAAATATTAAAATATAATAAATTTAATTGAAAACTTACCTTATGACTTAAATCTTGAACGTCTTCTAGACTAACATCGCTGTACATGTCTTCAGTTGTATCACAGTTTGAGCTCCTACCTGATGAGTTAAAACTCGACGATCTGTAAAGATGACTGAAGGTGGATAGTTTAAAATACATTTAAAATAAAAATAAGAAATGAAAAAATTATGAGAAAATTTTTTCTCACGCAGAAATTGAAAAAAAAAGAATAAATACTCAAAAATTCCGACAAAGCTGGGTTTTGGTAAAAATATTTCGGCGTCTGATCATTAATTTGAAGTAAATATAACCGTATTTCATAGACATGACTCAAACCAGTTCTCAGGCGACGATTTATTAAAAATAATAATAAGCGACAGGAGGATATAATAAATTTTACCCTTAAAGAAAAACTACATGACCATTTTTGTGCAGAATTGCATATGCTTCAACTCTGCATACCAGATTTTTCCTTTAATGTGATAATTATTCAGAAACAAAAAAAAAAAAATACTATAAGAAAACCCCTTTCCCGCACATCCCTCCCCACCCTCGAAAAAAACTAACGGTCAAAAAAAAATAAAATGTATTGAATGTATTGGACCTTTAAATAAAGGTTCTCACTAAAATTCAACTAAATCCGATAATTTTACTAGCCAAAAAAATAATTTTGAAAATTAGTTTGTGGGGATGTTTATGATTGGTTTTAATCATGTTCCGTCACAATAATTTCAAGTTACTTTGGACTGTAGTACCCTTATAACATATATTTTCAAATAATAATAGTCTACAAGAGTTTTCTGTTAGTTGCCAGTTAAGTCCCAAAAATTAGCTAACGTTGCAGGCCAAATAGAGCAATTAAAAATCAAAACATTTGTGTGAGTGTTAATTTCTAAACATCATTAAAAAAAAGTCTCTTTGGGATCCGAAGGCAATCATTTAATACTTATGATTAAAAACAAAGTGTACCTATTCACTTGTGACTGAGTGTTCACACATCAGCCCAAACAAAAAGTAACAATAAAAACAGTCATTGTGAATTGTTTTCTTAGACAATCACCTCTATAGTGAGTTTATTGTAATTAATTATGGTTTGTGAAAAGACTACAGTAACAAACACTAACAGTTCAGACATGAACCAAAAAGTTAGTTAAGACTTGCACCAAGTGCAATTTTATTTTCTAGTAGCAAAGAATTCTATCTATTTAAAATAGCAAATACACAAACCAAAAAGTACATTCTAGTACGTTTTATATGAAAATTTAAATTTATAAAAATAAATGATAGTTAATAAAATTTTTAAATGAATGGGCTGAAAACTCGTAATTACCCCTGGCTGAAGCCCGTATAATCCACCAAATCACTTAACTAAGATCCAGATTCTAAAACACATTTTTACAACTAGCTCTTAATAATACAATAATATCAGTCTGTATTTTGTTTGTAAAAAAATAAAAATATTAAAAATAGAATTAAAATTAGATATAGGGGTCCTTTAAAGTTAAAATTTATAATGAAGAACTAAGTGTTATTAATCCATTTCATTGAAAAATTCTATAAATCAAAACATATTACAGTCTACTATGGATTAAAATACTATAAATACATCATCTAGATTCTGGAATTTCTAGAGTTCTAAAGAAAATAACACAAATCCTATTAATTTTGGGAGAAAAAAAACACAATTAATTTGTGTGTCAAAAGTTAATAAGAATAGACAATGGATTATGGTATAATTTGTTTTTTGTATTTCTACAACTATTAATCTTTTGAAAAAAAAAACGCTTTTATTAGCTTCACTTATAACTGGCAAACTAACTAAGAAACTAACTAACAATGTAATAAAATCTTAAATTGTAGTTTAGGCGACAACACAATATTTTGGTGGTGCGGACCCAGATAGCCATCAGGAAAACCCATATCAGGAAAAGTTGAAACTGTATAAAATTGAATGTTTTTTCATGATGGTCGTTTATAGCGATCAGAAAAATTATATCAGGAAAAAGAGCCAGCCTTCCTCTTTTTCGAAAACGTTTTTCGTATTCAATTCTGTCAGTGGAACAAAGGAAAATGAAATCAAATCATTGGAACGATTTGTTCCATTTTGTTTGAAATGTCAGTCAGCTGGCACGAAAAATGAATTTGCGTCAGGAAAATAAAGAAATACATTTTTAACAACAAATATTTATTCCATAGGTAAATTTAGAAGCACAAAAAATTCTACGATTAGTGTAGTAATTGTGTTTTATTGATTGAAATTGATTGAAAACATCTAAAAAAATCTATTAGAATATACTTCCTGATTCGTTTTCCTGATCGCTATAACCGGCCTCTTAAACAGAAAACCGTACAATCTCAAAAAAATTTTTGGTTTTCAAATGTATATATATGTACATTATGTGCTTTTTTTTTTTTTGCCTTGAAAAAAAAAGCTTAAATATTATGTCTTCTAGTTATAGATAGTCGGTTACTTAAAAATAAAAGATTTAAGTAACAATTTGAAAAATATTGCTTGTTTCTGCACATAACTTGAATGCTTCCGAAAAGAAATGCAATTGCATGAAATTACGATTTACTGCATTTCTATGTATAAAACGATTTGTTTGTTTAAAGTTTTTAAATATTAATTATCACTAGTGTAAGAAATAAGGGCACTTATAGAAAAAACAAAAAAAGGGGACATTTGTCTCCCCCCCCTCCTGCCTAAGGCCATTAAAAAAAATTTAAAATAATAAATACAGGCCACACGATTTTTTCCATTTTTTTAACTTTATGATTTGCGTCTTCGTGGTATGGACTAATGATATGATTAAGTTAACAAAAACGAAAAGTTACCCACTCAGTAACATATTTTATGAAATAATATTTGTTAATTAATTCATTTAAAGCGTTGGACTCTGATCCACCATCGTTCAATACAAGAAGTCTATCGTATCGTATTTAAACGTGCGTTTTTTTTTTTCCTTGCAAAAAAACTACGCTGAAATATGTATTATGTCTTAAATAAGTTATAGATGGTCGTATCTCGTATATTTATATTAGTTTCTGTGTGATAGTTGAAAACTAAACTAATGGCCTAAACGCATTACACAAAACGTCTGAATTGCTTCGTTTTTTTTTTATTTTTATGATGCAGTTCATTAATCTGCAACCAATTTATTCGACCATACCAACTCCGACATAACACGTATATTTTGTTTTATTTTGTTATTTTGTTTATTGATTTCTGCTATTTTCTATTTCTTCACGCACACACGTCTATCTGTATATTGAATCTAATCGTGCTCGCACATATTGCATAAGAACGTTGCAAGAATAGTTAATCAAGACCAAACAGTTATTTTTAAATAAATTATATGGTTATACAAGTTACAACAATAGAACGTCATCGGAAGTTTTAAGGTAAGAAAGAAAAGAAAAAAAAACCGCAATATAGCGTCAACTTACCTAGCTAAGGCATTTGAACCAAGCTTGCGTCTGCCAGAACTAGAAAAAAAAATAAAGAAATTATAATTAAAATCAGAAAAGAGGAATTTGTTTATAATAATGTTTGTATATGAATTGAAAATTAATTTATTATTGTGTCTTCAATTACAATTAGGTAAATCGAGGTACCCTTTGTGCATAACTAGAAAGCATAATAAGATAAATATTTGATATTAGGTGATTTTTAAAGAGCTATGATACTTAAGTAAACTTAAATAATAGTTACATGCATTTTTGATTAATTATCTTAAAAAAAAAAAAAATACAACCAAGGAAAAATCAACACAAAATATTCATTAATAATAATTTTCGTAGCTATGATAATAAGAAAATAAAAACATAACCAAGTCATTACAAAACAGAAAAACTTAGTTCAAAAACTGGCTACGGATGTTTTAAAATCTTTTGAATAAAAATTGTTAAATGGTTGATTTAATTTTGTTGTCTTTTCGTAGACATTATTGATTTTAAGGTGCCAGTTCTTTCGACAATTTCATATGGATAAAATTATTCTCATGTCCAAAGCTTAGAAGATTTCAGACTTAGTATTACGTAATTGTGATGAAATTTAAATTGATTACATATGTTGCGATATCAGATTCTGTCATTGTTTAATTTTTTATTTTATAAATTAAATAAAGACCCATTATAAATACAATCGAAAATGTTTTAATATCTACTTACTAACCACAACATCTGGCAGAAAAAGATACATAACTTAAAAGTGATAAAATTCCATGGTAAAATATAAAAAAATTATTTCTCTGTATTAAAAAATTCTATACATTGTTTTTTAAATGAAAAAATAAAGCAATTAAAGTCAAGATAATTATTCTTCAAGAGATTATGATTTATTTAAGATTTTTATGATTGATAACCTGCTGACACACATTCAGAGTCATTAACTAATACGTATCACTCTTCTAATGTAGAGTTTTGTAACACAAAGAAGTCTAAAATATTTTGATAAAATGAAAATTTATTATTAGAAATGTTGAGGTAATATAATTTAATTTTGTTTTTCTTAGTTGGATTATAATTTGTTAAGTAAGTAAATGTTTCATTTCTAAATGATGCATATCACTTTAGTAATCTTATATTTACTTGCTTTTTTTTATCTTGTCTTGAGATTCGTGAGGTATATCACTAGTATTTGTTTTGGTTAATTAGAATATACAATTATTGTCATTGCAATTTTTACTTGTTAATTGAGTGCCGATTTATTTTTATGCAGAAATTAGCAACTTAGGTTTTATAATCTTTCTTTTGTAAAAACAACATTAAATCTAACACTGTAAGAAAGTTAGTAGACAAAATTGCAACAAAGACCTCATTCTTCTTGTAACGAATTTCAAATGTACGATAGGTAAAAAAAAAACTAACGATAAGAATTTCTTTTGATTGCAAAGTTAATGTAGGCATGTGTCAAATTTCACATGAATATTACTTTGAAGTCATTGTTAAAGGAAGGCGACAGCACCGCATTTATATTTATAAAGCCAGATATCTATAAAATTTTCCAATTGTCTTTGCAAATAAAGTTGGTTTAGTTCTTTAGTCAATTTGTTCTTGAAAAAAAATATTTACGCAACATTTTGAAAAAAAAAATTAAAGCATTTTTTTTTTATTTTAAAGTGATTTTTTTTTTAATTCTATATTACTTGGCACTCATCAATAGCTACGTAAAACTTTTATACCTAAAATCAGTTCAGTTTTTTTTGATATACATAAATATCATTATTTTTGGATTTTTTTTCAATAACTAATAGATAGACATTAAAGCATCTGGTTTTCAATGTATTTTTGATTTGATTGTATTTTACTTTAGATTTAAAAAAAATAAAATACAAAATTCGTTTAAATTACTTTTTCAAAACTTTTTTTTTTTGAAAATTGTAATGCCCTTTACTTCTTCAAATGATAAGAAAAACCTGTTGACAAATATTTAACAAAATCAGTTGATGGAGAATATGATACGGAAGTATTGAAAAAAATGGCTATTTTTTGCAAAACAATTAAACTTTATTTCCGTTAGGCATTCGATTTTTTTGAGGAAAACCAAAAATGAAGTATTTTAACAATTACCCATAAAATGACATTAACATTCACCATTGCTTAAAACTCCTTTATGCGAGGTACTCATTTTGAACGAGATATTCAAAGACAAAAAAAAAGCATTGAAATTAAATACAAATCATACATAAAAATACACTATACATACACCAAAATCATGATTTTTTTTTAAATATTGTAAGACTTTTTAAAAAAATATTAACTTTTCCAAAATTAGTTCATGGAAGCAAAAAAAAATACAAAACTCCGCAAAAAATTTCCAACTTAACGTAGACCCATTGAAAAAAATACTCATTTCCGTTGTATTTAATTGTTTATATTTAATAAACACTAATAATCGCACTTAATACTTCATCAGCGATAATTGAATTCATGTTAGTTTCTCAAGAATCCAAATTGAGTACTGAATTGTTTCACAATTTAGGTTTTGACTGATTTTCGCGAAAACGAGTGGTTTACGAAAACGTGTGGTTTAACAAAAATATATTGGAAAACTTATTGTTTTCGATCTAATTTGGATTTTTTTTCGTTGGTTCAGTGTGAAAAAGCTATAAGGTCGAATTTTTTTCACTTTCTGTTCAAAATTCAAAAAATCTCTTTGGAAAATTTTAAAAAACGCCATATTATAACAAGTTTGGAGTAAATCGACCCATCCCTTGATACAGACTGATCTATACAGACAGACAGAATTGCCGGTCCAACATTTTTGTCTATGACAATATGTCGTAATTTCACTTACAATAATTTATCTTCTTGAATGTACAAATTTTATTTTATTTCACGTGTTCGATAGTGAAGAACCAATTTCATGTTTTTTTTCGTATATAATCTAACGGAAAAAAACTGTCAATCACGTTAAAAATAGAAGAAGCCATAGAAACTAACCATCATGACATTGATATTAGAACTTCTTGTGGTAAAAATTATTAGTTTGCCTTTAAATAAATCGATTTGTTCATTGTTAGCTATTTTAAGCATTAATGCTATGGCACAGCAACATGTGTTTCCATTCATACATAATGTAAGCTTTAAACTTAAATCAAATGCGGTAGATATAAATAACCCATGGCTCATTGTTGTAGTTCAGTAGCTTTTGAACTTGATAAATATTTAGGTCATATGCTGACATAAAAACAAATAACCATCGAATAAAATTTCCAGTTTGTTAACTTGTTATGTTAACAACGCATTTAAATGTTCGTTTTTATTCAAACCTCATCCTCTAGATACTAAACTTATTGATAAAATAAGTACTTTGCATTTTAGACTGTAACGCTTTAAAGAAAACCTCAATTTTTATCATTTTAATTGACATTTAAAAGTCTGTAACTTCGGTAAACAACTTTAAATCACGTTTTAATCACTAATGTCACCTTTACCAAAGGAAACAAAGCTATCTTATACTCGTTCGAATGTAGACTTCGCGGGTAACCTATGCTTTCATGTGCGTCCCACACCCAACTTAATTACACTTAGATTAAATTTCAATTGCTATGCATAGCTTAAATTAAAATTCGCTATTAAATCTGAAACTGGCATTCCAAAACAGGTGGTTATGGTTTCACATTGAGGGGATTGTGTCATTTTCGTGCACGTTCTGCCTAGTGATTTGTTTTTTTTTTTTTTTTTGTAAAAAATAATTTAAACCACCTTCCGGTGGAAGGTAAAAAAAAAATATATGCCCACTAGCATATTCACATAAATATTTAGAATTAACTTGCTACGTAATTTGCTATTTTTAATGTTTTTTTTTTTCATTTTTTTAGTCGACTTTTTGTTTGTTAACAAAAGCAAAAAGGTTCACGTCATATGTGTTCATTTACATGACAACCGATAATAATGAAACCGAGCAAAACTTATGCCAACTCAGAGATATTCCAATTGAATGTGGTTAACACATATCGAGTGTGCGTGTGTGTTCGTCTGTTCGTGGATTGGCGAGTGAAAATTTTAACTTTAAAATAAAAATAATGAGATTAAAAAAACTGCTATTTTTAAGTTATGTATTTAAATGATTTTCGTCCCTCAAGGCTATTCGAGGCCAAGAGAGTTAAAGTTACACCACTTTTGGCATAGGTTTTTCAGCGGATATGTGCTTTGAAAAAAAATAATTCGCAATTTCTTAAAGGTTAAAAGCGAACATTTGCTTATATCTAACACTTAGTTGTGATCAAATACTCGAAGATATGTCAAGTATCCCTATACTCCTACTTGGTCTTTTTATCAGAGATTTGATTACTGTTTCTAGGGCTAAGTCTAATTTCTGACGATATTTTTAATCAATTCCATTTTTATCGATCTCCGGGGTCTCTGACAAGCAATTTACTCCCTGTACAAAAGTGACATTTTTGGAAGGTTATTGTAAGCAAAGTACAAAAGGTTGTATTCAAAATGGCTGAATTTCGAACTTAACCTTAGTTAAGGTAATCCACAACTATTGGCGTTTACAGATTTCAACTATCTTGATTCTATCAAAAGTGTTTGCAAATTTCCAACGTTAATGACGACGATGCTGAAAACGGCACATGCACATAAAAATGTCTCGAAAACGTGTTTTCTTTACGTGTACGAAAAAGTAAAATTTAGTTTACAAGAAATAGGAAGAATCCATTAGATTCTGTTTCACATTTTCCTTTGTCTCGCTGCTAAAAAATGCTCTAACGATTAAAATTTCGTGAAGTAAATGGTTAAAAATGAAAAAAAAAACCCGAAATTTTCAACTTTTCTGTAGTTTTTAGTAAATTTTACCTTGAAGTTTTAATTTATTTTTGGTTTAAACTATGTAGAAAAGCTACAGTTTAAAGAAAATTGTACTTGAAAAAAATTGTCCATTCAAAATTGTCCATTCTTTCAATGAAGATTAATAAGTAAGATCTCGAAATTGCTTATGACAAACAAAATATCAAAACAATAGTCCAAGAAAATAGCTCTAACGATGGTTCGTATATAAATTTTCGAATGTAAAGTGTATAATCAATAAGAAATATTTGTTTTAGGAAGATTAAATAATCACAAATTTTAGTCAATAAATTTAAAAATATTTGTAATGACGAATTAAATAATGAATCTACTTTACTTTTATTTTCTTCGATCACCATCAGTTTATGTTTTTTTTTTTAATTAATGTGCGTTCAATGCACTTTAATTGCACTGGAGAAATATGTACAAGAATGAGATTTTAGGAAGTTATGACACATGAAATTAAAAAAAATTGTTGACCTAACCGGAAGGTTTTATATATTCGTTTTATTCATCATCAATATTTTTTTACAGAATTCGACACCCAAGCAGGAAATGTGGGCTGGTACTTTTAATAATTTTTTTTTTGAATCTTTACCAGCTTTGCCATTTTTTTTTTCTACCCACTGTCTGACTCTGGTAGGAAGTTCAGATAAACAAAAAAAAAAAACCGATTTGATTCTTCAGGCTTTGAACAACAATAACTTTAAAACCAGAACAAATTATCATACCAAATATAGAAAGTCTAATTGGAAAAAGATTTCTAAGAGTTTACCTCTTCAAAAAAAATTTAAAGTAGCTTTCAATTAATTGTTTTGGCTTAGTAAAGTGCCAACAAAAAAATGAAAGTGCCAAAATAAAAACAAAAACTAATTTCAACTTAAAATCTTTTGAGTATTGACCTATTGTAACGTATAATTAACAACAATGATGATATGTGTAAGGCCACCTTTCAATTTTTATTTTTCCTCTCACCTTAATAAACAAATCAGAGACTGTCATTCATGATGAAAAAAACATTTCAAATTGATGTTGTCCGAGTTTTTACACACTCTCATCGGCTCATCATAATGGCAATTTTAAACTCCAAGGCCATTAAACATATACTCATCAAAATTATTTCGTAATCGTAATCAACTTTAATTTGCTAAAATCAAGTGGAAGGCATAGAAAAAAATAAACAAATATGAAACTCTTTTTCTTCTTAAATAAAAAGGTCAAAAGCCTCCATCAACCAACATTCTAAAAAGTTTATCTAACACTTGAAAAATTAACAAGATACAAATAATTTGATATCCATACATGGTTGATGATTTTATATCGTTCAATTATGCTTTAATCGCACTTAAAGCCTTTTTCAAGAAGTTGAACCTAAGTCTACAGGAACACTTAACACCTTCTAACAATATTTCCATAACTTACACTACCAATTGACACCACTTATTTTGTGTTCTTCCCTTCTTTATTGGATGGAGAACAGTGCTGGCGAAAGTACTAACAGTAGTAGGTAGTATATTAATAATTTTATCAGAGAAAACAAAGAAATTTTCAGAAAATGCTTACAAAATTGCAAAAGAAAAAAAACTAACAAAATTTCTTATACTTTAGATTTGGGAAAAATACATATCGCTATCACCTATCTTAACACAACATCAACACAACACTTAACAGTTATTGGGTTTCCAATGCAGCTTTCCTGAATGTTAAAAACACACTGGCTGGAAAATTATATTTTCTGTTTCAGACTGTTTCGGAAACCACCTAAACACCTTTTCTTTACTCCTTTTTGAAATTAAAAATGACAGCACTGGTGTGAATCTATTACATGGCTTATTGTCTGTTCTAAAAGCTCATTGATGTCAGCTCACATATCCCGCTTGTGGAAAAGAAGTTTTCTTCCTCCTACCTATGTTTTTATGTCTCTCCCATTCCCATATGGAATTATCATGTGTGTTTCCTGCTATTTTGAATACAAGTATATAGGAGTGACAGCTTCTTCTCATAATTCGTATAGGTACTCAACTACCGTGTCGTGTATTAAAAAGGCTTATGGACTGCATACTTAATTCTCAAGCTTTTTACAACCAAACATTGAGGAGTAAAAACATGATTCCACAAACTACACAAAACAAAAAAAACTAAAGAAATAAAAAATAATACGTTTTGGAACCATCAACACATTATGAGTATATGTCTTGACTAACTGTGTGTGGGGATTTTTTATGATGCTTATGTAAGGTTTCTTGAACTCTTAACATTTAAAAATGTTGTGCATTTCGTTAATTTGAAGTCGCAAAATGTCAGCGATGGCACTTTGTGTGACATTATTTAGTTTTTTAAATAGGTTTGAATTTAATTTTTCTTATTCGTTCCTATAATGCTTCTATAACTCTTCGGTAGGGTTGTTTAGGTCTAATAGCAGCAATTGATACACCATAAAGATGATATCAGCGTAATAGATGCAATTGGTTAATCTTTCTATAATAACCCTTTAAGCAAACTATACTGACTATACTGACTGACTATTATTCAAGTCAACCTATGAATGAAAAAAATCCATTATTGATAAATCTATCGAAAAACTCTACACATTTCTTAGCAAATAAATCACTCTAACAACTACTCTGCTATTGAAACAAATTATCGCGCAAAAGTGTTTACAATTGACATTCATGGATAATTTTACACTTCCATTAAAACAAAAACAAAAATAAAATGAAAAAAACAAAACAACAACAAAACATTAGGTACTTTTTTCTTAGAAGGTGAATTGGTCAATGGTGTTTGGTATTGATTTTTTATTTTGCTGTTGAAAATGTGTGCACATTCTGACGGCCACATCACATTGACTACAGACAAAGAGCTAATCTAAGTTGAAAGCGATTAAGTCGAACAAAATGTTGCATGAAGCGTGGTGTTGAGTGAAAATTGTACTCTCGTATTCGCAAGTAGAAGAAGTAGTTTATACAGGTACTCTGTACTTTTTTTGTTTTGATTTCAAAGGAATGTTTTATTTTTTTTTTATATTTACTTTTTTTTGGAGGTGATAATTAAGCCTCTCATTATTGTGACTGCAAACTGGAGAGTGAAAGTATTTTATATGCAAAACGGACTCGAAACGGACAACAGGCATAATGTACCTACTATAGTGCTTTTCTGGCTTCGCATGATTCTGTTACAGAAGTTACAAAAGATATTGGTTTTTTATTGTTATATCGCCTTTTTAATGTGTTTGTTTTTTGTTTTGTAAACAAATAAAGCAAATTAGGTTTTGTTATGCAATTTTTTATATTTTTGTTTTGTATTTTTAGTGTTTTATGTATGAAAACTGGAAAACTGAAGTGTAACAGCTAAACAAAATTATCATTTTTTTTTTCGTGTAGCTATGGGTTGTTCCCATATTAACCTACTTAGTATTGTTGAATTTTCTTTAATGTCGTGTATAGTTTTAAATTTAAGTATGTTTTTTTACTTTGGTACTTTGTCAAGACAACATTTTTTTTTAGTAGAAAAATGCATATCCCGTTAGGAGGGAATTTAAATTTTTTTTATAACACAGAAGGAAAAAAATGGGTTAAGTATGAACAACTTATCGAAACGAAACAAACGGCATTCGTTTGTTCACCTCGAGTTTTTTGCACCTTATCGCAAGAAAGTTGGTAGGTACTGAAAATAAAAACATAAGGTTGCCACTTTTAAAATATGTACATTAACGTGGCAACCCCGTCTGATCGAAAAAAAGCTGAATCAATATATGCATCATAAATTTTTAGTTTATTAAAAAAAGAAAATATTAGTACCTTCTACCAAACGAAATAAAGCTGAGAATGTGGTTACCCTGTTCAATTGAAAAGTACACTCAAATAATTCTTATTTAAACAAAGTAGTATAAGTTTTGGTGGAGTAAAAGGTTAGAATGTATATAAAATTTTAACCTTAACTCTCTTCTATGTAAAAAATGCCGTCTTCAAACTCTAAAATGAGTATAAGCATACTGTTACCTTATTTGAATGCAAGAAATAATACTAATTTGTTTGCCAAAATGCCCCATATTTCACGGAGTTCCAAGCTAAGAACAAACCAAATTTTAGATAGGAATCTCTTCTATCTAAATCATATGAGGTGCCATCTATAAAATGGGTATACGGTAAGGCTATTTCAATGCGAAAAAAATCAATAAAACACTAATTTTTCAGTCAAAATGTACCATATTTGACAGAATTAAAAGCTTAAAACATACCAAATTTTAGATCAGGTTTTCTTCTATCTAAAAAAATGTCAGGTGCTTACTCTATATGGGTAAAAGTGTATGGTAACCCTATTTGAATGCAAAAAAAAAAACACTAATTTTTCAATCAAAATGTACCATTTTTAACAGAGTTAAAAGCTAGAAACAATCTTGACGTTCCAATTAATAGAGCTCAAGATATAAGTATGTATGTCAAGAATATATGAACAATGTTTGTTTTTTTGAAGCGTTTTCATATCAGCAAAAGCAATCAAATTGAACAAAAATGTCTCCAAAACTGGTTCGTTTCAATAGCATATGTATATTTGCAATTCTATTAATCGTACCATTTTATGGTCTTTAGGCTTTGAAACAAAATTTTTGGTAATATTTAAGGAAGGTGTGTCTTTGTGGCAACAATATTTGTTGGTTCGTATCATAATAATTAATTAAAACTTCATTATTGTTAGACTACCTTATTCAAATCAAAAAAAGGTTGTTGTAAGGTAAGAAAGAAACTTGCCCAATCCCCTAATCATTTTTTATTAATTTTCCTTCAAACATTGCATCAACAAATTGACATTTATAGACCTGATTTTACAATATTAACCCTTCCTTTAGAGATAATAAGCTGAATTTTAATACATTCATGCTTATTATGGAATTCGCAATACTTTGCTGTAGCGTGATTACAGTCAGCGTGATTCACAGGGTTCACGTTTGCATTTAGAGCAATTATGAACTTGCCGGATGAACTGTATTATCAATCAAGGAACTACCTTACCATATCCATTAAAAAACTTCCTAAAATAAGTGCTAATACCGCCACAACGTATTCGTCGGATTCTATAGTACAGGTGATTGCTGTTAGATATTTGCCAAATTTGGAGTTCTCTTTTCATTTGGTACTTTTTTCATTGCATAGCTTTCTCTATTCAATGCTATCAAAAACAGTTAATTTAATTTCAACAAACCTTTTGTTTATTTTTTTTTATTATCAGACAGAAACAAAAAACATGCTTACAAGTTCCTCATTTTTGTTTTTTTTTTGGCATTGTGTGAGGTCTTGTAAAGTACAATTAACCGTATTTCAAGTTCCGCACCATGACACTTAAACAACAACAACTACATAAAATCCCATTACAGCATACTGTCCAATAAATTTTCACCCTAAAAGCATCAATCATTCCAGCCACGTTTTATTCAAATTTATATTTCTCTTTTTTTTCGAATCCGAGAGATAAAAAAAATACATATTTGAATCTATTGACAAAATGCCAAAAACATATTCGCCATTCACTGACAGAATACCAAGTTGATTCCGAAAGTTCGATAACTTTTTTAATGCATTTTATTTTTTTTTTTATTTTTTTTGTCTTTTTTTGATTCATGTGAATGCCGGAAAACTGCATTTTTGTCAGTCAATCAGTGGGTTTTGCCATGAAAGTATGAGAATTGAGAAAAAAAATCCCTGAACCATTTTAAGTCGATCAATAAAAAATAAAAATATTTTTATAATTTGAGTATAAAACAACGATTTAGGTCGCATGAATTTGCTTTAGAAAAATTAAGTTTTAAGAACTTCAACTTGCACTTTTCAGTCGTCCCTGAAAATTCTTTCATGAAGTAAAGGATAGTTGAAGTTCCTGAAATATTCTCAAAATCTTATTCCCAAAACATAAATGAATCAGTCTCCACAATTTAATGAGTCAAACTGTAATTTTTCACGTTCCCCAAACTTGCCCTTTGAAGAGCGAGTAAAAATAACAACTTTTAATTGAATGAACGTTAGCACGTACCTATACTCTTTTACAAAAGAATCCAAAACGAAGCTCACAAAAAAATTGCGCCTTTAAACAAACTTAAAATAATAATCGTTAAAGTACACTTTTGATATACTTTGTTGTTGTTGTTGTATTTTGTTGCTCTTGTTGATTCTCAGCCAATTGAGTGCAGAGTTCTCTGGGTCGTTACACAATGGCGGTATAATTTTATTTCGTACGTTCAAGTATTTCTAATTGAAGTGTTTATGGCATGTCAATATCAAACTGGTTGTGGCTTAAAGGCCAATGAATGTGTGTGCTCTATAAAAAAAGGTGAATTTAATGTTGCTGAAGAAAAAAAAAAAAAACTCAAAACAAGACCATATTTTTCGTTCTGACCCTTTATAACGGTTTGTGGCACATAATTCACTTCACATGAATCACAAGACAGACGACATACCAATGTGCAATGTGCTTACATAAAATATCAAACCTCATAACCGGCCGGTCTGTTGCGACCTGATTGAGTTCTTGGAAGAAAAAAACATACAAAATGTGGACAATCAGCTAAAAGCAAACTTTGGCTGCGGTTACAGTTTACAGAGAGAAAAGAAGTTTGGTTACTTTGAACTTTTAGTGCAGGGAAAACTCAACTCCATATAAACGTGTGATGGTTTACATGAAAAACAATCGGTTATTATGCCAAAGTTTAAAAAGGGCATTTTATCTATTTCTTATAAAAAAAAATGCTATGTGGATGGAATTTCTCAAACAAAACAAAACGTTGAGTTTCATTTGTTAATGCCAATCTCTTAATTATTATAAAGATGCAATTTATCAAGCTGAGCAAAGCATGATGAAGTTAGTTAATTGCGACTAATAAATTTAGTGAAGGGAATGAGAGAAAACTTGCAATTATTATAGATACTCATCTTAATTTGAGTGGTTTTTTTTTAAGCTTGAGCTTCAAAAAATTCATGATTTTCTTTGTTAGACTTAATGAAGTGATTAAGCTACATGATGATGAGCTTGCGTAATAATTTTGTTAAATCGAAAGTTTTCCGACCTAATGGAAGGAAGTTGTAAAAATGTAACAATTGAGCATTGTGGGAACTGTAAGAAGGTTTCCGGATATCATAAGGTTTATGTTGTATTAAAAAATACAACAAAAAAAAGAAGAAGGTTCACAATGTGGCTATTTTGTTCAAGAAATTAAGACATAAAGTCGATAGGATGCTTCAGAAAAATTAGTTAAAAAAAATATATATTTGGCAAAGTACTCAAAAGTACCTAAAATAATTGAATAGTTTTTCTGAAACCTTGAGTAGGTACTTTGAGCTGTAAAAAGTATTACGATTACTATACATAAGTCGTATTTTTTTATATGCTAGAAGCAAACCTTCGAAACGGGTGTTTGATAAAAAAAAAACGACACAACTGTGAAATGGCACTTCAACCCATTTATTGGGTTAAAAAAAATCGTATCAAAATTCTAAAAATAAGACCATTTTTCATTTTAATATGTCCTCTCAAAAATCACTAAGAAAATTATTTTTTTTTTTGATCCTTTCATTTTGTCCACTAGTGTATATATTTAAAATGATAAAAATTATTATTATTATTTAATCTAAAAATACAATTTTGAAAAATTGTGTTACACTTTACAACGACAAGTTAAAAGCTTTTATATAAAAAAAATTGTTGAAATTGATTGAGACAGTAAGGACAAAACTAGTTCTATGACAGGTACCGTTAATAGAGATTTTTGCAAAAAATTATATCAAAAAAAAGGTAGACCTCCAAACTTTAAACTCACCCAGATTTTTTTTTAGGATTAAGTCAATGTTTTTCTTAAAAATTCTTAAAAGTGAATTTGAATGTTATGAATGAATTATTTGGTCAAATATTCTCAAAAGATTTTATTAAAATGTTTTTATTTACATTTCAATTACTTGAAAGAAACAAATCCAAAATTAAGTTATCATGTTGTTATCATGCTACTAGGCACCACATACATTTTTATGACAGAAAAGAAGGGTTGTATTAAGTGTTTAGATAATTTTTCGAAAAAAATTGTTTTTAAAAAAGTTACAAAAAATTGGTTAATTTTTAAAAGGTCAAATTGACAATAAATTGTCCCAAAAAAGAATATTTATTAAAAAAAAATGAAACTTGTCCTACTAGTTATTACAATAACGGGGGAAAAAAATTGTTCTTGTATTCTTTGCAGTTTCTCAATAGATATCGTTCAAGTTTAAGATATAAAACAACAACAGTTTGCAAAATTCTTAAAAATATAGGAAATTTAGGGTGGAATTTATAGTCATCCCTCAAGTCGAGATTTTTCTGAAGTGTAGGCTGGAGGAGACTTTTGGACACTTGAGCTATTCATAATCGAGATTATGCCGAAATGCATAAATCTTCATTTGGGGATCTCAAGTGAAATCGAAATTCGAGTGAGGTCAGAAGTTACTTTAAGCATTTCCTTGAAATGTTGTAAATGTCAATTATCGCTTGTTTTTACTTACCGTCTCTCTCTCTCTCTTTTAATCACTGGAATGTCCTTTTTCACTACGGACATTATTATTTTTGAAAACCCCAGCTTGAAGAACAAAAAAATTTCAAAATTTAGACAAATTACAAATTAAAAAAAAAAATTTAAATTTTTGCCTGACAGTTATCTTAAATTATTTCGTTGTCAGCTTAATTGAGCAATAATTTTACTCAAGTCAAGATTTTTCTTCACGCCAGTACGCCAGTGAGAGAATTTCAATTTTGTTTATGAATACGGATTGTATTTGAGCATTCGCTTAAGATTTTTCCCAATTTACGGGAGTTGAGAAAAATCTTCACCATGAATTTCACCCTTAAAAACTAACCTTCTTTAAATTGATTCTACAGATAACTTGCTTTAATTTTCAGGACACAAATCGTATTTTGCATAGGAAGGTACATATCGCTCATTTACTTGAAGATTGTCACAATTATTTTGCAAAAAAAAACAAATTAGTAAAAAATTTATAAAAATAACGTCATGTTCTCGCTTCTAACGGGGAAGGTAGACACGATTATTACTTGGAATCTATTTCACAGTATAAAGGATGGTAACACCAATAATTCAGCATCATTAACCAACAAAATCCATTTGATTGCGTTATGACGGTCTTCAAATAAAAGAGTGATATGTATTCACCTACATTTGATAAATTGGATACTTTTTGGTAGAGAAAATTAAATGTTAATCTTTGCCTAACCAGTTTGTCTGTTTATAATTTTAAGTAGATTCCTTGATAAGTATAGCCTAGGGGATAAATTTTAAACTTAGATGCTATTTAAAAAAAAAAAAACTGATTGTATTTCACAAGAGCAACATTAAGGTTCTGGTTTTAATAAACTAAATTTGAAGATTTTTGTATATTTAGGTACAACTGCACCTGAAAAAAATATAACCCAACTGCATAGCCGCCTGCGGTACCCCTTCTTAACCATACTAATCTTCCACTTGTTAGTAAAATTCTGATCATTTCACAAATTAGCACACATACCTACACCTACATACTACTAAGAGCTATTTATTTAACTTAATTTCGTTAAAGAAAGCCGAGGTAATTTATAAAGCATTCAATTTTAAGTACCTAAATTCCCACATCAAATAAAAAAAATTATAACCACATATTGGTTACTGTATATCTTTTTTTTTTAAATTCCATTCTTAAATACCATCTGCTACATGACGAACTCACAAAAAAATTAGGAATACAAAATAAAAAAAAATATGTATTTATGACTCCCACAAATCCAAACTTAAACCAAAACACGTGCAGTTCACCAATATAGCTTTTCAACTACAAATATATCTCAACTTATTCATACTGAAATTCTCTTTATAATTGAATTAAATTCAAATAAAGAAAAAAAAAACTATAACCAACATACAAAAAAAAAAATCAAATAAATCTAAAAAAAACTAAATTTTAATTTATTCTTACGAACTTTTTTAAGTAACTGTGGTCGTATGGAATAAAATTAAAGCAATCATCCTCCATAAATGCGTCTGTGTTGTTTTTCTTTGCCTTGGGTTCGAATAAATAAATTATAATTTCTTATTTTTATTTTTATTTTTTTTTTAATCCAATTATCACTGCAGAAACACTTTACAACAGACTTTGTCTATCATGTTGACATCTTGTCGTCGTGTTGACATTTCAAAGCAACAAAAAAAAATGAAATAGAAATAACAGAGCATTCATTGAATAGAATTTAGCATTAATCATTTAATATTAATTAGTCACATGCTTAACACAACAGAAAAATGACAAGGGATCATTTTTTCTTCATTCACAATAAAAAACAATAAACTTTTTTGTTATAATTTTAAATAATTTTTAATTTTGTTAAAAAAATAAGCACCGATGAGAAGTTATTAAAGATGAGGGTTAGAAATTATAATCAAAAGCATCGCGACATCTTTGAATCATCAGCAATAAAAGCATCCTTACCGTTGTCTCACAATTCACTTTACAAAGAACAATTCACAGTAATAAATTAATTAAATCTTGTAATTTCTTTAGCTCTCAATTGTTGTTGTTGTTGTTAATTTGATTACTTTCATTCATTTAACACACTCTACGCGTGATGTATCTCATTTAGTCGAGACACAGATGAAAAAAAGTGCACTCCGTAGATAAAGATACACATTAGATGCGCACAATGTATCTTTTCATCAGCCGCTCTAATAATTGTTAGAAAAAAAAAAAAAATACACATAAATCCACCTAGTGTAGTCAATTTCGCTTTATAATACAAAATAGAGAGAAAAAAAAAAAAACTTATCACGGTTGCAACTGATGGTAATTTACAATTTCAATCCGTAAAGATATCGCGTATACATCTTTCAGATACAATAAATTGAGATGGAAATTGACAATGCACTTTCTTTTGTTTGTTTTTTTTTTTTTTTTTTTTTTGTAATGGATCGACTTAATAGAGGGGTAGGTGCATTTTATATCGAGGGAGGACGGTCTACTTTTATTTTTTTTGCAATCAGGTAACACAATTATTATTTTATAAGAAAGGAGAAATTTACAAGACTATTCATTACATGATATCTCTCAACTCGATGTATCTCTTTTTAGCACAAAACCAATCAATGAGGAGTTTATTATTCACTGGTAATCCAATATTCACAATAGCCGTAGTCAATCAAAGATACATTGATTTGTGATGGTAAGAGATTGAGGAACAAACAAAAAAAGTTGTTGGTTGTTTGGCTTGATAAAAATATATAAGTACATCCGAACCGGCAGCACGGTATCCATTAACTAAAACAAAAACAAAAGAATAAAATCCAACAACTATCTGTGAAGGAAAAGAAAAATAGAGAAAGAGAGAGAGAAAAATACTCGAGAGTATGAGAGAATGCTGGAAGTTTAAATTATTATTAATTTGGTTTCTTTAGCTTGGGGTTTTGTTATGTTTGCTTTGCCAAGCTTTTTTTGATTGAAGTTGGATGTTGCATGTTGTACAAAGTTGTAAGCTGGTTTAAGCTTATTATTGTTCGATGCATCAGAGCTGTCGTTTGACTGTAAAATAATTTTAGCATTTTTAATCCCCAAATTTCAATTCTCAAAAAAAAAATGTTAGATTTATTCGTAATATAATTGGATGCAAAATAATAGTAGTGAACCTGAATATTTATAACTTTGTCTTTTTTTTTAGGTTTCTTTCAAAAACGTAGAAAAAATTGAAAGAAATATTTGATAAAAGTAGTCAGAATTTCTAAGATGATGGTGCAAAAGCCTAGAAGAGAAAGAATGTGACAAATCAAGGCTGATATAGATATCGATTTGTGAAAAATTACAAAATCAAAATCAACTGCCCCGGATTAGCCCTAAACATTGGGGGTATGGGAGCTAAAAAGGGTTGATCAGGGATCTAAAAATATATGGAAGTAATTTTTAGCTATTAAGTTTCGATTAGTAGAAGTTCTTTTTTCAAAATTTTCTATGCTGCTTATACTAACAAGGGGATGATACGTTTGTGGTGGGTCACCGATTCGATTCATTTGCGTAGGTTGTGTCCAGAAGAATAAATATTAGGACGGACTTCCCTCAGAATTAGCTGCAAATTGAATAATTCCAAATTTCAATGTGTTCATCTACATTCTATGCAATTTAAAAATTTGCGGCTGATCTTTAGGGAAGTGCGCCTTAATATTTGTTCCTTTTATACTCAGTGACCCAAAGATCGTATCCTCCCCTTGTAAATAAAAACTCCCTATAAAAAAATCATAAAACTAAATCATCATTAACAAGAGATTAAGTTCTGCTTTTCGTTTTACATTACGCAGTTCGACCACTGAAACTGAAGTTTATACCAAGAAAAAATAAAGTTTTAAGTAATTTTGTGTGTACGAAATATTTATAGAAACAGTTTGAAGTAAGGTGAGTGAATCCTCAACAAAGACCAAGTGGTTTCATTATTTAAACAACGATGAGAATTGTATTTTTTTTCAACAGAATACAAGTTACGCATACGCCACAGTCACCGTTTATGTTTTATAAATTATTATTAACAAAAATTGTACATTCCTGACCAAATAATAAAATGAGTTGACATTTACTGACTATATAATGACCTTCAATATTATACACATAGTTAGTCATTCAAATGGAGATGATTTAGCATCTTTAAGTCTTTGTTTTCTAAGAAAGCATTTTTTTTTTAAATAAAAAAAAACTTCTGAAATTGTACTGTGGCATTCGAAAACTAAACCCATTGTTTCAATAATTGTTGATATGACTACCGGATTTTCGGGAAACCACGGACCCAAGAGGAAACATACCCCTAGAGAAATCAATCAAAATCAAATCAAAGTGTGAATATAACGATGAATTACTGCATTATTTACTCGCTACTAAAATTACAGCTCTGACTTAATTAAATTCGTATTGTGCAGCATGTTCGATACAGAAAAAACTTTTTAGATACTTTTGAACATTTTGGTTTGGTGGGTGAATCCGTGAAAGAAAAAACAAAATAACAGAAACAGACTCACATTACCTACTTCCCATAACTTACAAGCATATACTCGGTCTCGTATGAACAACATGAACTGTGAAATGATTTATTGGTCATTAAACAAAGTTTACTATAGGAGTAGACGGTGGCGGTAAGACTAGTTGAGATTGGATTAACCTTCTGAAAAATTAGGTAATAATGCACTAATGTTTAAATAATGACAAAAAGCATGTGTGAATGGGAATTTTTTTTTTCGCTGACAGATTTGTGATATTGCAAGACAATGAAGTATGAAATTAGCTTTTAAAGAACTAAAACTGATGACAATACATAATTAAATGAACGTTTAATAAATGTTTCTCACAAAAAAAAAAAAATTAAAAAAAAAAAATATGTGAAAAATTATGAAGGAGCACGAGGTTATGGTTTGAGATATATAATGTCGATCATAGTGAAGAAAAAAGCCTTGAAAAATTTCTCATGGTCCAGATTTGATAAATTAGATGAATATTTTATTGATTGTCTGTAAGACCTGTGGTCATTTGATTCCAATCTGGGTACTAGTTATGTAGTACGGACAATTTTGTATTTTCCCCATGGATTGAGCAGTCAGTAAAGGTCGAGGGTGTGAAAAATAAAATGCTGTTAAGGATAAAATTCGGAACCGAACCCAAAAAAATGTGATAGATTATATCTAATGAACATTTAACGACATCAAGATTCTTACACAGAACTTGGGAGCAACAAAGGATTATTGTTGAAAAATCACACACATTCGACGAAACAGCTCGATACTTAATTTATTTTTGGGTAGAGTTTTTGGTTATTTCGATTTCGATTCTTTTTCTGGACTTTCAGGTACATTAGGATGATTCAAAAAGAAAATATTTTTTCCCGGTATGTCGTGACACCAAGCTCAAAAGTTTTGCGTAGGCAAAATGAATTGGCATTTCTGTGTACAAAATTTAAACCTTCTTGAGTTTTTAGATTCCTATGACTTTTATCTAGGTTTCGGGAATATTTTTATTTTTCATTTTTCGCAAGTTTTTGATCTTTGAGATTCTTTTTTTTTTAAATCTTGAAATTTCTAACGATATCAAGAATGTTTAGTTCTCAAGACTTTTAAGATTTCTTTAGGAGTTTTTAATATTTTCAGAAATTTAACTTTCAATTTTTGTAGCGTACCTTCTCTTTTGGTTAGTATCGACTTTCTGAGTTCTTCTTCGGTTTCAGTAGTTAAAAAAAATTACATGTGTTTTTAAGATTATATTACTACATAATTTTGAATTTATGGAATTCTATAAATTATAACCCTTTTTTACTTCTATTGAATGAAATTTTAAACCTACTTCCATAGGCCAAACCTGCTAATTACGTTAATGCAATATCATACCCCCAATAATTGCATCCGTACCACATACCACTACCACCCACACTTTTTTATTGAATTTCTTTCAATGTTTTAATTTTTTTCCTTTTTTTCACACACAAATCAACTAATAAAGCAAAGTTGTTAATTCATCTGGATTTTGCGTGGAATAAACCAAACGGATTCCCGCTCTGACTAGTCATTAAAATAATAAGATATTATTCCGAACCGATGTATATATTAAATGAATGTGGTGAACAACGCAGGCAGCATTGCAAACTTCATCTATCTATCTATCTAACCAACCAAACCTATCTAAACTATCTGTCTACCATTTCTATCGCCCCCTGCTCCATACCAACATACATTTATGAAGTTTATACCCGTAGAATCAGCGACAACCATTGTTTTCTATGCAACGATTATTTTTTCCTTCCACCCAAAGGCTATGTATTGGTTTTGTAATTATAAAAAAAATAATCAAACTTGTTTAGATTTTTCATATGACAACTGTCATCGGGCCAAAGAGTTGGCTGTCAGTTTTAAGTTTGACAATTTGGTAAGAATCCCTATACCAAAAAGTCATATGAAATGGATTTTTTCATGACGCTTTACCCAATAAGATGTGGCTAGGATGCCATTTTTGCAACAAGTACACGCAACCCCGTCGTTGCATTTAATTTTGTTGTATTTTTCTCCTCATAAATGGAATCAAAATGAAAACAATCCCACGGATTCAAGAACCCATCTAAGACTCTCTAGTTGCTGCTGTTGATTTCCTTAACAAACGGTTGAATATTAAATTGTAAAGTTCTTCTTTTTTTATTTTAATTTTAATTTTTTTGCGTGAGAAAAATTAACTCGGAAATGCAAGCAGTGAACATGTGGGTTTGTACATATATCGAGTGATAGGTAGAAATTTTTGCATGACTGCTGCTGTTAATGTGAGAACTTTAAAAAAGGTTCTTCGAGTCTGATGTTGAGGGTTCTATAAATTTCTTATTATGTTGACAGTTTGAGGTTCATAGTTTTTAATTACTTTAACTAACTGAAAAGATGTTAATGTTCCGGTTGAAACGTGATGATGAGAGACAGTAGAGGGTCTTAATTCAAGAGAAAAAAAAAACAACGAGATAAAAATGTGATCCCAGCAGAAAGACTCTGGTGGTCCATCATAGATATCGCATTATAATGGTTTGTTATATTAACTGAATATATTTCTAGTATGCATGTATGTGTATATGTTAGGTAGTTCAAAAACTGTGCCCAACGCAAACAAATACATTTTTTACTAAATTGTTGAAAGTAAATAAATGTTTTCGATCGTCTGGTCTTAGAATTTTTGTTTTGTTGTCACGATAATCAAATTTACCTAGAAATAATAAAAAAAAAAACATAAAACATTTTGATTCAAGATCATAACATTTTATATATATTTTACATTTATCACCTCTTGCGCTAAATTTCCAAGAGTAATATGGTCATAAAAAAGCATCTCAACTAAGCCCTTCAAAAATTCAGTTTCAGTAAATAATTGTAGGTGGAAACAAAATTTTGTGTTCATGTACTAATACAGTTCCTACATATTTTTAATTCAAAAACCTCTAGGCGGAATAATTGCAGTTTCCATAAGGGTGAATACCCATAGTGTACAAAAATGGAACTTCTACAAAATTTGTAAGATAATGTTTAATTTGTTTTCAATTGCTTGTATTTATGCCTATTATGGAATTCGCAATATGCTACTCCCGGGTAGTAAGCTTGATTCGCATTACTCGCATTCAAATTTAAAGCAATTTTTAAATGCTAATTTCAAAAAGAACTTGAGCTACAAGATTAAGCAACAAATTTTGTTTTGAAAAGCTACAAAAAAATTGTAACTAACTAAAAAACAATTTTTGATAGCATTTTTTTGTTGTACTCTACAAAATTCGTACATCATATTAGAATTTTCACTTTTTTTTTATCTAGGATATGCCGGACTCGGGACATTGCGTCCATCGCCTCAAAGCCTGTCTTTGCTTTATCTTTGCATGTAAGCTCGTACAAAACTAGTCTTTGTTTGAAAAAAAAATGTACAAAACTTGTACAAATATAACATTTTTTTTTTTCAACTTGTTTTTGAACTTTTATAGTTTTGCTGTAAAAAACCGTGAATAAATAAGATTTAATACATTTTAACTTAAATTATAGCAAATGTTAAGAAACTAACTTAGATTAACTTAGATTAAAATTAAATTTTAATTTTTAAAATAAGAAGGAAAACAACCTGGTCGTAGCGAAAATATTTCATTCGTTACGACCAATTTGTTTTTTTTGTTCAAATTTTGTTTATTTTAACAATTAAATTAAAAATTTTTTGCGTTTTAAAGTCTAAATAAGTTTTTTACCATTTCGTATACCTAAATTAAGTTACAAAATCAGCTTTAGAAATGTATTAAATCTCATTTGTTCGTTCATTCGCTCATTCGTTGGTTGTTCTCATGTGAAAGAGGCTTAATGCTTCCCAAGCAATTTTATTTCATTAAAATCTTAATTTATAAAAGTATACATTTTCAAAATATTTCTGTTTACGCGGTTTATTCTTTTCTCCCAAAAAATAAATCACTTATTTCATTTGAATATTTTTAACTAGTTTTTCTGCGCATTTGATTAATCATTCACATAAAATCAATATGCGGGTCTAAAATTTCAGTTAAATTTTCAACGGATTGTCTTTTGTTTATTAAACTAAAAGGGCACCTATCTTAAACCTGAGAAAAAACCTTCCAATCGATTGTTCGCTTACCATCTTTAGTTTCAATTTCATCCATAACCTGCCTAGATCTTCTTTTTATAAAACTCTTAATCTCAGCAAGTAAAGTAGGTAGTAACCAGTTTGCAAATTCTTTTGCAACACTCTATCAAAATCTTTAACTAATCAAAAAAAAACAAAAAAAATAAACTACAATTTGCGTCTCCGTGAACACTACTACCGACTAACACTTAGCTGATTTAATACGACACTTGAGTGCGCAGCCACCGCATGCATTAAACATAAACAAAGAATATGAATGCCCTCGAGGTGAGACGCCAACTTAGTTATCATTCATTCCTCTGCAATGACGTGTCTGACGTCCACGATGTGAAGAGCTTCTTTCTTTCCCATGCCACCATTTCCCTTTCCACCATGAATGTGATGACGATGATGAATAACGCTCAGAAAATTTTTCTTTTTATGTGACGCGACGACCGAGAAGACGCGACGGTAGTATGACTTTTTGTTGTGCCTCCACAAGGCTTCTCCTGTAAACAAAGCCAACTTAAAAAGCAGGTTAAGGAATTTTTTTTGTTCAAACGAATACGAAGCATGAGCGATTTGAAACCGGTTGGACGACACGGCACGGCACATCAGCAACATGCAACATCGTCTTCGTCAACAAACACATTACAAAAAGTCTGACTATCGTCTTTTTCTGCTGTGCCTCTTCTTAGCCTCTCTTGTGTCCTGATTAAAGTTTCGGATGCATGCTCGTTAAAGTAGATATCCATGTCAATACTGGAACTCGATGTGTTTACGACACATAACATTGCGTCACACATAAATATCTTTTCAGGAAAACGAAGATGCAAAGTCCAAGAAAACCTTTCAGATATAATATTCAACTTGAATATCTTTTACCAGATCGTAAACAAATTACCCAAGCATCGTTGTCGTCGATGGATACAAGATACAGATACTTCCGCAGTATGTCAACTTGTTTTGGCTCAAAGCAAACAACCAAACCAAACCGAACGCGGATCCCTCAGCATAATGAAATGCCAAAAAAACAAAAACTTTCATCATGTAGGTTGGGCTAAGTATCTTGCAGATAAATCACTTTCTATACTTCAATTCAATGGAGAAATTGCGAGATGAAATTTTGACAAAAAGATTGTCAGCATTTGATAAAACAAAAAAACATCCAATGGTAGTTGTTGCTGGTATGTTGGTACATACTTACCCGACATTTTTGCTGAAAAGGAAATTATCAAAAAATGTAAATGTGACTAATGACACCGAAACCCAATTATATTCCAAAGCCAGTTAAGCAATAAGATACATCCATAACCAAAACCAATGAATGAAGCGCAAAGTTATGAAATTAAGCATGACATTTCGATTTGTACATTTTTATAGCACAAACTTTTTCCAATAATTTCGAGATGTTCAAATGTTATTGTGAAATGCTTAAATTTATCAGATAAAATATAAATGGAATTAGAGATATACCAAACTACTTTATTATAAGAGGCAAGATAAGGATTAATTTTGTTTGTTTTTGTGCTCCGGAAACCCTCAACCAAATGATTATATGAGTGAAGTTAATGTTCGATAGATTTGTAGGAAATTTTTGGATAAGCTTACTGTCTCATGGAGCCCCAACGACGATTTGAAAAGCTATCGGGATTGCTGTAAGAATATAAATGTTTTGATGTGTTTTAATGATTTTGAAATGATAAAAGTTCTATTATAATTCACAAGACAACCAAAGGGCTTGGAATAGAATAAGCTTAAAGATAATCAAGATACTTGTATATCTTAACTTGCGAAAATTGAGAAAACAATCAAACATGACATTAAGATGATAGAGAATGCCAACAAAAATTGGTTTTGACAATTTTGTCTGTATCAGAAGCCACATTTTAAACGGCTGGGTCGATCAACATACTTCAAACTTGGTATTTGGCATTATTTGGAGATATTTAAGAGGAGATTTTTTAATTTATTTTGATAACCGGTTCAAGATTTTCTTATTTTCCTCCAAAAACGGTTTTTTTAATGTCTCTTATCTTTAATGGCTTATATGGCGATTTCAGAAATATAAGAAATTTTGAAGTTGCCTTAGTAAATTTCGGTAACAAAATTGTCCGAGAATGCTCGTTTGAATAAAAAAAATAGTCAAAAACGGTTTACCTAATTAATTTCTTTCAAAATTTAAGTCTTATGTAAGAAAATGAAATATTTTAAACAAAAAATATCTTAATAATATCTTAATAAGAAAAAGAAGAAGAAAAGGATCCAACGATTTTCAACAAAAACAAAAATACTAAGGTTGGAATTCATAGTTGTTACTGAAGTCAAGATTTTTCTCAACTCCCTTAAGTTGAGGAAAAATAGTAAGCGAATGCTCAAGTGAAATCAGTAATCATAAACAAAAAGGAAAATCTCTCACTTGAGTGGAGAAAAATCCTGACTTGAGTAAAATTATTTCTCAATCAACCTGACAAAGAAATAATTCGAGCTAACTGTCAGGCAAAAATTAATATTTTTTGTTTTAAATTTGTAATTTTTCTAAATTTCGGAATTTTTTTTCTGTCTAAATTTTGAATTTTTTTTTTTCTCAAGTGTCCAATAGTCTCCTAGCGTACACTTAAGAAAAATCTCGACTTCAGGGACGACTTTAATCCACAATAAAAGAAGAGTAATAGTTGTGGTAAATTTCGGTAAATAGTAATTGATGGATTAAAACATATCAGACAAAAACAAGTCAAGCCAAAATTAGGCTATTTAACCCTTAAATATACTGACTAAGACAATTTCCCAAAATTTAAAACTAAATTTAATTCAAATAATTGAATAAACTAACAAAAACAAAGAGGGTTTTTTTTTAAAGAATTATTTTGATAGTTTACTTGTTGAAATATACTCTATAGAGAGTAAATCTATTTATAAACATATTTAGGCAATTAACTTCGATATGCCGAAATTTCCCTTAACATTAAGCTAACTGAAGCTTTATAAACAAAAAATAAAAATAACTTCAAAGGATAAAAATAATGTTTAACAATAATAAAAAACATAGGCCGACAAAATTAAAAAAAAAAAAAAATTGATGCTGAATGTTTAATGAGTTTTTCTTATGGATTTTGGTGTGCTGATTTCGAGTCCGGTCTTAAAAATGCTATATCAACTCTTCTTTTCCAGATAATTTGGATTTTTGCTTTATTCAATATTACATGGAGTGACCGCTAAATTTTTTATAAAAAAAATTAAACCGAAAAGAACTTTTGTGATAAATTATTAAGAAAGAAAATTTATTGCTTGACCAAATCGATCTTCATAATCATAATCATTACACCCGAAACTGAAAAGTGTGACACCCGAAACGATTTTATGTTTCTTTTATTGTGTGTAACAACAAAACAGTGCTAGGTTTTTTTCTATTTCTTCAGTACTGAAAGTGCGAAAATCGAAATTGAATAGGCAGTTTCATGTAGCATTTGAGATTAGAAATGTATACAAATTTAGCACCTGAAACGATGGAATCGCCTAAATATTGGTATACAATTGCGGCATAGGATTTTGAAATACATAATTTCAAAATACAATATTCTGAAAACAGAATTATAACCCACACAGTATTTCTACCCCAGTTCATAAAGAAACTAAATATATTCCATTTTTTTGTATTAACCTGTTGCATATTGATATTCATACAACTTTTTATTAAAATGTGATAAAATGTTTGCATGTGATGCGTATGTTTTTAAGAGATCAATAAGCTGAATTTTAGACTCAAGAGAATAGCATTAAAAGCTTGTTATAAAGATGGAAGTGTAGGTGTTTATTTTAATCTAGTACATTGTATAAAGTTGAAAACAAGTACAACAAGTGTAATTTTGAGTTAAGTTTATATAGAAATTTACTCATATTCGTTGCACTCAAAACTCAAACAAAAACAAATAAAACACTCAAGAGAAACAATACTCCGAAAAATATAAAATAATATAAAGAGAATATCATTCGAATTTACTCAACTTTTTCGATATCAAAATTAACTCATAGTATAAGCATAATAAAAACACTCAAAAAGAACATCACACTCTAACTCATCATAGAAATAAAACAACAAAAGATTGTATTTACCTTGTGGGCGTTCTTCGTAAACTCATTCGTGCCCAGTTGTCTCTTGGAATGATGTTGCGGTCTTCATCGCTAAAATGGAAATAAAAAATAATATTATTCATGAAATGACCATGTTCAGGTGTTTTGTAAATAATTTTCACTTTGCAACTAATTTTTTTTTGCTGTTGTTGTTGTTTTTCGTTACCTTACCTAGTTTTGAGAAATGAAAAAAAAGTGAAGATTATTTGCAGATAAAGTTAACGACTAAAAGTGCACGCAATTAAGTTTTAATTAAAAACAAAGTTGCAAGTGAAAATTAGTTTTTTTATGACACCCATAGCAATTAAAAAAAAACAACTAGTAATGTTTGTTTACCTTGGAGTTGAGTTTTCATGTGGTGCCAACTCAAGTTCAACACCACCAGCGGTATTTATGTTGTTATTGCCATCGTTGAGGACAGTTCGTGCAAGACCACCAACACTGCCGCCAACTTCGCCTTCACCATAGCCCTCAAAGGACTCACCCTCGGAGAGGGAGGAACATTGTGATTTCGGCACATCTGGAAAACATTAAAATTAAAAATTTGTCATTGATATGATAATTTACAAAAAAAAAAAAATACCTGTACTTGGTGGACTTGAAGGTGTTGGACTTGAATCACCAGAGTCGGCTGTTGAAAATAGGAATGTTGGAGCATTTGCCGAACTTTTAATACTGGGCATCGGAGCCATATTGATTTTTGTTTTGAAACTGAAATAGAAATAATGGAAACAATTATAATCTATATTTGTTTTATAAACAAATCATATTGAACCATACTAATAGTACCTAATTTATTCAAGGATGCGGGGGAGAGCAGATTGTTAGAAAGTATTGACGGAATAGTTTGTCGCGGTATTAATTACTTGTTAATTAAGTCCATTAACATAGTTCATCAAGCTATTTTTATCTGACATGCTTTAATGTATGTTTTTAAGGTTCTTTTTTTATTACTTTTTAGCTCTAAGAACATTTTAGACATAAAATCAAAAAAAAAAAAAATACTCTACCGAAATTGGGCACTTTATTTTTATTTTTAATCTGTTCAATGAATTTTAAATATAGGTACTATTTGTAAGGAACACTGATGTTTAAATCAACTATGTATTCACATACTACATGCTGTTTAGTTTTCAGATTATGTTGTTGCCAAGAATCCATCTTTCGATTGCGGTGGTGGACGAACTGTTTAATCTTATTAAAATCACATTTCCAAATACTTAAAATTAAGTACCCAATTTCGGTGAGATACCTTAGTTGATTTTCGTCTAGAATATTTTTGGAGCCATAAAAGAAAAACATACTAATAGTTCAGGGCAATTAGGTTTTGTTCCGGACAAGAAATTTAATGGCATTTTTATTGGAGGAAATTGTTGGCAGCAATGGCCCTTACTCATATCCTAAAGGTCTCAACCATTCTGATTTGGAGTTTGGCCACCATCTTGAAAAAAGCTGCATCAATATTGCAGTTTTATGCTAAGCTATAGGTATCTATTGAACTGGTTGTCCTTGGAAGATCATATAAATGTTAAAACAAGCTTACTTATATGCTGAATCTGTTGAGACCACAACCAATGTAATTCCTAACTAAGTGCAACAGGGTTTGTTTTTTTTTCTGAAAAACCCCTTCCAATAATAGGACAGCGAAATTTGGCATGAATCAAGGAATGAGAATCAAGAACCAAAAAAGTGCATTGCGAGTCTTAACTATATTCAGGGATGATCATGAAACTCTATGACTGCTCTGAAACCGGAAATAAAAATGGTCTTTATACACAGTTTCAACCATATGTTATCGGGATATCTAAATATATTGTTTTAAAATTTTAAGACAAAATTTTAGACAAATGCAACGACAACTGCATTCAGTTGGCCTTAGACATGGAACAATTCAAAATCGAGAAGCCTGCCGACGTTTCCTGAGGTCAACCCGGCGAACCCCACATGCGGAGCCGTAGTGTGAAGCAGTAAAGTGGGAGAGTTGTGACCCCATCCGAGATCATGACTATCGTCGATAATGGAGAAGAAGAAGATTGTTTTAAAATTTTAAGTTTTATGTATGCTGACAACCCTACTGTTTACTTAACTCTTATGTTATTGTTTTTTTTTTTCAAACAATGCATAAATATTTACTATTAATGTGTCAATTTTCAGCTCTGTTAATCATCAGGTTTTTTTTCTTATAAGATTTCGGGTTTGTTGACTCTGGCAACCCTATGGATAAACTTACACTTCTGCCGATTTAGATTTATAAAACCTATAATCATGCGGATTAGCACGTTCTTATCTTATCAGAATTAAGTTTTGTGCTGCTTTAAATTAACGAAATTGAATGACCTTTGGCAACCCTAATGCATCAGATTTTTTTTATTTAATTTAATATCAATTTTTAGCTTAGTACCTTGTCAAATTGTGTTTGTATATTTTTTTAGAGGCTTCTGCTTAAATGTCCTCTGGCAACTCTTTGGCTCCAACTACACTTCCGCCGATTTTATATATTCAGCAGATATTTAGTTAATAATTTGGTTAAACAAATTATGTATTCAAAATTCGTTTTTCGGAGACAAAGTCCTTGCTTAACAAAACTATGATACCGAGTCGTGGGCCATAAGAAGAAAAGGTGAGTCAATACTATATTTAAGTCTATGGTTTAAGATTCTAAGGTGTACAAAGAGGTGGATACAGTCAAATGAGCTAAAACAGAGTAAATGACAAAAGTCACAAGGGGTTTTGATTTGGAGTCTTCATATTCCAAGTGACAGGAGAACCAACCTCTGCTTTTAAGCCAAGCCATATAGTAGATCGAAGAGATCAACCTGGAAGCAGGATGGTAGGGAACTGGAACGATGAAAAGTAGCTGGTACTTCAGGCAGTAACTCTTCATGAGTCGGAAGCCTAAAAATAATAATGAATGAAATAAAAGCAATCATAATTTACTATCGTAAAGAAATAAGAAAATTCCCAATATCACAGAGACGCAGGTACTGCCACTGTCGAAAGTCAAACTGCACAAACCAACAAGAGCAACATTGTAAAGGCAATGACTATGAAAAGTGGATGGTATCTTAAAGGGAGCCGTAAGGTTGTAGGACCTCAGCTGGACCGATATCTTTATAAAGTCTGCCGATCTAGAGTTTTTTGAGAAATTGTTTTACTGCTTTAATGTTTTATCGTGCAAAAGCAATAGCGGCCTCATGAAGAAATAATTCTTCCTATAAATAGTACAACATCATTTCATTTCTTCACTGTTTTTAATGTTGATGTTAAGTTCCAAATTTATCTTTGTTTTATTTTTGTTTTTATTATTTGCAATAAATCTGAGAAAAAATTTCAGTACCTATATTTCTTCAGCGGCCCTACTGTTTTGTGCTTGCAACCAAGTAGGTAACACAATAATTTATTAATTTGAAGGTTTTAAAAAAAAAGTGTGGGACCACACAATGTTCCAACAAGATACCCGGTACCGGTACTGAATTATTGTCATCATATAATAATATGCGGCAATACCTAGGTTACAAGATCTTGGTTAACCATTGTCTTGCATGCTACACATATAGGTAAGGTATACCACGTATAAGTGCCTTCCACGGCTCAAAACAATGAAATTACCTGAAACTATCTCTCATGGCTGTGTGTAACCATCAGCCATTATTATTGCGCTACTACTTTTCTGAGATGAGATGTAAAAAACACACGACAAATAAGCATCTTGTATTATGCTGTTGCTGATTCCCTTAACCACAAAATGAATGCACAATTAGATGCAATGTAATGTAGGTATCTATGTTTGTGTACAAATTGTAATTATTATATTGTTCTCGCACCAAAACCAGCAACAGCAGCGCCGCATGAATTGATGGAATAATGGAATTTTCTCAGGCGTCCGTCATCATCACCTTCATCATCGTTGCGTCGTCGTTGTCTTCATCACTATTAGCGAATTTTTTGCTGAATAGAGTATAGCTTCAGCAGATAATGACTTCTTCTCCAGAGAAAAATGGAAAAAAAAGTTAAAGAATAAGTCTGCCATCTGCTAGTGGAAATGATTGCAAAAATGAATGCACACGTGCATCTTTTAGATACTTATATAGTAGTCGACGAAGAAGAAGAAACTAGTTGAAGCAACATCAAGGTGATTCTTACTTGGTAAGTACTCTTACCCTATCTGCATCTTCAGAATGAAAAAAAAAGAAGTAGCCAAGCTTAACAATCTCATCAGCATCATCGCACTATCAACGCATCATCATCGCAACGGTTCGACGATCTGCATTTCAGCAGAAATTGGTTTTCAGTGTGAAAAAGAAAAAGTTAGTTGGATTGAGACAAGGAATTCTTTTCAAGAAGCTTCTTTATAGAGGTGAAGAAAGATAATAATAATTAACAATCTTGATTACTTTTGGTTATAAAGTTTGGATAAGAACAAGGAAATAAATGGAATTCTTCTGGTTTGTTTTTGGTTTTGAAAGAAGTAGGTATGTGAGATTGTTTTTTTGTATTTTTGTTGGAGTCCGCTAGGTTTGTATTACCATGCAACCGTAAAATAAATATTAAGATTTATAATATAGATAAAGACGTGTCTTAGAAGGTAGCGGTTACGTACGACTATGACCGTGGCACTGCTAGCTGTTATATATGTTAGAGATACTCTTTGGCTTCTTTTGAACTTTTTTTCTTTCAACTTGAGACCTAGATTTGAGGAATTTTTGTTTATCTGATGATGCTGTTTACTGTTCTTTTATCAGATAGATATCGTATCGCTAGAAAGTCATGGATTTTTATCCAGAGGCTTAATGTTATTAAGATACTTACGGAATATAATATTACCGAAGGAACAAAAAACTAAATGTGACAGACATAAAAGTTTAAGCATTTGGGCGCCATTTATGTTGATCTTAGAAATAGATGTGTTAAGTAAAATGTGATACCACCTTTGGAAATAAAGAAAAAGAACAGTATCAGTAATCTTTGATTCACTGGTCTACAACAAAAGGATTTTGGCAATCTGAGCCCGAATCTGAAGTCAAAACTACTCTAGCACATCACGTTTTTGAGGTATTCTAATATGAACATGTCAAAGGCCCTTTGTTTTAATATATTTCACATCGAATTTCTTTACTGGTAAATACTTTATTAATGAGATGTGAATGAAGTTAAAGTTAAAGAAATAAAAAAAATGTTAATTTCCCTTACAAAAATTAAACTTAGTCGACTTAAGTAGAAAAGTAGGTAACTGTCTTAAGTCGCAAAGAAGTTACTAGGTAAGAAGGTCATATTGCACCCAAATGTTTCACTATTCATATTCAGATAATTGAACTTTAATGTTAAAGATTCCTTGTTTTCGGAATTTTTAATGTCTAAGTAATTTTCGTATTTACTGTCCAATTTTTGGTATTAAGGTACTAATTTATTTGCCTATTTGCTTACCTTCTTAACCTACTTAGTGTGACATTTTCTACACTAAAATAAACCTTATTTTCGATAATTGTATTTTTACAAATTGGCAGTTAACTATCATTAACCTACTTGAAATATGTCACAAAAATCGAGCACAAAGCGATTATATTATCTTAATAGAAAATAAAATAAAAAAACCTTACTTCGACTTGTGTTTCCACTACTATACATTCGTCATAGCCATTGTCCTTAATTACTTATTCGACTTCGATTACTTTGTTTGAAGGAAATGGAATAAAAAAATATCAAACGAGGTTAACCGACACACCCAAATGAAATTACAATTTTTCATTGAAAATGACTTTTAGAAAATATATATTTTGAAAACTCTCAGTTTAACGCGTGTCATGCGTTCGTAAAGTACGTCAAGAAAAGAACGGTATATTAGTTCACCTGTTGTTTTTTTTTTATTTTTGTATTCTTTCTCAATACCAAGAAGACCTGTAGGTATGAGGAGGTACCTATGTACGTATTTTTTTTTTAATTTTTCTTAAATAATGTAACATGTGTTTGTTGACGATACCTACCATGGTAACACAGTTCTCGGTATTTTCCATGGTTTTTTTTTAAGGAACAAATAACACTCTGCATCGTTTGATTACGTTTAATGTTCTTTAATATTTTTCTCATATTGGTCCCAAATTGTGTAAAACTAAGTCAAATTTTGGAAAATGTATCTCAAAAAAATATGTTCTTAAAGTACTTTTGAAAATAATGTAAGAAAAAAACTTAAGAAAGAGTAAATACCGCGCTAAAGACTGCAAAATACATTTATTTATGCTTCTCATACTTCTGGTAACCAAAATTTTAGAGATTTAAGTTTAAGTATTATTTCAAACTTTGAAAAAAAGAGAACAGAAAACCACCCTTAAATTTAACAAGAATAAAATCCATCAAACTCAAGTTAAAACAATACAGAGGACAGCAACCTTTTGACTCTAAAGTTTTAAAGACATTTTTGAAAAGCTAAGTTTTTAAAATCTTTTTGAATCAGTCACAATTTTGAACCCAACCTGTTAAACCAACATTTTGCGAGATTCAAAATTTTGTTCATGAAATATGCTTTCAAAGTTTTGTTTGTTAAATTTTAAAGCGGACATTTTTGAAAAGTAAGTTTTTTTAAATCATTTTCATTTGGGGTTTTAAAATTTAGTTTAACAAAACTCTACAATGATCAAACATGGTTCGGAAAATTATAAAATGAATATGAAAAACCAGAATTTTAGTGTGACAAGCTGAATTTTGAATTTTTGGTCTCGAAAATTACTCAAAAAAAAACATGCAAGCTAGTAGAATGGAGAAGTTTTCTCTTTTTGTGAACTTTTTTATTCTCACAACGCATGAAGTTGTCATAAAATTTACAAAACTTGTGAATTTTTTTTAAATATCTCAAGGTTTTGATTAGATTTTCAAAATATCGGGAATGGAATTTCCTTATTGCTTAACAATGGAAATCACCTCAAATTTTTAACTATACGTTTTCATTTTTAGCGTTTAGCGTTTTTTAGTTTTTGTACCACCTCAATCAAGTGACGCGGATTGTATGAATTAGGTGGCAATGGCCTAAAAAACAAATACACGCGATATGCCGAGGGTTCGCATTTGCATCGAAATGCAACCACAATTTCAAATTAATCGAATAACATCCTAGTGGAGAATATGCGTGTTGTGTATAGACCTGCTGCGTTTACTTCCGCAAAACAAGCAAGGAAGCCGGATATAATGTTGATATTGAATTACATTTCCCATGATGGATGGATTGAAAGTATTTTTTTGTCTTTCATTGTTATTTTCTTTGTCTTTTCAAAAGAAAATTTCTTTTTCATTTTCTGTCTTAATAGTAATGGGGAGAGAGAATGTGTATAATTTTACACTTGAAATAGGGAAAAAAAGTAACCTCAAGTAAATTAACATTGTCGGGTGTACCTACTCGTATTTTGGTTGATTCAATTTCAATTGCAAGAGGAAAAGGAAATGTATTTTCGAAAAAATTGAAAACATTAAGATAGAAATCAGTTGCGCAAATTGGTGATTTAGTCGACATATTATGGGTGATTTATTTGATTGATGTGCTTGAACAGAAGAAATGAGTTTATAAACTTTATTTTTTGTTTTGACGGCTGAACATTTGAAAAAGTCCTTGGCACCATTGCAAAGTTTTTGCATGTAAAAATAAACTTTAATTTTCATTCATGCATCGAAATTGCCATGCAATTTAAATGTGCATGGAAAAAGTAACATAGTATTTGATTATATTTACCCAATACGCTATATTGAGAACGTTTTTGTTATATTTACTTATGCAGGCACCTAAAAGTTGCAAAAATAAACAAGATTTATTGGAGAATTCGAAAACCTTAAGTGTTTCAATGCGAATTTGTAAATTTATGACCAGCGTCAATCTGGCGAATCGGCGGCGCGCATTCCAAATTATTTTTTTTTACTAAAATCATAACCCGGAATCTTTCACCGTTGTTACTCTGTTTCGTTTTTTGTTTAACCCAAACGAACTTACCAATTTGCTGCAAACAAAGTCGAAAATTCGTTTGGAATTTTTTTTTTCGTTTGCGGCAAATGATTTGTTCTCTTTGTTTTAAGATTCATCTTACTTAATTCCAATTTTTATTCTGTTCCACGCAGCATCGTGATCCTGATCAGTCATTAATGAGAATGACAAGGCCTCTTCGACTTAGACAACAATATTGAAAGTAAAAAAAGTAAACCACAAAACATTTTGTTTTAAGTCACGCGTTGAAGATATTATCATGTACAAAACTGTTACCTTCCGCTTTGAGTAATTGCATTTGAACGTGCGTATTTTCCATCATTTTCAAATGAAATGGTTTTAGTTTTGTTGTTGTTGTTGTTGTTTTTGTGCAGTAATTCACCCTGAGTTTTCAATTTCAATAGAATACTAAGAAATTAAATTTCTTGATGCATTTGGGTGCTATATTTTTCGCTACCTGCTTTATAAGAATGAATTCGTTTTGGTTGAAGTTGTAATGATTTTAGAGGTGTAACTTATTGTTTAGCACCCTGATGTTGTTTTTTTTTCTTCCTTCTTATGACTCTGTCTGGTTTGGGATCATAAGAAGATTTAATTCGTTTAACACGAACATGTCAGGTTGCTGACGCCAACCGCTAGGTAGAAAATGTGAAAAGAATTTTTTGAACCCATATTTTCTCTTGATTTAATAAAACGTGTTTAGAAGAATACTATTTCTATTGATTTAAATATAAATTGTTTAAAAATACGTGAAAGCACATAAATCTTTTTCACAGTCCTCGAGTATTTTTAAGACTAGTTCTTTATTGAACAGAATTGTATTGAATTCTCATTTCATAAGCGTACCGTTCCTTCCGAATGATCATTTTAAGAAGATGTAGAAGAAAAGACCCGTATTTTAATATCTATAGAAAAGCACTTGGAGGTCCTGAGGGTTGAGCTTGCATGTAAATTATTCAATAATTTGCAATCGAAGGAAGTCACTCTTCTGTAGCGTAATTCTTCTGACTGTTTGTTTCTAAGCTAAGCGTATATTTAACGAAAGCTATGAAGCTGAGGTCACGCCTAGAAATTGGCTGCCAGTAATACTAATAGCAAAAGTTGAACATTTCAGCCGTTGAAAAACGGTTTCCAGTCAACTCAACACCATCAGAGACAAAACTTTGTGGTCATCCCAAGCTGATATCAGCGACTTCCTAAATTCATGGCTAGAAACCAACAATGTGGCCATAGTCTTAGGCCAACTATAAAACAACGTGAAGAACCTTCAAAGTTGGAGAGGTTTATTCCAGGGCTATACAGGCAGATCTTTTAAACCCGATAAATAGGATCTGCAAAGAATCATTCAGCATCACTAACTAATTTAGACCATCAGTATCGTGTCTTCAATTCAAAGTTTTCTCTTGTTTTCGTTGCTTCAACTACAGAGGCACTTCTAGATTTTTGAAAATCGTCTAAACTGAATCAAGCATTTTGTTCGTACTTCACTAGTCGTTTATTGATAATTTAACTGCAACTTCTTCAGGAACAAGGTTCACACAACCGATGCTATCTTCCATACCTAGGATTTGCTTAAGACAACGATGTAATAAATGGAAGAACCAAGCGACCTGTAACATTGCTTCTTAATCATGAAATCAAAGGCTGAAAGAGTGAGTATTGTCATGAATGGTTCAAATCACATAAAGGCTTTCATCAAAAAAATTCCCATCATAGAACTGGTCAGTAAGTAAGACTCTAATTTTTTCCCCAACAGAGAGTTATCAAAGGCCCTGCTAAAATGATAAGAATAGCGACCAATATTTCCCCTACAAAAATGCAATGATTTGAACTTAGACAAATCAAATACCTACTCCTCCTGGGGAACTCAATACTATTGACTACATGAATGAAAAACTAATATAATACAAAATAAAGAAACTGCAATTTCAATTATGTTGATGGAGAAAACCTGAACTGCTGCCAAATTGTTAACCAAGTCCGAATGCGGAACCTAAACATCATAATCATCACCATCATCATCATCACATCATGCATCGCCATCAGCATTATTGTCACTCTGGTTTGTGAGTGCTATTTATGAGGACAACACTCTCGTATATGGAATGCAACCGAACAACCCCATTAAATGCGATTGAATCAATGCAGTAGCAGTCATTTCAGTAGTCTTCGGTCGAAGTTCCAGTTGTTGTACAAGTTAAAGAAATGGAAAAAAATAGAAATAATATAAACTGAAGACTGACAGAATTAAGTGAAAACTATGTCGGAATCTTGGAATTTATGTTCTCACTGGTGTATGAGTGAATAAATTTTATAGTTTAAAAATGGTATCTCGGATGGAAAATGGCTTGTTTCTTGTTTTTTTTTTTCTATGGTTTTTATGATCTAATCAAAGGAAAGTTGCTGGTCTTGAATGGGAAAGTATATTACATTTTATGATTATTTGAATGGTTCAATTGAACACTGATCGAGACATAAATCTTGTCATTAATTAATTGAAGTTGTTTGGGCTCTTAAGTCAATAAATTTACAATAAGCTGGATGGTATATAGACGTGTTCACATTGAAACCCAATCAACTCGAACGATAAAATGGAAAACACACCTTTTCATTAAATCAATTAGTACGCAGAAAGTTTGCCAACTCCCAAGAATTTGTCCAAAGAATTTCTTGGTATATTATTTTCATTGCAATTTAACTTAACTCAACCAATGTTGAGCCATTATAACCGTGCCCTAGTCAATTATATTTTTGCTCCCTAAAATCGATTTTTTATTCTGCACAAAATATAACCTACGCCAACGCCCATATGGAAAAAAAACCACAAACATTGAGAAATATTTCTTAATGGTCAGCAATGTTGACTTTTATTTTTGTAACGCTTAAACCTTAATGCTTAATGTAAAGAAAGAAAATCAATAAATTTTCAAAGTAAATACTGTCAGTGAGAAAAAAAACATGCAATACATTCTAAGTGCCTATAATACCTACATATAAAAAGAATACTTACATATATGTAGATGTTACTTTGTTTTTTTTTAAGAAATTAACAAAGGAAATTGTAAATCCATATTTTTTATTTGTTAACACTTTTTGCCTGCAAAGTAAAATGGAAACCCGGTTTTCATCATAAAATGCATTTTTAATGAAGCGGTTTATTGCACAGAACCAATTAAATAGTTATTAGTGTAGAAAATAAGGGTTAAAGGATATGCATTGTTTTTGTTGTACTTCCTGTTAAAGTTTTGTTTTATTATTATGCTTCAGTAAAAGCGTATAACATGAGCTATTTTGAGCAATTTTTTTTCTATCTATCCAATACAAATGAATATTTTATAAGTAAATAATGTTTTTTTTTCATCTTCAAGTAAAGTACAATTATTGCGGTCTTTTTCTTCATGGAGTAGTTGTATTGACTTAGTTTTGATGTCATTAGATTTTGCATCAAAAAATGCCTTGAAATCATGTATCTATGTTTTTATTGCAGCACTATCTTTTTCTTTATTTTTATAGTCTTCACCTCCTTCCTCTTTACCAAAAAAAAAACCCTTCCACCCAAGATATTTGTATATGGACTCTTTTGATTCTTCAAATTTATTGCAAATGTAAAGTTTTTGCTGAGTTTCATGAGGGTAACAATTATTTTTTTTTCCGTTGATTTTGTGTACTATTTTACTCGTACTAAAGTAAAAATTGAGAGTTTTTCTATAATATGGATTTTTAGTAAAAAAAAAGAAATGAGAATCGTTAGTTTTGGAACTTTGCTGCCTCCCATAAAACCTTTTCCTTTTATCTGATTTTCTCGTAAGCGACTCAACGAATTTCGATGAGAATTTTTAAAACACAAGGTTTTAAGAAATTTTTATATTACCTCATATAAACATTTTTTTTTCGATTTTTAAATAACCCTTATTCACGACACAGCAAAAATTTCTTGAAAGACCACGGAAAAGGTTTGTTTTTTGATTTTCTAAGGGAAATATCTTAGAAATGAGAGCTGATAGAAATATTCTGATTTCGGATTCTAGTTAAGCACATCTAAAATTGTTAGAAAAGTATTTATTGTTTAGGCAACAAGAAACTTTGTTTACCAGAGTAAAATGGGAAATGCATTAACTTTAACAATACAATACAAAAGAAGAAAAATAGTTCTTCTATAATCCGTTACATTTTTTGATGTAATCGCTTCAAAAATATATTGAAAGACGCTTTTCTTGTGACTTTGTAACGGGAATATTTCAAGAACTAGAGCCGTCAAGGTTTGGACAGCAATAAAAACAATTTTGCTGACAAGTGTAATAGATAGAACAAAACTTGACCCCTAAAAAGGATCGTAATACTTTGAAAGTTAGCACTGCCAAGGGATTTTGAAAAAAATCAATCAGGAAGTTAGGATTAATTGGGGTAATGTCAAAAAAAAAGTAATCATATTAAAACCTACTCTTCAATGCACGAGTTAATTGATATTTCGAGATAAAGAACTACTCTTAGATATAGTTCGTTTTTATGAGAGACTAATGTATAAGCGTTTAATATACCGAGCTCAAAAAGTAATAACAATAGCCAAACACATCAATTAGACAATTTTGCCTTTAAACTAATAAAAATTTCTTGTAACGCAAATAAGAAAAAAATACAAAATAATAAAAGTTTTCATTAAGGTTGAGCCATGACAGTGATTAATGCATATTAAATGTTTACAATATGTAATTGTTTTCTTTCTATCTTTTTTTTTACAAAATTTCACTTCGTAGATATGCAGCAGTCTTATGCATAATTAGTACTTACGTTTGCGTTCCTCAAAAAAAAAAAAAAAAAATAAAAACTAAGAAAGTTTCACTTCAATGACCATAACCATAATAGATGACCCTTCTCAAACTTAAAAAAAAAAAAGACTAACTTTGAATTTTGCAGAGCAATGACATTATACAAGCTATCTACACGGAAATGCACAATTAATTGTTGGAGGACGTCTTCACCAAACAACAACAACTTCGACTTATAATTTCACTTACATACGAGTGAGTATTCGTACATGTGGTAAATAAAAGCACCGAAGCGCGCTATTTTAAAACAAAACAAACTAAAAAACAGAGTAAAAAGGTTGAAAATGAAATTAAGCAAAGCGTGGGATTATTGTTTTTTTTTATTATTTTTGTTTTCTTTTATTTTTTTTTTTTGTATAACATTTGTACCTATATTTCTTGCCACAAAGACCCTCATCGTTGAATATAGTTGCAGTGAATCATAAATACTGGGCACCCTTTAAGTTACATAAATTATGCAACGAAAGTCAGCATAAAAGAAACAAAAACAACCAATTTTGTGAGATCAAAATCAGGGTAATTTTGATTTCTAATGTGGGAAATAGACAACGGAAAACAAAATGTGAAGAAAAAATTTTGAAATTTCCATTTCAATGATTTTATAATATTAATTTAAGTGAGGTAATTCAATTTAGCAATGGTCTGCTGCTAATTCAATGAACTTCATATTCTTTTTTTTTTCAAATAGGCTTCCATTTTAAGTAATAAGTTATACTTTGAGTAAATTACCTTATTTTGAATGATTTTTTTTTTTAAGACGCCAGTTCTGAAAGAGAAAGAAATATAGCTTTTGTTAATATTTATTTGTAAAACTTTGATTACATTTATTTAAGAAAACTGGTCAAAAAGGGTACAAGGTGATAGATTGAAAACATCACGCATTATTATTGGTTATCTAAAGATCAATTATTACGCCAGCACAACCAAAACATAAATGCAATTATCAATCAGTAGAACCTGTCGCCAACCAGAATTTAAATAGAGTCTAAAACTAGACTTCTTTCATTTTTCTATTTCAAACATGAAATTTTATGGAAAATGATAACAAAATTCATAAAAAATAGAAATATCTAAATATCTACCAAGCGACTATGCCTAGAGCAACCATTTACTTCATAGTATAAAAACAAGAAAGAAAAAAAGAAATCAACAAACTTTTAAAGTAGGTAGTTACTTTTAACAGTGTGACGAAGTTAAGCCCAAGATGTATTGCAAAGTTTTACGTAAAGTAGGTACTTTCGCTTGGTAAACACGGCCAGACTAGGCAACCAAGAGGCCTTTGTATTGAATTTTTTGTATCGAATGCAATGAATTTTTAACCCTTTCTTTGTGTAAATTTAATTCACGTAAGTTAAATATTATTAGATGATTATATTGCTAATTTACTTGAAGACTGTCATAACGCAAAAAATTGGTTGCAGAATTATTCGTTTTTCCATTTTTCATTTTATGAAAAAGACATCTAGTAGTAAACTACCTTCCCCGTAAAAAAAAAAGAACATGCCGTTATTTCATTGATAATATAACAATTTAAAACGCAATTTTTTACTAACCATATTTTTTAATTATCAAATGAGCGATATATTATGATATAAATTACAAAACGGTCATCACCAGAATGATAAGTTCAATTACCAAAAAACCCTTTAGCGTCTTTTTTTTCTCAAATCAAACGATTTTGTAGTCAAATCTGATCCTAAATGACAAATGTTTGAGCGGCCACTAAAAAATAATGAAAATCGTAGAGTATTTGACTATCAAACTAGAGATTCGGGACGAAATCCTATCGAAAACTTTTTTTTTAATAAAATTACAGAAAACTGAACAGAAAATCGTGCAAGTTCTCTACTCTACTACAAGTACTCTACTCTTTCACTTTGCAAAGAAGAACTTTTCACTTTGCAAATTTGTGTTTGGTGAAAAGTATTTTGCAAAGAGGAAAACTTTTCAACTTTTCACTTCAATAAATATCCTCTTTGCAAATTGGTGTTTGGTGAAACGAAATTTGCAAAGTAGTAGTGAAAAGTTGCAAAGTGAAAAGTTAAAAGTGTTTGGTGGAATAGGACCCAGTATTCGATTCAGGCATGTTATTTAGTAATTTTATTTTATACAATTTCTATTTGGACCTTATGCACAGCTCTTATTTTACTAAATTAACAACTAAACAAACATTTTCTAAAAGACTACATCACTCAATTTTTGGTATCGTTTTTATTCACCTTTCTAAGGTAAATGCGCCATTTACTAATTCATTGGACCACCCCAGTAAAATATAGCTCCCAAGAAAAAATTGCTAGTTTGAAATATAGGCAATCCAGTCCCGGGTTTTAACAGCAGAAAAACTTAACTATTGGTAGGCTTACCTATGTTTGATAGGTTGTTAGCTTTTTCCACTTTGTCATGGAGAGTGGTTTTAAAAACACTTTTTATTAACAATTTTGCTTACGTTTTTTTTTTATAGCATGCATTTTAGTGAAACAATCGAATACATAGTTACTATTACTAACAAGAAGATTGAACTTAAATAAGAGTATAATATACATTACAATGCAATTATGATTTTGAAACTAAACGATTTGATTGTTAATGTATTTATATTTAATACCACATTTTTTCACGACTGAATCACTAATCACTAAAGTATCTGCCCTATATTAATAATTTATTCTGTTTTGTTTTATGACAAATAGATTGGTTCAAAAGAGCAAAGAATTTGAAGATTTTTCAGTTTTTTGTTGAAATTTGTTTAATATGAAATTCATGCACGTTCAGCAAATTTTTATGGAATATATACACTTGTAATTGATTGTTAATGAGCTTTTAGTTTTCTTTGCAAATTCTTTTATGATGTTCATACAAACATATTCATACCTATTTTGTAAACAACAATTTAAAATATTTTGGCTGCTCAGCCAAGAGTTGAAGAATCGACAGTAATTTCTTTGAGTATTGAGTACATATTGTATTTGTCAAAAAATAAAATACTCAAAATAGAATATTTTTATTATTTCTTACACATTAACTCGAAAAAACAAGAACAAGGAATCTAGATAGACCTGAAAAACATTTTTGGTAAAAGGGTGTTTTTTTTGAGGGGGAATGTTATTGGTGAAAAGGGTACCACAGCATTTGACGGAAAAATGATGCATTAATGAAACTTTGTTAAAATGTTACACTTAACATAGAAACCAATAGTATATTTTGAGTAAAAGGGTGTTTTTTTCAAGAGAAACGAAAATATAGTATAATCAGCGATAAAAACTATAGTAAAAATGTTACCCTGATGAAAATTGGTAAAAATATTTTATTTGCCATTGGAACCAAAAATCTCAATCCATAAAAATATTTTAGGTGAAAGGATGTTTTTTTGCAGAGTAATGCAAATCTGTGTTTAATCCCAAGTAACCAATAATTTTAATGGTACGTTCACAAAAATCAGTACAAACAATTCCTTTGTCATGGAAGTTCAGAACCAAAAGAGTACATCACATTGTTTTACATGAAAGGGTGTTTTTTTGTGGTGGAGGAAATATACGGAATTTATGCTCAACATTTCTTATAAAATGGAAAATGTTACATTTGGTCTAGGAACCAAGAATCTAGAGAGTCCATACAATTATTTTGAGTGAAAGGGTGTTTTTTCACCCTGTTTATTTTAAAATTTTCATGTTGTTTATTTAAAGAAAAATAAACAAATAAAAACAAATTTTTATCGATTCCCAATAAAAAACACAAAAAAAAATTATAAAACTGTGGTAAACCTGGTAAAAATGTGGAAAACATGCCAAATTTTGTATGGAAGTGTCAGTTCATTTACCAGATATTACATCGGCCATTTGGCTGATGTTGTGTTCCATTATTAACGGCATACCTTCCTCTTTATAATGAAATAAACATCCGATCATTTATCTCCAAAAATGCCATTTTTCTTTGAATATCAAAATAACCCTCTTATTGGAAAACCCTTTATAAAACCAAAAACTAATTTCAATAAGTATGGCACTTGCTTTAATATAAAAATAAAAATGAACACCTGTCAAATATCATTCATAGTCTTGTTCTATCCAAGTAAATGCACATATTTTCTCATCCATCACTAAGTCACTTGAAACCAATTATGTAATATGTTCCACTATTCCCATTAAGACCTTCCATTCTGCTAAGGGGAAGCTATTTCAACATCATCCATCCGTCCGCAAATGAAATAGGATTCTTTCAGAGAAGAAGAGGAAAAGCAAATACACGTATAGTTAAGAGGAAAGAAAAAAAAAAACTGCACCTGCATAATAAGTATTTTTTAGGAAATATGCACTCATCTCTCCCGGATAAGTATTTACTTCCCAAATAAAAATTGGAACACACAAACAAATCCACTGCAATTGCCTCTGGAGTATGTTTAGCATGCGGATTACACATGTTGGGACCAACGACAACGATGCAGCATATAAACAAACAAACAAAAAAAAAACAAGAAGAAACCGAAGTGAAATATGATATTTTATTTGCCAGGATGTCAGGCTAGTGAAATTTCTTGTTCTTGTGCATCCACCTTAAACGAAAAATAAATTAACACACAACAAGAATGCAACAAGAACAACATTATATTTTAACCTTTAAGATACAAATGTCAATGATTTATCTAGAACAAGACCAAAATCACCGAGATTTTTAGGGTCTTGTTCATTTTGTGTACAGATTTCAGCTCATATTGGAAACATCTGTCTCAAAAAAAAACAACGATCTAACAATAAAAAAAAAGCTTAAAAAATAAAATAGGCACACACAAGCAACAGAAAATCGCTACGCTAAGTTTGAAGTTCATGGTTGAGATCAGATGAACAATAAATTTATCTTATGCTAAGGTCTCCTCGCCTTAGTGTCTAATGTCTAATCAAAGGCGGGCGTAAAGTAGAAAAAAGAAGAACAAAAAAACAAACTTTTCATGCTTTTCTAGAGTGAGTAATGTCTGATATGTCTGAGTTGAAGGCGCGACCTAAATTTTTGTATTAATAGGGTACGGTGTACACTTTAAGTGATGACGACGATGCTTTCAACTTTGTGTGTTTTATTTATCCAGAGTGGATGGATACAGGCAGCTGGTGTTTGCAAGCTTTTCATTTAAATAAACAACCACTTATAGTCCAGGACTAGGATGTTGCTTTTAAACCAGTTAATTGAACTTTTTTTTTTTAATATGGAAAGAAGTAATAATTTTAAAAGTGACCCTAAGATCACCTATTTCATCGCCCGTATAGGACAAAGTTGAAACTAACCACTTTTTTCAAGCTAGTTTGGTCAGGAAATTACCATAAATTTTGATTTAGAATAAAATTTTGACCTATTAACTAAAGCCAAGTTGGAGAGGTAAAAAATTACTGTTTGGCAAAGGGTGAATCAACTCAAAGTGTGTCTTAGTTTAAGAGTATTTTAATAATAACAACGTTTGTTTACACCAAAATTAATTTTTAAACTCAAAAAAAGAGTTAGACATTTAAGACGTAAAGAACCGTTTGAAATTTAAATTAGACTAAGTAAAAAAAAACACAAAAATGTAAATTTATATCCCAGACTATAAATTTTCTTGTGATTAAATTGAAGAAAATGAAAATTTCCAACATTTGGAATGGATAGGCTTTTCTGACCTGATTTTTGTTTTGTTTTGGTTTAAGAACTCTTTTTTTCTCATTTGATTAAACGAGATGAGAAAAAAGTTGGCAGATAAACAGAGGATGAAGATGAATTGAAAACATACTTTTACTTAATTGTTGAGTTTAGATGTTAAAAATGTGTAAATAAATGAAAACAAGACAAATATAAGACTGATAATTAATTTTAATAAATGAACTCTGTGTTTTTTTTTTTAATAGATATAAATAACGTTTAAAATAAAAATATTGCTACATTTGTTTTTAAGGCATAAGGTATGGAACCCAAACATCGTTACACTAAATATTTTATTACAAATCTTGGATTTGAATAAAGTGTATTAAATCTGTCTAAATCATTTTAAATCATTTTAAAAATCGCTTTTAGTGCAAAGATATTGCAAAGTAAAATTTATGATTTGTCTAGAGGTGAAATATTCTGAAGAAATAATTTTCAATGGCTAACTTTATGTTTTTTTGGGATGATGAGCACGAATCTAAAGTTATCAAAATTTATCACGGGGAACATGAGAAATCATTGAAAAACTTACAAAAAATTGTTTTTTTATTGTTTATGGTGTATAGTCCAAAATATGAAAATTGTTCGCTAAAACCATTGTAGAACAAATGTAGACAAAATTATCAAATTTATGTCTTGGCCAATTTTCTATAAAAATCGGTCCTTTTGAGAAGCACAAAATATCCCTTTTAATGAATTTTCCTCTGATTATTGCCTTCTTTACACCATAATTGACTTTGATCCTCTAAATTAGATTTTTTTTTTTTAAGTGTACATTCCAAAAACTACGGAAGTTTAAATATTTTAACTGAACGATCAATTTTATTGATTCGGACCAACTGATTCTCATCGATTCGAGTCACTGAAATCAGAGTTTTAATCCAGCGCTATCTCCAAGAAAATAATAGTAGGGAGCTTCATTACAATTCTCATGAAATCGAGTGACCTATATCATATGAAATACAGCGTCAACGAAAGGTAGTATTTGGCTGGATTTCGTTACACTGCATTTTGTTTAACGGGCAAACGCAATCAACCCATATAAACAGTTAAGCAAACGATTTCAAAAAAAGCATTTATAATATTACTTAGACAACCAGAAACACTTCTGCATCAAAAAATCGGGAGTGAAAAAACCTTCGGATTTGGCCACGTCAAACGACCCGTGCATAGAGTCAAAAAAATTGAACCAAGCATCTATAAATTTAACTGGAAACAAAGATCAGACTCCATTGACTGTTCTTTCCTTCCGCACTTCTTCATTTTCAGAAAAAATGTCAATTCAAAACTTATCAAGTAATAAATGCGTATCGTTGTCATATGTATGTATATAAAATTTCTTTCTAAGTCTAAAACTAGCCGAGTTACAGTTTAGAAAATATGTGATTTTTAATTATGTTCTATTTCTTCGCCAAACTTAAATAACTACCAGTATTTTAAAAATATTAACATAGATAATAGATTAAAAAAAAAACCTTGCAATTGTTCAAATATTGCAAGACTTTATTAAATTGATAAATTATTTCTTACAACACAACACATTTTGTTTTGTTTTTTTTTTTTTACTTTAAATAAAATACACATCAAACGTATAACAACCTTCCACCTCCTTAATTCCAATATAATATATGTATGTATATGATTTATGGAAATAAAACCCAACTCCAACCACTAAGGTCAATATAATAATAATAATAAATATTTTTTATGCATTTCAAAAGATCAAAACAAAAACAAAACTGAAAAAAAAAAACAAAACTGGCAAATATTGTCAAAACCTTTGTGGCCGTAAAAAAATTTATTAAAAAAAATTGAATTCGTAAGAGATACATTTCGTTCCCGTCTGCTTTTTTACCGCCTTTCTAATTCAGTTTTGTGGCTGTAACATTTCTTAACTTCCATAAGTGTTGTTGTCTTGAATTTTGCATCTCTAAAAGCAACTTGTGAATGTGATGTATGAATAAAAAAATCAAAATAAAAACGAAAGAAACCCACCAAGGTTAACAAGATACTTATACCAGTACTCACTACCTACTATACTACTTATTCGTCATCTTCGTTGGTTGAATATGTGATTCTTTGGGGCTTTTCTCAGAACAACACCGTAATGGCGAACTTAGAAAAGGGGCATCAACAAATAATAAACAAACAACAAAAAAAAAACAAGTTAGTTATGCTCGTAGTCGTAGGTAGTATATTGCCGATGAGTGGGCAGAAGTGATGGAGGGAACTGAAACATACGAAAAAGCCCAACAAAATGGAATCAAAAACTATCTATCTCTAACAATGTACCTTAATGTAGGTCAAATATTTGTTGTTTCAGTTGGGACCGCGGGCACCCTATCGCCGAACGAATTTAAAAATGTTTCCTAGTTTTACTGGAAATAGTTCCATGTTGTGTTTTATTTTTATTTAGTGCCAAGATAAACTTACATATTCTCCCTTATGCATTAAAAAAATATAAAAAAATGTTGGCAATACTTTCCTACAAGTCCGAAATAAAAAAAAAAAAAAAAACATCTCAAGCCATAAATAGTCAAGTTCTTTCTATGAAAAGAAAAACAAATTGAATGTTGGTTTTATTTTCGAAAACTAATTAACAAAATATATTGCGGAAGTTTCTGCTTTATCTTTGATGCTAAAGGCGCCATTTCGAAATGCATCAAGTTTGTGTTTCGCAACTATTTACGTGAACGAGTAGGTTGGTGGAATAGATGCTGTGGAGAGATTATTTTTATGTTGTTTTTTTTTTAGCATCGTCTGTGTCTAACCGGTGTAAATGCTCTGATAATTTGTTTTTAATTGAAAATTCTCCGTTAGCAGAGTATATACGGTAATTAAATTAATAAATTTATGTCTGGCAAGATAAAAAAAAACAAACTGGTATATTGAGAAATTCAATTTATTGATATTTCAATGGAAGAAACACATGCAATATTGCATCGTGTCGATATAAATAATCATATTGAATAAATTTATGATATTTAATGTTTGTTTTGAAATTAAGTGTTTCTAGGTTTTTTTTTAACAAGGCAACTTCATTTAATTCAATAAAATATTGCTTAAAAGCGTAAGTTTTTGCTGTTTCTTAAGATGACCTTTTTCATCAAATTTGCCTGTCAAGTCTAAAATGTTTGTCTAAAATATAGAATGGATGCGTTTAGCAATGAATAACATTAAGACTGGTATGAATACAAAAAAGTAGGTAGGTAGCTACTTTGATGTTCAAAACATTGCTCTTCCTAGCAGAGTACACTAAATTGGTTGTGAATCACTTTTGGGTTTGTATTATTATGAGGACCTGTACCAGTTTCTTCCAAACAAACATTCACTCAAAAACTAAACACACTCTTGAATCGAGTTGAATTTATTGCCACTGTTGAAATGTTCTATATTCAGGTCCGATTATGGAAAAAATTATCTAAAACGAGTGGAATTAAGTACCAGAACATCTGTGATAATGCAGAATAATAACAACATGTTGCGTTATCCCGGGTTAAGATATGAAATTCAAAAATTATGGATGGGGCGTATGCTATTGAAATCAAATTCAATTCAATTAAGAGGCGGATTCCATTTATTTTTTTCTCGATAATTTCTATGATGTAACAAACAGAAATTATAAAAAGGAATTAAAAAGAACAAACAGGTGGTCGTATAGTCACTTGAAGTTCTGTAAATAAGAAAGTCTTTGTACCTATATAGTTTTTCAAATGTAGGTAGGTGTACAAAGTCTTAATACATTCACATTGAAATGGTACAAAGTGATTTCGTTCTTATGAAGTGGAGGTTAATGAAACCTAAGAAGTATAGATTTAGTACCGTAAGTTAAAAAAAAAAATACTTTCATCAGAAACTAATATTACGCTAGAACTAAAAAAAAACTCCAACGTTTTTTAAGTTCTTGTATACAATTACTGAAGTGCTCTTAGAAAACCAATATCCCAGTCGTAGAAAACTAATTCTTGGTCGCGAGAAAATGGCACTGATCTGATGTTTTAGTTTGTTGTTGGCTTGTTGGCTTGTTGGGATAGATAATACTATACCAGTGGTGTGAATCTAAGTTCGCAGCTTTGAAAGACCTGCGGGCAGTTTCATATGTGAGCTATACTACATTTTACATGACCGGCGTTATATTATTTTTTTCTTATATTACAAATACTACCATGTTTACAGTTTCATCTTAAATAGTATTATGTATATGATTTTACAATTATCCATATGTTGTAAAAATATAGTCTTGCAATGTATTTAAATATAATATACATATTGAATGAAAAGTAGGTAAATGTGAGCTACACTACATGCCGAAGGAAGTCAGTAGCGAAGGTGTTTTTTAACTTCAAAAATGTTCCTCTATACAGGCTTTATAATTAATAATTTTATCACTAGTACATGAAATAGATAAATGGAAAATATTAAAATTTAGAGTATTGTTTTATTAATAAAATAGTTCGTGAGTTACACTACCGACACTTTCGATTGTAGAATCATGCTGTTGTTTCAAAGAAAACCTAAAAATTAAAACTACAGAACATAACATAGTAAATTCAAAACTACTATTTTTATGAAAAATACTTTAAACTTTCTTCAAGTGCTAAATAATTCTTAAGCGTTTGCTTGAAAAGGCTTTCATGGAAAAACTGTTACAAAATAAAAGTGGAATTCTCTTTCTAGTTCTAGAAAGCGTAGAGAAGTTGTAAATTCTTATGCTTTAGGAAGAGAAGTAAATCCTGAAATAACATTACTTTAAGGCTTAACGAAACAAAATAATAAATGCTCGTTCACTATTTCACAAATTCACAAATTTTAGTTTTTTTTCTGTTGGTGGTAGGATTTTTGTGACTAACATCATTTTTGACAGACAAGTCTTTGACTTTATCAACTGTACTTGAGTTTTCCACTAAGATTGAGTTGAATTAATCGATGCTGTTAGTTTTATTAAACGTCGATGATAATTTCTGTTTTTCTCTCAAATTCTACAAATAATTTTATCAATTTTAGTTTCTCTATCTGGATTTGCTTTTTTTTTTACTAATGTTTTACCCATATCCAAGAAAAAAAACAAAACACAAAAACGATTCCAAGCCGCGACTGAATATGTTTTTAGTGACCGGCTCTTCTTCGTGAGTTACACTACAACAATAACAATGTTTGACAAAAACAGTGCAAAAAATATACGGCGGGCGGAGACCTATCACGTTTTGTTGCACTGATTACAAAACGGTATGGAAAAATTCCGCAACATCCCCAAAATCTGGAGTTAGGAGCTAAAAACTTTTTTTTCGACTTTCATTCATTGTAAACAATCTATCAAATTTTTACCCATTTTAGATTTTTAACTGTTTTTTTCCCCCATTTACCCAACTTCGACATCAATTTAAAGCATATGTATTTTTTAAGACAACCTGCTAAACTTAATTCAAGCAGTTTTATTTTTATTTCTCTAATTTTTGCAAATTACAAACTATGACAAGAAAATCCAACAGTCCTCCAAATAATAAGTTTTTGGGTGCTTAGCCTAGTCTGGTAGACTTCACGAACCTTTGAAAAAGCCAAGTGAAAATCAGACAAATTTCGTACCCTCTATTTTGACCATTATATGCGTCAGTCGGTTTTGTGGTTTGCAACTTTTGAGATTTTGTATCTCATAAATTACCCAGTGTCTGAAATTTGATGAAGAAGTTAAGAAGTGTCTGTCTTTCTTTAATTGTTAAAAAAAAATAACGAACATAGACTACGTAGTACAAATTAAAATGATCCCCTAAATCAAGTCCATTATCATGATCTTTCTTCTCTCGCAAAAGTATTGGACTCCATCTATGTTTTTGATTTCCAAGGTCATATAATTTGCACGAATCCTCTTATGATTTCTGCATATCCAATCCAATACATGCCTACTATTTATTTCATTTAACAAACTCAGAACCTATTATGCGTGTAAATAAGTACAATCAAAGGAATATCTAGAGCCAAACAATTTCCATATTCAATTTTTTTCATTTTCTGTTCTCTAAATAATCTCCCTCCATTTAACAAACTTTCCACACTTTGCATTTTATTTTAAAATATTCCATTAATTTCCATTAAAACATTTTGCAACAAGTAAAAGTTCACAAGTAACCTAGTCTCGACTAAGTGTTCCAACTTCCAACTTACTAATATCTACTCGTATACTTTCGATGGCACCACGCAAAAATAAGAATGCAAAAAAAAAAACAGAACTGCATCGAACCAATCTTTAGATTAATCTAAAACGTCAGTTGAAAGAAAACAGTTGACTGGCTCGGCGCGCGGCATGGCGCAGTTCTTATGTGCATTTGTGCATCCATCAGATATGCACACACTACATTGGGCACTAAGTCATCCAAAAATAGTTGGGCGGCATTTTTACATTTTTTTTTGTTGTTACTCTGACTCTGACATGCAAGAGACCGTGCGTGGAAAATATTAAGAACGCACCAAAACCCAGACTCTTAGGCAGACACAACTAAAAAAAAAAAAATTAAATCATCAACTTTTCGTTCGGCGCGAGAAGAGCTATTTTTATGTTTTGTATTTTTAACTCGAATCGAAAGTCTTGTATTGCTTGGCGATGTCAGTTTGCCACACACAAATCAGTTCAAATGAAACGATGATGGAGGAAATGTTGTTGCTGTGATTTTTTTTTTTTTTTGTTGCGTTCTATTTCTTGTCATAATAATCATCATCTTAATTCGAAGCATCACATCACGCTAATGAATGACGTTAAACAAAATAAATTATGGTACGTTAATGCGGTTGTTTGGTGCCAAAATGCTTGCCAACTTAGGAGCGATTTATTTCTTATTAAAATTTGTTTTTTTTTTTTTTCATCAAAAGTGCTCCAGCTAGAAATTTAGGTTAAATCTTTGATACACGCGATTTGCATTTATTTTTTTTTTAATCATTTCTTCTATTCGTACAGATAGATATAAGAAAAAATGATAGAAACGGAAAATTGAAAAAAAGAAACACACTTAACTGTGTATACTTTGCGTTAACGCTGTTTACGTGGTAAAGCGGCAATTGTGGTTAAGGGCTGTCAAAATTTGAATGGAAAAACATTTTTTTGACATTTTGCAACATTTTCCAATTTTCAAATTTATGAAGTTAAAGCAGAATATTAACGACACCAATAACAAATTTCAAAAAAATCATTTAGATCAGATGGGTTCCTTTATTACTTTATAAAAATAATTTTGATTACAATGCTTTACAGTTATTCTAAACATCTTTTGGTAGATTGTATCATTTATTTAAAGCAATAACAATTTTGTGTTAAAAAATTTACTGAAATTCGTTCAACTGTAACGAAGAAAGTTTAATATCTAAGAAAAGTTTCTTTGAGAGGTACCGTTAGTAAGAATTTCAACCAATAACTTCAGTTCAAAAAATGTTTTCTATGCTTTCTGGTAAAAACCCAATTTTCGCCTGAATGCATCTGACCTATTTACGTGGTGCTAGGCAGTAAATACCTGAATTATGAATTTTTACTCAATTTTGGAAGATCCTTCAGTTTGGTGGAGCTACGAGTTCAACAAGAGAAAAAGAATGGAAAAGAATGTAAATGAATACAAAGACTTCAAAAGAATATAAAGACTGCAAAAGATTGCAAATGAATGCAAGTAAATGCAAAGACTGCAAAAGAATTCAATAATTTCAAAAGAATGCAAAGACTTCAAAAGAATGCAAAGACTTCAAAAGAATGCAAAGAATGCAAAGACTGCCAAGGAATGGAAGACTTCAAAAGAATTCAAAGACTGCAAAAAGAATGCAAAGGCTGGAAAGAAATGCAAAGAATGCAAAAGGTTGCAAAGACTGCAAAAGAATGCAAGGACTGCATTCCCATAAGAATGCATTCAATTCACGACTGTTAAATGAATGGGTACAAAAATGATTGAAATCATTTTGGTTTAAAATTAATGGTGATTGCATAATTTGAAGTCTAAGTCTCAAAGTTAAGTCAATGAATCCAGTCTTTTTATTGAAGTCATTTAAGATTGCATTAAAAAAACATTGCATTCTTTTTCAAGCCTTCAATCTAGCAAAGAACATTTGTATGTCTTACGTCTGAAAATCTTTCAAAATCTTCTGAAGAGAAGAGTTTTGAGCCTCAATACATGTCAGAACAATTATTACTTTTGTAGAAATCGGACCGTTATAAAATTCTCGCTTATGGCATCTTAAAGATATATGTAGCTGCGAAAATCAAAACCAAGACATTGAATTTTTATTTGTGAATCATTTCCAAGTATACTAAGGTCGCCCTTACACGGCTCAATATTACTGCGCAGTATTTCTATGTCTCTTTGCTTTTTCTGTATCTGCTCGTTGTGGAAACGAAAAATATGGAGTAAAATTTCATTAAATATTAAACTTTTTTAATATCACTCAATATATTGTGCAAACCGAAAATATTGTGCAATACAGCCCTTACACGGTCAATACTATTGCACAATACTGAGTACTGCGCAATAATATTGTGTCGTGTAAGGCCGGCATAATGCTCGCATAGCGTCAATATTAAGGGCCCAACTTATGCCAAAATTAAGGGCTGATACCAAATTAAGAAATTAACACAGTTTTGGAAGTGTAGGTAGGTAGGTAAATTTTCCCACTCATGCCTTGGTTTGAAAGTTTTTATACAAATCTTAGAAGACCGATTTATTACAAACGCTGAGTTCTATTTCATTTCTTATTTGATCTAATTTTATAGTTTGTTTTATGATAACATTCATGTCATCACTAACATATGCTCCCCCTTTTGCTGTATATCCCTTAAAAACTAATTATCTCCAGTAAAAACCATAAATTAAAATAATGGGTGACACAGACAACCTGTTTTGACAACCCAGTAGTCGTGCTCAATTTAAAATAAATCAACACATCCGATATTGCAGTAATCTTAGCTGTCATTGAAACTAAGAAAAATCAATTATACCTTAATCCACACTGCATCTTGACAACAGCTCGTTCCTCAATCAGCCATTACGATGCATAACAATCACATGTTACCTCTTTTCAAAAAAAAAAAAAAAATCAGAAAAGACCAGATGTTACTTCCTTTGGTGCACTCCGTTCCGTGCCGCATCAAGTCAAATTGAGTTGCGATCTTGCGTCCGCGGACACATTCAACAACAATAAATTAAAACGCGTGCCATACATCCGTCTCGTAAAGAAGTTTATTGCGCATTTTTCTAGAGCTCATCTCATGATTATACTCGTGCGCCGAAAACTAAATTATAACATTTCAATAACGTGACTCTTAAGAACTCCCAAAGGGGCTCTTATTTGCCACTAAAGCACTATAAGGTGTCATCTTGGCCTTGATTGATCTTCTTCAAATTGTTTTTTTTTCGGCTTCGTTATTTGTGCATCCTGAGATCAGACAAAGGTGCCAGAGTTTTGTATATTATTTTTTTGAGAATGGAAAATCTAAAAATACTTTTCATTCAACACAGAAATAAGTGAGTGGCAGGAAAATAATCGAAAGTTACCTTCATGGAAAGCTAATTTTCTTTTTCTCGTTTTTTTTCCAATTTATTTTTAGTTTTCTTTTTTTTTTGTTTTGTTTTTCTTAACGCCTCTGGTTGATGTTTCACACTTGAAAGGAGAGAAATGAAGATGAAAAGGTGATGCTAGAAGAAAATTAATGATGATCACGACTTTTATTTGTTTAGAGTTAAATTGGTTATTAAAAATCTTATTATTACCCGAAGTCTGTTCGTGAATGTGGAGGTCCCGGAGATCTTACAGACTTCAATTCTGCTATGAACATGAACAAGCTCCGTGAAGACTGCTAATTAAATTTGGCAATTGTTTTAAAAGATTTCTACCCTCTACTATTGGGCATTCGATTATTACACGTGACATTACGATGTAAAAAATGCAAAAAAAATGGCTCTCGTGATTCTGTATGTCTGCCTGTGTAAACAATTCCCTGGACGGGAAAATTAATTTTTTTTCAGGGCCAAAAATAACGGTATCTGCCATATAACCATTGTGGAAAAGTTAACATTTAAAAACTTTTGTTAGCAATTTCATATTCTTCAAATAAAAGAAATGTTTGTACCATAGGACGGTTTTTTTTTATTTTTGATGAGTTTTTTTATTCAATTTAAATTTAAAAACCATTTTAAAATTATTTGATATCAAAATTTTCAAAAAAAATAATTTTTGGATTTAAAAAAAAAATCTGTCAAAAACTTTTTTTTTTTTTGTAATTTTTTGTTTAAGATGTGCACTAACATTTTCTTGAAAATGGCATACCAATTTTTTTTGTGAGAATTTATTTAGTGAGAAAATTCCAAATAGCAGATGGTAGTATTTTGTTTTTAATATAGAAAAAAATATTAAACTACAACATTGTACTTTTTCTGAAAGCCAGAAATCCATCCTATAGTTGTATTTTCAAATCGTATTGTTTTAGCTACGATTTTTGAAATATAAGCTAATTTTTAAACAAAAAAATTGTATTTATTTTTATTTTTAAATTTTAAACTTAACTTTATTTTAGTGTTAATTTTCCATCTCGCGAGTAAGGTTGAAAACTCGCAGCCATATCTTAGACTTTATAACACCCCCAAATGACTTATAAAGACAAAACAAACACTATTCGTTTGTCCACCGAAAGTTATTGTTTTTCCACCAACAATTTTCGTTTGTCCATTACCTGTAACCTATTAAAAAAAAAAAAAAAATTTTACTCTGAAAACTACAAACTACACAATTTTGTTAGAGAAGACAAATTTATAACAAATTGTTCTCTTTTATATAACAGATATACCATCTTTTAGTAGCGAAACAAAGGGAAATGTCAAACTTAATCTAGTTTATGTGCGGTGTGAACGTTTCAACGGGATTTCGTAAACTTGCGAAATCTGTCTAGTGTGAAAAGGCTATTAGCTTATATCGAGAATTTTTGTTGCTTCCTTATTCTTTTTTAAGTCCTGCTTTTAGAAAATTGCTCCTAAACGGGGAAAATAGACCGCCCCCCGGTACAATTTTGTTCTTAATAAATATGGCCCGAGATCAATATCCGAATTTTGTTCTACGAATTTTAAAACACCGAGTATGAAATCGTCCAGTTTTATATTTTTGGAAATTTGTATATTTTTTTTTTAATAAAAATCTCTTTTATATAAAACTGGCCTGTTTATTATTTTTTTGAAGTGTAGACAAACGAAAATTTTTGGTGGACCGACAATAACTCTCAGTAAACAAACTAATGCCGTTTGGTTTTCATAAATTAACTGTCATATGGTATGTTTGACGATTTTTTATTCCTTTCAAATATCCTATAAATAACGAATGTTAAATAATTTTCTAATGGAGGGAGGATAAACGGGAACAAACGATTAAAACCATTCGTGGTCAAAATTTTGATCTCATAACTTTGTTGTTTAAAAAATGAATATTTGAATCTAAAACTAAAACTAGCATTGAAACAAATAAAAATAACATAAAGTTTGTGTTCTGATCAAAATAATGATGTGCACGCAAATTGCATTCAACTTTTCATGAAGAACTGCATCTTGTACAGTTTATGACAGATGTCTTTTGTTGATCAATTTTTATAAAAACATCTTTTGCGTATATCTAATAATTACCTATACAAATCTGAATTATGAATGTGCAGTGCAGTGTATTTAGTAATGAGCACTATTATTAACTATCATTTTAGTTCTAATAACTTTATTATTGAATTAAATGAATCTCCTAAAATGGTAGCAAGTAAAGCACAAATCGATAAAATCTCATAAAACACGAACAAAAATCAAACACACTAACACACAATTATTATTATTGCTGAAACTATACCCAGTTCACTGTTGACCATTAAAATCAACAATAAACCAATCTCCCACCAATAACTCCCACTTTTCTGCTTCTGCGACTGACTGACAAATTCGATGAAATATTTATGACTGTACATATACATATTTCGTTTTTATTTGTAGCATATTGCATGACTGACAACTTTACGACTACCACTTTTATAACATTTGACAAAACTATATATATTGGCGATTTGACATTTAACTTTTTGATTTTTAGTATTAAAAAAAAGACATGCATTTTATATAAAACTTTCATTGATGACATTTTTATGATGTTTATTTTTTTTTTCTGATTTTATAAAAATAATGTGTGCTTATGATTCAGAGAGATAAATTTTCTTTAGATTTCAAAGATGCAGTGGATTTGTTGAACATCATTCATCATTGTTCTCCCAATCCCAACTTCTTTTGTATTTGAATATTTTTTTTTTACATTCTTACCTACCTACCTACATTGTGTTGCCTCTTTCTTCTTGCGTAGAGACTAGAGAGACCAAGACCAAGAGTCGTGAATCTCGTGATATCTCCAAATGGCACCGGCAAGGCAACGGCAAGTCAAAGTGAAGTTTGTAGTTTTTTTTTTATTTTTATTTTTTTTAACGTTCGTTTTATCCCCCTTCGTCATTGTCTTTGTTGCTCAGTTTCAAAGTAAAATGGTAGGATTTTGTTGTTGCACAGGTAAATGTACCTAACTTACCTTCGTACCGTAACCTACCATTCGACGACAACGACGACGGCGACGGATGGCTATGCAAACCCTACCCACACCTTTTGAATGCATGGGAGTTGTTGTAGTTGTAGGTGTGTATGTGTGTTTATTATTGTGCCTTTTGTTTGTGTTTGTGTGGAATTTATGCATGAGTCGGTTTTAATTCAATTCCCCATATCCAGCTCAGGTAAGTAAGCACTCGAAATCTTTTTTTTTTTTTTTGTTTTCTGTCAATTTTAAACGGGCTCAAGAGTAACCTATACCTTGAAGTTGAATCTAAAATACCTTACTTGAATGATAAAGTTTGGCAAATTATGTTCCGGAGTTACACCTTTTAAGGAATGTGTCAAAAAGTTAGAAAGTTATGCATTTTTTATAGCTAAATGGTTCTTGTGGTGGATAAGTGCATTAAAATCATCTTAATTTTCATTTAAATTCAAATGTGATAGTGACGATATGATTAGAATATGAAAACTTGCTTAAAACTCGTTTGAGTATTTGAGTTATTTCTGGGTTTATTAAATAATTTGTTTTTAAAATGTTGTAAAAAAGTGATGGAAAAACAATAACAAACGATTTTTTTTTTTATTGGTGGACAAATTTCCATTTGTTTTGTTTTTAAAAAATATGAATGTGCATTTTTAATTTTGGGGGTAGGCAATACCTAGGAGAAAATTTTGTATTTTAAATATCTCGTTGATGGAGGGTGGACTAACGTCAATTGGACAATCGAATGCCATTTGCCTGAATTAAAAAAAAAAAATTTTGTGGAAATAAATGGACTTTCAAATTTTTAAAGCAAAATTAGTTTTTTTTGAATATCTGAAAAATGATGGGTCCACAAAGGAAATTTTTTCGTGGATAACAAGAACTCTGGGTGGACAATCGAATGGGCTGCTGCTTGTTGGAATTTTAGTTAAATAATTTTTGTGGAAGTTATGGGTTTGAATTTTTTCGAAGTTAGTCAGGAAAATGTGTTTGAAAATTTTCACTTCAGCACTTTTTGCAAAAAGTGGCCGTTGTAGTTCAGCTTTTACCCTTACTAAATTTATCCATGGTCAAGAAAATATAACGGTTTTTAAGTCTCAGAGGTATTTTAAAGCCTATCATCTACCATTACAAGAAGTCATAAATTTCACATTTTCGCCATTAACCCTGCGATGAGAGTTTTCTCTTTTTTCTTGGTAGGTACTTTCGACATTGGGAAATTTCCAAGGATTCAATATCTTGTTACTGATCACTCGTATTTAAAAACTTGCCATGAGATGTTCTTTTAAGAAATACGATTAACTTCAAAATGAGCATAAAATATTTTCGAAAACACCGCTATTTAAAACAAACCGTTTTTCGAATTTTTGTAGGTGCATATATCTATTATTGAGTCCAAGTGCTGTCAAGTCCATGGAAATGACAGGACTTAGGTTTAAAATACGTTAAAATTTGTTGTTTTCGGGAGTACCCAAATAGACCTAATATTACAATCTATTTGAGTTTACATTTTTATTTTGAAAACATTGTCAATGTAAGAAGCAATGGATTTTGACGAGATTATTAAAACTAAGATCTCTAAAAAACTATCTTACCAAGCTAAACAAAATTAATGTTTTCTTGCAGAAACTTTTATACAATTTCGATGACATTGTTTTGTTTTTCGTGAAAAATTGACATTTTCGTCATTATACGTTTTTTTGTTTATCTTCTGAGTAATTAGTGGGATGAAAAGAGTTTTGAAGCTTATTTGTAGAAAATCAAATGATCTCCAAATTTTGCCTCAAATACTTTTCGATAACTTTTACCGTTAAAAAGTTATATGTGAGAATAAGCATAATTTTTGACATTTGACACGGAACAACTTTTGACGTGCACACGATCTGTCAATAGACTTCCTGTATTCCTCAGACGTCAGCCCAAAATGAAAACAGTTGCACTTAAAAATCTTCACTTGGAATTTTCCTGCAGATTGGAATTAGTAGTAGTTTTTCTCCCTGAATTCCTATCGTTTTAATAAAAAAAGAAAAAGTAGATTCTTGTAAGACTTCAATAATATTCTTACCTGATCTTTTTTTGAAGATCAATTTTAATCCAATCAGCAGTTACGAAGGAAACTTTGTTGAATAGGTAAGATACCTATTTGCTTGTTGTTTTGTTTAATTGTAACCAATACAAAATTAATAATGTACCGCAAAATCAATTTCAAATGAACACGAATCACATTAACTTCATTAATCAATTCAAAACACTGAGAAATCGTGAAGAAAAATGTAAATATAAAAAAAATGAACTTTTTTTTGTGGAAAAACGTTTGATCGCGATCAAGAAAAACCATAAAATTTCTCACAGTATCGCGAAAAAGAGAGAAACGAACAAAACAAAAATTAAATCGCACACAAAACAGGTAGGTACCTCACATACACATTCAAATTTACAACACACACGTGCGAATTGAAAAACAAAAACAAACGAATTCCAATACAAGAAAAGGTACAGGTGAGTTGATGACGACACAAAAATGATGTGATTGCCGCGATGATGATATGTTGTTGTGTTGGTTGGACACTAACACTTGTTTAAAATTAACTCACAAAAATAGAAGAAACAACAACAAAATATATAAATTTGTATTTATGCTGTTATAGTATAGGCAGGTATAATGGTAGAGTGGTAGTGGTTTCGCTTTACGACGGCGACGACACGACGAGATCACAGAAGATCGAGCGAAAATTTTCTGAAAGTCTAGAGAGATTGGATCTTTTTTTTTGTTGTTAAAGACTTTGTTATGGTTTCACTATTTTTGTTAAAATGTTCACAAAAAACTATGAAAAAAGAACATGCACAGAGGTAGTATAAGTATAACGGTAAGTTAACAAGAATAATGAAAAAAAAATTGTTATCAAACTTTAGGATCAAACAAAATAGCTGTCAAACCGTTGTTCCAAAAGTACGTGTGTTGATTTAGGGCTATAAGCAAATACTGTTATTTTTCTTTAATACATGACGATGCAATGTGTTGTTGTTGGTAGACGGACAGGTGAGTTTTTTTTTGTTTATTTGTAAAGGTATTTGTTTTACTTTTTGTTATCAAACAAAAATTTTGATGGGAAACAAGATGTTATTTTTTTTAATTTTCTAACAAAAATGAATTTGTTAACAGTCACGCGTCATCGATAAGATGTTGGATAAAAAAATAATGCTGACCAAAGAACCGAAAACGGACGACGACATAAAACAACACACGTTCAACTTTACCGAGGCAACTCCGAAAACTAAAATTTAAGTTGAAAATATGAAAGAAAACGAGAAATCACACTCAAACCAAAGGTAAAACACGCAAATAAAGCATTTCTAAATGAGTGTGAGAGTAAAATGCAGTCGAGTGAATTGAGTGGAATAGAAACAGGGCTGTCTGTTTTATTTTGTACTGTATTGCTAAAGGAGCAAGTTTTTTTTAATACTTAATACAAAATTAATCGATGGTTAAATGGATGGGCGTGTCTGATGAAGAAAATTTATTTATTTTGTTTTATTTTAGACTCGATAAAAGTAAACAAATTAAAGCCATCTTTCAGGTTGTATCATGAAAACTGTTAGCTCTATAGAAATAATATTGGGCTCAAATCAAAGAAATTTTAAAAGGGTGAAACCTTAGAGCATAGTTTATAGTCAAAAACTAGTCCTTCATAGCTAAAAAAAAATGCCAATTACTGGAAAAAGTGCAAAAAATTCTCGTTTTTTGCAGTTCGGCGCTCGTGGTCGTAAAATTGAATTTAACAGAACAGAACTAACAGATTTGATGCAAGGTCTAATGTAGGTACATAGTTACTGTACTACAGGTACCGTTAGTAATTTTTTTTTTTATATTTCTTTCATTTTAAAATTACGATCTCACTTGCTGTAGTACCCACAAAAAATTTATCGCTAGAGCCGTTTTTGAGAAAAATTAGCTCTTTCCTAATGTTTCTCCTGAAACAAAAATTTCAACTACCCCCTCTAGTCTACGGAACCACCCAAAATTCTTAATTTGTCATTATCGTAATGTCTTTTTAAATATCGAAATCCAATCCATACCAATTTATTATTAACCCTCTGGTCAATGAATGCAAACCGATTACGGATGTTCTCAATTATTTCGTATTATTTATTTCACATGGAGAAGCACACAGTCCGAACTCCGAATGGCGAATGCAAAGAATGTCAACTTCCAAAGACAAACCGGATTACAGAAATGTTGGCCGCTACTCTTCTTCTATATAGGCACCAGTTAACTGACACCGCGGTGCATGCGCATGCTGGTGTTCCCTCAAGCAAAACCAAAAAGTTGTTTCTTTTGCCCATTGGAATGCTGTAGTACCTACCTATTGCTTCTTTTCATGGCATCAGTTTGTTTGAGATTAAGACTGAAAATAACCTATTGCATGTGCTCTTTACAAAAAGGCAGAGAGGCACCCTCATCTTACGAGAAGTCAATGCACTGGAAAGTAGGCAAAATATTAAAGAAGGTGTGGATACCAGTAAAATGTTTTTTTTTTCTAAATGTTGCGAGTGCCTAAACGATTACCATGAATTTTAAAATAAAAATGGGGATTTTGATAAAATCTATTTAAATACAATTTAGCGATTGCAATGTTATTTTTCCATTCTTAAAAAAGAGTTGATTTGTCATCAGTTCTCGAAAAATTGCATCACTTCAGAACAAACCAATTTAAACAAAGGAAGTCAGAAAGCTCTCCATCGAAATTAGGTTAATCTAACCACTATTTGTATTAATAAGAAAAACAAATTTGCAAAATTTATTATAATGCATCATTTGTTTGTGAAGTTTGTCTTGAATTTTATCATTAAATAATACGAAGAAATATAAAAAGCTTATGCATGCACGATTAGTTTATTCCGACATTTTACTGACTACAAGATACAGTATTCCATTTGTAATTAAAAACCAAAAACCTAGTTACGGTTATTTCTTGTTGCAACATTTCAATCATTATCAGTATCACCCACCCTCCCTCACGGTGTGCCTTTAACCAAAGGTTATTTAAATACCATGGAAAGCGACCGGTTTATTCGAACTCATTTTGTGTTGTCTTCGTTAGAATACTTCTCCGAATAGGGTATATTACTTTTTAAAAGCATTAAAAGAAAATTTTCAATCCATTTAAGGAGTTTGCCAACATATTATGAGATTAAATAAAAGTTGATGTTTTTATAAAAAAAAGTCCTAGGTAGAGAGGTTCATAGTTCATGCAAACAAAAGAGCTGATAGTAAAACCTTTTATTGTTATGTATGCAGTTTTTTTTTCTGTTTATAACGTTTCTTTGCATACACCAATAGAATATAAAATACATTTAAAATTAACTGTTTAGATTAGACGAATACTGCATATTTCGTCTACACCGACACCCTCGTTAAGGCGTAAAAGTTTTGCTTACAAATTACGTAATTCTTACAAAAGTTACGTACAGGAATTTTTACACTATGACTAATGATCTTAAGTAAAAACTACAACATTTACTGCCGAAAAACAGGAAAAAAATTATAATAAGTTGAAAAATTACAGATGCGTAAGTTGTATGAATTTCGTAAGTTTATAAAAACTTGTTTTCCAGCTTTCAATTGTTACTAGTTTGCCACCTATGTAAGCTAAGAACTGTGTGTTATTTAAGTACATTTTGCAAAATAAGTAGGCCCGTCCAGCCAAATAAAAAAAACTCTGAGATATTGAATCCAAAAATTTTTCGTCTCACAGATCTCCGCAAATTACAGGAACTTTCTCGAAATTTTACTTGTATAAATACTCCAGTAATAAACTTTTACCTTTACTTTTTTTGTATAAATTTGGAAACGCGTTTTTAAAAACTTATAAATGTTTTTAAATCTCTAGTTTCTTTCTATGCCAGGAAAAGGGTAAATAGATTTTTTTGTAAGTTTTCCTTTTGTTTTATTTTGACTGCACTCAAACTGAAGTTCAACTACGATTTATATTTTTGTAGCGGTCTCGCCCTTTTGAATGGTATTTTAGTAAAGGCGAACCAAAAAAAAAAGCATGTGCAGCATGAATTCAATGACTGTTCTTCTATACATTTATTTAAACTGGTTCTACGCGATACATATAAAATTCGTTTTAGAGTATCACAACACTACAAACTCCAAGTCTTTTGATTTGTTACCATCATTTTATTTTATGTTGGTATATGCCAATGAAAATATACACATATGGCACCTCAAGGGAAGGCTTGTTGTAGTTAATGATTGGCTAGCTATCGAATCTGTCTTTAAAACGTTTGAAGAGGACAAGGCGAAATTAAAACTGAATCATTTCCAAGATCTTAAAAACTTACAATTCTTTCAAAATTAAATTTCACGAACCCTATTTCCAGAGAAAGCAGTTGTATGCACTTCCAAGGTCAGACAACCTTCTCAATGTCTTATGGATACAATCATTTGATGCAGAGTGTAAATCTATCGATTTGTGGGTGATTGCGAAAGGAATGCGTGAGCTGCTTTATAAAGCAAATCGTATACAAAGATATGAATTACAAGAACAGTGGATTAGAAAATATTTAAGAGGAAACAATAAGTTTAAGTCGGATTTTGCCTTTTTGTAGGTACCTACATTTCTTTATGCTTAGTTTTATTTTTAGTTTCTCCCAACAATTTAGAAGATTATTTGCGAAATAGACACCGAAATTGAATTAACTCTAAAAAATATTAATTGAGGTTATTTCTCAATTGAGGACCTTGTATAAATCCGAGATCCATTTTTGAAGAGCTGTGGTAAAATCGAAAAAAAAATAATTAAAAAAAAAAAAATTTTTTGATGTAAAACTTAGTCAGTTCTGTTAAAAAACAAAGGGAGCTATAGCAAAATTTGCATTCACCACAATCCGCATACAACAAATGTATTTTCAAATTGCATTTCTCGTTTTAAGCACGACCTTTTAAAACTGGACCTTCCCCTCTTTTGATGCAAGGTCCTCAATTTATATTTGTTCTTCTTCTTTTCATAGTTTTCCAGCGGTGTTTAATAGGGGACACCATACTTTGGAATCATGTCAGAATTGATCATAACACCGCTTTCATCTGGCTAGCAACCAGTTAAGATGAGACCCATACTTAAATGACAACTTTTGTAAGAATATCAAAGTCATCAGAGAATGAGAACAGAAAACAAATCCTTTTCGTCAAATTCAACACTTAATTTTATTCAAAGATCCTTCAACTCTAAACTAGACCTTCTTTGATATCGTTTTTAAAACTGAAAACTCTGATAAATTAGCCCCCAAGCCAACTTTTTGCTTAACCTCAGCCATCGTCTCTTCAGCAATTGTTTGGGCTTTTTCACGTCCCTCATCCAAAATATAAACTAATTCGCTAGGATTTTTCAAATACTCATTGATTTTCGTCCGAATTGGCTTCAAATGTTCAACCACTGCCTCAGCAACAACCATTTTGTACTTGCCAGTGTCAATGCCTTGAACTTCTTTGCAAATGTCTTCGGTAGTCTTTCCATTCGAAACCAGCGAATGAATGGCAACCAAATTACTAACACCCATTCTATTCTCTGGATCATAAGTCACCTCGGAAGTAAAATCTGTAACGGCTTTTTTGATCTTTTCCACAATGACATCCGGTTCATCGGTGAGATAGATACAACTCTTAACTTCAGGATCGGATTTGGACATTTTCTTGGATGGGTCTCGCAGAGAACGAATGCGTGCTGCTTCTTTGCTGTCGATAATGGCATGGCAATCAGGAAAAGTTAATCCAAATCTGTTGTTAAATAGATTGCCCAAATGCTGAGTTAGTTGGATGTGCTGAACTTGATCCTCACCAACAGGAACATGGGTAGTTCTGAGAAAAACAAAAGCTTAATATATATAATATCGAACAAATTGAATTCTGATAAATGTGACGAACTTGTAAAGGAGAATGTCAGCTGCTTGCAACACTGGATACAAAAATAAACCCAAAGGAATCTCTTTCATTTTTTGAGTTTTCTCTTTGTATTGAGGCAGGTGTCGTAATCTGGCCATTGTGGTCAGACAACCGAGTATCCAATTAAGTTCAGTGTGTTCCTTGACGGTTGACTGCAGGAATACCGTAGATTTGTTGGGGTCAATGCCACATGCCAACATTGTGGCAGTCATTTGGATAATGTTGTTGCGTAATGTTTCTGGGTCTTGCGGCACTGTTATCGAATGTAGGTCCACAATGCAATAGGTTACATCTTCGCCGGAATTCTGAAGTTCAGCCCATTTTTGCACAGCGCCAAGGTAATTTCCCAAATGAAGGGAACCAGTAGGTTGAATGCCAGAGAAAATCTTTTTTGGCCACTGGCGAGTCTGATGTAGAAGTTTGAATGTGACTGGGAAGAGTTTGAGTAATTTATAGGGACATGAATTACCTCATCGACTTGTCCTTCTGTTGAGCTGCTAAATGCACGGAGAAATTGCTTTTGATGTGAACGCGATAAAAGTGCTGTCAGACGTTTGATAGAGTTCATTGTTGGTAATTAAAAAAAACTTTGTTTTGTTTATGATTTCTCTAAATTATTGTTAAATAAAGTTTTTTTGCCGGAAAAAAACAGTAACCGATCTGTGACAGAACACGATTTTGGTGTTCACACATGAAATGTCAAAAAGGCAAACAGCTGTTTGGTTGTCAAAAATTGGTCTTGCATATTTTTAGGAGATATACTGTTTTTTGTGGGCTTACACATGAAAGTTATTTTTTTATTTTCTTAATTTTTAAATTGAAAAAGATAAATTGCCATGCGAGTACTTTAATATCCTGGGGCCTTTTTTTGTAAAACAATAATCGTTGAAATTAGTTTTAAATTTTTAGTATTTTAGTAGGCAAGACAATGGGTACCACCAAAATAAAATGATTTTTATCGGTTTTATTTGGCAAAATATTGAAAACAGAAAACGGTCTATTACGTATTACGAAAAGAACCTATAGTAAATGATAGTTACGCCAAAGAGCGATTGTGTAAAACAAGAAAGGAGTTTTCAATATTTTGGCAAATAAAACCGAAAAAGAAACATTTAATTTTGAATGCAAACATGTCGTCTCCCCAACTTAGGAAACACAAAAACGGAAGCTTAACGATAGCAGGCGATTATCGTTCAACTAAAACGAATTCTCGTTACGTAATCGCATTTGAACGATAACAAAGTGATTTCAAAAAAATCGTTTGGACCCTATTGCCCTATTATAATACTTAAGAAGAAAACGACCGAGCGCTATCTTTTTGGCAATAGCCATCTATCATTATGTGAAACTGCAACTGCCAAAACGATATCGTTTGATCGTTTTAAATAATACACCCCTTGGGCCCGTATTACAATAATCGTTAAATATCTCGTTCTCGTAAAATTGCGATTCCTCACTCTTATTCCGCAAGGCGTTTATTCAAAAACGCCACGCTCTAGAAGATATAATTTGCGTCTAATTAAACATAAAACTTTACAGATCTCTTTGTTCCGCATCGCCCTCCCCATAACAGTGTGGTCGTTTAACAGAAACGTCAATTGTCGTTTCTAGAGCGTGGTGTTTTAGTACAAACGCCTTGCGGTGTAATGGAGACTATTTACGATAATCGCTTTTGATAAACGATACTCGTTTTATTTTGCGACTACTTTCGGCGTTCGTTTGTAGTTAACTTGCCTTTCGTTTCGTTATTCGTAACACGGGCCCAAAAAGTGGTAAATCAAACTCCCTATCAGGTTAACCTAATCTCTACCGCGATGAAAAATCCCACAAACTATTTCACAAAAAATAGAGCTTTTACGAAAGAGCATAAGGATGGGCCACATATACCTACCTAGCTAGTGTGGGTGGGTTAAAAGTCTTAAAAAAAGAAAACAATAAAAAGACCAACATTTGCATGCTCAATACAGATATAATGTAAGTATAATGTATCTATAATATTTTATTAATATTTTTTTTTTTGTGTTTATTTTTCTTTTATACAACTTAGATTCTATTTAAAATAATAATAAATTTAATACATAACTATTACTACTAAACCAAACCTAACAAACCTAATTATGCTTTTGAATTGCATCGCTTTTTGTTGTTGTTTTTATTTTGTTTGACGGTTTTTAACCTAATTTAACTAAAACTCTTTTGATTTCATCTTTGTTGTTGTTTTTTTTTGTTTGTTTTTTTTTTTTTTATGGAAATGGAAAACATGGAGCGTTAAACATAGTCGTTAATATTAGGAAGATAGAAAGATTAAGGAATAAAATTCCTACGAAAAAAATATAAACTAAATAAAAGTAAAATAAAACTTAATTCAGTTGAAGAGACGCAATGTGATCCGTTTTGGTCATTTTAGAATAATGGTGTCTGATTTGTAAGGAGAACTCCACCATTGTTGCCATTTGGTGGTTCTGGACTGTGACGTTGCTTCTTGCGTTTCTTTTCCTTTTTTCGTTTTTTGCGTTCTTTGTCGTCTTCGTGACGCTTTTGTTTTTTATGTTTCTTCTCATAAGTTTCTAATCCAGCAGAATCTAAAAAAAAAATAAAAACCCAAAATTATGTATATGTGGTGAGGAAAATTGAACAGTTTCGAATTATACCCATGAGAGAATTCTCTGGTGGCACAGCACCATCCTTGTGCTTATGCTTTTTGTGTTTATTTTTATGTTTCCTTTGGGGCGTTGTATTCAATGCTCGGTATTGCTCAGGAAGCTAAAAATGAATAAATATAAAGTTAAAATTTGTTTTGGATATGTTAATGAAGTTGAAACTTACTGGACCAGCATGCAAACGGAAACCAGCTAGTTGAACGCTTGTCAAAGGGAGTAGTTCTTTGCCCACAATTGGAGGTTTTTCCATTATGCTGCGCAATGTACTGTTTTCCTATAAACAAAAAAGAAATTTAAAAACTTGATCAATAAATTGAAACAATCATAATTTATGCATGTATCATTATACAAGATTTCTTGTACACTAATCAATCGAAAATTCGTTCGTTACTCTCGTAGACTCTGTGTACCCCAACTATCTCTAGATTATAAGAGTTTGGAGTTGATTACCGATCTGTGAAGCTATGAAGTTTATGACTACAACTTATAGTGTTCTCTACATTTCTGAAAATGTTCGGTGTAATTTAATTTATTAATTTTAAACATAATTTGTCAACTTCTTCACAAAAATCTTATCGTTAATTTTAAAAACGGTTCACAAGAAATGACAATTTTCAATCTACATATTACGGTTTTATTATTTCTTAATACCAAAATTTTAAGAAGAAATCATCGAAACTGAAGTTGTTTTCACTGGTTTTGAGACAGTTTAAGCAAAATGGAATTGCTAAATAACCTCCTCCCTACCGAATCTGGCGTTGAAGCGCCAAGAATTAACTTGACGTCGTAATTCGGGCACTTATTGTACGTGCGCTCGAGGAGGTCGTACAACTCGTCAATGATTGGGCCATCCTTTTAATTAGTAGCGACATCGGACCCCACTTAGACCTGTCGACCATGTGTGTATCGAAGGAGTATGGAGAAGAAGATTCAACGACGAACTTTACGTGCTGTACAGCGACGATGACCTGGTCAAGAAGCTGAAAATAAAGCGGCAAAGATGGTTGGAATCCGTAGAGCTTATGGATACCAGCGCACCGCCCAGACGAGTCTTCGAATTCAACCCTGATGGTGTACGCAGCAGATTAAAACAACGTAACAGGTGGCGCACACAAGTTTAGAACGACCTCAACCAACTTGGAGTGCGCAACTGGAGGCGGCTAGCTAGGCACAAAGCTGGCTGGAGAGGCATGTTGGCTGAGGCTGTTATACATCCTGGATTGTAAGCGCCATCTTAAGTAAGGAAGCATCTACAGAAGTGTACAGCTTTAGCCAATGATTTCCCATAAAGTTCGCCTGTTTTGATGAAGTATTCATTGTTTTTGTTTTCTGAGAACATCTTCCTTGGTATAAGTAAGAATTCAAATGGTAACTCATTTCAAAATGAGAAGAAGACGATAACTATTTTTTATAAACGAATTCTTATTCTTGGTAAATTTATTTATAAAGGTCTGTCATTTGGACAAACCAAACAACTTAATAGAAACTCCTAATTGTAATGAAGAAATAATGATCGAACCCATACCCATCCATTAATTACCAACAACCCAGTCTTTCATATTTAAATGTGAAACTTCTAAAAGGACCAAAAAATATGGCTGATTAAGATAATAAATTGCCAACTCATCTCCCCTCCCATTTCTTGTTAATTTGATTAATCTTACCAAATTGTTCATTCCATCAAAGATACCAGGAAGATTTGGCAAAAACGACGACAACGACTCTTTGACTTTCTTGTCCTTGAATTTGGTCAAAGTGTGATGAAGTCCATATTCAGTCATAAGATCCTTGTCTCCAGTCAATTCACCTTTTCCTAAAAAAACGAAACAATAAATTAAACCATCAAGTGGATTTACAATTAGAAACATACCTGGTGGTTCTTTCATCGAATAAAATGGTCCACTATGAACAATCGATGGGTTTTTCCCAAGCGAAATGGTCGTCTTCAAAGTTCCTGATGAATCTTGTCTCGAAACAACAGGCGACCGACCACCGCGAGGTGAGGATTTAGGGGAGAACGGTTCCATTTTACGGAACTGATCGCCCATCATCACATTGCCGTAGTTCATCATTGCTGCGGATTTTTTTGGGAATTTCCGATTTTTTCTTTGTATTCAAAAAAAAAAAAAAATATGAAAGAAACCAAAGATGTGTCGAAAGAACTATGGAGTTTTCACACACAAAAAAAAAAAACTTTTTTCTTTCTCCCCTTATGCGTTTCAGGGTAAGCGAGAGAATTTCACTTCTCTTAACGCCAACACCTTGCACGGGTGGATGAAATTATTGAAAAACAAATAAATAAATTATTTTTAATTGTTATCTGATGTTTTGATTGGGAATAAATAACACTTTGAGAAATTAAATGCAAATTAAAATTTTTGCTAGACTTCCTGCACTAAGGAACTTTTCAGCATTAACGCCATCTTGAAACTGAGCTGACAGATGTTGGTGGTGGAGAAAAAAAAACTGTCAAATATGTTGGTGAATTGTTGAAGTTACATGAAGAATATCCCAAATGGGGATATTTGTAATTATGGGAAAATTACCAAAAGGTGTAAACACAATGAAAACAAAAATTTCTTATGATTATTTTTCGGAAATACCAGCAGATGGAAAGATTTTTTTCTATATGGCATAATTTACTCCTTCTAAAAAAGATTGGTAATAAGGGTATTCATGCAACCATTGTAAACTTGGTAAACCTGGTTAATAAAGAAAATATGTCATTATTTGTAAAGAAATAACAGTTTGTTCTATAAACTCACTTACCGAAGTATTTCGGAACTTCGAAAATACTTCTTTAAAATCTGTTAAACAACTTTAAACAAGCTTTATACCTTCTATAAGGACATTGAATCGGAGGAAAGCTTTACAAGTCTTATGAAGCTATAAGTCGTGAGATTTCATATTTTCTACTTTAACAATAAGGGTATTCATGCAACCTGGTAAACTCTTGGTAAACGTGGGAAAGTACAATATCTTGTAAACTAACTTTCATTTCCATACGAATTTTAACATGTTTACCACATTTACCAGGTATACCACTTTTACCACGGTTGAATGAGTACCCCTTATGTCTGGATTTGTTGAAACTTGCCAATGCCAAAGTGTGATATGATAACGCAACGCAACTAGTTTCCCGTGTTATATGGGGGGTTCACACTGACTAACTTACCGGACGACCAAATGATAGCTCTCTACCTGGTCAAATATCAAAATCATTTGAAAACCTTGTCGCCTGTTAAGTTAGTCGGTGTGAACCCCCCTATAAATTTTCCAATACCATAATTATTTTTCCATTTGAATTTATACAAAGAAATTTTATAGTTCAGAATTTCCTTTCAACCCATGCAAACTTTCTAAACACATCCCCAAAATCAGTGCTAGCAACTACTCCAACAAAAGTCATTTCAGAAAAAAAAATTTCATCACTTTTCGAAACGTCATTGGTGAAGAAAAAAAAAATACTGGTGATTTTCGGGCTCCACCGAAATATTTCTTTCTAGTATTTGAAGTTTTTTTTGGGAGCCGCTGATTCGATTTTTCCCGTGTGAATAAAAAACACAAAAAAATTAATTGTAACCGAATTGTTATTGAATAAAACAATTCCCCCCGAAAAATGCAGTGCAGTCTACGTAATGTCATATCCCTTGCCAGCAAGGTGAGTTGGAATTAATTGAAAGTGTCTCTCCTCAACGAAAGGAAATTGAATTTTTTTTTGGGATTATGCAATCCCATTAACCTTCTTAAACTTGATTTAGCTTAAAATTTGTGCACAATTATTATGGAATTTCTATAATTTTACCTTGATTGGATCACTAGATCGTAGATTGTTCACTTTAATTGTTTATTTGAAACATCCGATCAATGAGGTTGTCCATAAGCCCATAACCTTGAAGATAAATACTTCTTATTCTTATCTTTTATTTTTTTTCCAATAAGCATGATAAAAGCTTTTTTAGAGTTCAATTAGTTTATCAATTTCTTGATTTTAATTTGTAGGCCCCATTGAAAACAAATGGAGCTATTCTAGGAGCATTGAATGGCCGCTTCTATTCCACCACCCATGAAGCTGATCTAGTTGTGATTGGCTCCGGACCCGGTGGATATGTTGCTTCCATCAAAGCAGCACAATTGGGAATGAAGGTAATCATTCATTTTTGATTCAACAAAAAGAACAATCTATTAACCAATGCGATTATTCTAGACTGTCAACATCGAGAAATACCCAACACTGGGTGGAACCTGCTTGAATGTCGGTTGCATTCCATCCAAAGCTCTGCTTAACAATTCCTATTTGTATGAAATGGCAGCACAGGGTCATATGGCCGATCGTGGTATCAATGTCAGCGGAGTCGAATTAGATTTGGAAAAACTGATGGGAATGAAGAGGAATGTTGTGAAATCCTTGACTGGAGGTATTGCACAGCTCTTCAAGAAGAACAAGGTGACACAGTTGACTGGTGTCGGCACCATCACTTCACCAAATGTTGTCGAAGTCACAAAGGATGATGGCAGCAAGGAAACCATCAACACAAAGAACATCATGATTGCCAGTGGATCGGTTGTAACACCATTCCCTGGAATTGAGGTGAGCATTTGTCTTCGTAAAACAAAAATATAACTAAAGACTTATTTTTATAATCAACAAATAAATTGGCTTACTGCCAGCCAAGCATTGCATCTTAAGATTTCAAGGCCAACGCGTGCGATTTAAAGCAGCCACGTGTATAACCTTTGGCATTAAGGGCCGTAGGCAATATGTCCCTTCACAAAGTTGTGTCTTCAAATAAATTATTACCCATGAGACAAGCTCCGGTTATTAAAGACAAATACTCGAAGTATGTATTAGAAGCTCTAAAAGTTGCTTAGTCTAACTTGAAAACGTCTCAAGTCTTACCAACAAACATCAATAGCTAGCGGCCATCAGTAGAAATGTCTCTTGCCTCGCATTGTTGGCCAAAAAATGATGACTAGATGCTTCGTAGATACCTATTCACGAACGATTGCAACTAACTTGTGACAGTTCTTAAGATTTTCCACGTGCTGAACCCAGACAGAAGTACGGATTCAACCAGCTTGGTCTTTAAGCTTTTAGCATTCATATTTTGGACAGCATTCCGAAAGCAGCCTTTGCCTTTTTAATACGACTGTCGACGTCTTGTTCGGTTCCGCCTTTGGATATTGAAAGTCTTCTACTTTCTCTACCGGTTGTCCAGAAATATTGACTTGATCGGATGATTTACTTGCTGATCATTTTTGTTTTTGTTGTGTTAATTTTCAGCCCCACGATTTCTGCTTCTCCCTCCACCCTTGTTGTCATTTGATGGAGATCCATGATCCTATGAGAGAGTAAGCATATCTCGTCCGCGTAGTACAGATGTTTTAGTTGGGATGTCAGGCTCCATTGAATTCCATCATTTCCGTTTAACAGGGCTGCACGCAGCACATCACTTATCACTAACAGGAAAAGTATTGACGATAGTATGCGACCCTGTCTGACTCCATATTGGACTCCCATCAATGTGTAGAAAGTTTTGATTATTTTGGAAAATTTAGGCACCAAAAAAATACAGTCAGTTACTTTTATTCAATAATCAATCCCTAAACAAATTCAGTTATATCTTCAAAATACATGCCAGACGACACCTATTTAGCTATCGTGCAGATACAACCATTTTGACGATGGCGCTATGGTAACAATCGAGTTACGGAGAACAAATTTTCAATCGTCGAAACGATATAATCAAGACGATAGTGATTTTGAGGGTTACGGAAACCAAAACCATCATCGAGACGATATCGCTAAGCGATAATCGAATTACGGAATGACCTCCCAGAATGCAAATCGCTCTCCAGTTTTCACACTGCATCAAATCTTCTTTCTTCTCGAGCTTTACGATCATTCCCTTTTTCCACTCTTCTGGGATGCACTCCAAGTCCCAAGCTCTCTCTCTATGAGTGGATGCAGTAGCTCACTTGATGTCGTTGGTGCTGCTTGTAAGAACTCTACAGGAATTCCGTCCAGTCCTACCGCCTTGTTGTTCTTCAGTGTTTTAATTGCGGCACTGATTTCTTCTTTACTGGTGCGAATTCGGCCATTTGTTGCTTCAGACGGGTAATCAGGTATTGTTGGATGCGCATTGCTGGCGAACACACGGTTTAATACCGAAGCGAAGTGTTCCTTCCACCTTCTGAGCTGATCCTCATCCGAATGCAGCAGGGAAACATCTACATTTTTTAACAGGTGTTTTTTTGAGCTTTGTACACCAGCAAGCTTCTTAGTGATTCTATAAACAGTTCTGCTGTTACACCGATTTGCGGCCTCTTCTGCTTTTTCAGCTAAGCCTTGATGTAGTAACGCTTGTCACGTCTCACGCTACGGTAAACTTTTCTCTGGTGACAGCTATTTTGCTATCATTTTCATACGAAATTGCAATATTTTGTCCAAAAAAAAAAAATTTTACCACATAAAATAACAATATTTCTCTATGGTTTTTATCTGTTAGACAAAATATTGCAATTTTATATAAAAATGATAGCAAAATAGCTGTCACTAGAAAAAGTCACAAAAATATGACAATCAAATATGACAATCATTTTGACTGTCAAATATAAAAAATCAGCTTACACGATTCCACCCCTGGATGCTTCTATACTCTTCTGGATGTCCAATTAAAAAGGACACAAATCTTCCGAATTGAGTAGAAGCATTTCTATTTCTACCTGTTCCATTGATTACAAAATGATTGAATTTTGTAGCCAAAAACCAATGAGAATCGACACAAATCAACACTATGCCAAACTTTTCTATCATTCTTTTTTGATTTTCATTGAATTTCTTATATTCTTCAGATCGATGAAGAAATTGTGGTTTCTAACATTGGTGCCCTGTCACTCAAAAAACTCCCAAAGAAAATGATTCTCGTCGGTTGTGGAATTATTGGCGTAGAAGTAGCTGCCGTCTGGGCTCGCCTCGGAAGTCAAGTTATAGCAATTGATCCCTCTGAAAAATTCGGTGGTAAATTTGTTGATCGTGAAATTGCACAAGCGTTCCTAAAACTTCTCATCAAATCGGGAATGTCTTTTAAACTTGGATATAAAATCAAATCTGCCGAAAAAACTGGTAATGATGTTAAAGTAACAATTGAAGATGTCAAAAGTGGCCAAACAGAAGAACTGACAGCCGATTGTCTTTTTGTCGCGATCGGTCGTCGTCCATACACCGAAAATTTGGGACTAGAAAATGTTAAAATTGAAACAGACAAACGAGGAACAATTCCTGTGAATGAAAGGTATCAAACTGTTGTGCCGAATATTTATGCAATCGGTGATTGTATTGCCGGAGCACAATTGGCCCATAAAGCCGAAGCAGAGGGTGAAGCTGCAGTTGAAGCTATGAATGGTCATTATTTTCATGTTGATTATGGTGTAGTGCCAAGTGTTGTGTTCACGAATCCAGAACTCGCCTGGATTGGTCTCAATGAAGAAGAACTCAATGAGAAAAATATTCCCTTCAAAGTTGGCAAGTTTCCTTTTATGGCCAATTCAAGGGCAAGAACTGGCCTCTCGACTTTGGGATTTGTCAAAATCTATGCTGATGAAAAGACTGAAAAAATCTTGGGTGTTCATATCATGGGACCAGTAATTTTAAAATTCTATTATTGATAGTTCTCTTGTCGGTTTTGCAATGTTTCTTCTTTTTTTTGAATATATAGTCGGCTTCGGAATTGATAAATGAAAGTGCACTAATTATGCAATATGGTGGAACGGCTGAAGATCTGGCACGAGTTTGTCATGCTCATCCAGTAGGGGAATCTTGAGACATTACTTCACTTGGCTATGCATTGTACATTTTTATTTTCAGACCAACTCAGAGGCACTTAAGGAAGCTAGTATGGCAATAGCGTTTGGCAAGCCAATTAACTTTTAAAAAGCCTTACTTTATCTTACCTCTCCCTCCGAATAGATGAAATAATTTTAAATATATTTTTTATCAAATATTTTAGAACTCAAAGAAGTCTTTTGTTGTTTTTCCATTTTTTTAACAATTTTCTAGGTTGATGAAGATACCATTGTTTCCAGTACAGGTGCCCTCTCACTCAAGGAAGTTCCCCAAAAAATGATTATCATTGGTGCTGGTGTAATTGGCCTTGAACTTGGATCTGTGTGGGGCCGTTTGGGTGCCGAAGTAACTGCCGTAGAATTCTTGGAGACAATTGGCGGAGCTGGTATTGATGCTGAAGTCTCAAAAACCTTCCAAAAGGTCCTCACTAAGCAAAAGATGAACTTCAAACTCGGAACAAAAGTACTCGGGGCCAACAAATCTGGCGGACAAATCACTGTCTCTGTGGAGAATGTAAAGTCTGGCGAAAAAGAAGATTTGGTCTGTGATGTTCTTCTTGTTTGTGTTGGTCGCAAGCCTTACACCGAAGGATTGGGCTTGGAGAATGTTGGCATCGTCGTTGACGACAGAGGCAGGATTCCAGTCAACGCCCAGTTGCAAACAGTTGTGCCTAACATCTATGCCATCGGTGATGTCATTCACGGACCAATGTTGGCTCACAAAGCTGAAGATGAGGGTTCTGCTTGCGCGGAGGGTATGATGGGCGGCCATGTGCACATCGATTATAACTGTGTACCAAGCGTTGTATACACTCATCCCGAAGTTGCGTGGGTTGGCAAAACCGAAGAAATGTTAAAGCAAGAAGGAGTCGAATACAAAGTCGGTAAATTCCCATTCATGGCTAATTCGAGAGCGAAGACCAATAACGAAGCCGAGGGATTTGTCAAGGTTTTGGCTGATAAATCAACAGATAGGATTTTGGGAACACACATTATTGGACCTGTAAGTTTTTAAAATATACTTAAAATTGGTGGAAATGTTAGAAATTTAATATAAATGATGATTTTTTGTAGGCTGCTGGTGAAATCATCAATGAAGCTGCCCTTGCCATGGAATATGGAGCATCTGCTGAAGATGTTGCCCGTGTCTGTCATGCCCATCCTGTAAGATTTTTTTTTCTTTTCCTTCTTCACAGCAAGACTTTTTTTATTTATCATGCTTTTGACTTTCTATTCACAGACAAACTCTGAAGCCTTGAGGGAAGCCAATATTGCTGCTTCATTCGGCAAACCAATCAACTTCTAGTTCCATTCTTCAAAGCCCATTATTTCACACCACAAACCGTCGTTCAAAAATGAATTTTTAGAGAGAGAGATAACTTTACATTGAAATGCTTGATGGTGTTGCTGGTGTGTAGTTTATTATATCTTTGAATATTTAGAAGCAATTTATTTTTAAATTATTATTACTTCTCACCTCACAAAACTTACGTGCGGCAAGTGGCCCAAAAAGCAAACGTATGAATAAAAAAAAAAAACGATCTTAGATTATAACGAAATTAATAAAAAAAAAAAACAAAATAAACAATAAAATTGTTTAAAAATTTTGAAAATCTGTAAATAATTTTTATGTGTGTTCCAAAAAAAAATAATAATTCTTTATTGATTTCAGTTTTAAAATAGAAAAAATCATTTTGGGAATCTAGGGATATAATCATGACTTTCACGTGGGATCGTCAAACCTTCAGAAATTTTAATTTTTTTTGAATTTACCATTATTAGATTTCAGCGTAAGAGTACGAATAGACATAAAGAGTGCTCTCTGAAAGTTTCGAGATTTTTTTTAGCAGGACAAAAATTTCAGCTAGCACCTTCATGTAGTTTGCGGAGATTTCTCAGACAACAAAATTATGTATGGATTATGAATTATGTAGGATTTTTTGTTGTGGTTATGGTCCTAATATCTTCTAACCGATAGCTCGCATTGAAAAAGTATCATACCATTCTCTTATGAGAAATATATTATCTATGAAATAATAATATTATTATTTGAAAACTTCGCTATTTTAAGAGCAAATACTAAAAAATAAGTTTTTTCAAACTTTCAACCATTTTTAAAAGTAATTACATAAACATTTTTATTAAACGTAGCTCAGGACAATTAGGTTTTGATCCGGTCAAAAAACTTTAAAGCATTTCTATATCTTTTTATGTAAAATCCTATTTTCAGTGCAACAGGTATTTTTGTTTAGAAAAGCCCTTTCCAATAATTGTACAGCGTTACAATTTGGCAAGAACATCTTATTTGCAATGAGAATGAAGAAAAAAAGGTGTTTGTTTTATGCAAATGTAATGTAAAGAAAAAAAATCGTTAAAATATTTCGATGATCATTATTGGAGGCTATCTTTAAAAAAGTTCCCTGGGAATGTTTCTCTGGTAAGAAAATTTGGAAAGTAAATACGGAGTGAATGTTTCCCTCGGAATTCATTGGTATCGGGAACATAATTTCCAAGAATATTTATCTGTCATTTCACACATTTTTTTGTTCCCCGGAAAAATAAATTCCAGGGAAGATTCACGATCGCTGTAAAAATTCCAAGGGAACAAAATTTTTCCAGGGAAACAAGATCCCTGATCCCTGAAGATCCCGATAGGACCTATTTTTTTTTTTAATACATCGACCTTATATTCCACTTTGTCGGGTCCGTTGGACCGATTTTATCTATATTTGACACCTAAAACCTTGTAGCGATCGGTTCAAGTGCCCATTATTATGTTCTTAAAGATTTTTTATGTATAAAAAAACATTTTTTTAAATTTTTTTACCGGCTCTGTTTAGTTAAATCACAACTGATTTGCTTCCAAATATCCAGAAATGCTCAGTATTCTATTTTCGTGTCTACTGAAATGAGTTGGACAATCGCAAATGCATACTGTCACAAACGATATGCAAGATTGTTCTATGATTGGCTCGTTTCAATCGCAAATAGCATTGCAAATGACCCATCTATTTTGAAAATGGTTTAAGACTTATTTAACTCATTTTTGGAATAAATAAGGTTATTTTGATACAACGGTAATTGTACTTTTCTTGTTAAATTACATTTGTTTAATTTTCTTACAAACAATTTGTTTGTTTTTGCTAAAAGGATTTTGAAAAAAATTGTCGGATACATTAGAATCGGGTTATTTTATCTTAATTGGGCCAAGGTCATAGTCACTCTCGTTCCTGTGGCGTTTGAACTAAATACACGCTCTAGATTCGACGAGTAACGTTTCTGTAAAACGACCACACTATTATGGAAACAGGGTTCCATAAGGTTAGAACGATAATCGCTGCGATTACGTATAAGAGAATCGTTTAATTAAACGATAATCGTTTTTTCTTACAACTGTCATTTAGCTTACGTTTTTGAGTTTCCTAAGTATGCAAGTAAGACGATCGTTGCGACCAAAACAAAATGTTTTTTTCAGTCTTTTTGGAAAATATTGAAAACGCCTTTCTCGTTTTAAATAATCGCCCTTTGTCGTGACTGTCGCTTACTTTATTATCGTTGATTTGAGGCTCATTTCGTAATAGACCTCCAGAGGCACGGAACGAAGACAGCTGTTAAGTTTTATTTTTACTTCGACTTGAATTATAGCATCTAGAGTATCTTTTATAAATTCTGTTTTGTCTTATAACAATTTTTAAATATTTGTTCACGGCTCCAGTAGCTCAATGAAAAGCTTAAAACATTAATTGCGGCACATGCCTGAACTCAATCTTAATTAATTTCTGCCATGCAATTTTGTAATTAACAATTTTTGTGTTCAAACTTGATACCATTTTTTTTTTTATAAATTTTCACATGAAACTTTTTTTCTTAACAAAAACAAATTAAGTTTCCTTTGTTTAAATTGACATTTTATTTATTGATTCATTTTTTGTTTATCATCTTATCTAATCGGAATACAAATCATGTCAACAAAAATCGATGAGCCCTGTAATGCAATTTGTTGTTAGAAGTGAATCATTCCATTGCATTTATTGATTTGGCTTTAAAAATGCAATCAAATAGATTTATTAGCTTCAAATTATCCCCAAAGTAATTAAATACGAAAAATACACAGTTATGGTCACATTAGAATTTGCATAATCCTACTAATAATTAGTTGTTAATATTTTAACACAAAAATAAAAATTCTATTGAAACTTAAACAAACAAAAAAAAAAAACTAACAAAAATATGGAAATTTTACATTTAACATGATTCTACTTTAAAAAAAAAGCCTCTCTGCTTTGAAGTTCTTATTTACATAAACTTCAGAAGATCCCCCAGTTTGGGGAGGAAAACATCAGGAACTAATTTCTTAGACTCTTCAGTGCCATCATCCAGCCAAGCTTTCACATGATGAGGTTGATGAATTCCAGTGCCGACCAGCAGAGTCTGAAATCCACAATTAGTTCCCAGCAAAATATCTGTGTTGCATCTGAAAACAATAAATTCAATTCAATAAAAAGAAATCAATGGAATTCCGAGAACACCTACCTATCACCAATCATCAAAGTCCTCTCAGGCACAATGATTCCATCGCGTATCAGTGACTCGCAAATATTAGGATTTGGTTTACCAATTAAAATAGCATCTCGTTCGGCACAAGTTTCTACAGCTCTTACAATACTACCAGTTCCGGGAATGACATAGTTTGGCATGGGAAAACGCTCATCAGTGTTTGTTGCTAGAAAAATGCATTCGGGGTCGTCTAGGTACGATGCGGCTTTGGTGAGCTTTGGAAAACTTATATGCTCATCGAAACCAACAATTACAGCTCCGATTCCAGTTTCTAGTTTCAATTCCTCGGACACAAACTGATTGAGTGACGAAGCAATGGGATCTGGGCCAACTTCATTGTGTTCAATTGCGAATGCATCGAGCTCTTTGGTGATGCCTTCGCTGCCAATCACAAACACTTTTTTGTTGAAATTGCGATTCTTTAGGTATGCCGCTGCGGCATGGGCAGTGGAAATGATTTCATCCTCATTCATTTTGAATCCTAATCGGATTGCTTTTTCCAATAGTTCTGCACGGGTTTTGGTTGAGTTGTTTGTGCAAAAGAACACTTTCTTGTTGAGGTCCTTGAACTTGTTAATGGTGTCAACGCTTCCCTCGATAGGATTGTTGAATAGCCATACAACACCTTGAAATGGTAGATAACAATCAGAAATTCATTACGCAATCTTTCGAAACTTACCATCACAATCAGTTAAAACTGAATCAAAGGAATCAAGCCATTTCTTGACATCGGCTTCTGGTAGATCCAGTAGGTTGGTGGCACTTTGTTTGTACATTTTGTTGGAATAGGAAGCAAAGCAACGACGACTGAAACGAGAGAATTTGTTGACGAAGATGAGCATACACAAATTTCTTGAGGAAAGATATTTGATTACTGCAAGGTCTTGAATTTTGTTGTTTGGATTTATATATCACAATTTTTAGTGACCTCAATTGGCTAACAACTAAAGCTAATGTAATTTTTTTTTTTGTTATTTCTTTACATCAATGAAGTAGGGAATTTGATCATAGTTAACAGTGCGGTGAATAAAAAACACAAATTAAAAGCACTTTTCTAGTTATTTTTTTAGCCCTGGGAAAATAGCAGAGGGATGATCCAAAGTCATGAAAGACTGCGGATGACAGATTACAGTGATTGCAAAAATTTATTTGACGTTTTGATAAATTAGCGCTGACATTCAGGAAGCAGCGATGTCAAAGAGGAACTTTTTTATTTTTGAAATGTATTGCTAAACTTTTTTAATAAACTTTTGTAAATATAGTTTTAGAATAAGATTGAAAAAAAAACTTAAAATTCGATTTTAAAATACGGTAAAAAGACGTGTACGGTATAAGGGAAGAATATCTCCGTCTGAACGAGGCCTTAAGGCGATAAAAAGCCGTATACGAGAATTTTTTTCCCGTATACCGAACTTATTGGCCATCAGGCAAATTTGTATTCGATTAATGCCTCATGGATTTAAAGGGATGCGTGGGCATGTTCTGTTCAGATATAAATTATAATACAAATAATATCCAAATAATATCCACATAAATACATGAGATAATCGAATGGAAAAATGTCATAGTCTGAACTACTGTCCTGTATTCGATTAAAGGCTTGCCCAAACCAAAGTGCGACAGTGCGTCACGACATGTGTGAAACGATTTTTATATGAGAGTGTGGGTACTCTCATATGAGGCTGTGTAAATAAATTTTGACGTTGTCGTGGCGCACTGTCGTACTTTGGTTTGGGCAAGCCTTAACACGTATACTGAAACTAGCCTAAGTGTTTTTATTCTGGGAAATTTTTGTGAATTATTTCTTTTTTCGTTCATTTCGTAAGGGAATTATTTGTTTTTTTAAGTTTTTGAAGTAATATGGAGTTAAAATCTTTAGAACCCACAGTGCGGTTTGTATTGTGTTAAATGATTTTCTATTTTGAGGCCCTCCTGAATTATAGCACAAGCCGCACAAATTGCTCGTGCTTCTGCTTGCAAGTAAGCGTGGTTAAGAAGTATTTTTATTCAACACATATAATTTAGCAAATATTTATTAGGTACCTTAATGAAATTTTGAAAAATTGATAACATAATAATTAAAAAATCGCGTGATTTTTAAATTGATATTTAATAATTTTTCAAAATTTCAATTATACTTAACTTATATTTGCTAAATACCTACGCGTGCTTTAGGGGTTAAAGGAGAGTCGCCCTTGTCATTTTGAAGATATTATTTTTCAATACTTAATAACTAAATTTAAAAAAAATTACCCGTTTTCGAAAAAATAATTTTTCAAACTAATTAAAAAAAAAAAAATAATAATTTTTTCAAAATTTTGTGACTACTGTTTATCACGGTAACTTAAAAGCTTTTATGTAAACAAAATCGTTGGAATTAAGTTAGTCGTTCAGAAAAAGCCAGAAATAAAAAAAACAGTACTATCGCAGGTATCAATGTATGGCAGGTACATACCGATATTTTTTGGACAAACAAGTTATGTTTGTCATGTTTGATTGATATCTTAGCATTTTTACTTGCGATATACATATACATATAGGTATACGTCAAGTTATGAATTTTCGTACACAAAAAAAAAGTTGAGATACAATCAAACATGACATGACGATAGTAGAGAATGCAAACAAAATTGGGTCCGAAAATTCTGCCTGTTTGTTTGTCTGGATGTATTAGATTCCATCAGCTTAAAGGAATAAATAAAGTTACTTCAAACCATAACCAAGTGTTTTGGGGAATTAATTTTGTTTTTACCAAAAATAACAGTTGGTACCTGCATCATATCATCAAGTTTAAAGAACTATAATTTTCTAAGTACGGCTTCTACGATTACGATACAAAAATCATAGTTTTTTTTTTTTTGAATACCCGAATAGGCTATCTTTTTATGAAAACCATTTTTTTTCAAAAATTAATATTTACCGTACCTGTCCCGGCACAGTTTAGAGTTGCCGCAATAAAGATTAGTAATAAAATTTTCCAAAATTTGTTTTTTGGATTTTTTTTTTTGGAAAAACGTTTATTCGAAAACTCGAAAACTATCAAATGAATTTTGTATCAAAATTTAGCTTTAAGATGTTGATAAATATTTAAAAAATGTTACACCAATTTTAGTTTTGAAAACTGGCTCAAGCCCTCCAAGCCTCCAAAATCATGTTTATTTTATTATTGAGGTGATTTCATCATAATGTACATGATTAACTGAAACTTTTTCGAACATCTTAGAGATTTAGAGAAAGCTCAGATACTTGAGCCCCCCTCCAACAGTTTTTTCCTGGATACGTCACTGGCTACAAGAGCAAGTATGTAGCTACGTTCAATCCAATCGTGCAACATAATTTTCTTGTTCGAATAATATATTAGTACTTACCTACACATAATATTGCAAGTAAAAAATAATTAAAAGAATATAAATATTTCTTTTTAAACTACCTTCTTTCAATTCTAATTTTTTTTATTATTTATAATTTCTATATTTGTGCAAGTCTTCAAAATACATGGTCATTTTTATCCTAAAAATAAAAAAAAATAACAACAATTTTAATAAATTATGATTTTTTTTTGCAACACAACAATTAATTTTTAACAAATCTCAAAAAATAGTCAACTTATGTATATTAGCTTGTTATTCTAATGAATAATTAATTGATTTGATATAGGTACCATTCATATTTTATTGCCATTCTGTCCATTGTATTATTTAAATTTAACAATATATTCTTATCACTTTTATTTAAATCAATTTAATGTGCATTTGTATCTTGTAGTGAACGTATAATGCTGTTTTGTATGAATCTTTCTTCATTTATAAATATTCTAGCTGATTTCTAGTTAAGTAATCAATTTTACTATTGCAACTGCATTTGTATACTTATTTTCATATTTCCTTTATATTTTATTAATTAATTAGCTATTTTAACGAAAAACGAGAATATTTTATGATGCATTAGCTGTTAACTTTTTTCGGTACTATTTGGTCTAGGTACCATATATCTTAAATCTTTTCAAAAAAATCAATTACATACAATAAATTTATTTATTTTTGATATGCCTGATATTAAGCTGTTGTAGTGTCCATAAAATTAATACTATTTATATTTCTTTTAGCAATTTAGTAGAAGAATGCAGTTTAAACCAAAGCTCAAAAACCATGTTCCCATTCGCATCATTTTTATTTTGATCCCAACCATTTTGTTACCTTTTCTCAATTTTCTTCTTGGACTTGTCTAAATTGCTAAAAGGTAACATCAAGAACCCGAGTCTATGCCTGTTAAAATTCTCGAACTTCGAGACAAGTAAGCTGTCCAATAGAAGACATTAATGAGCAAAAATAACAACGGAAACACAACTCTCGAAGCTCGATCAATTTTCGATACCGAGTTGAATTGTGGCTGACGTGGCTTCCGTTTGGTCTTCTTAAATTGAGGATCCTCTGGGCGGAATGATGACACCCGGCGAGTTGGTGCAATTATTTCTAAAATATCAAATTTATTACTCACGCATAATAATTCGATATGTCAAAACTTTACCTTCAGTCTGCAACTGAATGATTTCTTCAGCGACTGTATGTTCTTTGGCAGTTTTGTGTTTTTCGTCCTTTCGAAAACATTGAAATCCAAAACACGAATATCGATAGCGCCGTCGATTTGTTGGCGCTATTGGAAATGAACACATGGATAGCGGTATTACTTCGTATATTTTCGAATCGGTGCTGGTATTAAAATCCGATGGCATTCCACTGATATTTCTTAAAGTTGCTTCCTCCTCATGCTCTGTGTCTGAAGCACTGTCTTCGTCGTCAATTATAAAATAACACTCTCCGGAACCATATTTGGTGAAGTAATGTACAACGGCAAATTGTAAAATGGTCGCAAATATAAAGGCAAACGATAAAAAGACGAAAAAGTCCAGTGCTGTGGGATAGGGCACTTTTGGTAAGTCAGTTCTCGCTTCCAATCCTAGAAATGTCATCGTTAGAACAGTTGTTATGCCCAAAGAGACTCTGTCTGCGGTGGCTTCTCGATTAAGCCAAAATGATACCCATGACAGTACGACTAGCAGGCAGCACGGTCCATACACCTGAATAAGAAAGTTTCCCATGTGACGTTGCAGATGGAAATTCACCATTAACATGGAATATTCAGCTTCTGTAAAGAGCAAAATAGATAATAATGATTAAGTTGGAAATTACTGGAGTACGTCTGTTGCATATTGTCCAGCTGTCATACTATTCATATTGTTAAGTGACAAGAAACTGTATCATTAAATGTTGAATAATACTCAATTTCCTTCACTTGAAATGTGATTTTGTGGCGATTATTCCCAAATTGATTTACAATCATAAGTCAATACATCAATTGGAAGAAGTGCAAGTCTTTGATTTTGAATCGATACTCGTATCTCGGTCTCCTGTTTCGAATGGGCAGAGGCATGGTAACAACCTACATTATGTGTATAAGTAAAATGATGGGCTTGAAGATGAATTTGTGTGCTTCTATAATTAGGACACTTGGGAAATGATGTTTTTAGGTTTAGCACTCACAATCAGAGGGAAAAAAGAAAACGAATATTAAAGAGCCGATTCCGGATCAAATCCCAAATGACGCTTTTCAATTCGATTGGCAATATAATTTATTGGAATTGTGATAACAGTGACTTAACATTGGTACAAATTTGATACAAGAAGTGTTTTAACATTTAACGGAATGTAACTTTAAAAATATAATTAATTATAAATTCTATATGGCCAATAGCCGTAAGGGGTTTATATAATTCATAAGGTAATAGTAAGTTTCTCTTTGAAATGATGAATTAGTTTATAGAAAATGCTAATTAGGTAACTGAAAAGTAGACTTCCATTCCCACAAGACAACCCTTTATAACCATACTACTATCTCAACTTATATACCTAATTTTCTGTGCATTGTGCAACAGTTCGATTGGAGAGGCAAGACTTTTTTCAGCCAAAAACCAAAGAAAGAGATTTAAGGTTCAACTTTGATGGTGTTTTCTATTGCCATAGGAATTACAGTTCCAATAATTTTGATAATTACATATATAAATTTCAAAATCATGTCAAAAATCGTTTTGTCGTTCTCCTGGCGTTTACCTATTTTTCCAATGATTTTTTATAAAAAATAACTTTTACTACGAAAAAAAGTAACGGCATCTATCAAAAAGTGTTTTCTTTGCTCGAAAGTAATTAAGAAGTTGTTTTATTTAGAATACTTGAAACTGAACAACAATTACAGTTCAAGAAAGAAAGGATTTTTCGTGGAAGGCTGATTTTCTTAAATCTGAAAGAAGGGTATTAGAAAAGCTTATGTTGTGATTTTCGGGACACCCGATCCCTGACAAAATCCGCCATTTTAAAAAAGGCAAATCGATCTATATCTCCAAAACTATTAGTTTTTGTTGGACGAAAGTTGTAGATAATGTGTTTTTTATTTGAACCTGCAATTGTGCTGTATTGTTGAGGTTATGAGCATTTAACTTCAATATTTAAAAACTTTGTTTAAGTTTTTGTAATTATCTTTATCACCAAGAAACTAAAATTAATTGTTCTATGATAAAAAGTAAAGATCACAAATTTTTTTGAAGATGATCTTGTGTCACAGACAAAAGTAAGCAAGTAAAATTTGAATATGGGATAGCCGCTGCATAATTTTCATCTATATGGGTGTTTTTGAAGATAATACAATGCGTGCATAATTTTTGATTGTAAAATATTGCATCTGGTCCATGGTCAAAATTATAATAACAAACATATCGATATGGGTGTTTTTGGAGTGCTGGCGAGGCATTCTTCTACATTAATTTCGAGAAGGTGTGTTTTTTGAAAACGTAGTATTATTATTTTTCTTTCTGGTTACGTTGTAATTTTAATATTTTAAACCTTTTACCAAATATGTATGTAGAATATGAAGATACTTGTTTTTATTTGACAATGAGTACTGTGGCCTAAAATGTATAACTGCTCAAAATGGAGTAACTATGCAAATGATTTTTCAGGTCTGTTTAAGGAAAACAACTTTTTAAAATAGGGGTCTTTTTTCTCAAAAGTTAACTTGAAGCAAAAAAAAAATATTGAAGCACAGCGGAGTTAAATATTTACAAGATCAAATAATATGTTTTTTGATAGCCAGAAAAAAACATTTGATTCACATTTTAAATAAAGTTCAAACAACATACCTTCATGTACAAAAATTTAAACAACGTCACCTTTTGTAGGGCAAAATCTAAATCCCAAGCTTGTTAATAATTTTCATGATCGTGTTTCGATGTTCTTATTGAAAAAGGTGCTGCACGCAATAAAATACCCTAGTGTCTAGAAAAACAACAGGAGCGTCCCACAAAGAGAGTGTCATTTGCTCCTAGACTTTTTAAGTGGGTTTATGAGCTCTAAGTTAGCAATAAAGCACTACATCCACTTTACTATTGCCACCCTAATGAATTTTGAGCAGATTTCTGTGACAAAACATTTTTTTATTCGTTTTTTTATTTCAGTGAGATTTTAAGTTGGTGGGACGGGCCTAATAAAACAACGAATCAACAATGAAAACTGACATCATTGTAAAAACCCAGAGTCTACCATGAAAAAAGGACGAAATTTAAAACATTTAACAAATTGAAACCCTGATAATGAACTATGAAGTGCCTTCCAATTCCTCATTTATGATTCAATTAACACTCATTCGAATAGTGAAAAGCATTAAGAATTAATATTTGACAATCTCTTGTCTCTTGTTAATATGACAAATGAGCTTCATTAATATCATTTTCCTATCCTTTATTTGAAAACACAAAACAAACATTGAGACAGTTCGAGTTCGAGGAGAAGTGCATTTCTAGAAAATTAAACATCCAGCTAATCAACAACATCAACTTGCTGCATTTACTTAAACAACACACAAATTAAGTGACTGAATGAAAGTAAAGTTGTTATATAACAACACTTTGTTTATCCAATTATATTCCAAAGGACTATCTTAACTAAAAAAAAAGTTTTTCTTTCATTGAAAGTACGATGTTGTTTTCGAGTTCAGTGTTGTAGTCGTTTATTTAAATATTGGTCGCGTCGGCAAATAAAAGGTTGGTACTTAAACTTAAACCAGACATCATGTTTTGTTTATATAAATGTACGTATCCATTCTCCACTACGTGTTTAGTACATAAATACAAATATCTGTCATCGTAATAATTAAATTTGAAAAAAAAAAATGTCCATACTCACTGATGATTCTAACTTGTTCCTTGTGTTGTAAGTGTTGATTGTTTGTCCTTGACTTGCTGGATTTGGTGTGAATCTTTTGAACGGTATCTGTTGTATTGCCAGCAGGACAATCGACCAAATCAAATTGAGAAAGTTTCATATCCTCGGCAATGGCCACGGGCTGACGTGCTTCATTCCATCGATAAAGGACATCGTTTGTAGTGTATCCAACTAAAAAAAAAGAAGGTGGGCAGGATAGTAAAATAGAAATGACCATCAAAAGGGAGAGTAAAGTGTAGGATATAGATTCATTCTGTGAATTTTGATGTGTCGTAGAGGAATTTGTATGTACCTACACATGAATGTATGTTTGTTGTAATTGATGATGTGTTTTTTTTCTTGAATATCTACCGCTGCTATGGAAAACAGAATGTCCTTGTTAGTAGAATGAAGAAATAAATGTAGAGGATGAACAAGGATACATAAAAAAAAGATACGCACAGAAAAATTGAATGAACTGGCAGCAATAATGACAGAGGGTGGTGGATCCAGCAAAGAACTCGCAGAAATCATTTAAATTGGTGGCATTTACTATTTGAGTTGTTAACAAGAAAGAACTCCATCTTTTTATCCTTAACGACTGATTGCTCCGTTGAGAGCAAGCCTAAATCAGATTTTATCGTGTGTCTGTGTGTTTAAAGTAAGAGCAGCTTTATTGATAGGTAAGCGTTTTCAAAACATACACTTACCACAATTATTGAGGTAAATATTATTAAGTCAAGGCTCCAAATATATAAATTGATACCTTTAGAAGTACTCGCTATATATACCATTTAATACTAATGCATTGCATTTTGAATTTTAATTGAATTTTCCTACACAAAACGATTCAATGGACGGTGAGTAAATAAAATTTCAAATGGTTTTCAATTTAATGATTATAATGAAAAGGAGATAAATGGAACACGGGACAACACCATCAGGTTGGGCAAAAAAAGAGACGATAAGTTGGAGACAAATTTTGAATACCTATGTCCATTAACTTTGATAAGTTAATTTGATTACATTCAGTACAAATGAAGTGGTATCAGTGGATGCCAGGGAAAATTGGATTCAAACAGTTGTGGGTTGAGAACATATTGATGTCGATAATTTTATACATTAAACTTGGAAAATCAAAAGGCGAAAAAATATATCAGTATATCGACTATAAGACCTTAGGTCTTTAAGCGCAAATTGGACGGCACTAGTTAAAAAAAATAGAAACATTAAAATGAACTTTACTGCCAAAGTATAGATTAAGATAGTAATTGGTCTCATTTCCTTTCATTGTTAACATTATTTAAAAATCAATATCTTGGAACTGATTTACGGCTCAGTTTTGTCTTAGAAACCCTCACCATAATAAATTATAATACATGATGAAGTATTGTATCTATTGCAACTTATTCAACAAAATACATATACAAATAGCTAAATTATGTTATTGCTAAAATAAATTTGCGTCTAGCAAGATAGGAAACTATCAAGTATACTTTCAGAAACAATCAACTGTTACTAATAACAAAATTTTTAACCAGACTGATACAGATGAAAAGAATCTTGAATCCTACACTACTTTTAGTCGTCGAGTGTCAACTTGCCATACTACCACTTTAAACCAAGTATCTACTTTCGAACATTCACATTTCTATATGTCTAGCAAAATGACTAAATATATACTCGTATGGGTCCCCCTAAAGTGCTAAATGAACTTCAAAACAAAAAAAAGAAATCTCAATTTAAATTACATATTTTCAGTCATCATATTTCTAACCTCAGTATTACAAAAAAAAAAAAATGAAAAGAGAAAAAAAAAATACAAAACCTACCTCATTAATTAATTCAATTATGAATCACAAAATCACAGAGAATGAAGGATAAAAACCAAACAAAAAAAAAGAGAGAAAAAATTAATAAATCGATGTCAAGAGGATTTCCGCCATCATGCAGTCCCATATTCAACTTTGCTTGAATCAAAGTTTATGTCTTATCCATGAACACCATATAACCTACAGTAGTCTCAATCTATCACAAAAAAAAAATAAAATATTTGCCTACAAAAAAAAAAACATCTCCCTAACACACAGCCGCCGAAGTCTAAATTTAATGCGACGTCACTAAACGATGGATTGCTATCTGTAAAAACAAAAAAAAAACAAAAGAACTTCAAGTTTGCTAACTGGAAGATTAAAAACAAAAAAAAAAGTGCTACACAATGATATTGATTTGTGTCTGGATCAAATATGATGGGTTGTATGGAGTATATGCAACATTATTATGATTTGTTCGCTTTCACTAAAAATGCATGTTAATCGCCTATTAATTTTATATCGACTTTGCCAGTAATGCTTGCACATAAATGCACATTTTCTATCAGAAAAAAATATAAATAAATGGATATTAGGGTTACCACAGGGTCGTATGTGAATGTTTGCATAATGCTGCTAAAGGTATGATAATGATAATATTGTTGGAACACCAAAGTGTGTTGACCAATCACACGACAGACAAATTACCTTTTCCAGCTAGTCTGGTGAAAAAATGGACTTATTGTCTTGAACCCTTATGGTTTTTACATAACTTGGATTTTTGAAAAAATTGATTTAAAATTTTGAATGAGTTAAGCCTTAGAAAATATGAAGAAAAACCATAATATTCAATTTTAAAGACGTTTAAAAAAACTTATGTATACATTTTTAAAGAAAAAAATTGGTATATGCCATATTTAAGTATTATTTGCTTACATTTACAAAAAAATTTAAAAAATCACTTATCCATTTTCGAAAAATTGATTTTGCATAAAAAAAATCAATCAAGTCCAATATTAAGGGGATGGAGATAAGTTCGTTGGTCTGTGCTACGCCTGTACGCCTGTTTTACCATCTGTAAAAATTTCCACTGCCTAAACGCATGAACGGGTTTCCTTTTAAACTTTTCTGTACCAAGTTTAACTCCCTACGCAACTTCAAAAACTTCAAAAGTGAATTCTTTTTAACCGAAATCAATTCCACTGCATTTTTTTTTGTAATGTTTGTTACCTTAGAAATTTTGACTTGGCGGATCGATTTTGATGATTTGTATTTGAAAGCTGGTGGTTTCCGTTGGTTCATTGAAAATAAAATCTCTCTGTACCTAAAACATCACAAATACAGTGTTTTTGGGAGATTTAAAGTTTTTGTTGTGCTTTTTTTTCTATCATTTTTTTCCATTTTTTTCCATTAATTTGTTAGAATATTCTCAAAGTTCTCATAATTTTCAAAAATCAAAAATTTTGGCGTCAACTTTTTTGATTGAAAATTGGGCTATTTTTTCAAAATAAATTCATCAAAAACTAAAAAATTAATATTTTTATAAGTAAAAGACATAGCAATGTACGTGAAAAGCAAGTTTTACTAAAATCTAACTATTTTTGAAAAAGATACAAATAAAAAACAAACAAAAAAATCGTTTTTGGCAATTTCCACAATTTTTTTGAGGATATATAGAAAAATTATCTGGACAGCAGTTTTAGATCTTTTTATTACATAAAACTTTCGCATTAAACTCTTGCACTAAGCCACGCTGAACTTCCAGATCCATTTTTAAATTGACAGTCGAGTTTCATTGTAAACAATACCTATGTAGTTCGTTTATCATCAACTTGAGAGACTTTAAAAACTCTTTTAATGAGATAAAACTATCGGCAATTAAAAACATTTTAATGCGCAGATTATCTGAAGTGATTTCGGAAAGCATAATTTTTATCAGATATAATATAAAAATGGAAAATGGACCTAAATTTCATCTTCGGTCGAACCCTCCCGTTCTGTTTGATTGTAGAGCCAAAACTTGAAAGACATTCTCTTACCCTCTAGATTGTTTTCATAAGATAATCAGCAAGTTCATTCTAGCTTATGTAGTTTTATTGTTCCATTGATTTTTTTGGGAGCGGTTATTTTTAGTCTTGAACAAAAAATTCCAAAAACGTTTCTGGAGAGTTTCCAAAAGATGGTACCAACCTTCAGGTTTGATGTTAGTTGACCAATTTGTCTAGGCCGCAACACTCGTAAAAAGCAGACAGACTTCTGTCTGTAAAGCTCACTTTTCTCGCAAGATCACACCTTTCATTAATTTATGTAAAACCTACTTATATAGTGATTAAGAGTGTGACAATGTGTGTGTGAAGCAAATGTGTGTATAGAAATAGGAATTTTCTTTATGAAAGCTGTTTCCAACTTACATGAACCAAACTTAAGAGGACACCGCTGGATATCCATTGGGAAGTCCTCCAAATTCATGGGGCATCCAGCTTTTATGGTTAACCTGCAAGAAATATTCAAAACAAAACAAAACAAAACAAAACAAAAAATATTTATAAAAACAGGACACAGCTAAGAAGTCACCGTCATTATTATAATAGTTTCATGGAAATATAGCAAACAAATCATTGCGGGTATACATTGTTTTTATTTTTTATTTTTGTGTTGCTTTTATATTTTGTATTTTTGTGTGTTATTTTGGCGAAGGTTTTGCAATTTTCCGCTTCACCTACAAAACCATGAAATCGATAAAATTGTGTCTCTCAATGGTTGACATCGTTCATTTAAATCGGATTTATTTAAACAACAATTTAAACAACCCTTTCCCTATATCTACACTTATTGCAAAGGTAGACAGGCAAAAGTGAATGCATAAAAAAAACAAGCCGATACGAAATCGAAATCGAAATCAGTCGGCTCTACACTACATTGCATTGGATGCGATGATGATATTTGCACAGAATTGATTTTGAGGTTTTGTTAATTCTTTTGAATGCAATCGGTAACAAATTTATTTCTCCTTCTTCTTTTCTTCCTTGTGCCTCCTCACAACAAGGACTTTATATACAAATACAAAATAAGTGTTGACATCACAATTTTATCTCTCTACGTTGCGTATCTACGTTTTCATTTTTTACTTACCTACTCGAATAGAGAACTCTGCCGTCTTGATAAATTCGTACAAATTTATTTGGAGTAGTTATTGTGTGTAGGTAACTTTGTTTTCCATTATAGAAGTAAGTATCGGGCTTCCAAATTCTAGCTAACATTGAAACACTCAATGCTAAAGTATCCTGAGCTCCTTGAAAGGCTAAACGTTTGTCTACCCATGACTGACGAAAGTAACAATCCATTGAATACGTCTAAAATGAGTGATGGAGAAATATTATATGAATTTATGCGAAAACTTAGTGATGTGATGGAGTTTGTAATTGAAGGATTATTTATACTACTAACCATGTCAACTTCGGAAATTGGTCCCATACTACGCACCATTATGTCAACTTCAATTGTTGCTGGTGGGCCTGCAAATGAAGGGAATTTAAATTAAAAGGATTTAGAAGGAGTAGATTTATATAGATGTAAACTTAAGGTTCAAAGCATTTTGAAAAATTGCAGTTTATCAATTCGCATGTATGATTAACATCATAGGGAAAACTGTTTATTTCGCACTCACAGTGATTTAGTTAGCAATGTAAGCATTTCATTGTGGTTTCGAAGCTGATTTGCGTCAGACTGGTCGGATCGACCTCGATTTTAATAGTGCTACGAACACTCAACGAAGCAGGATAGTTTAAAAAAAATTGATATTTTGGTGGCCGGATCGACATGTTCTCCAATTTAGTGAATATAATTAACAGAAAGCGCATGCATTTTGATGCATATAATATCCATATCATTTGTTTTCTTTCGTTTTTGATGATTTGTACTTTGGTTTTATTGATGATCAGTAACGTCATCAGAACTGGTGCTGTTGGTCATCGTAAAGCACGATATGAACTCGATTAAAGTAGTAGTTAAGTTCCTTGATATTTAAATTAATTAGAATTGAATTATTATCAACAAGTATTGGTTTTTCACTTTAAATTCACCCATTTGCAAATCAAATTTATTTTGCAGGGAAATTACTCCACGAAAATCTGCGCCACCTAAAAAATTATTCCAAATTATGTGGGAATTCATTCCCCTTTTTAAAGTAGAATAAATTCTCACTGAAAGTAAAGAATTCTACGACTTACGAGTGGGAATATATTTCACTTTGCGATTTTTTAAAAAGTACTTTGTATTAATACATTTTCATTTTTTTTTTGAAAAATTTTCTATTTAAAAATAGTCCCATTGGTCCAGATTCCCACATAGAGTTGAATAATTTACAATGTAGAGCAGATTCCAATGGAAAAGTTTTCCTGCACCCAAATGCATGCCTTTGCAATTCAATTTCACCCTTTTGCAAACTCAATTCACTATTTTGAAAATCAAATTCACCCTTTTGCAAATCGTATCGAACCCCGTTGGACAACGTGGTAAAGTAAGATATAATTAAGGTGGCGCCACCAAGTTGATACTCACTTCAACCAACTTGGTGTGAGTAACTAGAGCCAATCCATTAGTTATTATGATTTAAAATGCCTAAAATAGTTAATCAAAAATAACGAATTTTGAAGCTTTAATACTGTATTAAACGTCTGATACATTATCGATTATGATACAAATTTCGAACCAAATGAAAACGGAAAACATTTTCACGTCCGAATATATCTATAGTAATATAACAAGCATAGAGCACTGGGGTACATAAAACTAAATTAGCAAATACATAGTTTGTTTTTATGGGTTAATTATGCAACACAGTCAACTTGCAGTTATTTTAAGGAACTCTCCGACAGTATAAAAATTGTATTTATTCGACCGCAACTATTAATATCATAAAGAAAACTGAATATTACATCTTAAGAAGAGAAAAAATACACCAATTTCTATGGAAATTTTTGCAATTAATTTAGTTTTGGTCATTTCAAATTTTTTTTATATAGTTTCCACTCGTGGTTTCATTTTAGGGACATGCCCAAAGTATATTGTAGATGCAACTCTCACGAATATTTCTATGCATTTTGTACTCAGACTGGTAGTTACATTTGGAAACTTATTGAACATTATACTAATATAGATTTATAGACAGTAATTGAAACAGCTCAGTTTATTTTTAGGAACAAAAAAAAAAATCATTATCGTTTTGGCAAAATCAATGGAACATGGGTAATGTCTTCCTGTTTAAAAATGAATCACTGATTTTTATTTATTATACATTATTGTCTATTGTATGTCTATTCAATGCAATTTAATAATGCTTGGATTTTTGATATTTTTACATGAATGTTGAATGATAAATTTGCACTTCCGGATTATTTTGAAACATTCCATTCAATTGATTTTTATCAAATTTAAATTTGAATGCAATTGCACAGTATTTAAAGCGTGTTATCAGTTATTTTTTTTTATAAATGAATGCTTAAATGTGTATTAATTTGACTAAAATGACAGTAAATAGCTGAGCAGCATAGTTTATATTCATAAATTAAATAAATTATGAACAAAGGGTCAAAGGATTGGTTAATGGTTATTCATGTCAAAGTGTTTAATGGTAAATAAAATAAATAATATTTACCCATAATCAAATGGATGTAGGATAATTTTTTAAAAAGCTTTTTATTTGAAGCTATCAATCATGTTGGCATTATGAATTATTTTAATATAGTGAGTATCCATTTTGTTGGTTCTCACTTAAATAAATTAGATGTCAAAAGGAAAGGAATTTATACTCTTGACTTGACAAACTGATCTTTGTTGTATGTAAAACATATAGTATTTAAACTAAAATGATAATTCCAGTTTCTGTGACCTTTATAATAATATTTATTAATTTTGAAATTTGTATTTTATTGTTTTTGAATATTTCGTCTCCAGTAAAAAATTTTTGAAGTATTCTTTTTTCCCTTCCAGTTTTTTCAAGAAAAAAATCAAAATTAGTTTTTTTTTTGTTCCTTATGAACAACTTTTTTATTTTTGATATGTTTAACTTTTTTTTTGTTAGAAAAAATCATTGGTTATTTGAATAGATTCAATGTTTTTTTTAGGCTATAAATTTTGTTCTTAAACAAATACTCGATGCTTTAAAAGAAAAAACAATTGGAAAACCGATGACCGGGCCTATTTTACATCTGTTCATCTTTTCGAGATTCTACTGTGTTAGTATTTTTCCAAAAGCTAATAAACTTACAGCATGTGATATGCATTATTTGAATAAAATTGTTCTTTACTTGCAATTAATATCAATAATAATACTTATTTATACAAAATCTTTTAGAAATTTGATATTTTCTTGTCAAACATTTAATTTGAATATATTTTTTTGAAAAAACATTTGCCAAAAAAAAACTATGATATTATGAAGGAAAGACATTTTACAATGGAAATACAATTGAGTGAATAACAACGATTTCAGAAGCCTGAAATGTAATCTGACCCTAAAATTTTTTGCAGAAATTGGCCATAAGCAAATTAAAATAAATAGTGCATCCACACTACAGTTTGGACCGACAAATATGTAAAAAACACATCCATTTAACCATTTATTTACCATATAAATACCTTGAAGCCATCATATGTGATGATGACCATCATCACCATAAACTTCACCAAGACAAAAACTCAAAACAATAGCTTTTTAGGTTTGGAAATTTGTATGTCACCAGCACTTACCTCCAAAGTCCGGTCGTACACTATTGTCATAGCCACGCAGTAGATTGTCCAAAAGTTCTGAAATATTTGCATGGTTGTTACGTTGGGTCAGTCTGATATTCGTTCCATGCACTGGGATCTCATTGCGTATTGTAAGTATTAATGCGATGCTAATCAAAACTTTATACAACATCCAGCGTAGAGATTCGGGCAGCCACAATGTCATCAGCACACTGCCTACAAGTCCTGATGGTAAGGTGGTGGCGGTTGCAGTCAACCCTGTCAACGTCATGATTATGCATTTGTGTCGCTGACATATGAACAATCTTCTTGACTTGGTTCTCCAATTTCATATTATTCGGGCAATCACAAGGAGTCTTTTTGTTTGTTTTTAAATTTTTTCCTGTCCTCTCTCTCGCTGTGATGATGATGATGATAGAGGTTCAACTTTTTTTTCAACAGTTTGTTTGTTTTAAATTTTATTCGAATTGAAATGAAAAGTCAACATGAAACAAGAGCATTTCGGTTAGATTTCTTTCAAAAATTCTTTTCTTTCTTTCGACGATGATGAGTAGTCATACTCTACTATTCACTTTTATTTGTATTGAAAGTTCATGTCTTCACGGGAGATAGAATGCCTTAATTTTTTTCTTGTTTTCAATTTAATTAACTTTACTTAAGTGAATCATTTTATTATTTCTTTTTGATCTGGAAAATATGAAATTTTAAAATATTTATTGCATTTTACCAAGGACAGTTAAAGAGGTTTAAAATTTGCAATCAGTTTAAATTGGTTGGTATTAACTCAAAGTTGAAAAGGGATACTTTATCGTGGTTAAAGTGATTCATTTGGATCAGAAGAGTTGTGAATAAAATCGAGGAAATAAAGAGACGATTATTGAATTAATATGAGAGTGGGGTATTGGTTTCGGGTGAATATTATATATTCAGAAAAAAAAAAAAATTATATATAAATATTTTGTATCGATTAACGAATTGGAAAGGTTGACGATTTCAGGATGAATTGGTGTCTGAAAGTTTATAAATATAGGGAATAAATGATGAGTTTTTAGAAAAAAAAACTTTACCCCATTTTATCCTAATTTTCAAGTAGAATTAAAAAAAATATTTTTATCGGAATCTAACACTATACCACCTATCTTTTTTCTATCACTTGTATGGTAGAAAATGAATCCATCAAAATTTTCAATAACAATGGCCGACTTCTATAATTTAATAAATTTATTGAGTTTCAAAATACAAATTGAATGCAAAATAAAAAAATAAACCCAGTATAAAATGTAAGCGCGTTGTTACTCTTTCCCTTCTTATAGTGTTTGTGTGAAAAAACAGTAATAATGGGCTGAAAAAGTCTATGTGTTATTTACTGGTTAAATATTTGTATAAACGCCGCCGGTAAAGAAGTATAACTTCAAAAATCCCATAGAACCGTTTGAATTTCTTCTGATTTTCTCGTAAACGACTCAACGGATTTCGATGCAAAATAAGTACACAAAATGATCTTAACAATTTTCAAATTGTTTCAAATCAAAATTTTAGATTTGTGAGAAAAATTTAAATTTTTTTTAGAAAAAAAATCGGTAACGTGATGGTGATTTTTTGGAAATTTAAATCTTATTATCCATTAATATTTTCTTGAAAACAGCATGCTAATTTATTTTTAAAAGAAGGCTTGTGTATTTATATTACTAAACTATTTTTTTTAAACGGCTCTCACGGTTTTCAATTTTTATTCTAAAAATTAATCTTCCTCAAAGAAATCAAATGGCATAGGTACTTTATTTAGAACTTAAAACAGTTTAAGAAGTTGTTTTAGACATTTTGTTAATGAATTTTATGTTTTTTTAAAATTTCTTATAAAATAATTTATTTTTAAAAAACTCTATACAAAAAGCATCTATAGCAAATTTGACCCTAGAGCAAGTTAGTGCTACCAAATCGTGCATTTTATTGCTAAAGAATTCGTTTGGTCCAGGTTTTGGAGAAAATAAGCTTTTTCAAAATGACTTTTAGTAGATACCTTCATCATCAGATACAAAATAAAATGCACGAATGGGTCGCACGTTCATGCTGCTGTGATCGAAGATTCTGTTTGCGTTAAAGTCTATTATGTATTTAAAGTTTTAAAAATGAACTATTTTTTCAAGATTATGTAAAGTAAAACACACAATTCATTACTAAAATGACTTAAACTACTTTAAAAATGGTTTTAAACTCAAAACAAGTACGCCATTTTATTTCGTCTAAGAATATGAAGTTTTAGAAAAAATATTTATTTAAATAATATATTTCTTAATATAAAAAAATTATCAAAACTTATTATAAAATATTAAATTTGCAAAAAAAAATTAGTGATCAATGAAAAGAGTCAGACACATAATGTAAATCAGAGAGACAGCATTTTGAGATTCACCTGTCTTGTAATTTTTCTTTATCATCGTAATGTATTTTTACGATGTTGCTTAGTATAAAAAGGTCTTTAAGAATGTAGCTATATGTTTATATGGGTACCATTTTTCTTCCTACTTTTCTATCATGCGGTATACAATAAACATAATTCACACATTATGATGCTATTTTAGTGATTCCTAATGCAGTATTTGAAAAGCATACACACAACAAAAAAATAAAAAATCCACAAACAAAATATAAATGAAAAAAAAACAATCTATTCAATTTTATTTAAATGAAAGTATCGACAAAAATTGTACTTAAATGCAGCAGCAGTAGCAAAAGTCTATTTTCAAGAGATTTGAGTGATTGAATTATAATGTGGAATGACTTTCACAAAAAAAAAAAAACTTATTTTTCTTTCAGACAAAAATCTACTGCATAAATCAAAATGTATCTGAAAAATATTTGCTTGGCAATGGTCTTTGTGTTTGAATAGAAATTTTTATTATTTAGTTTTTGAATGATTCATTGAAGGGAAAAGATAGAAATTTGTTTTAAAGATAGTAAAATGTAGACAGGAAGGTGACTCAAAACATAATATGTGCTTCTTCTTATTAAAATTAAACTCAAATTATTCTCACTAAATTTTTTTAAATTTGTATGGACATTTTTAAAATTATTCTTTAAACATTTAACTTCGCTGTATTATACTCTTATTACTGCTCATTATATTTCTGAATTAAAGTTTTCAATAAAAGTTATTCCGGTTTACTTCAGAAAATCGAGGGGAGATTAAGAAAAAAATTTCAGTTTCTATTGCTTTAGTATTTTTGAAAGTCAGTTTTCACGAAGACTGCTAAACTATGATTTTTTTGACTTACTAACCAATTTTAATGAAATAAAAGTTAATAATCCTCGTTGAAATTTCTACAAAATGCAGTATTTCTTCAATTAATTAGCCTTTCCTCAATACCATCTGATAGTGGCATTGCAATTAAAGAATTAAAGTTAAATCAAAAAGCATTATTTGCCCATTCAAATCATTAGGTACTATATTTAGATTTAAGACTAAGTTTTTCCAAGTTTAACCTTGAGTTAAAGGTCAAAAACAATACTTTCGTAATTCCAATAGAAACATACTATGAAAACAGATTTACTTAACAAGACCAGAAAAACACATTCAACTAACTCAATGTTAGTTCATTTCTTCAAAATACCAAGGATGCCACAAGCCAATTACAGATTCCACTTCATTTCCAATGGCATTCTTCACATAACAAGAAAAAAAAAACACCACCATAAAATAAAAAAAGAACTAAGTATACGAAAAAGTCTACCCCCCACAATGTGCCTTTCTATTTAAATAAAAGATCCTTCAATTGGATAAATCATTCTTACCTTCAATTGAGACCCTTTTTGCAACTATACTAACGCCTTCTGCAAATAATATACCTATACAAGAAAAAAAGAGTGACGATGACGACGAACGATTACGTCGAAGACGATGAGGAAGGAAGAAGCCTTAGGGCTTGCTGCCAACACTATATACAATTGTGTCTTTGCCTTATGTAGCCACCCAAGACCAACCCACAGCAGACTTTCTTTTCGGAGGATGTATCTTTCTAACTGTAATCCTCGTTTACACTAAATCTCGTCATCGACATGCATCAAGTTCACATCCTTCACAAAGTGGTAGAGTGATGCATTTAAGGAAAAACGTGCTCAAGACGTTTTCTGGTGAACTTTTCTTCAAGTGGTTATACATTTATACTGTGGGTGGGTACATTGTTGTATGCTGAGGTCTTTTCTTTTTAACTGTTGTTTTCTTTTCTTTCTATATTTCCATTTCCGTTTGGTTTGGTTTAAAGGTGTATTTTATTTCACAGAAAAAAAAAGATAAATCAAAATACCGCTATTTTGGGTACTTTTAAACTAAATCAGACAAATCGTCAAAGAAATAAATTCTATATGAATAGGAACAAAACATAATTACTTTCTAAGTGCGTTATCCTTGTGCTTGTGGTGCACATGGTGCCCCCATCTATATAATCATCATCATCAGAACAGGACAATAACAATAGAAGCCCTTTACTTTGAATAGATAAATGTTAACGTGGCTACCCCCGCACCCGCACAACTACTTATTGGAGAGCTGTTGATGGCCAGATTTCAGGGGTATTATCCTTTGGGGGTTAGTTAAGTTTCTTTTTTTTATTTCACTGAGAAGGGCGTACTTCGAAAGAGGACGCTGTAGATGGAAAAGAGGTTAAATTTGTTGCTGGAACAAGTATTGTTGCATCATGTTGCACACTGGTTTGTGATTTAACTTTGAGTCCTTGTGTCAGAAGAATGTTTTGTGTAAGTCTTCTCTGTGTCTCTTGTAGTTTTCTCGTCCTCCCCTCCCCCCAACCCCACCGATTTGTTGACTTTGCATATTAAAGGACACAATGAAACTTAGCCTTGACAATGATACAAAGGTAACTATGCACTTCCAAGTGGCGGAACACATTTATATACGGTAGACACACAAACTATCGTTTACATTAATGTGTTATGATGAACATGATTCTGAAAGGAGGGTTTTACAAATTGTGATGACTTGACTTTATTGTATCCGTCTTTTTGAAGTTCGTTTAGTGAAACCATTTATGTTTGTATTTTTAGTTTGTGTGCAATTTCTGACATTGATGTTCTCTTTGAGATTTTTAGATTAACGGGTAATTATTTGATGAAATGAAATCATTTTCTACTTAGACGAAGTAGTGGAAGAAATACAAGAAATTAACATAATTGACCTTTAAGGTTTTTAATTTTTAAATTATTTTATTAAAATTTAAGTTTGTGTTTATTTGAAACATCTAACTACCTTTTTATGTTATGTTGTCTAAGAAGAAGTATCTCAGAAGCAATAATTTCTAGGAATATTTTTAATTTTAACTCTTTTTTCGCAACCCAACCCACAGAAATTTTTTTTTAATTTAAAAAATTAAAAAAAAGCACTTTTTTACGTCTAAAATATCTTTGAACAAGTAGTTAATTATTAGCTGCTGTTCTTTCTATATCAATTAAAATGTACTTTATTGTTTAAAAATAGTCTATTCTAAATATTTTATTATTAAAAACTAAATCTATATTTCTGGACTAGAAACAAAAAAAAAAATGTTTAACTGTTTTTGGTAGTTTTCCTTGAACAAAGTTTTTTTTTGTAGACTTCAAATTGTTTTTGTAGACATTTCTGGCAAAATTATTTAGAACAATTTTAATATGTATTTATTTCAATAGAGAATTAAATTTCCAGTCACATAAAAATTATTAAAAGATACTAGGAAAGGTGAATTTATCATCACAAGTTTTTTTTTATGATATGACCGTTTGTCATATCATACAAAAAAAAAACTTACTCATAGTTTTCTTGCAAGAACACAATTTTTTTTTTAGTTATTTGCTTACTCTAAATATGGTTTCTTTGAGAAATGTTTATTTTGAAAATATTTAAATATCAAATCACTGCGTAAAAAATTATTTTGCGATGCGGCTCTGTACAGATTTAAATCTATTAGAAAAATATAACTGTACTTATTGTGTGTTATTCAATATATTTTATTTATTAAACAAATAGGATTCCTTTTTTTATTTCTGTTCCGCAATCTTTACCTCATAGAAAAAAATATCGAGTAGGGGTTAGTGAAAGATCAATTGATTTGATCATTTAGTTTCATTAAGTTGATATTTAAGTTTTTCAATAGAAATAAATGTTACGTATGCGCCACAGTGTACCACTTTGGCAAAAATTAAAAATTTTCAACTAAAATGTTCACATGTTATGTTAATATATTATAAACCAAATTTGAAAATTCAAAGCCGCAGGAGTAGTGTTTCTTTTCAGTAAAGAAATCCACATGGAGGTGGAAGCGCCGACCGCAACATTGGTAAAATTGCAAAAAACCGCGAAATTCTTGCGCTTTTTTTAGTAATTGAATTTTTTAGATATGAAGGGCTAGCTTTCTACAAACTATCAACTAAAAAAAAAATGTATTTTGAAATAAAACTCAAGAATGAGGTTCTGGTATACTGGAATAAGCTAAAGGATTTTTTCTAGGTGCTTCCGTTGTCTTTGAAAAGGTATTTTTACCTGTGAAGTCATTTTTTCAGAAAATTATCCCTCCGGCATGAACGAGATTACATAGGCACCCCTCCTTTTACAATTTTTTTCTTTTTTTGAACCAAGTAACACGTTTTACTAATTTGATTAATGTTATGAGAAGCATTACGAATCTCTTAATATTCTTATATTTCTACTACTTTATGGTATACAGTTTTTATTGCTACATTTTAAATAGCTGTATCTTGAAAACTGTTGACTCTACAAAAATAATATTAGCCTCAAATCAAAAAAAATTAATTATAGTTTTTAGTCAAAAATTAGCTCTTCATAGCTAAAAATGACACTTACTGAGAAAAGCGCAAACAAATTTGCGTTTTTTTTTGCAATTTTACCAATGTTGCGTTCGGCACTGGAGGTTGATGAATTGGATTTACAATCTGTTTAACATTATAAGCAACTTAGCAAAAAATCAGAACTACCAGATTTGATGCAAGATCTCATTCCTACGAAACGACAAAGTTACTGGACTATTTAGAAAGAATTGAATTTTTTCTTTAAATTATTTGTTAAACTTATTGATTTAAATTTCACATTGAATTTTACAAATAAAATGAATTCCCTACTTCAAATAACAAAACACAAAATTTATCTTCTATTTCAATAACAATAGCAATTATTCCACTCACTAGGGACACATATAAAATTGACAGTTAAATTCGATGGCAATAATAAATACCCACATAATAATTTTCCTATTTAACAAAACAAAAAAAAAAACCCACAAAATTTGATATTATTCAATTTTATAATATTTATTATATTTGTTATTAATTCAAAATTATTCTATTGGGAGAAATGCATTTGTAATATAAAAAATAGTAGCCTCTAAATACACCTTCATGGCAAAATAATTAAATCGAATAAAACTTTTCCCATTTTAAATTCGAAACTACAGAAAATTCCACAAAATGATATAAAAAAAAAAACTATTTAAGCAAACAATTTTCCATTGATCATAGAAACGCAGATACTCGTTTTTACTTCTTTTGGTTCAATGATGAGGCGACATAGAAATGACACAGAAACAAAAGATAGATTACATGATGAAGAAACTTTATTCAATTTTGATTTTTTGAGTTGAAAAGCTTTTTACTTAATGATACACTCGTACAGGGGAGTATTTTGTTTTGTAAAGATACATTTTTGTTTCGTATTTTATTGAAATTCAAACAAAAACGGAGCAATATTATTTGTTTGGTTTGTTTTTTTCTTGTTTGTTTTGCTGTGACATGTTTGTCTTTTTGTATTGTAAACATACCCCACTAGACTAAGTAGAGCCTTTTAAACTCGGAAACATGGTTGCCGTTTGTGCTAGTTTAAGTATAAGAATATATTTTTAAAAAAGAATTTTTATAAAAGGTTTTCCTATTTGATCTTGGATCAATGAGTTTGAGTGCTTTTTATTTTTTTGCGATCTATTTTTAAGTTTCTTGAAAAGTTTTACGAGTTCAATTAAAGTAAGTATAAAATCGATGGCAAATTTATTTCAAATCAATTGCAAATAAGTTTAAAACCGATTCCAAATAAGTTTGAGATAGATTGCAAACTAGTAAAAAATCATTTGCATCCCAGTAAATATAACACTTAGCATGTTTTTAGGTCATTGTAGTTCTCTAGGTCACTCTTCGCTCCTAAAAATACGTGTTAGTTACAACAAGTATATTCAATTTATTCTTTTGATAGCTCTTCCCAAAATGTAACCAATGGAAAAGTGCTTACTTGTCACTGTTTGCTTAGTAATAAAGGAAGAATTTATTTCAGAAAATTCATCTCATAATCAACACTAAACGGCAACTCTACTCAAAAGTATGATAATGTTATTTTTATTCCATGATAATCACTCAAATTTGCTCTGTCGATGGCATTATTTGTCACCGTAAAGAATAAAGGATAAATGGATCAAGATTGTTCATTTTTCACCATAGAAGTATTTGATTACCACAACGTGAAGGTATTTGTATACTAGAAACGAAATCCTTAATGACATGTGAATAGAGTATACAAAAGGAGTGAGCTCTGTTTGTTTAAATTGTTTTTTTTTTATAACAAATTGTCTAATTGAAAAAAAAAAAATAAAACATGAGTCTTCGTACCTATGCTTTTAGGTGTATGAATTCTATTCCAATGATCCTAGTACCAAAACATATCACCAGAAGACTGTGAGAAGGTATTAAAATGGACCTTATACATCTCCTTACATTTGTTTTGCATTAACTTCAAAATTATATAATTATGTCCTCTTGTCTAACGAAAAATTTAAAAAATTCTTCTACAATAATCCCAACTCAATTTTCCCCTGTTTTTTTTTTCTAAAAGTAAAGCAAATTAAATTTTCAAGATTAATGAAATCTAAAATATAGTGAATGTATGTAGGCGTCGACGGTGGTCATGATTGTTTCCAGCTCAATAAAAATCCTGTAAACATTGATTTATTAGCTCTGATATCAATTAAGTAAAATTTCCCCCAAAAAACTTTCCATCAGAAATCACCACATAATGGTTATCCTCTCAAAAACCAAACTATACCCTTTCTGTGTTCATTACTCTCCTTGAAAGTTCAGTAGAACCTATATTCAAATTTATGATTGATTGTAAGCGGAGGCATACATTCAAAGTTTATGCTTAGAAATAAAATAATTTAAATGAATATTTGTGGCTTACATAAAACTAAAATTCAACGGAAAAGTTTAAAAATGTTTTCCGCAAAAATTAATAAATGAAAGGCTCATAGTTTTCACTTTATTTCCTTTTCCACTTGAATTTTTTATTTTCAGTTTTATTTTTGTTTTGTTGTTGTTTAAATTCTACAACTTGAATAAAATTTTACGTGGATAATAGCGAGAAAAAAAATTTTAAATACCAAAACGAAGATAACCACTTTCCTTCGCGAGTTTAAATCTCATTACATTAAGCGTAAAATGCAATGCAGCGCATACAATATTTCCTTATGGATTTTTTTTTCAAACAGCAATACAAATGATACAAATGTTATAGTTTTAGATGCAAATCCTTAGAGAAATAATCTGAGCGCTACCTACTGTTTAAAATTCATTCATTTTGACCTTCTCAACTTTGAAATTCATATCGCTATGAGCCTATGCTTCGTTTTAGGCAGACAAGAATTTTATATATTTAAAATGCATTTGTTTGAGGCTTTTCAAATTTAAGAATATTTATGTAGTTGTTTGCATAAGTTGTGCAGTAGTTGTTATTTTTTTAAGATTGTATTATTTTATTTGAAAACCTAAACTGTTGCATGGAAGTACTATTCATCTGTTGAAGATAAAGTCTAGTACTTTGTTTTGATTGCGTTATTAATGTTAAATAGTGGAGGAAATTTTCATAAAAATATGATTTGCAATTTTCCTATACATTTTATTTGATCTAGATTTATTTTCCTATACATTTTTTTTGGTCTAAGGATTGTTCCATACAGTTTTATTATCAGAAAAGCCGCAATTTTTGAAAGAAGTGATATTTCCTCCTTCTAACATAACAATGATCTACTAAAAATGATGATTATGTATCAAATAAATAAAAGTGCTGCCAAGTACTGCTCGACTGTATAATATTATAAGTGGGTCGTATAATCAAACAAAAAACTGCATTAAACTTTGTGAAGCTATTTTTTGAATAAAAATGTATAACAATGATATTTGTTAAAACATTTATTAATGGTGGTACCTACTTTCCGTTTCTATATGGTCAATTTTCTTATACAGATAACTTAATAAAGAAAAAAAGTATTGAAAAACAACGGTAACAGTAAGGAACAATAGTAGTTAAATAAATCACAATATCGGAAGAATTTGTTTAACTTATTTTAACTTTATTTATTTTACCTTATTTGTTAGTCAAGCAAAAAGTATGAAGAAGCGTTAAACTTTTTCAAAAAGCTTTAAAATTTTATTTTTAAAAACTTTACTTGAAGAATTTTATTTATATATTTATTTATTTTATTTTTGTTTAAATATAAATAGATAACATATTAAAAATGAATTAAGAAAAATTATTTAAAAGTAAATTTAGTAAGAGAATGAAACAGTGGATTTTTGTATTTTTAATGTCAGGTAAAATTTCCATTCAATTGGAAATAAACTTTTTTGTTCGGTACTTAAAACTTAACCAATTTTCAACCGATTTTCATTGGTATTACTTATTACCGTTGGATTTGGATAAAAAACTTTTGTTGGACATGAATCCAAATTTTGGGGTGTAGTGAATTGCTTCGTAATAAGTGCGGCAAGACCTACATATAGGTTTTTTTTTTAATAAATTCCTTGATGAGTGAAAAGAAGTCTTTAAATTCACTTAAGGACTTAAGCAAATTAAAAAAAAATAATACTCTAGAAGTTCTGATGTTAGCCAAGATTTATAAATTTCAGTATAATAAAGCTCATACACACAAACTCCTATTCTTTTCATTCTTCAATAAAAAGATTTAGTTAGTGAAAATTGAATTCAACAGCCACAGAAAAGGCTGAATGAAAGCTGCTCATTTAATTTCAAAGGATGTAGCCACAATAGTGTTAGCATGAAACAGTCACGCATACATTAAATAAATGCTTTAAAATCAAAACTGATTAATTTAATCGCATTTAAGTAAGCCCCTCGATTATGTTAATAGACAACAAATAATATTTTCTTTCAGTTTTATTTGACAAAAGTCTTAGAGTAAAGTCCACAGATAATCTTCATTGTTAAATTTTAATTTTGTATTCTGTTTACTTATAAGGTGATTTTCTTGTCTTCAAAAGGGTTAAATCCTTAGTTAAGACAACAAGTTAAGGAAACTATGAAAATATTGTGTCTATTTTGTTTTAAGTTAGTGCTTATGAAGGAAAGTTATATTTCCTTAAAAATGAAGAACTTTTATATTTCAACAGGCATATAAACAGGACATGTATAATTTAAAAGAGGACTTAAAAATTAACATGAAAAGTTGTTAAGTTACAAATTTTTAAGTTATTTTCAGTCAAGACAAGCAAATACATACAAAGAATAAGTGGTTTAAAAAAGTCAAAAATAATGGGGAATAAATCCAAGAGGGGATTTCATCATATCGTTCATCATCCATCTTAACACGAGGTAGACGAACATTATTGATACTCGTTTTTACGAAATTTGTAAGGTTTTTTGTTTTTACATAATCTTTTAAAGCGGGTATCTCCAATATATGTAATAAATAAGAGGAATTCAAATATTCTAAAGAACGTCTTTAACAATTTCTTTATGTTAAGTTGAATGTGACAACAATAGCAGTTTGATGATTTCGTTAGACAAATGCTGTGGTTTTTTTTTTTTTTTGTAAAAGTTGACAGTTGTTGTTTTAATTTGTTTTTCAAAACATGGCAAAAAATCTTGTAATCCTAAAACTTTATAATCCAAAACGATTTTGACCAAAATTATTAAGTGCATCACATGGGGCAAAGTCATACCTACTGCTACTGCAATAAAATTAAATTGCACGACTGGATCGCACGTACTTGCTCTTATAGATAAAGTTACTATACAATACATATATGCTAAGCCTTTTTAATTAAAAATTTGTAAATTCAGTTTTAGAAAAAAAAAATTAAAAAGCATAAAACTCGATTTTCAAATGAATCAGAATCTTAAATGAATTCAACCTCAAAACAAAGTTTTTAAAAAAAACTTTTTGTTTTATATAAAATTTTGCAAGGACTTTTATAAAAAAAAATGTTACGCCATTTTTATGATATTATTTTTCAACATCTAAAAACTAAATTTCGATAAATATTTTTGTAGAAAAGGTTTTTAGCAATTTCCATATTATTTATATCAAAAATTACAAAAAAAAAAAATTTTAGATTTAAAATTTTTTTTATCTATAACGAGTTAGTAGGTACCTATTTTTTTTTTTTTAATTTTGGTTTAAGATGTCAATATTTTTTCTCTTATATTTTATTCATCTTTCTAAACAAAATAAAATTGCATACTTTTGGAGTTCAAAACAATTTAAGAAGTTGTTTCAGTTCTTTTTAGAAATGAATTTTAAGTTTTTTTTTTGTTAACATTTTCTATAAAATTATTTATTTTTTAAATCTTAGCATATAAGAGGCTTTAACATCCACAATAACTTTAAGCAAGAACGTGCATTTTATTTTTCTAAAAGAACCAGAAAGGTAATTTTGTTTGAATCTGGAAAACAAGCAGTGTTGAAATAATTTTTAAAACATATTTTAATAATTATGTGACTTTAAACTGAAATCGAAAGCTGATAACTTTATGTTGTTTCCAAACAGTTTCAGATTTTGATTGTTATAGAAAATTTGAAAAATCTTGGTTCGATTGCTTACGGAAAATATGAAAACATATGTAAACTCACACGTCAGTTATAGTTTAATCACTAAATTTGAGAAAAATATTTTTGAAAAATTTATCATAATTATAGTCGAGTTTTATTTGAGTAATTTTAAATTAAACCAAAAAACCTTTAAGCACCAGTTCTAATTAAGCTTAAACGAAAGTATTTAATTAATTTTTTAAGCACATCCGTTTTGAAAACAGTTTTTTTGACTTCTCTATTATTGAATAGTGTTAACTTTGGAAAGAAACATCGATTTTCACCAAAAAAAAAGAAGAAGTAAACTGAAGAAAACTCAATTCAAAAATATATTTAAAATAAAAATTAAATCTTTTGGAAATAAAAATAAATTAATAGTTTGAAATTCCGTTTGACCTTTTTTTAAATTTCACTTTTAGTAAAAAAAAACACTTGTTTTTTCTTCATACCATTAAGCATACATATTTTAATTTGATTCATCTATACAAAAATGTGAAGTATGTAAAAATATACCTTCTACTTATTTAAAAATCAAGTTTTTTTGCAATTAAAAAACGTATTTTCAAAAATCACATATTGATGATATTAAATGCTCTCATTTTGACAAAGTGATTTTTTAAATGCATTTTTATATTTTTTTTTCTGTTTAAACACTTAATCACTTTTTGAATTTTTGAATATTTTTTTTTTATATTATTTTTCTCTTAACTCAAAATTTCAAGGTTTAAAACCTTTTGGGAATCACTTAAATCAATTAAATTCACATTCATACAAGAAAAAAAAAATATTGTTGTGTCGCAGCTATTTTATTTACGATGACAATTTGTCGCGCCAACGGACCGTTTAAGACTGAATATGTTGCCATCAACGGATTGTTGTTATATATTTCTGTCTTAGAATTCAAAAACCCAAATAGAAGTAAAAACATCCTTTTTGCCAAACCGCAAAACAAACGCTGAATATCAACTCCTGCGCAATAATGTGCTCCACGTGTTATTGTTCTTTTTTTTTCATTTAACTATAAGAATCCTACCGTTTACCTGTTGAACTTTTCAGCAGATTTCAATTCATTCATAGAAATTTTCACAAGTTGTTCACATGTTTTGATCCTGACCTCCCACAAATGATGACTACTTTACTCAAAACAAAAGTCATCCCCCAAAAACACGTGTGTGCAACTTCAAGATGCAAGAACTTTATTACGAGTTGATTTTTTTAAGAGACATTTTGACTTTATAACAGAAATGGACAGAGGACAGAGAATCTTTCATATTCTAATGAATGCGGTCAATTATATTTGCTTATGCGGCTTTAAGATGGAAGACGTATAAAATATGCATTTATTTAGTAAAAATAAATAAAGAAAATTTCTTTGACCAGTCCCATTGAGTGATTGAGTGTAGTATTTGTTTCTTATTTGTTCCTGGAAAATGGGGTTTCAGCTTTTTGTGGATGTCGAAAGTATATTTCAATATGCATGTTTTTGTTTGTATACATGATGCATCTATCTGTACCTAAGGAGATTAAAATCAACTTGACTTGACTTTGAAAAAAACTTTGTTTCTATTTAAATGTTCATTAGAGAACCTCAAGAGTCAAGACTTCAGTAGTATTTGTTTTTTTTTCGCATTTTTATAGAATGGTAATAATTGAATGGGATTAGGATAGGAAGACAAATATTTTGAAGATTTTTAACTTACATTGAAAAGTGGCCTTGTATCTACTTTGATTGCTAAGACTTTTTAATTAAAGTTTTATAAAAAAAAAAAACTAAAAAAATCGATTTTCAAATGACAAAAAACTGCTTCATTTCATTTTCGAAAAAAATTGATATGCCATTTTTTAGATATTATTTATCAACATCCTAAAACAAAATTTTGAAAAAATCCTCAAGCCGTTTTCGAAAAAAATTTTCTTAATATTTTTTACTGAACTTTATTACTTGTGAGCTTTAATTTGGAAAGGAGGGAATGCATTTTATAATACTTTATGCATTCAAAAATGTTTCCACGAGTCTTCGGGATCCCCATATTCTGATTGTTTGAAATGTGATGTGTTTTCAGGAAGCTTGTACAAAAAAAACACTACTTTTTTCATTTTGTAATATATTTGCAAACATTTCGTATTCGAGTAAACGTCAACCAAAATGTATGCATTTAAATTTTAATTAAAACATTTGATGTCAGGTGGTACAAGGTTTCAACTTCATTTAAATAAAGTTATAATATGTGTTTGTGTATAGAAAATGTGGTGTGGTGGATTTTTATTATTCTAAATCTCTTTTTTTTTGAGTAGCATCCCGTGACTTTATGATGATATTTATTCACAAAAACAATATGACCACAATTAAAATTTTGTCTTTGAACACGTTTTTAAGGATGTTAGTTGATTTTTACGTTTCAAGTAAATGAATAGATAATAATTGGTGATTCATCGTGAGGTTTGATTTATAATGTTAAATAAAACACATAAATTTTAAAGTAAACTTAAAATTTTTAGCACCGATCAAAAGGACAATTCATTGAATTTAATATCGAAAACGATATCATGTAAGTGTTGGTCACAATTATGTCTGATTATGTCCTTTTGGAAGTAGCTTGCTCTTATAGATAAAGTTACTATATATTCTAACCTTTTTTAATTAAATATTTGTAAATGCAGTTTTAGAAAAAAAGCATAAAATTCGATTTTCAAATGAGTATAAAACAGCTACCTCAAAACGAATTATGCAATTTGATTTCTTCTATAATATTACATTTTTAGAAAAAAAATGTTGAAAATCGTTAGAGCCGTTTAAAAATGTGTATAAAATTTTGCAAGGACTTTTATAAAAAAAAAGTGGTACGTCATTTTTAAGATATTATTTACTTACATCTAAAAACTAAATTTTTAAAAAGAAATACTATTGAGAAGGTTTTGAAAAATTGATTTTCAAAAAAGAAAATTCATTAATTTTCGAAATTTTTTTAACTAATCATTATTACGGCAATTTAAAAGCTTTCATGTAAAAAAAATGGTTGAAATTGATTGAGTCATGAATTAGAGTATCAGAATTAAAAAAAAAAACGGTTTTATGGCAGATACCGTTATTACCGGTTTTTGAAATAAAAACGGTTTTCATTTAAAGAGAGACCTTATCCAAATTTTAATTTTCCCTATAGAGAATCAGCAGAGACCCTTGACCTCCAAATTTGAAAAAAGATCTTAGGCTGTAGCTCGAGGTATAGAACACCAAAATATAGCCGTTGATGAAACAAAATGTTCGTTAGAACCATTCCTCAGTTGAATCCTTATTTATGTTCAGTCGAGCATTTAAATTAAAAAAAACATACTTACATATATACTATGTATGTATGCATATAAAAATATCAATTAGAATTAGTTTTATCTTTTCATAATTTATTTGGGCCAATGATTATGACATTGGTCTCAAGAATGTCATATAAATTAACTTGACACCATGGTATTCTAAAATTAAATTTAATTGAGTTGGTACGTATTCTCCTAAATTCATAACCAAAATATGTATAAGATTCTCATTTACTCTTATAATAATTATTATTATATAAAAAGGTCTCATTATTTTTGTTATTTTTAAAGCTTAGATGTCCTGAAATTTAAAATGCGATAAGAAATTTGTAAAACAAAACACAATAATGCCCTTCAATTTCAATCATCAGCATCATTTTCCACTCAAACAAAGCAAAAAAAATAAAAAATGTCACCACCAGTCTTAAGATTTGCAATCCTTAAGCAGCAGTAATAAATCTCATTGTGTTATTTAATTTCAAATAAATTCCATCTCATTATTCGAATGATTGACTTTCAAACGCACAATATTATCACCATACCCTTACCGCAAAACGGAAAACACAAAATACAATCGGTCGCTTATAATTATAAAAATACAGTTAACGAGAAAATACGAATTTACATAAATTAATACTGGACTATCGATCCAAAGAATTATCATCATTTATACCTATTGAAACGAAAGGATTAAAAAAGTTTTTCAAGTTCTCATTATTCCTTGTATATTTCCTGACCAAATCTGTTTTTTTTATTTGTACTTTTTCTAAAGATTAAGTATTTGTTTTGATAAAAGTTATGTAAAAAAGTTTATTCATTTTCGTAGTCGTTTTTTTCATGGAAAATAGTTTGCTCAACAACCTGACAAACAAAGAACAGGACATACAAACAGGCATGCAGAAATACAGCCTGGTATTCAAATCAACGCTTAATATTTGTAAAGATTCAATATTACAGAGCAAGTACGTACGACCAAATGAACCATTATAATTTAATTCATTTGATTTCAATCCTTATGAAAGCTTAAACTCTCAGTGGATAAGTTTTAGTTTTTAGCTCACAATATTTTTTTTTTGTTTTAAGAACGACGACCATCATAATCCCTGACCTGTTGAAAGGTTGTCATTTGAACAAAATGATTTCCCCAGGAGTAATTCAACAAATCCCTTAAACCATGAACACCGACAATAGATACCGCATTTGAGTGCACTTTTTCTTTGAACTATACCGAACGGATACACAAGGCCTTGAGGAGAAGCGTGTTGATGGTAAAGAGTAAACACATTTTTCAAAACTTGAATGACATGACCAGCTAAAATGCATTTTGTTTGCTTACGGCTATTGCAGTGAGTTTTTTTTTGTTTTAATTTTAAACTTCTTCACCCCTAAGGTGGATGTGGGCTGTGGGGTTGAAATGAAAAACTGACTGGCAATTGATGCTAAATGCACAGCACTACACTACTTGTTTATTGCTATAAAACATATTCATATATACATGGCATCATTTTCTCGTCGGGCGATTACATCTTGTAGTTTTTTTTTGCATGCAAGGCGTTATTTTTTAGAGGTTGGTTATATTATGAATAAAGTCTGTAGCCTTTGACCTTATCTCTTATGAGAAGAAGTTATAAGCCTCCACAGTTTTTTTTTTTGGAATGAAGGTTTACTTTTGTAAACTAAAACCGAAACTATTTAAGAGATATACTGTTGCATACTTTAAGGCGGTTTTGCATCAAATTAATTTAATGAGAGCAACTTGTAATTGACCTGCTAAAAATGCAACCATGTTTTATCTTTTTTTTCGAAGTTATACTAAAATTTATACATTTGAGTTTTTTTTTAAGTTAACCTAGCTTACTTGGACACTTTTAGTTGTTTTCATGAGATAAGATTATTTTTTTGAAAGTATTTTTATTGCATATTTTTTGGATCAAAGCCAAATAAAAGAACTAGTCATAGTGCAACGAGTAGTCTTGAATAAAATTAAACTGATTTAATTTGAATTTCGCTATTGCCTCTTAAGGTATAAGTGGACATTAAATTTGAATATTATTCCTTTATAAATGCATTGGAGTTAATTTTGAAAGAGAATCATTTTTGGATGACTTTCGTTTGTTTTTGTTGATGTTTTTAACTGCATCAAAACAATAAAGATGGTTGGAAAATTGATTTTGTTATGAAAAATATTCAAATGTACTAATTTTTAGTAGTTGGGACAGGCGTAGATTCGCCATTAAGCTTAAAGAAATATTCTTCTTCATTTAGGATAAAATAAATTCAAAATGCAGCATTTAAGTGCTTAAAAGGGTTGTTGATGTCCTATTCGGTTCCACTTCATTTCGAGAAAATGCAACTAAGATATTGGAAGTTCTCTACTTTCTTTATCCAGTTGACCTCAAATTTTAGTTTTAAGCCTCCTGATTTCTACTTCTCTTTCTGCCCATCTTTTTATTTTATTGGGATTCATGATTGAGGTTAGGTTAGGTTTAAAGTGGATGTCATTTAAAACATCCGACACGCTTAGACAATGTCCTGACAACCAGCACCAGCAAAGGGGAATATTAAACTGTTTGTTCATCTCCATCTTAGACGATCAACGGTCTTGAACTGAGCTTTAAGAAACTTATTCAAGAGATTTAAAGCTGCCTGACTATCTGAGAAGATGCGAATATTCGAACTCGATAACACGTTTCCTTTAAGCCAATACAATACTTCTATTATCACCAGAATTTCCGCTTCGAATACGTTACAGTGCTTTGAAAGGGGTTAGTTTATCTGAGTGCACTCCCTTTTCTATCCATCTGGTAATAAATTTCGAATTTTCATTCAAATTGTGACTTCAAGGTTTTCATCCAGCAATTGAGTGATGTAGTCGAAGTGACTAAAGAATGTTCTGAACGAATTCAAATTGATGGTGTGGCCAATAGAGTAATTGGTCGAATGAGAGAATATGGATCATGATATTGTTTTCATGACAAGTTTTCAAACACTCTACAGTGTAGTCACCGTACTTGACTTGTCCTACTTATTAGTGCTTTTGTCCTTTTTGCGGAAATGTAAATATTTTGAAGAAACATTTTATCCATTAATAAAATTTCAATTGATTTCAATATTTTCAATGTCTCACAAATTTATTTTTCATTCGATTAATTTTTTTTATTTATCCTTACTGTAACACCAAGCTGCTGCTGCAGAATAAGAGTTGACGTTGAATCATTAATCAAAAATTCTTGTGCCTACTTTTTAGGTTTTTGAATATAAATTCGTTTTTATTTTTTAAATGGATTAACTTAAAAATGATAACAATATTATTCGTTAGGTGCTATCATTTGTCCTTGTAAAAGGACAGAGGATAGCATATCACAATTCCAAGTAACATAGTAGATGTCGTGTTTTAAATCTATTTAAGTATTTAAAGTCTTTCAAAAATTGCTTCGGTTATCTTATATCACAATGTTTGTTGAAAATTTAAATGGATTCAAATTTAAAATTTAATCTCATAAATTACCTGTCAACCATTAAAAGATTCATCAAAATATGTATATGCCCCTTATCCTTACCATATAAAATAAATATGAACCACTAATCATATCAATAGAGTTTCCAACAGTTGTCACAGATAATGAAGAACTCATTATCCTGTCAAATGGTAATTTGTATGTCGTTGCGGTTTAGTTGAAATGCCAATGCAATTTAATTTTCCTTAAAAGGATCAACTTTTTGGTTTAGATTTTAAATATCTGTTTGTCCATTTTCCCTCATGTTCAATCATCATGAATTTAGTTCCACTGTTTAACGTTCTCATTCATCATTTTTTGCAATCCCATATAAATAACGTCGTGGTTTTTAATTGTTGGAAATTAAATGGTGAACATGTCTATACTTTTTTCAGTTTTTTTTTTTGTTTTTTTTAATTAAACTTAAACTTACTTGTAGCTCAATTGAGTTTCTTACAAAGTTCAAACGATCAACTTCTACGCACTCAAATGGTGGATATAAGCAAGGAAGTGCAATTTCCTGGCGGATATTTAAATGGGAGGCTAACTAGATTGGGAGTATTTTTGGATTTTAACTGCAATCAGTCTGGATACATTTTGAATAAGGTAACAAGTTCTTGTATACAAATTTGCTGAAAATTTCTATTAAAGTACTTTTTTTTAATTTATAAGGCAAGTGAAAAACAGCTTTATATTGGAAAACATAATTGGTTGATAGCTGATATGGAATCGAATTATCATAAATTTCGAAAGCAATTTGAAGATACAATGATGGCTATGGATGCACAGATAACTTATGCTGCAATATGTTATTGGAACATTTTTTTGAAAAATTATTTGTTAATTTTAGTTTTTATTTTTAGATACAGCAAATTTAAATTCAACTAAATTGTCATTTTTACATTATGATGTTTTCAATAATGGCAAACACTTGGGTGGCAAACTTAATATAACTTTGAACAAAAAGGTGACATGCGATGGAGAGTTTTGTGAAACTGAGTTTTTATCAGATCTTGAATTAAAGTCGAAAACAGTCAATCGCGGTAATTTAAATGATACGACTTTTCGTATTTCAACGGTGGTAAGCAAATTTGAAATTTTCCCAACACCATATTCCTTCTAATAATTTTTTTCAACTTTTGCCCTCTGAAAATTGGATTTTCACTGGTCTTAATGATCAAAATTAAATAAAATCCCAAACTTTTCGTTAGTAAATTTAAATAAAATTAGTAAAACATTTTTGTTTCTATTTTAGTCAGCTGAGATTTCATTGAACTCATCTACAGAAGTCATATTGGATTATTTAACTTCAGATAATAACACCCATAAGGAACCTTTATCCCGTTTCAGTTACAAAATTGTTTTCATCCTCCAGCAAATGATGCATTATAAGTGAGTTACCCATTCACCACGAAATATTGAATAAAAGAGAGATTTTTTCGAAGCATCCATCATTTGTATTTAAAATGAGGTTATTTAAAAAATGCAAACAATTTTTCTATTTCAGAGTTCGTTTTATCCATAGAGACAAATGGAGTGCCAACGAAACTTCCGGCGGTTCATTTGGTGACTTACCAACTGGTAATGCTGAACTTTCTGGTGCCACTTACGTCCTAACTGAACCACGTTTAAAAGTCATATCAGTTGTCAGTCCAATTGGTGATTTTAAGTCAATTTTCATATTTCGAACTCCTCAAAATCAAGCCCTTTCTGGAGGGGTTTTTCTCAGTCCATTCAGTACACCTGTGTGGATTGCATTTAGTGTTGTCATTCTTGGTTTTGGTCTTCTACTCTGGGCAATATTTTTTATTGAGTTTCGCATCAAAAAATACTTTGAATTTGCACCTTCATTGGTGTTGACATTTCTCATCTCCTTTGGATTGGCTTGTTTTCAGGGAGCAGCTCTAATTCCATGTTCATCTGGAGGACGAATTGCATTTTTTTCATTGTCATTGGTAACATTTATAATGTACAACTATTACACATCGATTGTTGTTTCTTCGTTGGTTGGATCGCCGATAAAATCGAATATTAAAACTTTGTCACAATTGGCTGATAGCAATTTGGAAATCGGTATCGATCCGATAATTCATACAAGAGTGTTTTTGAATGTAAGTTGTTGAGAATAGTTTTTGGCGGCTTATAGTTAAAATTAATTTTGTAAAAAAAGTACAAGAATTTAAAATGTTTATAACTATTGAAGGTCTCATCCAATCCGGGTGTCAAGAAACTAGTAAAAAAGAAAGTTGCTGGACGATATGCTCTCAGCTCTGGACTTTGGCAACATGCCAAAGATGGAATTTTCAAAGTTCGCGACGGAGGCTATGCATACCATTCGGAAGCATCAACTCTTTATTATATGGTTGAGAAGTATTACAAACAGCACGAATTATGTGATTTAAATGAAGTGAAATTAAGGACAGAAAGTACTTTGAGTATATTGATGGCTAAAAATTCATCTTATAAGGAAATTGTTCGCTTGAGGTAAAAAGTATAATTTAAAGAAAATGTATAACAACTAATTTATGATATTTTGTTTTTTTTTTGTTTTAAAGTACAATGCGAATGAGAGAAAGTGGAGTATTATCAAAACATCGTCGTCATTGGATGAAAACAAAATTAAATTGCTTTTCAAATAGTATTTTGATAAATGTTGGCTTGGAATATACTGGACCGTTGTTTGCCTTTTTGGGATTAACCTACATTTTGACAATGATTATACTTTTTTTCGAAATTGGCTACCATAAGTATGTCGCAAATAATTCTTGAAGTATACCACAAGTTATTTTGTCAATTGAGTGGCAAGTAAGAGGTTACGACTTGTAAAATACGTTGAAAAAAAGTGCATAAATTTGGAAAAGCGAAGAAAGTTTGGTAGAAATCTGTGGAAAGTCGTGGAAAGCACGAAAAGTTGCATAAAAACATGTCCAATACGATGAAAAAAGTACAGAATATGGCAAAAGATTGCATATTACCGTGGAAATAATATGGAAAAAAGTGCAGGATACTGGTGGAATATCATTGGCAATTGGTGGCAGTAGGGCTCGTAACCAGGATTTTATTGCGGAAGGGGCTTGCTTTGAAATTTTCCGACTAATTCTTTGAGCAAAAAAAAAAAACCATAATTGAAAAAATTAATGTTCAAATCTATTCTATACAGTCTATTCTATATAGAATCAAATCTATTCTATACAGAAAGGCGGTCTGTGCGAGTGTGTGACCTTAGACTGCTTTCTTCTTTACTGTACGACTGTAGTACTTTTGGAGAAAAATTAAAAAAACTAAAAACATGTCGGTAAAATATATTGAAAATTGATTAAATTGAAAATAATTTAGCGAATTCTAAATATTGCAATAAAAAGCTGAAATTTTGTGAGAAATTGTTGTTTAATGTCAAGAACAATATCCCGTCTGTTCTCCTCCTAGAATTCAGAAAATTTGTGTAAAAAAAGCGGTTTACTGTGACATGCTATTCAATCAAATTAGATCTTATTTGTATTAAAATACCTTTCGGTTACATAAATAATAAATGGTCTCTTACAAACCCGCACCTTACACAACGTCCTGAGTAGAGTACAAAAATTGTGTTTCTTTCACCCTCATCACACACATCTCACAGTAGATTTTTAAATGTTTTAAGTGCAAGAGTGCACAAATAAATTTGCCAAACATTTGTCTGCTGTTGATTTTACTCTCATCCGCTCACTGAACTCACATAAAATGACACAAAATATTTGCGTAAAATAAACATTTACATTTTCCTTGTAAAAGAGGAAATGGAAAAGTCGCGGAATGGAAATCATCAAACGAATATTCAAAATAAAAAAAAAGTACCCAAAAACCAAACCTGAACCTTATGCCTACATTTATCTACCAAGAACCCAACCCACTTTACCTTTAATTTCGAATAACTTCCATATCTTTGCGAAATCATGCAAAATGCCAAATACATTTTCGAAATGACATAAATTTCAATCAACATACGTTTATCGAAAAACCATTGACGTCTGATGATAACAACATGCTGGTTCAAGGCGGTTGTTTACTTACTCGTCGTATACTTACGCGACACCTGAACATGATTACTTGATATTGGTTGATGGGTGAGGCAGGTGAACCTGGGTGTAAACAATAATCAAAAGCCTATTGCTTTTGGTAATGTTGTTGTTTATTTTTTATTTCTATCAAATTCAAGATAATTACCTGCTATTGAGAATCTTCAAATTATGTGGGCCTTTTGAAGACGTTGAATTTATAAACATTGTTTTTTGTTTGTGTAAAAGGATTCTTATATTTTTATCACTTCAAATACGTTTGCAGTATTGTCAAGGTCAAGTATTAGAAATTTTTGTAAACATGAAAATGTCTCATTACGAAGTTAAGCAAACAATATGCTAGACTTTGCAAGTACTTGTGCTTATATTTCAAGGCATTAGGAACGCTAATGAAAATGTAAGGTTTAGAAATATAATGAGGAAGAAGATTGCTTAAGGTTATGGTAGGTTCTATATATCATATCCTTGCGAGTTAATTAAACGATGTACAAGAAAAATTGTAAAGGAGTTTAAATTGCACGACCTCAGTGGTCAGTTTAGTTCATACATCGCCTCTGTACAGAGTTTTCATTGTGGCATCAGCTGAGCGGCACTTAGCCACTCCGATGAATTTAGAATTGTTAATATCTACTTTTTTATATAGGTTCTTCAAAATTATATGATTTTACAATCCGAGTTGAACGGTGTTGAATTTTAAACAACCTAAGTTGCAACTCGGGTAGGCCAACTCGGTTTGAAGCAAAATCGGTAAGCACTTATCTAAAACTTTCATCTTACACGGACAAATTTGGAAGTGAATGTCAAGGTGAAAACATGAAAACAAAATCTTGTATAACTTTTCATTATTCCATCACACTATCACTACACTACTATTAAAAATCGTATGCATTGCCTTCTGAAGACTACTTGGTAAAATTTGGTTTGGATTTTTATTAGGTATTCGGTTCGGTTGGACTGATATAAACCGAATTCTTGCTCAAACCAAACCAAATTGTCTTTCTGTTCAGTTATGAACTAATATTTTGTATAACTCAAGTTGACAAGAATTTGAGCCGGTCCAACTCGGTTTGTGTCTAGCTCGAATTGCCTCGGGTTGATAGCCAGATGATGATATACATAACTAATATTTTGGTTAAAGAGTGCCCTCGAAAAATGTCATTATTTATTTATATTTAAAATTTATTTATTAATTTATATTTAAGGCAAAGACACCAAACACTCAAAACCCGGTTGTTGTTTACATTTTTTGTTCGTTGAATCACCATAAAAGCATTTATTTTTCTGCTTTCAAGAACACAAGTACACAAGCCATAAAATTCTAACCAGGTATTGGTACATTTTAATATTTTTTTCCTAAAATTGCACCTCTCATTCAAATGGGGGCAGATAGACCACCCCCACCCATAGTATAAAAATATTTGTACAAATCACCGTTATTATTTCAGTTATCATATTCTTGCAGAATGTTTTACTATCGCTTTCAAAATGGAAATCAATTGCACTCGAATTTTTAGCTTATGGAAATGATCTTATCTTTTGAACTGTTATCATAACACCTAATAACGTTTAAATTAATTTACACAATATTAAACCTATTAAAAGCTTATTAATATGTATTAATAATAAAATAATGTTGTTCGAGATTAAATTCCATCATAAGGGTATTTTTTTCAAATGAAAAAAAAAAATAAAATGTATACTCGTATCTTCTAAAATCGTTGCTTAACGATAAGCCCACCCACTTTTATATTTTTTTCTATCAAAACAAATGAATTTTTAAAGATTATTTACTTTGAATTATACTTCAAAAATGTTTTTTTTTAATATTTTCCATTGCTATACACTTCTTTATCAAGAATTATATTTAATATTTAATTAATTAATAATCAAGTTCATGTATGTCCTTTAATTAATAACGCACTCTGCATATGTAGAGGAGGGGTACCTACCATTAAGTTTTATCGTTATCATTTAAATATGATCAAAACAATCTTGTTATCTAATTCGCAGCACTTCAAGGTTACCTATTCTGTTATCACATTCACACACAAAGAGAGATATTATGGCATTTTTTAAATATTATTTTGCATTGGATGAAACCAGAAATAGTAGTAGTACGTTTGGTATTTCAAACAATTAAAAGATATAAGGTATAAAAGTGATTTATATGAGTGAAAATTAAACAAAAAAGTGCAAGTTTGAAAGAGTACGAAAACGAAAAAAAAAAAAATCATTGGTAAGTTTTTTCAATTTTTTAACAGGGAGGAGTTCATATTGATGTTTCTATAGTGCAGATATGCAATGATAATGTGGTAACTGTTAAACCATTAAATATAAGAGATCCCTTATCTTTTTTAATACCGTTTAAGAAAAAAAATTAAAAAAACATAGAATTCGATTTTCAAATGACTAAAACAGCTTCTTAAATGAATTTAACCTCAAAACGAAGAATGCAATTTGATTTCTTCTATAATCATACATTTTTAGAAATAAAATTTTGAAAATCGTTGAGCCGTTTTTTTAAAAAACTATTTTTTCCATATAAAATTTTGCAAGGACTTTAAAAAAACATGGTAAGCCATTTTTAAGATATTATCATCAACATCTAAAAACTAAATTTTGAAAAAAAAGATTGAATAGTTTTCGAAAAAATGATTTTTCAAAAAACACATTTAAATTTTTTTTTTTCTAAATTATTACAGCCACTTAAAAGCATTAATATAAAAAATGGCTGAAATCTATCACAGGTACCGTTAATAACAGTTTTTGAAAAAAATGGTTTCATTTAAAGATAGACCCTATCCAACAAAATTACCATGATTTTTTTAATCAAAATCGTAGGAACCATTTTTGAAAAAAATTAGTTTTTCTAAAACCGATATATTACAGATACCGTTATTTTTGGTTAAAAAAAATTCAAAAAACGTCTGGGGATAGTCTCCAAAAAACGCCACATACCAAGTTTGAAGTAAATCGACCCATCCGTTTAGGCTGTGGTCTCTGATACATACAGACAGGCAGGCAGACATATATATATATAAATTTATTTCGTTCTTACGCGCGCATATACTCGCGTTGTTACGCGCGTATTTACGCGCATTATTACTATATAGTCTTTTCTTCATCTCAAAAGAAGTCTGAGGATCGATAGTTACAATGTGTTAAGGGAGAGATCAGTTCTATTGGTGAAGATGGGAAAATAGTCTTAGCAGTCAACTTCCGAAATGTAGTACCTGGAGTAGATAATAATCGCAGAAACACTCTCACTCATGTGAAATGCGAACTGTGTAAAGTATTCCTTATACTTTGGATGCACTCAGTTTGATTATGATAATTTTGTATTTGGTGTACGTCCCTACACCAACCCTGGTTAAAATATCAACACCGCCAATATCAATTTTATCAAGTTGATTAGGATTAGAGATTACAACCTTAATAGTGACAACAATTTTTTTTATCATTTTATGTAGTTATCGGAAAGACTTGAGAGTTGAAGTGTTAAAAAATTGAAGTTATCGGGTAAAACACTTTCCTACACGAGGACTACATTGTACTTATTGCATCTGGTGTGATAAATAAAACTCATTCTTAAACATTAGTTTTAACACAAACGAGATTGTAATTCATATTTTGGTTTTTATTTTAATAGTGTTTACTTATCAATTTATCTGTAGCCTTCCGTCTTGAGCCAATTTACACGGTACTTATCGGTAATATAATTATTATCGTGATCGGTTCATTTTTTGACGTCAGAACCAAAGAAAATAAAAACAATTTATGGCTAATTCACGATTTATGAGTACCTTCGGTATATTGGGGATCAGCTAAAAGGAAACAGTTGATCAGCAATCGTCCAATAATGCTTAACAATAGTCCCTCGGTTTATTTTTTTTTTGTGCAAAATTCATAAAATCTACAAACTAAATTTTTGTTTTAACAATTAACAGCACTGACAATATATAATCAGAGGTGCTTACATTTGTTTTTGTGTTCCTACATTTTTAAGGTTAACTTTGATAATTTAAAATTTATTCATTTTAAATTAACATTTCAAAGTGTGGTTACAGATAAATTGGGTTTGGTAGCTTTCCACAATTGTGCCAACAAATAGTTTTGGAAGTTAACTCGTTATAGGTGGTAATGATAACTTATAATTAAAAAAAAAAAGTAAAAAGTAAATTTTTTTATTTAACAAGTGCAGCGAATACCACCATTAAAAACCGTTTATTTGGTTTACCCATGACAAGTTATCTACATGTAATAAAATTCAGTGCTTTTAATTGAAGATGTTTTAGGGTTTGTTGACATAGCCAATGTGTGTGTGAAATTAGTTGACAGTGGAACATGTTGTAAAAGACTGTAAAATGATAAAATCTGATATCATTTAGACTTTGTTAATAAACATTATAAAATAAGAAACTCTCGATTTCAACAGCGCAATTATAGGCACAATAATAAAATATGAATTTTTATTTCAACTTAAGTGAATTTATATCGTAATAGAAACAAATATTACTAATTGAAAAACTTTCATAGATTTTGGTTTTTGAATTGAGGTTAAAATATAGCATTTATTACACAGCTCAACAATTTGTGATAAATTTTTCTAAGGGTTTTCAAAACCTTGAGAACCCCAATCCCGAAATAACAAACCCAAAATCTCGAAAAGAAAAACTTTCATAGATTTTGGTTTTTGAATTGACTCTTATGAGGTTAAAATATAGCATTTATTACACAGCTCAACAGATAAATTTTTTTTTTTGTTGCCCAATTTGTGATAAATTTTTCTAAAGGTTTTCAAAAACCCTGAGAACCCCAATGCCGAAAATCCAAAATCTAACAAACCCAAAATCTCGAAAACTCAAAATCCCGAAATCATATTCCCGAAAAAATCTATCAAATGAAAAAAATTGCGCAAAATTTTATTCGGGAGTCTGTCCATCTCCCCTTTCTTCCATGTATTTTTTTGTTTTGCTGTAACTTTCAAATCCCCAGTTTCTTATCTTTTACTGGGTCAGAGCGTAAAAAGACTGCAGTTAATTAGTAATGCAGTTAATTGAGTCGCAGTTAATTGACTTTAATTTTTAGTAAGCAGTTAAGAACTAAAATACTGGCTGTACAGTTAATGAAAACAAATAATTGACTTAAAGTTTATTAACTGCAGTATTTTTTTACTGGCTTTAGTCTTCTAGGTATTCTTTTAACTTAAAGTTACTTTAAGAGCTCTATATTCCTGCAAGAATGTGTCATTAAAGTGTGGCAGTACGCCTGACTAAATTATTTAACACAAGAATATAAAAACTTTCTCCCAACTAGAAGACTAAAACCAGTAAAAAAGTACTGCAGTTAATTAACTTTTAGTCAATTTGTATTACTGTCATGTTAAGTCAGTATTTTATTACTTTTTATTTTTGACACGAAACCAATACTTTGTCAAAACAATTTAAGAAGTCATTTTAGAAATAAATTTTATGTTTATTTTTTAATTTCTTTTAAAAGTATTCAATTTTTTGAAACTTTATATTTGAAGCTTTAGAATACACAGTAACTTTGATTCTAAGAGCAAGTACGTGTGACCCAGTCGTACATTTTATTTCCTTTATTCAAAAATTTAACTTTTGTGCAAAATTTAAATTACATAGCAAAACGAAACAGCAACCGTTGAAATTTGGATCTCCCTCCCCCTGTGTTGTAACGTCATCAATTTTGTACATTTGAGTCTTTTAGTATTTAAATTTTTCTCATAATAGGTATGTCTAAGTTAATTTATTTAACTAAATTGATAAATAAAAACTTAGCTCTCATCGTAAACAATAAACCAAAAATTGTTATTCACAAAGCACGTGTGAATTCTTCAGATTTTTAACCGATAAGAAAAAAACCGAAAACCACAATATATACGACACAGTAGTTGCTATGAATACAAATTGATCTTTTAAAATTAAATTTGTTTTGGCTGGTGGGTAGTTCCCCCGCATTCTTTGAATACAAAAAAATAACTGCATATAAGAATTGTCACATCGAAACAAATTAACATGATCATAACACGCGCAGCAACTGCATCAACCTCATGAAATTCTATTTCCTTAAACCAAATTTGGAATCATAAAAATATAATTCATGCAAAAGATACAAGATAGTAAGCCGATCATACACAAAATATCGTCACCAACAACATATATCGTAGACTCATTCATCAATATTATAATATTTTGACCAATCAATCCATTTAAGAATCCAATCACGATTTGTTTTTAAAATAATTCCGAGTTCTTAAGTTCCTTCCTGGATTAAAAAAATTCAACTTGGTTCGACTTAAATTGAAAACGTGAATCAAGAATAAATAGGTTTTGATTGTGAAAACCACACGAACAAACTTATATTGATTTAAATAAACAAATTATGTAAAATAGAGACGTGAAAATACTATGTGCGAACCATTATGTACTTTTTGGGCATCAAGCTCGTGATAATTTTTATTTTTTTTTATAAATGATAGTGAATAAAACACAGAATTTATAAAAAAGTTACTTTAGTTGTGAATGCTGCCGGCTGGAACAAATAAGTATATGAGAATTTTAATTTCCGAATCGAATTATGTGTGTGATGTGAAAAGTCATTTTGAGTATAGCAACTTGCAATACGTTATAAAAATTTATTTGCTGTGTTAAAAAGCTTAAATAATTAACCAGAAAAATTCCAGGCAAAATGAGTTCATATAATTTATTTTTTTGTGTTTTAGTTTAAAATTAAAAATTTCTAAAGCGGATGTTATTCTTTTTTACGTACAAAATCTATGTGCAGTGAAAACCATTTGATAAAATTAAAACTGAATAAATTTTAAACGAAAACAGGAAGAGATAAATGTTCTTCAATAATAATAAATTAATAAATAAACACAAATTAGGTACAACTTGCTAAAGTGAAGTGTTTTGAACAAATAATAATATTATCGAAAACTAAATATTATTTTTTAAGTATAAAAGCTATCTAAGCCTTCAGACGAATATACTTAAAGAGGAAGGCTGTTCTGTGTTTGTACTCCTGAACTTCCTGAATTATTTTGAAGTAAGTAACCGATCGAGTGTTCTTCCATCAACGCCTTCTCTCCTAATTTTGATAGATACAACTTCTATCTGACTAAACTGATTTTTTTTTTTAATATTCATAAAGATATTTGAAATTTTGAAAATAAAAGAACATTTCGATATCAACAGGTTCCCACCAATGTGATCCAATTGTGATTTTATTTTGAGCTTTAATATATATTTTTGGAAGTAAACGTTTTGTTTCTTAAAATAAATTAAAAAAAAAAAACACACACAATGGACAATTAACATAATTATGTACGAAATTGTGTATTTGTGTATTTTTGTTCATTGATTTCATGAATGAAATACCGTAAAAGATGACGAAATCAAAAAAAAAAAAAAAAATACACATCGCAGCTGCATTAAAATGACGTATTTTTACAATCATGCAGCTATTTTATGTATCTAGATTTGTAAGGTACAAAAAAAACTTAGATCAATCTCAATAGACTGGAGATTTGAAACAGAGCGGATAGGCAATACCATAACCTAATCTCATTTGAAAAAAAAAATTCTTAGTGGTCTGTGTATTCATATAATAGGGCATACATTATAGTCGGAGAGCCAGAGAGCCACATTGACCAACCTACTAGCCGCAAATCTGAAAAAAACCTAAGTCTGGCAGGGTTGCCGTGGGCCCGAAGTTGCCACTCAATTATTCAAAATGCTAAGAAATTGTCAAAACTAACCATGTTTCGCGAGGCTGAAAATTTGTATACAGCTGCTTTGGTATTAGTAAAGTTTAAAAAACATGGTCTGGCAGGGTTGCCGTGAGCCAAAGGGTTGCCAGAGGAGGCTAAAGTTTTTTAAAATAATGAAAATCTAACATATATTTTAAGAAAATGGTTACAGTTTTTAGCTTAATCTTGATGATTTTTTTTGCTTGACCAGTTTAATTAGAGTTTCAGAATATACGAGGGTTGCCACAGTTCTAGTTCTTTAAATTAAATTTAAAATAGGCATACAACATAAAATTAAAGTACTTTCAGGGGGCTCCATTGGTGATTTGTAGCAACCTTATACTTTTTTGTGCTTTGTAAATATTTTCTTTAGTGTTGGATTGATACAACAAATAAAGTCTAGCAGGTTTGCTATGGGTCGAAGTGTTTGTCAGACGAGCCTAAAGATTTTGTTAGTGTAAGAAAATTCATAATATAGTTTTAGAAATTGGCTAGATTATTTGCTTAAACTTTGTGTGTATTTTTTACATGACCAGTTTAATCAAAGTATTATAATATATTAGGGTTGCCACAGTTATAGGATTCCCGTACTTTTTTTTAATAATATTTAAAATTGGTATAAATCCCAAAATTAATGTACTTCCCCTACCTTATACTTTCTTGTGCTTTGTAAATATTTCCTTTCGTATTAGTTAAGTAGAAAAAATAAAGTCTGGCAGGATTGATGTTTGATCAAGAATGCATTTCAGTGATAAAAAGATAGAGCTCGGTTAAGTCAAAACAATTTAGAATTGATATTTAAAATGTATAAAGGAAATGCTTAAAGTTGCTTCTGACCTCACTTGAGTTTCAATTTTACTTGAGGTTATCATCAAGTGAAGACATTAGCATTCCCTAACAAACTCCGTAATTGTTCAAGTGGGCAAAAGTTTCCTTAAGCGTACACTTGAGAAAAACCTTGACCTCTATAAATATATGTATAAGAAAAGGCGTGTTTTCGAAGCTTGCCCCAGGTGCTCTTAGCTTAGGGCTAGGAATGGCACTAAGTACCGATATAATAAATTGTTAGGATTTCGAAGAAACTCCCATTTAAAGTTTTTTACTTGATCTATAGGGCAAGTATTGGTTTTGTGTCAAAAAAAAAAATTGAGATTCAATCAAAACCAACATTACGATGATTGAGAAGTCGTCGATTGAGAAGTCTGTTCGTCTATTCGTCTTTTCGTCTGTTCATCTGTTCGTCTGTGAGTCCATCTGTACAGAGAGCTCCAGTCTATACTTGTTGATTACAAATTGGTATAGATTACTTTTTTGTAATTTTGTTTTTGAATATTCCGGTTAGAACGAATACCTCTCATACAATAGTTTCGAGTTATTGGACTTTTTTCGAAAACGGCTCTAACGATTTCGATTAAACTTGGTATATGTTATGTTATCAGTGATTGTAACAATACTGAATTTTTGTTTTTTTTTTCAAAAAAATCGAATAACGGAAATATGATGAACACGCTTTTTGCGAAAATTGCCTTAAATTTTTTTAAAATATATCGGTACTTAAATTTTAGATATTTCCTTATATATCTTTACTGGCTTAACCGATTTTGTCAGCTTGTCAACAGGTTCTTCTTATGATTTCAAAAAGTATTGTTTATTTACTTTTTCAATATATGTATATACACTAGTATAATGTTGATTCTTTGTGGCCCACATCCTTGAAAATATAAATATGCAATTTTTGAAAAACCTCATGTGCAAATGCAATTTGACAGTGCGATGCTCCAGTTACTCACTCACTTTCTCACAACATTTATACAATTACAGAGCTTTATTTTCAAACCTTGTTTGTCTTCCGTTAAAAGCATTGAAAAGCAAAAGTTCTAATATCTTCATTACCTCATTTCGAATAATTCTACTGTTATCTGAAATAAACTACAAACCAAACCAATAAAATTTAAAATAAAAACTAACTAAAACTTTATTTTTAACAACAAAATCCAGTTAAATGTTTAAAATTAGAAACAAAAATATTCTAAATATGGAACGCAGTTTTGTACGACGAAAATAATCATACAAACAATCAAACTGAACAGGTTGATACCAATTGCTCGTAAATTATAATTAAACACCGTTGTTATAGCGGCAGTCATGTCACATCGTTGCACGTTGGTAAGGAATCACTGTAAAAGAAATAATTATTACTTTATAAGTATCAACCGCTAAAGAACAGCACATTATGACGTATTTCAAAAGTTCTTACTGCAGATGTTTTAATTTTTTTTTGTGTTGGGTTGAGGGTAGCTTGACGTCTGAAATTCCTTTACAAGTTCACTAACTTTCGCTGTTATTTTGATTTTGTTTTCAATTTTACTTTTCCTTTCCACCATCTTCTTATTTTGTTGTTTGTTTTTGTTTAAGTAAAATCTTCCTTTCATTTATAAACTCTGGGACTTGTTCAAATTTGTATTATTTATTCCTTCCAGTCAAACTGAAAACATCATCTTTCCTACCAATCAATATGGTTGCACAAATTGAAAAGCAAAACGCTTTAGAAAAAGCTACTCTAGAAGACCAAAAGGATAAACAATTATGGAGGGATTTAGTGGCATTTTGGATATTGGGTTTATGTAATAATTTTGGATACGTTGTTATGTTGAGTGCAGCTCATGACATTATTGCCCGTTTCGAAGCTACTACTGATATTGTAGACCCAAAGGCGGAAGTACTAGAAAGGCAATGTAATATTGTTAGTACTGGAGCTATTCTCCTGGCAGATGTTATTCCTGGATTTGTTGTCAAGCTGTTGATGCCATTTTTACCATTTTGGATCAAGTAAGTTGGCCGTGACCCTTTATGATTTATTTTGTACTAATTACCTGATTTACTTTTTAGTACTCGAGTTGCATCTGCAGTGGCGTTAAGTGTAGCAGGATTTCTTTGCGTTGGCTTTGCTGAAGTTGAAATGGTAGCCTTATTGGGGGTTGTATTTACCTCTGCGGCATGTGGAATGGGAGAGTCCAGTATTCTTGCTTACACATCAAACTACAACAGGTAACCTACCTCAATTCTAAATTCTGTCAAATTTGTTACTTATTTTATGTTCTCATTAAAGAAACTCACTTTCAACCTGGTCATCGGGTACCGGAGGTGCTGGTGTGATCGGTGCCTTAGCATACGCTGGTCTTTGTGCAATCAACGTCAGTTCCAGGAACATCATGTTAATAATGCTTATTGTTCCAATCTTGGAATGCATTGCTTTCTGGGTGATTCTTCGTAAGCCATCTGGCTTAGTGGATAATAGTATTCCAACAGTTAACTCCCTGGTAGAAGATGACAAGCCCCTTCAAGGTTACAAGGACAAATTAATGTACATTACATCGCTGTTCAAATACATGTTGCCTCTTTTGTTCGTGTATTTCTTCGAATACTTCATCAACCAAGGATTGGTAAGTTTACCTAAAAGACTTTTTATATCATACAGCTGACTAACTTATTGTTTTTGTATTATAGTTTGAACTGGTTAACTTTGAGAATACATTTTTGGATAAAGAATCCCAATATCGTTGGTTATGTGTCGATTATCAAATTGGAGTCTTCATCTCACGTTCTTCAGTGAATCTTATCAAATTTAAACACATCTGGATACTCTCGCTGTTGCAATTTATAAATGTTGCATACTTTTTGACAGAAGTGATATTCTTCTATACACCATCAATTTGGATTGCCTTTGTTATAGTTCTATGGGAAGGTCTATTGGGAGGTGGTGCTTATGTGAATACCTTCTATAGAATGTCATCGGAAGTGCCAAGATCAAGGCAAGAATTTGCCATTGGAGTAACAGTTCAAGCCGATTCACTTGGTATTATGTTATCTGGTTTCTTGGCTTTACCAGTACATAATGCAATTTGTCGATTACCAGCACATCCTAGATTATTTTCGTGAAATGCAAAATAAGGACTAAGGAGACTGTGTTTTAGGTATTATATAGGCATTTTTAAGGCTTGATTTTAAAAATCAACACTATTGTATAAATTCTACTATATTTGTATTTTTAAAGTATTATATTTATATTATCACTGTTATGTAGTATGTAAGTTGAATAAATAAAAAAAATGATATTTTTATGAACAAAATTTATAATTTATAATTTTCAAATTATATGAATTAGTGTATGAAGGTTTTATCTTCATACATACATAGAAGATTCTGTTCCTTACGAAAACAGTTTTCCAAACGAATTGATTCTGTTCCTTACAGAAACAGTTTTCAAAATTGCATACTTTTGTGCTTACGATTGAAAATGATGCAATATCTATAATCATCCCGTTTCTGCGTATCAGTAAACTTTGTTCAGTTTTTTAAGAAAATTTGGTTTTTCTCGAAATTGAATAATTGCATCGAATAACAAGAAATCGAAATAACTGCTAAGCATATTAATTTAGGTTATTTCACAATTTATACTTATTCTTCTTCCTTAATCATAGTTTTCCAGTTATGTTTAATATTAAATAAAATCTTTTAAGAAAACTGGTTTACCAAGTTTTGAGTAGAAACGGGACATATGTTGATGTCGTGATCATAACTTTTAGAATAAATTTCGCAAATATAAACATCAAGTAAATACAGTCATTTTGAGAGTAGGTACACTGAAGTCAAGTCTCGGTAATGCTGGTAAAGTTTGAAGAACAAAAAAAAAGTTTAAAACAGATAATTTTCAGAAAAAAATGTCAACAAAAATCATTTCTAAGAAACACATATAAACATCCCTCTCTCGCACAAATATTTATTTTTTTAAAAGGGTTGGGCACGAAATCTTGCGGAACAAAATCCCACCGCACAAAATCCCGCATTTTCAACATCTTTCTATTTTGCTGTTTAGTCACTCGATTTCATGAGAATCAAAAAGAACGAAGGTTTCTACTACGTTTGTTTTTAATTTGGAGACACGAATTCATGAGAATCAACTGGAACAAACTATGAAACAAATTCGTCGTTCAATTAAAGTACATAATACAGTGGGTTCTTGGAAAAATTTTCAGTTTCGTGTAAATCTTCAGAGTGAGGTAGTCGTTGTGAGGATTGTTTGCAAAGTTTTTCTTGATTGAAAGTACGTTCCATAAAAATCTCATTTGTAAACTTTGGTCTATTACGCGTTTTATTACCCCCAAATAACGTTTAAAGTCTATAATTGTGTTTTTGTATGCATTATTTTGTCCATACTGCACAGCGATTTATTCGATTTAGTTGCAAAATAAGGAGTCAGATATAGTTATTTTATTTCATTTGAATTCTATTTAAATGAATTCGAGTTTAATACCAAGAAATACTGCATGGAAGGTCATGAAAAAGGAGATTACTGCCGAGAGAAAAGGTGTACAATACTGCCGAAAAAACAAAGAAAGTCGTACAAAAATCGAGAAAAGTCGTGGAAAAATGTTAGAAAAGTCGCAAAAAAAAATGTGAAATACCATGGCCTACACCTTTAAAAAGCGTGCAATGCCATAGAAAAAATCGCGGAATACTGGTGGAAGTTCGTTGAATACATCGAAGAATAGCAAGATAGGTCACGAATAAGTTGTTTAATATCACGAGAAAAAGCGTATAATATCACGGAGTAAAGAAAAGAAAGTCACAGAGAAGTCTAAAAAGTCACTGAAAAAAGCATGAAAAATTGTGTGCGGCAAAAAGCGAGGAGTATCGTGGATAAAAACGCAGAATACTGGTGAAGCGGTGAAAGAACTTTTGAACACCACATGAATGATCACGAAATACCGCATGGAATATCGTGAAAAAAGCACTTACTACCGCGAAAATGCGTAAAATACTGCGGAAAAAACAAATAAAGTCACAGAGAAGAGCGTTGAGCCGAGGAAGAGAATATGAAAACTGGCGGAAAAATATGAGACATACCGTGTAGAGGAATCAAAAAAAAATTATTTTAAGAAATTGTAAAAATGCTAATTTGTTTAGCAAATCAAAAATTTGTATTGGTTTTTCAGTTATAAATAATAAATAAGTAACTACAGACCTATTTATTATTTATAACTGAGCGAAAACTTTAATAATTTTGGTTTTTTAGTTATTTAAAATTCCGCTAAAATAAGACTGAATTAGCGAAGGAAAATAAGCAAATGACCAAAATCTTAAAAATTAATTTTGTAGCTCCCATAGGTAATTTTTTACTTCAGTTTTTATGTTTAAAAGCGTATTTCCGGTCCGCTGAAGCCAATGGAGAAAATTAAAATAAAAAAAGACTTTTTATAATTTTTTTCCAAGTATTTATAGGTATTTGATAATCTATGGTTTAGACTCATATTAGGTAGTTTATCCCTAATTATATATCCCAATTTAAACATTTTTTTTCCTAAAGGTCATGATCTTTACAAATAAATGAGAAAATTGCATCTTATAATTATTTCTTGTTTATTTATTTACTTTTTTTTCAGATGAGGGAATAATTTATTTTTTTTTCTGTTAAATGCTATCTCATATCAGCACACGACGTGATAAATTCGTCATAAATCTGATTTTGAGATGCTATAAAATTGTGTTCTACACACAAAAGCTATCTCAAGAACAATATAACTTCAAGCTGAAATCTCTCTTAAGGTCATTGATTAACTGCCTCCGCCCGCTATACATTCAGTGAGCTCTGAAGTTCTCGCATTGAAATCTGAAATCATCTACAGCTGAATATACTACTATTTTTACAATAAATTAGTATTGTTATTTTTCGTGTAGCTTAAACGTTTTTTTTTTTTTAACTATCACATACTTTTAGTTTAGATATTACTTGTCTTTTCACTTTCGCGGGTGTGACAACGAAAATTCTGTAGCGGTTCTGTCGGTTTATTTCAAATTTCTAGGTAAAACAACATATTGGTGTTTTTTTTTTGTTTTTTTAATCAGAAATTATTTTAGATGTTAATTGGTGTGGAACATTTTTTTAAAGTAGAAAAAAAACATTTAAATTTTTATAAATCGAATTTATGTGTTTAACTGTGGTTTAATTGGTTAAATTTGAAAATCACGTTAGTTAAAAAAAAAAAAACAAAATAAATTAACAGAAAATTTGTTTGTAAAATGAAAAAAAAAGAATGAAAATAAATTAAGAAGATCGTTAACTGTGTGAATACAACAAAAATAACAAAATCAAAGTTTTTTTTTTAATGAGTATCTTTTATCTGTGACATGTTGCTATAAGTGTAATTGGTTTCATTATCTTGTTAAAACTAAGTGCCTACGATTGGCATTGGAAATAAAATTATAATGTTTGAATAATGTATTGAAAAGATAAAAGATACAAAATGTGTTCGAATTAAATGTGAATAAAAAAAAAAAAAAAAAAAAATTGTGGATCATGTGATTTAAAAAAATTGATTTTGAAACTATGTTTTGAGATTGATGCAATTTTTTTTCTAAAAATACACAAATTTTCTTTTAAAAGTTTATCTGTCTCAGATTTTGGTTGAAGTGTAAGGTTTATACGAGGGGAGGATCATTTAACTAGTTGTATTTTTTTCTGAGTCCTAGCAATGAAGGACACTTACATACGACCCTCTATTACATGCAAGTTAGTACTTTTAAAATTCAGCAAAAAGTTGTGGAATGGGACCCTAATTTTGTATGGATTAAATTACCGCTAGAAATTTAACAAAAAAAAAAACAACGTATTCATTAAAAGAATTAAATGTTATCGGTGGTTTTTATTTCTAATTGTTTCTCCTTCAAACAGTTTAGTTATATTGCCAAATCAGATAACTTGAATCTTTTTTTTTATTTCTCATTCCACCTTAATTTTATTTTTAATTGAAATTTTATATGCCGTTATTTCTTAATGTCTATGACAATAGAACTTATTATGGAAAGACCCAAAATATAACAGATTTAATTTGTTTATTTATTAATCAAACATAAAATGTGAACGACTAGACTTGTGTTGTATAACTAACTTGTATAACTAACATGCTTTGAATAGGTATGAAAAATTCAGTGCTAAGAAGTGTAAATATTCTGACATTTAAATATAATACCTTAATAATGGAATAAATGAATGCAATTTCTTTGTTTTAACAGCCTTATAAGGTTTTGTTTTAGTATCAAATGTTTTATTGTGGAGTTTATTTTATCAGCGCATGTCAATAAAAACAATTTGAAAATATTTAAAATTGTAAGAATTTAGTATGTATAGAAATAAATTAAATTTAAAAAATGATGGGCAAATTTGTATGAAAGTTGTGCTTATTTTTAAAACATTTTTTTTTATTCTAAGTAAACAGACGGAATATTATTCTAGACATTGAATAAATATTTGCACCAAATTTGAGTCTTTTATTTCCATACTTAGAACACACTAAATGATAATGAAATTTGCCCAAACATTTTGTATGGAGCCCAGTTAACCTTTAGATATTTAAAGTTGCAGCAGTTTGAATTCCATTTACCTAAGAAACTATTAGCTTACAAACAAATTAGTTTTTGGTTTCAAAATTTGTTGTATGCATTTTTGGCTGTACTCCTGGTGTTTTTTTTCGAGAAAAATGGAGAAAACACTAAAAACCAATAGTTAAAAAACATTGAAAATTGATTTAATTATTTTTTTTAAATAAAATTATAAGTTTTCATAATTTTTTTAATTGCATTTTTAAAAACCAAGATTTCTTTTTCTAATTCATTAAAATCGATGGAAATTGGCGTTAGACAAAACATAAAACCATCTTGAATTTCCCATATAAATTGTAGGGACAAAATTCAAAATCATCTAGAGAGTTCTAAATTTTGAAAGAAAGGATCAAATTCAGATATAAGTTTTTATTTAATGTCTAAAACTATAATCCGTGTGTTTACTTTCAAATCAAAAAAAAAAAATGTTTTCAAAAAAGCATTCAAGTGTAGCTGTAGATCCAACAGAATTCAATGTTATGTCAATGAAATGAAAATTTATTACTAGTACAAACGATTTCAAAGTGTGAGGACAAAGTCGAAAACTGTCAGAGATAGAAGCCTACTAAATGCGTCAGTAAGTCTTCACTGAAAATAGTAAATACGAAGATTTTACAATAATTCTAATATAAATTTAAAAAAAGTACTCATACGCCATAGTGACTTTCTTAATTTTACGATAGGATAGGCCTTACGTTTGTAAGATTTAAAAAAAAAATAATAACTAAAGCAAGATAGAATTTTTCGTGGAAATAAATACACGATGGCTGATTTTTTCAAATATCAAAAAGGGTATAAGATAACATTTTTAATTTGAGTCCTCTGCTGCATAACTATGATCGATGTGGGTGTTTTTGAAAATGTTGCAATGAATCTATAATTTTGGATTACAATATACGGCATCTTGTCAATCGTGTCAAAAATTACTGACTTTTTTAAGAAATATTCTAAATTATTATATAAAATGCATCGATATTGGTGTTTTTTTTTTAATAATTATGATACCAAAGAGGAACTCGAAAGTATGTTTCGAGACAATTCACTTGTTTTTATCTATGGGAAAAATTGGACACTGAGAAAAAAAAAAATTAAAAATAAGTACTCATACGCCATAGTGACTATCTATTATTTTTACCTTTACTGTAAAGTTAATTTAAAATGCGTATAAGAAGTATCTTCATATACAAATTTGACATAATAATAAAAGAGGACAACATTTCTACTGTCTTTTCATTAAACTAAAAACATAAATAGTGCTTAGGTAAGCCTAGTTTACAGTTCAACGCCCATAAAAAAAGAATTAAATAGTTCTTTTTCTTTTCTTCCAATCAGATTTTGTTATATTCGGAAGAAAACAGCTTTTTCTTACAACAAAAAATTATGCATTGTTTTGTTCTGTGATAAAATTACAGAACAAAACTACATAAATACATTTTTTTCTTTTTGGTAGAAACAAAATTGTTCCTAAACGGGGAGAAATAAACACCCTTTCTATTCGATTATTTTCTAATCTTAACCTAATATAGCATCTCATAGAAAAACACCCTGTATATTGCAAATACGAAGCGGCATATGAGGTTCATTAAATGATACATTTAAATCATAAAATGCATGTTCTTTGAAGGTATATTTGATCAGTATATTCATTTGTATTCAAAAATAACCTGAATAAAAAAAATTAATTCGATGACATGACGTCGAGAATCTTTTATGATGCGAATTAGAATCCTAAATTAACACAAAAATAACATGTTTGAATGGCAAAACTTGTATTGTGTCTCGTATAGATTAATTTATGTAATAATTCAAATTAAGTATTATGTATCTGAAGTTTTGGAACGAGCGCTTATTTAAATGGGGTCGCATTAAGTTATAATAAGGCCCTCGTGTGATTTTTAAAACATTCAAAAATGTTATTAATGAAACATGTTATGTTAGAATTGGGGTATAATAATATGACCGTACACTATTGTACATACTTACTTACTTACATATTCCGACTATGGTTTTGTTTGAGAAAACTTGTTGACAAAATAATTATTAGTTTCATTAATTATTATTTTTAAAATTGTTACATCAAAACATTTTATTTGGTTTTGTTACACAAAATTACATTTCCAAGTATTGAAAAAAAAGAAAAAATGCAAACGAATTGAAGTTTTTCCTAAAGTTGAAATTATTTATCTTCCTGTTAATTTGTAGCTTAAACAAGTTTCGATTTAATTATAAAAAAAAAAAAAAACAAACTTGATTATTTTTTCTTCGGGAAAGCACCGAACTAATTGATAAATGTGTTAAAAACTTAATAATAGTTAGGTTAACTTGAATGTCAATCTGATAAATAGATTTCAAATTTAATAAAAAAAATGATAATCGATGCATATGTTTATAATACTATTAAGGCAAAATATACAATAAATCAGTTGCGCAGTAGATAATTATATAATCACAAAATGTGACTCTAGATAGAGTCCCCCAAAAACCCACTGTTTTTGGTTATTGGGGATGTGAAAGTTTAATAAGCTAAAAATTAATGTTAATACAATCCGGCCTTATGAGACATAATTGTAAGGGTATTTTTCAATGTTGGATTGTATTAAATCAAAAATTAATCGATACGGCAATGTTTAAAGAAGTTATTATCATTATGCAATGATGATTATATTTTTAAGGGTGTTTTTTTAGTGGTAAGGAACAAGTACCAAAACACCCTGTAAAAATAATGTTAGATTGATAAAATCTTCTAATAAAAATATAAAATACATTAGTACCTAATCTCAAAATTTTTGTACCGTTTTTTCTTTACAAAAAAGTCTAAAAATATTATTTTTTACCAAAACTTTTGAGAATTAAATATTCTGGTTTTTGGATACATCCATTATTTTGAAAATCAGCATCACCAATTTTCATTGGAACATTTAAAATAAATGCAAATTTGTGGCAATCCACAAAAGTGACAATTTTGGAGGGTTTTTGCATGAAAAGTACAAGAAGGTTTTATTGAATATGACTGAATTTTAAACTGAATCTGAGCTTAGCTTATTTCCAACTTTTGGCGTTTACAGATTCCAGTTATCTTGATTTTGAAAATTATTTTTGTGGTTACAATTTTAGAACGCAAACGAGTTGTTTTATTTACGTTTCATGATGAAATAGAATAATAGACCAGGTTTTTTAAGTTTTGAACCGGAAAAAATACCTTACAGCATTTTTATTGACCAACTTATGTTGGTAGACAATTAAATTTTCTTTAAAAAATACCTTTGTACCGTTTTAAGATGAGGCTTATTGTTCGAGTTAAATCCGAAAAAAAACTAATAAGTGTTGTCGTTGTTTTCGAAATGCACCAATGCATTTAATAGCATATTTGGTTGCATACATACTTTATTAGCATACTTTATTCACAAGGAATCATATTCAGCAATATAAACTCTTAAACGAATTTGTTTCATTCAAAATAGTTTATCTAATAGACTTTTAAAGAATTAATTAGTTCTGATTCGGTATCATTTTATATTTCACTCTCTTTGCACATAAAAAGAAACAAATATTTGTTGTTTGCCCTAATAAATCTTTGACATCAGAATCTTTTCAAACACCTCAAACAAAGTTAACAAGCTTGAGGCTAGTTAATATAACAAATGAAACCGTTAAATGACGCAATACAACCGGAAAGTTCAAACATTATTAAGTCATAACTACTAACATTTAAATCTATTTTTATAATTTCGCATGCTAAGTACACAAAAGAACTTTTAAAGATACAACCACATTTTATTTTGTAGGTAGTGGTATTTATTCTGCAGACTCATTTAGCCAGTTATATCTGGAATACTCGTATATTTTAAGATTTTATCAAAGATGTTCTGACGAAGAAGGTGTGATATGTTAAGCTCAGTCAGAATTGTTTGTCTGTTTGAGAAGGTTACCATTTTATGAAAATTTTTGCCGGCGACGCACGCGACGGATGCCAAAAAAAAAGACTTAATTTGAAATTTGTGAATTTTAAATTTTGTATAATGCCGCACGTCCGGGCTCCAAAGTTACCACAGGTAACACTACCAATTTGTGAAATTAATTTGTATTTTTTCTTTAAACAATATTATAAGTAGGTAATGTCACTTAGAATAACGTGATTTCTGTTCAACTGACTCTGTAATGTTGTAATAAATGTTGTTGTTTTTCGTTTTTGAAAATTCAAGTGTTTGTTTTTCCAACGGACTTTCCCATACAACCAACTTTTTTGGTCTAAAATCTTATTCTGTAATTTATTTTTTCATAGATAAGTTTTCAATTAAAAGACCCTGCAATGACAGTGAAGAAAGATGAAGATAGTGAAAAGAACCAAGACACAGAGGACAAGCAAGTTTGGAGGGATTTAGTTGGATTTTGGATTCTCGGCCTGTGCAATAATTTTGGCTATGTGGTTATGCTGAGTGCTGCTCACGACATAATTGCCCGATTTGATAAAAGTCACGTTGTAATTTATTAATTTTTGTCAAATTTTTTACAATTTTGATTTAATTTCTGCTTTGTTTATTATGAAGATTACAAATCATGAAGAAATTAAAACTGAAGTCTTGCAACGACAATGTCATATTGTGAGTACGGGTGCTATACTTTTAGCTGATGTAGTACCAGGGCTAGCTGTTAAGGTAATCGTTCCGTTTTTACCTTTTTGGGTCAAGTAATGAATTATCATGAATTGGAATATCATCTTATTTTTAATTAAATATTTTTGTTTGTTTCTTCTTCTAGTTTAAGAGTTATTTCGGCAATATTATTAACTTCATCAAGCTTTTTGCTGGTTGCTTTTGCTAATTCGCATATGATTGCAATTATAGGAGTTGCTTGTACATCTGCAGCATGTGGAATAGGAGAGTCAACAATTTTGGCTTACACTTCAAATTACAATAAGTAAGTCTTATTAAAATTTGGTTTTCAGAATTTATGGCAAGATTAGATTTTATTTAGGTTTATATCATGAAAATCTTTTCATTGAAATGTCAATTTTAAGTTAAAAAATTATTGTTCCGTTAAGGCTTATCAGGAAAATAAGAATAGACAATTTTTTTATAGGCTCGACTTTCTTTAGTTATAATCGAAAAAGAAAGAGCTTTCGACTTTCTGTAAAAATGATCTACAAAGAAAAAGGGTGACAAAATTCACTTGAAAAGGGTATTGCATGTTTTGTGACAGCAAAAATGTAAGCAACCTAGTGAACTTTTACGTCCCCCCCCCACTCTCCCCCTTTTTTTGCTATATAAAGGGTTTTCCCATAAGGACTTGACAACTTTTTTTTGAAATAAAACGCAAACCATTTTAGATAATTCATCGGTCGATTCGTTGGACCCAATTTTCTACGACTCGGCCACACATTTTGGCCGAATTGGCCGCTATTTCGCGTTCGTCGGTTTGTTGGCATAAACCAATGACCAATGGAGGCGTTAAATCGCACGAACGAGGCGGCCAATCAACTGGCCTATTTCTTGAAATATTACCCTCATTATACTTACTCTTCAATAATTCGATTGTAATGTTTGCTGTGTGGCTTGTAGCACCATCCTGTTGTAACCACATGTCGTCCAAGTCCATATCTTCCAATTTGTGCCAAAAATAATCGGTTATCATGGCGCTATAACGCTGGTCATTCACAGTAACGTGACGATCGTTATCGTCGACGAAAAAAAATTGGTCCAATAACCCCGCCGACATGCCAGGTGTATAGCTGTAACCAAAAAACTAGTCCTTCACGGTGAAATTTTTCAAAAACCTGATAAATTTCACGGTTTTTGCATTTTTTGACACATTTTGCGTCACATTTGGATTCAAATGTTCAAAACATACTTTATGTTTCGCTGAATAATAACTTAAACTTAAGTGAAAAAATAATTAAAAAAACAGTGAAAGCATTTACAATAGTTGCAATAAATAAATACGTGGTTATTCAGTAGGTGCTCAATTTGAATTGTTGTACAGAAGGCGGAATTATTTTGCATAGCATCAAATTAGTATTAGAGTTAGAGTCGAGAAAATCAAAATCTCGGACGGTGCGAGATAAAATTGAAACAAAAAAATTTGGAAAAAAAATGTTTGTTTACCAAAATCTTTTAAATCTAAAAAAAAACATAAGCAATTTCCAAACCTGTTGAAGTATATTTGAATACCAACATTTAAAAAAAAAAAATCATCCAAATACCCCGGTTCCGAGATAATTTGCTTAAGTTATTCAACTTGTAAGGTTTTTCTCTTTCAAACTGTTATACGAGTAGTTTTCTGTACAAAAACACTGTCTAGAACAGTTTGAAACAGGGTTTTTTACTTGTTTTTGTTTTAGAACATGTAAGAACAGATTCGTCGAGTGAGTTTTCTTTCATATGTATCTTAAAAATGAGAGCCGCTAAATGGATTTTTACTTCGGTTTATAAAAGTTTGGACAACAAAAATCTTGTTAACCAGTGTTGTTATCATAATAAAACATATCAGATGCAAGAATTTACTGAAAGAAGAAAGAATTTGGATACAAACTGAAAATAAATTCCGAAAATTTCGATAAATTTTATTGTAGCAAAGTTCTTTCGAAACCACTAACTTGATATAACACTTCTGGTATCTATTTTTTGCCACCTAGAATATGTCTTGTATGACTGTCCTATTTATTTTATTTCCAATTTTATAAATTTTAGTTTAAAGTTTTAATTTCATACACATTTTTTTATCTACGTTTATTAATTTTAGGAATACTCTTTCAACATGGTCGTCTGGTACTGGAGGTGCTGGAATAATTGGTTCTATTGCATACGCTGGACTAGTCGCTTTGGGTCTTAACTCCAGAGACACAATGTTGATCATGATGTTAATCCCCATTCTTCAGTGTGTAGCATTTTGGGTGATTTTACGCAAGCCCCAGGTTATAGAAGAAAATGCAATTTCTATCGTAGATATGTCTCCAGATTCTAAGGAACTTGAAGGCCTATTAGAGAGAGTTAAATACATGGGAAAGTTAATGAAATACATGGCACCTTTATTATTTGTATATTTCTTTGAATATTTCATCAATCAAGGACTGGTAGGTTACAAAAAAAAAAAAAATCAAAAAAAAAATTTAATAATTTTATTAATTTTATTATTTTTCAGTTTGAATTGGAATACTTTGAAAATTCATTCCTGGACAAGGAAGCCCAATATCGTTGGTTATGTGTCGATTATCAAATTGGTGTATTCATATCACGTTCATCAGTGAACATAGTTCATATCCACAGAATTTGGGTGTTTGCTGCGCTTCAATTTGTAAATGTTGCATACTTCATGACCGAAGTTATATACTTTTATTCGCCAACTATTTGGATACCATTTGCTGTTGTCTTGTGGGAGGGTCTTCTGGGAGGTGGTGCATATGTGAATACATTCTACAGAATGTCCACAGAAATTCCAAAATCACGCCGAGAATTTGCAATTGGAGTGACTGTTCAAGCTGATTCACTTGGAATTATGATAGCTGGTTTTCTAGCTTTACCCGTTCATAATGCTATTTGTAGATTGCCTGAATATGAGAGACTAACAATTTCATAAAACTTTTTTTTTTTTTATTTAAGAGTAAGAATTTAAGTTAAAAATGAACGATTATAGTTTTAAGAAATATTATATGTATAAGAAAAAGTATTAAATAAAAACGAAAAGAAAACAGATGTACATTAACTTAAAATGTTTTATTTTGTAACTTTCAGTACCTAGAGGTATTTATACAAAGAGATAAGTTTATCAATTACTGTGTAAAATGATAAGTTTAAGCAAAAAGTTTTCATTTATTTGGATAAATGCTGTGTAATTGATTCATTCGTTAAAAATAAAATACTATCGGTTGATAATATAAATTCTATATAATACTGAAATAACTTAGCAAAGTATAGAAATCTTAGCAAAATTTAAGTGAACTTGTTAAGTTATTGTTTAAATATGGCTTTTTACGGTCTTAAATCTATACAAAATATTTGGCGTTTTGTCCAGAAGGGGCTCACTTGGACACTGAAATAAAGTTTGATAAAGACGCAAATGAAGATGATATTAAAAATATCATTGTACATAATATGGAATGTTTTGAAATCAGAATATTCTAAATTTATAATTTAAATGCAAATAAAAACTGGCAGTGAACATTTTTTTTTTAAATATTGTATAAATATATTTTTGAATTTTTTTATTTAATAAAATTTGATCTTTAAAGAAAATTGTGTCATTAAAAATATCTGCAGTTAGGGGCAAAATAAGTTTTTTTTCGACTTTCAGTCATTGAAAAAAATCGAGCTTCGTAAAATGTTTACCAATTTTAGATTAGATTTAATGTTTGTTAAGTAGACATTTCCACCTTTTTAACAATGTTAAAATATGTGGTGTGGTTAAACCACAAAGACTGTATAAGCTGAACAACTTCAAAAATTCAATTTTTTTGGTCATTTACTCATCTTCGACATCAATTTAAAGCATTTGTTTTTGAAACAACATGCTGTTTTAAGAATCTAATCTAAAAAAATATTTATTTTTTAACCAAAGTATTAAGTGTATGAAAATCGATGGAAAATTTGTACGATTTTAACCCAGGTACAGAAATTCGAACGTTTAGGTACTTAAAATAATTGTTAGTTTCTATTACCTCCCCAGCTGAATGGAATTTGTAGAGCTTAATGCACTGATTACAAAAATAAATCCAAACCCTCCCCCCCTCCTAAGATCTGGACATAGGAAAAAAAAAAGGTTTTTTGGACCTCTATCCATTGCGAAAAATCTAGCTTCGTCAATTTTTTTCCAATATCTTTTTAACAATGTAAAAAAACATTTGTTTTGGTTAAGACCAAATTTTTGCGGCACCTATATGTTCGAATTTCAGTATCTGGTTTGAAAGCGGTAAAATTGTATTTCCTTAGCCAATTCTCAACCAATTTTCATAAAAAAATATCTCGTTTGGTTTGAAAATAAATCTGTCGGCCATCTTGAAACTAAAGCCGCCATTTTCAAATATATAGGTATATCAGCGATATCTCGGCTTCTAGATCACTTAGGACCACAAACTTGGTGCCTAAATATAATTTTGTTCGGTCAAAAAATACAACTTGGTAATTTTCAAGTGTATCACGTGAAGTGGCTCCTATTTAAAATTGAAAGCTGAGCACCTAAGTAGGCCCTGGAAAAAAATTGGTGCATTTTTTCGGCAAGTTAAAATTTTCGAGCTAACTGATCCAACGTGCTTAAGCTTAACTTATAGTTCTGGGGGGTTTCATGACTCCCATGGTCCCTGATACATTTGGAAACTATGCAGTTTAGTCCTTGACCCAAAATTTGTACAATTAGACATCAAATTTAAAAACAAAGAAAGTAAGCAATCTCTGGAAAAAAATTTGGGTGTTTTTGTCCAGCAGGTTGACATACCTAAACCCCAAATTTGGAGCTAACAGACAGGACTATTAGTGTTATTTTTTGAAAATCAAATCGATTTTAATGATTGTGATCTCTGCCACAGTCTTGTCGATTTTCAAAAAAAAAAGAAAAACAATATTAAAATAGTAAATATTCTACTTCCTTGAAAAAAGTACCTTTCATTTTACTATAATATTGAATGTTTAAATGTAAATATTTTTTTTTTATTTGAAAAATGGAGGTTTTTGTCGATTTTCAAAATTAAAATAAATAAAACTACATTTTTTGACTCAGTAAAAAAATACCTTTCGTTTACCCATACCCATATTGCGTTAGTTTGAGTTTTTAACCTTCTTCTGCACAAGAAGCCATAAATGGCTTTTAATTTTTAAACACCGAATTACGCAACTGCTAGTGGAAAATTAAAGTTTTGATCTTTAAGGATATTTATATATTATTATTTGTGAATGTGTTTTTAGGTGTTATGTTTTGTTTTTCTTTTCTTGCTGCAATAGTGAACAACTTCAACCAAATCAGACAGTGCGCTTAGGAAGAGAATAGCGTAAAAATGCACAAACAAAAGTTAATTTATTATTGGCTCTTTAACAATTTAAAGGCTGTAATTATTTTTTTAGTAAGATTCGATATTTTTCAAGATAATAATGTTTCAATAATGTTTGTAGATTTCAAGACACAGATTTGCTTTAGCAACGCCAATATATGGATTGGAACTTTTCGTTGTTTCTTTCGAGAGAGAAAAATAAGAACATTTTTTTTGTTTATTGCATCATAGTGCGTGCAGTAGAAGATTAAAAAACCATATTTGTGCTTCTTTGTGATCTCCGCCACCACTTTTTTATGAAACTGTTTAAGTACATTTCATGGTAAGAACGTGGAGCATACAAATTCCTGCATACTTGTATTTTTGAAATTTAGAGTTTTGGATGATGGCAGTGCTAACTTCACGTAAAGTTATCGCAGCTATGGATTTGGGGGCAAAAGTAGGAGCAACAAATTCGGAAATGAGGTAACAAATTTCTGTATACTTACATTTTTGATTTTCTGTTATGACTGTGCTAACTTCACGCACCTGCAATTTTTTTCTTTAGTTGACTTGACTAAAAGATAAAATTATTTTACCGTTGTACTCTGCGTAATTGTAAGCAAGATCTCTTTTAACTAAGACTTTTGTTCGGATTACTCCTTCTAACATAATTCCTAATCCAAAAAAATCATCCAGTAAATTCCTTAAAGAACGTAGAAAAGATCACTTTCTTTTCCACAAAATTTTTAATAGTCCCTAAAAACGAGAAGCTTTTTTCAGTCATGTGGCAAAAACTCCAAGACGTATTTAAATTAACCTTTTTTTGTACCATACGTGGAAGAAAAAAAAAAAAAAACTAAAAAAAGTATTGCAACTTAATGCGTAAATCAAGTGTTAATTATTTTCTCGTGGTTTGTTTCTAAGTGTTTCTTGAAAGACCAACAATCGCAACAAGTTAAGGTATTTAAATAGAATTCCTAGGGTTGCCAATAAGTTGTTATTGGGTAGATTTAAAAATAAAATGAGTGGGAAATATTTTTATAAAATTAGTAGAGAGTACGGCATGTGAGCCAAAGAAAGTCTAAAATTATAGGTCCGAAAAACATAAATACAATTGGTATGATAAACAAAGCAAAAAAAAAAAAAAAAAATGTCAAACAAACTTGAACATAGCCCGCCTCAAATTTTTAAGGACTAGTATATGACCCGGGTTTATGTTTAACATACTTTGAAGTAATTTTGGCTTCAGGTTTTCAGAAATACAATAGTTTCATAAAAAATGAATAGCATATAAACTATTTGCTCACATTTTTTCTTACAAAAAAACTCCAGTTTGCCTTATACTGCCCTAAAATAGCTCTTCAGCAACCACGGCAGGTGGTAAGTTGTATTGTTATAGCCAAAGACAAACATGCTTAAAATGTTTTGCACTTCATTTATAATACAAATTTCAACTTAAATGTGTTTATTGCCTAAATAGTATCTACCTATTCCAGTTTTAATTAATTTTGGTATTGTGACCGTTTGTCTAAACATTTGTCTTTTCACCAAACTAATTTATTTGCGTAATTTCAGATACCACCAAATGTGATGTTTTAATTTAAATCGCTATGTTGGTGGCAGTCAGAAAACTCAATTCCATTAGAAAAGGTCTTCAAAATAAATAAGGTGATACTTTAATACTTGTGATTTGTATTGCTTGTACTTTAAAATATTTCTGTTTGTGTAACTATAAAAATTACGAGATAATTAATCAAAAAAATTATATTGGTTAAATAACATCATGCCTAATTGAACAAAGAATAATCACATATTTAATAGAAAGATATCCATCATCAAATACCTATTACTGATTTTTTTTTGTTCAAATTAACAAACCAATACCCATAAAATAATTAAATAAACTGTCAGTTGTTTTTTTTTTGAGAATTTTATTTACTTTTGATGATTATTACATAAACAAACATAGAACTGTTGAAATGAATTGTGAGAAACTAATGATTTTGATAATTTATACAAGATAGAGCAATGAACTAGTCAAAATTTCAGTTTCCATTATCATTACAAGTGGGTAAGCTTATTCAAACTGAAGTGATCGCACTCGGTGTCGGTTGTCGGTTTTGCCATAGATTTCTTGGAGTTTTTTTTTTTTTTTTGTTCTATTTGGCGTAATTATTTAAAAAAAAAAAAAAAAAAATAAAGTGACGAGACACTTTTAGACAGTTTATTTGTGCATGCTAATATTTCCTATGAAAATGAAATAAATTTAGTTTAAAGTTTAATCGACGTAAATAAATTAAAATTGTGTCAAAGTGAAACTTTATAGATAATCCGGAATTTTTGTTCTATAGTTTAGCTTTAAGATTTCTTTTTATTAATTTAAATTTTTCTGTTATTAAATAAATACACAATTTTTTTTTCTTTTACAAACGGATATATTTACTAACTTTACTTTTAAAAATTTTGCCTCAATCGTTTAAGAACAAAAGACAAAATGAGCGATATTTTCAATACGATCCATTCTTAGAAACGCTATATCTTCTAGATAATAGTAAGTACGAAAAAGCAAACTTTATACTTTTTTTTTGGAAAACATCATTGTCTATAAAATATATTTAAAACTTTTCAAAAATCACGTTTTCGTAAGGAAAACTATATTTTTTTTGATTTTTGACCATATTAAAAAAATATATATATTTTTTTTTAATTATAGCTTCGAGAAATAAAAACCAAAAAAATTTATTGTTTTGACGAGTACCTACTTAACCTATAAATACTTAGAACATTTTTATTCGATAACATTGACCGGTTGACGTTAATTGTCGTTAATTGTCAGAAAAACGATTTTTTTTGACATATTCCTCTCTTCTAACGTTCCAAATGATAAGTATTACGAAAGCATATCTTGAGGTATTTTGTGGAAAACATTAAAGTCTATAAAGAGTATTCGAAATATATTTTAAAAATCTAAGTTTTTACGAGTAAGGTACAAATTTTTTTTATCAAATAAAAAAAAAAAAAGAATCATGTAGGAAAGCAACTTTTCAATAATTTAAGAATAATATATATGCAAAAATCTGTTATTTTCGACACTTGACACACTTTAAAATCGCGATATCTTCTAACCGATTGGTTGTAGAAAAAAACGTGTCATAACTTTTTTTTAGAGAATCACAAAACCTATAAGCCTGCCAAATACTTTTTTATAGGTTCCCCCGTTCAAAAAATTGTTTTACACTAAACCTTGAATAACTTTGTATCCATACATTTGTGGAGATTTTTGAAATTTAACTTTTATTGATGTTTCAATGCTTTGTACTAATTTTTAGCTCTATGCGAATTATTTCCGGGTTTTATTTTGTATGTCTATTTTCTCTAGACTAAATAGTTAAAAATGAAATACACATACTCGTTTTGAGGAAGTTACCTGTTCTAGAAATAAGCTCAATTAGACATTTCAAACATTTTTTTTTAAATAAACAAAAGAATCATAAAATATTGTCTTTATGTTTGTTTATTTTGTAGTTACCAAGCCATTATCTAAGAGTTTTCGTTTGCTGAACTGTGCAAAGGTAAATACAACTCTTCATTTTTTTTTTGATATAAGAATATAAGATGTCTTGATTAAATTTTTGATTCTCGGAAAAACTTTTAGATTAGGTATAATATAGGTTGGTACATTTCAGGCTGACTGGGCACTACCGATCGTGTCCTTTGATAAATCAAGCTTTTTGGTATTGTAGTGGTTATCATTTTCTTGATACCAAAAATTAGTTGTACTAGACTAAAGGTATCGTCTTCACTAATATGAATCGGTTACCTTTCACCCGGCTCTCGGACTGTTTCCAAAATAAAAATCTTTTAATAATTTTCTTATTACATCAGCGCAATTGGCTTTCTATTCAAAACTATTTTATTTAAAATAAAGATCTGATGAAAATTTTCATGACAATGTCCTTGCTGATGTTTGAACATTGCCATGTATATTTTGAGTCGTTTAAAAAAAATGAATTTTGATATTTTTTTTATAGTTTTCAAGTTAAATTCAATTCAAGTTGAACGAAGTGTTTCACTTGTTTCCAAATTGCCTGTCTTTTAAAATCGTAATGTTTTGTACGGTTTATTTTTCAATACAAGATTTAGAATAAAGTCTGAAACGTAGATTAATAATATTAACCAAATACTTAATATTGCTTAGAAGTAAAAAAAATTTAATGAGAAAAAAAAATTTTTGCGAAAAAAATTAAAGTTTAATTTTTAACATAAACTCCCTGTATTATAATAAATCTTAACAGTTTTTGTTTGTAAACAAACAATAATTATTTTTTGTACAAATAATTCAAAAATCATATTAAAATATTGGTAATCTTAACATCTGGTAGTTAATCACTGAGATAATAACCTGAAATTTAATCAAAGTTGTAAGAAAATTAAGTTTACCGGTCTAAAAAAGTAGATCATTCAATTTTCTTGGAATTTATCATTTATAAAAGTAGATAGAACGAACCAACAAACCATAAAATGTTCCATCTACCTACATTTAACTGCGTCATAGTAGAAAAAAAAAAAACAGTAAAAGTTATCATTATTATTAAGTAACCAAAGAAACAATAAAATCATTTTAAGATATATAAAAAAAATCAAGACAATATCCGTGCAGTGTCAATGCCTGAACCATTTGTTCTTGAAGTTTTAATAACTTTGAATGAATTTTTGAGAAAGTTTAGGAAATCATATCTTTTACAACATCTACCAAATTTTATTTTTGTTTGCTTGATAAAATACAGTACTGTGTTGCACTTTCGATCTTAAAGTTAAATATAATTATTATTTAGTATGCATAAAAATTCTCAAACCTTGTTTAAAAATAAATGTTGGTAAGATATTTTGAAAAAAATGGTAATAAAAAGCTTAAACTAAATTTAAAAAAAAAATCACTACTAGCTAAAGAAAAATTTATTTATCAAAAAAATTAATTTTTGTTAAAAATCTAAAAATTTCTTTTTTGAAAATTTTATTTTGTTTAAACATTAACATAATTTCTTCGTCATTTACGAGAAAATAAAAAAAAAACAAGGAAAACGGTTCTAGCTTGCATGCAGGTGGCCGCCCGGCTTTCGAATAAAACCGTTCTTACTTGCTCTAAAGGGCAAGTATTGGTTTGGTGTTTTTGATATGATTTCTCCTATTACGATACATTTTTAGAATTTTCTTTTGGAAAATCTATCGCGTCGTTTTTTTTTAAATATTTTTTCATTAAAAATTTTTCAACGTTTGAAACGAAAATTTAGTATGTCATTTTTAAGATAGTATTTATCAACATCTAAAAACTAGATTTTGAAAATAACTCACTGACTCAATATCGAAAAAAATATTTTTCAAAAAAGAATTCAAAAAGTGTTCCTGTTTAAAAATCAATATTAATTTTGCTTATTCTTTTATATATCTTTCAATACCTACACACATCAGATAACCAAAAGCTAAAATTTTTCAACCTAAGTTTTTTGATTAGTTATTCAAAATTTTCGGACAAAAACATATGCAACTGAAAACTCCATCTGATTGATAAATCGTTTGCACAATTATATCCAAAATATGTATTTTTATTTCTTCACTTGAAGAATTTGTGGAAAAGATTATCCATTACATAATGTTTTCAGTTCTTGCAAGTTCATGTCGGGCAGCTTAATTCACTGTTTTTTCGACCCCAATATTTTGAAAAATAATTGACAAAAGAAACAAAATAAAAATATAAAAGTTAGTAACATGGACAAACGATAGAATAAAGTCTTTTTTAAAATTCATTTTTAAATTTTTTTTCAAACTATAGCTATAACTAGTTTCTTTTTTCTAGAAAAAAGACTTTGGTAATTTAGCAAACAAATCTTAAAAATATTGAATTTTTGTTCAGACAGCCTTGACTCTCTTTTGTCAGTCACTTAGGTTGCCATCCTAACTCTATGTTTAATTTAGATAAAGGTTATAAATATTATTGAAGCTCCTAAATTTTTTTCTATTTATAATTGTTTATATTCCAATAAAATAAAAAATTATTTAACCACCTAATCGGAAAGACAAATTTTTCATCTCTTCCTATCTAATTATATCATAAAATAAGAGATAAAAGTTTAACGTTCTTTTTTTCATAAAGATGGTCATGGTTATCTTCAGGGTTTTTTTTATTTAATTGCATCTCTTCCCCAAAAGTCTATATATTGAAGATTTCTATCTCAATAGAAAGTAGTGTTTAAACTGACAGAGGCCAAAGAACAAGGCTTGTTTTCTTGTTGAATTTATTTAATTTTGTTTAAACATTTTTCTTGTGGCATCTTTCACAAACATAAATTAAGTGTTTAAAATAAGAACAGAAGCGTAAGTTTAAATTAAAATTAATATATTTGATGTGTGATAAATAAATTCATTTAAAATCATTTTCCCTAATTTAAGTCCTTTATTAATTTATATTTGAAGAATGACCATAACATTGTGATGTTGCTAGAATTTTTATAATTTTTGTGTGTGAATTTGTTTGATTAGATTAAGGAACAACTTTGAAATAAAAATGATCAATATATTTATATAAAATATTATTTTATTAGTCAAAACGATAAAAGCAATAATGAGACATCGGGTACTGCCGGCAACAACAAATTTTGAGTCCAGGAAGGTACTATCCGATCCATTGAATGGATAAAATTCGTTGAAATTTTCGGCAGTACCCAATTTGTTATAATTGTTAATTATAACTGTAAACAAAATTGAATTTAAATTTAAAAATTGATTTCAACAGAACTCATATTTTGCTAAAAGAAATTTATTGGTCTAAACCTTCTTGCGTAGAGAAATTTTCATACCACCTCGTTTACCAAAAGAGTGCGTTCAGATTGAACGCTCTCTTCTGATAAAGACAACACAGTCACATACACATTCTTATTTTTAGGAAAAGTTATTGAAGTTAATTTTATATACATTTATGTGCTTCATTCTTAGAGGTAATGATTTCTGAAGTTCAAATTTTAAAGAAAATGACGCAAAACTAAAAGCTGCTTAAAATTTTCTTATATGAATGGTCTTAATCTACAAGTTGCATGTAGTCTTTTATTAGGTCTCTCAATGAATAGGTAAAAAGAAATTTTGAGCTTTATAGATACCTCAGCAGGTGAACTGGTGAGAAAACAAGCAGCGAGCTCTTATTGTAAAAAAAAGAATAGTAAAACACCGATTCAAATGGAAGAAGAGAGAGTATTCTTCGGTGAGATAAGTAGGTATATGAAAACCAAACGCTGGAGTCTATTAAGGAAGGTCACTTCATGGAAGTAGAGTCTATTAAGGAAGGTCACTTTATGGAAGTTACCTTCCTTAATAGACTTCCCTGTTTGGTTGCCATAGTCCCTGTTCTCTCACCGAAAAACACTCTCTCTTCTTCCATTTGAATCGGTGTTCTACTATTCTTTTTTTTTTAAAGAAAAGAACTCGCTGCTTGCTTTTTCTCTCACCAGTTTTCATGCAATCATTATCTAACTTGAGTTTTTGTTAGCATCATCTTGGTAAACAAAGTTTATCAGAACAGCACTTATTAATGATCGTTGTCATTGTCAGTGCTTTTATTTAGTTCTCTGAGAGATTAAGAGTTACGCTTTAGGTACTGCAAAAGTCTGTCTTTGTTACTTTCAGGCAAAGTTATGTGTATATTTTTTCGACTTTGTCTTATGACTTCGATAGTAAAGTTTTCAATTTGGTTGCCAGTCCGTTGATCTAGGGACTTCAAATTTGAAGATATTGCAGAAGTTGAGTGCTTGCTATTATTAAATTCTAGCTCTTAGCAAAGTCAATAGCCTGGTTATCTGAAATGGTGCACTACCGCAATAAAATGCATTCTATTACAATCTTACTGTTTAAATAATATTCTTTACGTTATACTCCAGAAACTTATAGAATACATTTTTGATTAAGTTTTTATTTTCGCAATGTGTTTTTAAATTTGGTATGATATTAAGACTTCTTAGGTTCTTGATTCTTCTCTTTATTACAAAACCACAGGAACGCAGCTGACCTTGTAGTAGGGGAAAAAACAGCTGTTAATGATTTTTTTCAATTAAAAAAACACTCTTTTTTAACTTTTAACATTTCTTTCTTTTCTAGGTTTGCAGAAAAAACGGTTCAAAATATAGTATAACAATATTTCTGACGCTCCACAAAACAATACCAAAAATATTCACAATGAATCTATCAACTCTAATAATGATGGCCTTCATAGGCTTGACTTGTTCAAGATCTACCAAAGAAACTATTCAGCCACCAAATATTGTTATAATAATGGCTGATGATATGGGATACGATGATGTCAGTTTCCATGGTAAGAAACAACACATAACACCAAACATCGATGCACTAGCTTATCATGGAATGATGTTGCAACATCTTTACGCTCCACCAATTTGCACACCATCAAGATCAGCATTTATGACTGGAAAATATCCAATTCATACTGGAACTCAACACTACGTGATTAGCAATGAAGAACCCTGGGGTCTTCCGACAAATATCACAACAATAGCTGAGGAATTTAAAGATGCTGGTTATGCAACTAATTTAATTGGTAAATGGCATTTGGGATTTGCTGAAAAAGAATACTTTCCAACTGAAAGAGGTTTTGATACACATTATGGATATTTGGGTGGTTATATTGACTATTATGAGCGGATGTCAATTATGCCGGTAAGATTTCTAAACAAAAAAAAAATATTTTTAGGAGAAACATTAATAACATGTGGATTTTTATTTGAATATAGGTTCCAAATACGAGTATTGGATATGATTTCCGAAGAAATTTTAATTTTGAATGTGAAGCTAAAGGAACTTATATGACAGATCTTTTAACAACAGAAGCCGAAGTGGTTATTGATGCTCACGACACTACTAAACCTTTGTTTTTGTTGGTTAACCATTTAGCACCTCATACGGGTAATCCAGATGAACCGCTTCAGGCTCCCCAGAGTGAGATTGAAAAGTTTAACTACATTGAAGATCCTAAGAAGAGAATCTATGCAGGTTAGTTAGACAAAGTTGAACCATCTATTATTTTGTTTCGGTCGTAAAAAAAAAAACTAAACACACCTTGATGTGAGCCATTTTAACAATTTTAAAGAATGTGACCACAAGGGAAAATTACTGGGGTGGCATATTAAAACTGCACATGTTCCAATCAAACAATTTTATCTTGAAATAGAAGTTGTGGAATCTGAGGCAAACAATTTAACTCAGGCGATTTTGTATGAAAATTTGACTACCACCCGAATCCATGCCAGCTTAACGCACGTACTAGGCTTAATTTCGAATAAAATTTGTTTGTTTGACATAGTTTTCTCATATTTCCCGAGCCTTTCCCCTTACGCAAACATCGGTTTACATTCTCAGAAGTGGTTCTTTTTTTTATTTTTAAAGTATTGTATTGTGGAATGCATTCGTTTTTTTATTTCACGATATGTGAGTACGAAGCTTAAAAACCAAACCAAAGTATTATTCTTATCTTGAGTATTTAACTCAAGTATAATATTCTACAAATCAGAGAAAAGATATTGTGGAACGTATTCATTTCTTATTTCATGGAAAAAAAAATAATATGAATGACATATAAGTACCTAATCTTAGTGTAAAGCTTTAATATTATTTCATAATTCCATAATTTAATTGTTAAATGTATCTTGGGAAATAATGTGGGACGTATTAATAATAATACTTAAATCAAATAAAATGATTTAAATGCGTCCCACAAAGTTTTTCCAGCTATGTTTTAAAGGTAGAATAAAAATGTTTTTTGTAGCATCCACTTCGAAGTCTACGTGAACTAATAATTATGAACACGTTCCACAATTTGAAAAGACCAGTTCCAAAATACTTTATCCTTTCAAAAATACTTCATTTTTAACTCAAAATTTGTTTAATTCTTTCCATTTTAGCTATGGTGTCTAAGCTCGATGAAAGCATAGGAAACATTACCAAAGCTCTGGACCAAAAAAAAATTTTAAATAACACAATTATAATCTTTTACGCTGACAATGGGGCTCCATCTATTGGTTTCTTTTCCAATACTGGCTCCAACTATCCAATGCGTGGGGTAATTATTTAATCTTTAAAAATTCAAAGCAAAAAATTTAAACTAACCATTTTTTTTGTTTATATTTTCTAGCAAAAGAACACTCCATGGGAGGGTGGTGTTCGTGTAGCTGGTGCCATTTGGAGTCCACTTTTGAAAAAACCAAAAACAGTATTCAAACAAAAGATATACGTTGGTGATTGGATGCCAACTTTGGCCTATGCAGCTGGTATTGAACTCAGTCCAGACCTAAACTTGGATGGTATTAATTTATGGAATGAGTTGGTATCAGGTGATGTGGAACCTTTCGAACGTGATATTGTCCACATGCTAGATGACATTAACAATGTAGTCTCCATAACGAGCAATGGATTTAAGTACATCAATGGAACAACTCTGAAGGGGAAATACGATGATGTGCTAATGGGTCGTAATAAAGAACAGGATCCAAGAGACATCGATTATGCCACGACAATTCAAAACTCAGATGTGAGCAGAATTCTAGCAAAATATACCAAAGAACTATTAACTGATACCGAAATCAATGATTTGCGCGGCTCAGGTGAAATTAAATGTGCAAATCCTAAGGAAGCAGTTAGCTGCAATCCTATGGTAGAAGAGTGTCTCTTCAATATCAACGAGGATCCGTGCGAAGAAAACAATTTAGCTTATTTATCTGAATCTGAGCCTGTGTTGTTGGACATGAGAAGTAAAACAGAAGGATATCGTGCAACTGCTCGAACACCTGCGAATATGCGTGGCTTAGAGTTGGCTGATCCTAGTGTACATGACTGCTGCTGGACTTATTTTATGCAAACACCACAAAAAAGAAAAATTGCTCATTGTTCATATAAAACCAAACCATGTCCAGATTCATAGATTATAGTTATGTTCAGTGTGAAATGTACATATACGAAGCAGATGAAGTGACATTTTTTTAATTTTTTATTTATTTTATTTATTTTGTGCTTAGTTTTTTTTTTGATTTTAATAAAATTTGAAGATTTTTAAAAATTATTTTTAGTGTCTCTTAATGAGAAAGAATTTTAATAACTGTGATTTATTATTTTATTTTTCTTCACTTGTTAAATTTGCTCAATACAACAAAAATGTTACGCATACGCCATAGTGAACACATTAACTCCAACTTTGAAAATGGATGAAAAATGTATGTTATTTACAAAAAATATTTATTTTTGCTTATTTGTGCATATCTCTTAATACCTACACACATCAGATTACCAAAAGCTAAAATTTTCAAGCTAAGTTAATACATAAAATAAGTCGTGCATTTTATTTAGTACCGTTTAAGACGAATATTTTTGTAATTAAATAAATTAATAAATAAAATATAAAATTTAATAGCTAATATCTGTTTAATCTTCCCACCAAGTCCATTCAAAATCATGCAGTTTTGGATCAGATTTTGGATCTGTAGGTTTCCCAACCGGTGCCATAGCATTGCTTCGAAAATTTTCAATTTCTTTTCGTATTCTTTTCAAAAGCCTTGAATTTTTTAGCTGACCAATAAGATTGTTTTGCTCACATGGATCTTCATCTAAATTAAATATACACTCATCTTTCAAAGGTTCACATTTCGATATTTCGATATCATTGGCACAAACCAGAGATGCTTTTTGACGAAGTTCAGAAATGTCTGTACCATCAATTTCATCAGTTTTCTTATACTTTACCAAGTTCTTCCAAGTGACTGAATCTTTAACTAAGTTGACATAGATATTAGATTTTGGATCAATATGAACTTTTTCACGAGGCTTCAACCATCCATCGTAAGCTCCCGAGAGAGTTGTTCCATTTATATATTTCCATTTGTCACTACTGTATGAGACATATTGAAAGATATCGTCGATATTTTGAACAAGTTTTCGAGAAGTTGGTTCAGTTCCTTTTGTCAAATTTGTCCATAAATTCCAACCATCCAAATTTAAATCATCACCAAGTGTTATTCCAGCGGCATATGCAAGAGTTGGTAACCAATCACTAACATGCATTGTTTGATTCCATATTCTACCGCCATTTTGTATTAGTGGACTCCAAATTGCAGCTGCAGATCGTATTCCTCCTTCCCATGGTGAGTTCTTTTGCTAAAAAAAAGATTCAATGATCAAAGTTCATGTCGATTTTTCTGTAATCTACTATACTTACTCCCCGAAATGGATGATTTGATCCTTCATTTGCATGTAAGCCCTTAACAGGAGAACCATTGTCAGAGTAAAATAATAAAATTGTATTGTTGAGAATTTCTTTGGCATCAAGAGCTTCAACAACTTTTCCAACACTTTCGTCTAGTTTCGATACCATGGCTTGAGAAAAAATGTTTTTGTTTTTATTTTTCTAGCAATTTCTTAAAGATAATTTTCGTAACAAACCTGCGTAAGTTCTTCGATTAAGATCGGTGATGTGTTTAAACTTTTCAATATCTTCAGCTGGTGCCTGAAAGGGCTTATCGGGATTGCCAGAATGTGGTGCTAGATGACTTAGTATCATTAATAAGGGTCTTTCAGTATTATGATTTCTTATCATATGTTCGGCTTCTTTCGTCAGACTATCCGTAACATAAGTTCCTTGATTATCTCTTGTTGTGTTCAGGTTTTTCCGAAAGTCATGACCTCTGGAGTAATTTGCACTCTGGAAATATATTCAAATGAAATGCCATTAAGACCTTGAAGAAGCACTGTAGAAACACCAAAAAAGTTCAAAAATCAAGTAAATGGTGGAAATTCATCTACCAAGTGATATACTGGTTTCCTAGAGATTTCTAGGCTTACAGGATTAGCGAAAGTCTTTAAAAAATTAGCAACTTACTGTGGAGTATAACGTCTGATCGTAGTAATCCACATAGCCCCCATAATACCCATAATGATGATCGAATCCCCGAAACAGTGGTGTATATTTTTGCTTAAAAAAACCCAAATGCCACTTTCCAATAAGACTTGTGAAATAGCCAGCTTCCTTAAAATATTGTGCTAGAGTCTTCTCTGTCAGCGGTAGACCCCATGGCTGGTCATTTGGTATCACAAAATGTTGCATTCCTATTAAAGAAGATGGAAACAAGATAAATGTTGTGAAAATTCTCATCCAACTTTTAAACAATGTTATCGTCTTAACAGACAGAGACCTATGTTGATGGGATTTTTTCCAGTCATTAGTGAAGATCGCGATGGCGTGCACATAGCTGGCACATAATATCGATTCAATATAACCCCACTAAATGCCAATGCATCAATGTTTGGGGTCAAGAACTCATTGGATCCACGAAAGCTCACATCATCGAAACCCTATAATTGATGGAAAAGATAAAAAAACAAGAAAACAAAATTGGTAAAGTAGGTTAGTTACCATGTCATCGGCCATTATAATAACAATATTGGGTCGACTATTGGCTCCCACGGTAATCTGCATACATAAATCGGATAACAACACAAACTGCAGCAGCAGTAGACTACTACTTATCCATTTCAAGGCCATTTGAGAGTCAATAAACTTATCAAAATATGTATAATCAATTCACGCATTCAATTTGCGATCAATCTTCGAACTAAGTTATAAATATTAAACAAATAAACTTTATAGCCATGTTCTTGAAATTTTGACGACTGACTGGTCGAACTCAACAAATGAACTTGGTGTGATCATACTATAACATTGCACCTACTAAAAGGCGGAATTGTTTACTTATCCGCTTATCGTACGAGTATAATAAAATGGTCATGATGTTTGTTGACATAATTTTTATTCACTCCGATATAAATGAATGACTCTTAATTAAGCGTTGAAGTAGTGCAAATAATACACATTCCATATTGTATTCGAACTTGTAAATTAAAAACTCAAACGACCAGTTTGTTGAAGCTATCGGTTCGGACTGATGTCAGACATCTGTTATTGTTTTTGTTTTTGTTTAAATTATAGTTTTTATTCCGAGATTCCAGATGTCTTGAGAGGCATGTGTTTGTATCATGCATGTTGTTATACACAATCGATCGCCAGTATAATGTTAAGAGTATGGTGACCATATTTTTTAAACGAAAAAAATATTTACCCCCAGGTTTAAAGGGGTTTAGACTTATATTCAGATAACCCTCAAAGGGAGTCTACATTTTTGGTTCAACTATTCCAGTTTTATAGTAAAATCTGAACTTTATTTAGTTCTGTTGATTTTCGTTTAACTGCACTTTATAAACATAAGTTGACAACATTTGTCGTTGTTGTTACTTTTTTTTACTTTTTCATCTAACTTTTCTTGTGTTCTCATTCTCTCGCTGAAGAAAATAACACGCAAAACAACAACAAATATTTTGTGTTGCAGACAAGCATGAGAGGTTAAGTATTAAAATGGAAACACATTTTTAAAAAAATCAGTGACAAAAATAACATTACATTAATTAATGTTGATTTACTTATAGAATCAATAAAATGATAAAAAAATATTGTTTAGAATAAAAGAAGAACACTCGTACACAATTCTATGAAATGGGAGCTCAAAAAAGGAAATGCGCCCGCCGTAAGGAAGTTGCTCCAAACGCTGAACTGAGGTTTAAACGGAAGGATATTGTCGTTTTACTTGAACTACAAATTGAACTCAGTTTATGGTCAAAATGAAACTGTAACATCGAATAAATTGTTAAACTAAAGAATTCGATAAAATACCACTGGATTTCAACTTATTTAGGTACAGAAAAAAAACTCCCTGCCCTCCCCTGTTTTCGTAAGCCCTTATAGCAAAATGACTTACTAAACTTTTATCTGTATGACAACAAATCTCAAAATCTAGAAGACACACAATCATATAATTTTCAATTTTCGATTTGAAATTTTTAGGAATAAAATAATTATATTAAGGAAAAAAAAAATTTAAGTGAAATATTTCAAAACTTTTGGATTTTATGTAATTATTTTTTGCTTAGAATTCGTTGCTTTTATTAATTCTTAATCAAAAAACACAACAAGATGGTTCAATGTCTTCTAGTTTTCGAGAATATTGGAAATAACCAAACCTTATGAATGTATTCTTTAAATGCAATAGAAAGTTTTTACAATTTTTTTTTTTTTTTTGTGAATAAAATGTTGTTTTACTTGAGTATTTACCTACCTCTTCAATAAAACGTTGTTATTATTTCTTGGCGCCACAGTTTTCATACTCTCCCTAAATAATACTATTTTCAAATGTTTTGCTCTCAAAATTACTTAATTATGAAAAACGATCCAGTAGCACATTTTTTAATTGTAAGCTTTTGTAATTATAACGGCAAAATATTTTTGTTCACCTCAAAAACCCATTATAGAAGAAATTTATTTCAGTTTAAAAATCAAATGATTTGGCATTGTGCTTCGTTTGCTTAGGGAAAGCCTATCTATCTTTTAAATTCAAATTAACTGTATTCCGAATACAATTAATTTGTTTGTAAAAGATGGATAATTGTTTGATATTAGACGTTAAATAAATGACCAGGAAACTAAATCCACTATAACTATGAGTCATGAAGATGATTCTTGTAATGGATGCATAAGCATATGCCTAGCCTAGCCTACCTTAAAGTAAAATTCAAATGTGATTTTACAAATTAACTCAAAGTTAGGACAAAGATACATATTTCAAAGAATTTTTTTTCTGAGTGTACATTTTTATCTCGGCTTATCAAATCAGAAGACAGAAACAAAGCAAAAAGTTAAATATTAAAATCTATTTATTACAATCCGATTAAATTGCAACTACTGCTGTATTTTTTTTATAATGATAATGTAGTTAAGCGTTTTAATTAACAACAAATAAAAATATTAATAACTTACGGATATCGCTGAATTCGTTTCATACCCCCTCCCCCTGAACAATACCGCAAATATACATTCACAGTTGATAAACGTGTTATATTATTAAGTTCATGTTTAGAGATAAAAATTTAAAATTCTAAAAATATTCTAATTTTACTCGACCGGCTACGCGACGTATTAGGTTCACATGTTAAACGCTTCAATCTTTTCAAGTAACCAAAAACTAAACGACACATCGGAAATGGATGTTATTATCTTTATGCTGTGACTCTGACATTGAATATATACACAGGGGCTGTGCTTAGGTTGAATTTTAAACGTTTTTTTTTTTCTTTTTTGTTTTGGTAGTTGTCGAAGTCACAAATTGGTAGTACAGTGTTTGGGTTTATCTGGCTAAGACAAGTCGTGCCATAGCAAATGTGCTTTACTGCAAGTTAGTGATTAGTGCGATACTCTAAAAAAAAAAAAAAACCCTTACCTCAGTCAAGCGTAACAGTGAGGCATTTCGTGCAATTGTAGGAGTAAATTTTTCATTTTCTTGAAAATAGGTGATTTTTGTCTTTTTATTTTTTTTTTTTGTTTTGTTAAATTCAATTATTTTTAATTTAAACACGATAAATGAAGGACACTTTAATCTTAAACATGTGATTGGGTTCATTTCAGTTTATTTAAATAATATAAAACCTTAATTGGTGGTGTTAATTTGCATACAACTTCTACATCATACAGTTTAGTCAGTTTATCTTGCTATTCATGGCTTACAGCAGTAACCAGTGTTTTTTGTTGGGATAAATTATTTTAAAGTGCAAAAAAAAAGACGATTTTATAGTTTTAAGTATTCATTGATTTCGTCCTTAATTTTGATTAAAACAGTCAAGTTAACAAAAGTGAAAACAAAAAAAATGTATGGTAATTTTTTAATTTATAAATCAGTGTCGGACTTGAACTTGAAACTATCAATTTGTGCTATATAATCACTACTTATTTTAAAGCTTAAAAATTGTTCTAATTTTATTAAAAAAAAACAAAAATTGAAAGAACTGAAGTCCATGGCTGCGTCATAAGATTATAGAATTAAATGTTTTAAAGTAATGCATGTTAACTTTTTTGTTAAATTGTGTTTTGTGATTTTTAATAGGCTGTGTCGCAGTGTAAAATATTGGTATTCAGATAAAATAAAAGGTGCAATCTTAAAAAAACGAGATATTATTTTTTTAATTTGTATCTTCTCATTTAAGGTTATTGTGATTTTTGTGATTTATCGAATCGAATTTTGAAAAGTGGCATCTTTACTATTTTGATTTTAAAGAGTCAATGTTTTATTTTTTTGAAAACAATAATTGTGTGCCTTGGATGTTTGTGAGCTGAAAAAGACTGCAGTCAATTGGTAATGCAGTCAATTTAGTCGCAATTAATTGACTTTAATTTTTACTGCCAGTTAGTACTGCTAACTAAAATAATGACTGTAAAGTTAATGAAAGCTGTTATTTGACTAAAAGTTAGTTAACTGCAGAACTTTTTTGACTGGTTTTAGTGTTTTGTTCTAAAGTTTCATGTATTGTTTTGTGACTTATAACAGTCAAAAAGTACGGCAGTTAATTAACTTTTAGCCAAATAATTGCTTTCATTACCTGTACAGTCAGTATTTTAGTACTGACTGCTGATTGTAGTTTAACCAGACCAAGTACTTTTTTGCAAGTGAAAAGACTAAAGAAATTTAATTTTTTTAGTCAATTAACTGCAGTACCGAAAAGATTGCAGTTTTTACAATTGTGTCTGCCATAGCTCGAAAAGTTACACTCTTTTGTCAAACGAAATACAAAAAGACTAATTTTTGAAGCTAAACTTTTGAAGTTATACTTCTTTACGAGCGTTTATAAAAATATTCAACCAATAATAACACATAGACTTTTTCAGCCCCATATTACTGTTTTTTTTTTTCAAACAGACACTAAAAATAGGGAAAGAATAACAACACGCTCACGTTTTATGCTGGGTTAATTTTTTTTTATTTTGCGTTTTGTGTGCTGTAAATTAGTGACAATAAATTTATTAAATTTCAGAAGTCAGTTATTGTTATTGATAATCTGACTGATTCATTTTCTACAGTATAAGTGACAGAAAAAAACTAAATACACCAAAAGATATGTTAGATTCCGATAAAACAGGATTTTTTATAATTCCATCGGGAAGTTAGGGTAAAATGGGGTAAAAGACTAAGTATAAGTTATATTGGATAGATAAATTGAAATGATGATGAGTTTTGATTAAAAAAAATCTAAAAAATCAACTTCTCATGTTAAAAATTATTTTCTTAAATCCTATAGTTTTTTAGACCTTTAGAAATTATGTTTTGTTGAAAAACTATTAATGCACATTGATAGATAATAAAAAAAAAATTAGATTTTAAAACATATTTTTTAATGAATAACAGTAAAAACAAGATTTTTCATTCCAAGATTGTTGACCACTTAGAATGGTATTTTATTTGTAACTTTTATTTTATTTTTACATTTTCAAACTTGAAATTTACACAGCCATTAGATATTAAATGTAAATACAATTTGGTACACAATTTCACAATTTTCTGTAGTCTGTGAGACGAGAAAACGGTAAAAAGGTATTATAAAATTGATATATCGCACATAACTGTACATGCTTGAAAAGAGTTTTATCGAAATTCAACAAAATATTCTGCTTTGGTACTGTTGGCTCACAAATGGATTCGAGATGGTTCGCTTATAATATTTTTAACTTTTTTGTATATTGTCGGATTTTACAGATTGATATGCTAAAATTTAGCTGAAATATCAGGACACAACAAAATGTAATTTTGTTGAAAAGAAACGTAGTAGAAGTCAAAAAAATGATATGAAATATTTTTAAATTTTACGTACAAGTATTTCGCATTGTCAGTCCATCGTTTACTTTTGTTTTTTTTACAAAATAAAAGTTTAAAATCTGTGGAAAACAAAAACCAATAATAAATGAATGATAAAAAATACTGGATCAAAGAAGGGGTTTTTTGAATTAAAAAAAAAAAAAAAAACTGCCATTAATCGAAAACCGATAATGTTTCGAAACAAATTAGTTTCTAAATTCTGAGCGGTCATAACTCTGCCCTATAGCAATTTAAGTTTGAATCACAACTTTTGGAAAATTCTGCTTTAGGGATATTCGAGTAAAATGTGTAAAACACATTCATTCACAGCTTCTATTTTATCTAATACTGTTTGATTGGTAAATGTAAACGTTGAACATGTCTCCTTAAGATTTTTTCGTTGTGGTCAAAAAAAGTTTAAAGGGAAAAAAATCAACGCAAATTTTAACTACAAGGACTCAGGTAGATACTGATTTTTTTCTGGATTTATATTCCCTAAAATTTATTCACTTCTCTCTACTCTAAAAAGCATACATTTTTTTATGTTATATAAAATTATATCATACTGAAATTGCTTATGACGAAATTCTTCCTCTTGCAATTCTGCTCCCCTTCTCCCCTATAAATAATTTCACAAAACATCTGCAAAATGAAAATTAATAACAACAACAAAGTATACCAATTGTCATATTGAGTAAGTAACCAGAAAACAACGTTTTCTTGGATTACGTTGTGACAACAATGGAGTTATTGCAACAAATAGAAATTTAATGTGGCGGGCATTTACTATATTTGTTACACTATCGCGCAATTAAAAAGAAGCAATAACTAAACAAATATGAAAACATTAAATCATAAAATTCTCTTTTATGGTTTGAAAGAAAAAAAAAAGAAAATTAAAAAAAAAATGTATCGCAGCTAAAATTGTGTAACAATTACATTAAAACACTAAATTAGACTCAGGCCTAATGGTTATTTGTGTCATTCAAATATTTAGACATATTTTTTTTAATTAAATATTAAACAATAGCTGTCTTACAAGAAGCAAGTTGTCATAGCATCAATTCAGCAACAAATTGAAGCAATTAAAGGTAGTTTAGGTAGGTTAGGTATACGAGAAATTAAATACAGAAGTTAAATAATCGGCCTAATTTTTTTTGAAGTGTCACAATACATTCTTTTTGACGGATTTTTTTGAGCACTAAGGTTTAGGGCTCTGTTTTGTTTCTAGCATTGATTCTGTTTTAGAGTAAAAAAAATGTGTTGCAATGGATTTGTGAAGCGCAAGTACGTTTCTTCGAGTTAACCCTAATCGGATTTTATTTCGGTTAAATTACCTACGCGGTGGTAAAGTGAATCATTAAAACTCAATGCCTGCCTCTTGATTACCTAGATTTTAAGTTCAGACTACGGGCTATCACACGAAAATAAAACAACATCAGCATTTTCCAATAATGCCAGCAATTATTTTTTTTTTTTTTTTTTTTTAATCTTGACATTGCGTTTCCATTTTAGAAATCTCAATTAGTGGTGGCGTCATGATGTCAACTCTTCAACTGTTACTCGTCATTGCTCTAGCATCTGTCACATCGTACAATGTCAATGCTGCCACCAAACAATCAAAAGTTCAAAAGCCCAACATTGTGATTATCCTGGTCGATGATATGGTATGAATGCAAATTTTATCTTTTTTTTCTCTGTTTCTAATTAATTTACATTGCCTTCCTACCCACACCCACAAAACAACAACAACAATTTTAACAAAAATCAGGGCATTAACGATGTGAGCTTTCACGGTTCGAATCAGATTTTAACTCCGAACATTGATGCACTCGCCTATAATGGTGTAATTCTTAATCGACTCTATGTGCCCAACATGTGCACACCATCACGTGCCACATTGCTGACAGGCAAATATCCTATTCACACAGGTAACAAGAGATTTATTGGTTTTGTGTCCCTTTTAATTTGATTTATAATTTTTTTTTTTTTTGTTTTTCTTAAATTTTAATCCTGATTTCCGGTTTATATTCTCTTTTTGCACACACAACTTCACTTGACTGGTTTGTGTAAATATATGAATATCCTTCGTGTGTTGTGTGGGTGTGTTGCATTAATGGCATTAATGAAGGTACTCAGCATTCGGTTATAATTAACGATCAACCATGGGGATTACCGTTGGGTGAACGCACGATGCCAGAACTATTTCGCGATGCTGGTTACTCGACGAATTTAATTGGAAAATGGCATTTGGGTTTCTCGAAGAAGGCATACACACCCACAATGAGAGGATTCGATAATCATGTGGGTTACTATTCGGGATACATTGATTATTATGTCCACGATATGGCCATGCTGGTGAGTTTAAATTTATAATATGTACCGAGTTTCCACTTGTTGAAAATTGATGCAAGGAACTTGTTTGGTACATTGTGTGCCTTACAAAAATCACACATAACGATTATCTTAATAATTTAGTAGGAAACTTTTATTGAAATAAAAGCGAAAAAAAGAAAAAATTGGTTCATGCCGGTGATCGAACCAACGAATCGAGACTACCTAATAGAGACCATGGTAATAGATGTGGAAAATAGGTACTAATAACTCTTATCGAACTCTAAATTCAACTCAAAATTATTTTCCAGGGCACTTAAATAAAATCTAAATGTCCTTTATTATGAAAACAACCACCAATTATGTATATGATTTCGATTAGGTAGGCAATAATATTCATCAGCCAATTGTTTGTCCCTTAAATGACAAGTGGAAACTCAACATAACATAGAGTTTATTCAACAGAAGAAAAAAATTATCTAAACTTATTTTTATGAACAGGAAAAGAATTTCAGTCGTGGATATGACTTTCGGAATAATCTTGATATCAACTACGAAGGTCAAGGCATTTATGCTACGGAATACTTTACTAATGAGGCCATTAGAGTTGTAAAGGAGCATAACAAAAATGAACCATTATTTTTGTTAATGAGTCATTTGGCCGTGCATACTGGAAATGAAGATAAACCTATGCAAGCTCCTGCAGAAGAAATTGCAAAATTTGAACACATTAGCGATCCAAAAAGAAGAACTTATGCAGGTGAGTATTTTATGCTTACATGCATTATGTTTTGGTATTGCTTAGAAATTATAAACTAGTAGCGAGCAAAAAAAATGCAAACGAAGTGGTATGTTCTTGTCTTGAGCTATAACTCAGCTATTTTACGTAAAAATGGCTTGAAATTGAGCATGCATTTGTGAAATTTATCGTATTTTTTAAAACAGAGTCGATTTTTACCAAATATTACTCCAAAAAATTAATAATATTAAAATTAGTGCAAATAAAAATATCGATGGAATCAAATTGGCAGTAAGGATTATTTTAATACTTCACTCACCTGTTACAAGTGCTTCAGTAATCCGAGTAAACACCTGGGTGATTGCTCATTTCGTGTAGGAATATTCCAAAAGCCATATGAATCCATATTGGGGGGTCCAGTATCCCTGAAAACAGTTTATTCCATTACGTTCATGACCAGACGGTTGGCAGGAAACTTCTTAGAAGAGAAAAATTTTCATGCTTTGGGATGGCCAATGCAATCTTCTGACCTGCATCGTGTAGAAAAAAAAAATGGGAGATTGCCACGTTGGTGTACAAATTTTAAAAATGGCAACCCTATGTGTGTATTTTCAGTATCAATCTTTCATTTGATACCAATTTAAACAACTTACCTTATGAACTAAGCAATTCGAAGGTCACTTCCCCGACTAAAATAATGTCGGTTCGGGGCCGATGTTTGTTTTCTCATTAATTACAAAAAACCTGTACTTTCTATTTCGAACAGTTCAGAACAGGCTCATTTGACAAAGCTTATACAAAATTTTAAAACACTAATCAACCAAAAACGGCTCCAAATCATCACAGTGATAAATGTTACTCATACGCCATAGTGACCCAATTAATTAATAATTTATTTAATATTTTTTTTTTCTAAGCAATAAGGATAATGTAGGTAAATGTAATGTAGCATTTTCAAAATCTGATATTCGGAATGAACTAACTCATAATTTTTTTTCAAGATGTTTTGTTTGTTATTCTAAAACTTACATTTAGATTTCTTAAGTCCTTTTTTGAACGACGAGTTTAGTTTTCATACAAACTTCGTTCTTGTTGATTCTCATGAATCAGTATGACCAAAATTATTAATAATTAATTTAAATTTTATGCCAGAAATGACACATTATCTCTTAAACGAAATCCTAAACGACACTAAAGATTATTTCAATTGAATTTCAAAAATTCAAAAGCTTATATATTTTAATTGAACGACGAATTCTGTTCCTACAAAAAATATTAAAAATCTGACTTCCTTGACAGAAATCCTAATCGATACTAAAGGAATTTTAAAAAATTGAAAAACTTATATACATTTATTTAAACGATGAATTTTGTTCTTTCTTTCCAACTGGTTCTTATCGATTCGAGTCACTGAAATCAGAGTGTCTCAAACCAAAAAAAAAAAATAGTAGGAAACTTCGTTTCAATTGATTCTCATGAAATCGAGTGACCTAATTCATATGAAATACAGCGCTAATGAAAGATAGTATTAAGCGGGATTTCGTTACATAGGATCTTGTTCGGCGGGCAAACGTAACCAACCCACTTAAACTAAATGTTAACTTTGATGTTTTTTTTTCTAGCTATGATGTCAAAACTTGATGAGAGTGTTGGTAAACTCGTAGCATCTCTTGGTGACCGAAAAATGCTAGACAACACAATTATTCTCTTTTATTCCGATAATGGCGCACCAACTCAAGGAATCCACAGCAATGCCGGATCAAATTATCCTTTCAGAGGTGTAAGTTAAAATTTTTGGTCCAACATAAAAAAAAAAACAAGTTTCTCACTCTAAATTTCTTACAAATTTTGTTCAGCAAAAGCAATCACCTTGGGAAGGCGGTATTCGATCAGCTGGAGCTATTTGGAGTCCACTCATCAAAAAATCTAACCTAGTTTCACATCAACTGATTCACTCAATTGATTGGCTTCCAACTCTAGCTGCAGCAGCAGGAATTAATATTCCCTCGAATCTGAAAATTGATGGTATTAATCTATGGCAGACTCTTATCCATAATTATCCACCGAAACCTCGAAGTTTTATACATGTTTTGGATGATATTGATGGCTATGTTGCGTATCAGCGTTCAAATTTCAAGTACGTCAACGGAACCGAATTCATGCCAAAGTACGGTACTTGGCTGGGTGACATCGAGCAAATTCCAGATCCAAGACTATCTCAGTACTCTGATCTCGTTTTGGAATCACAAGTTTCACGAGCTTTCCGAAATTCAAAACTTTCAGCTATTGATATTGAAGCTCTTAGAAGTGAAGCCACTTATGATTGTAACGCTCATAATATTTCAACACCACGCTTAGAAACTTACAAATGTGACCCAGCGATATCTCCTTGTTTATTCGATATCGAGCACGATCCATGTGAAATGTACAATATTGCAACTGAGCATCCTTTTTTGTTAAGAGATTTAGAAGCTGATGTAGAATATTATCGACAAGGAGCTGTTCAATCAGCTTGGGTAGCTGGAGATCCAATGGGAAATCCAGTATTTTACAATAACACATGGACATGGTGGCAAGATGTAAATAGCGGTTCAAGAACTTCATTATTTTTAAGTTATCCAGCACTGAATTTAACGCTTACATTTTTCTTAGCAGCTTTTAGGAAATTGTGATTTTTATGTTTTTTTTTTTTATTTTTTGTTAATTATAAGTGTTTTGTATTTTTAAAAGATTGTTTTTATTTGCATCACAATAAATTATAAGAAGAACTGTTCTTGACTGATCAAATTCAAAGGGAGTGATAGGGCTCCTGAAAATAAGTATTTCCAACGAATATTGAATATTCGGTCCTTTCACAGTTGGAAGATGGATACAAAGCAAATCCAGGGAGTGTGAAGAAATGGATAGGACATACAGAAAATTAAATCGAAGAGATGTATAATAAGTGCCCGAAGTACGACGTCAATATTGTTCTTGATACTTACTTACTAAGTTCCTCAGAACTTGATGAGTCCGTTGTGTTCCCCTCGAGGGAAATAGGGCCTCTACTATTCCTAGGCACCATCGTGTACGGTTTTTTGAAATATAACGCAGTTCTCTCCAACTCTTCCCCAGCGCAGCGGGTTGGGATCAAAATCCCGAAAAACAAAATCCCGGAAACCAAAAATTCCGGAAACCCAGATTCCGGAAAACCCAAAATCCTGAAAACCAAAAATCCGGAAAACCCATAATCCAGAAAACCCAAAATCACGAAAGCCCACAATCTAGGAAACCCAAAACCCCGAAAACCAAAAATCCAGAAAACTCTCAAACTCCGTGAGAGGATTGGGGTTTATGTTATAGTTAGTCAAAGTCAACCTATGCTTCGTGTAGTGTGTGGGTAAACTGACATTTTTGGAAATTTCTTATTTACCTGTGCGTTTTTTTTTAATTTGTTTTTATATAATTTTATTGTCCATAAGTTTGTCCTTGATTATTTTGTGTTTAAATGAAAGGCAATGGAGTTATAAAATAAAAATGCCAGCAACGTTTTTACAAGATGCTCGCACCCCTCTATTAGTCCCAACAAATTGTGTTTTATGATAAGGAGATTCACCCGAACACATTTCATGTACAAAAAATTGTCCCGCGAAAAATGCAATTTTATTTTCTAAAATGGTTGAAGTATGTATATATGAAATTTTTATGAAATTCAAAATATTTCTTACCATTTTGTAAAAAGAAAAATAAAACAATTTTTCTCATTATTTTTATATGTAACTGCTACATTTTGTTGTAGTCTGATATTTCATCTAAATTTTGACACCTTAATCTTTAAAATCTGAATTTTAACAAAAAAAGTTCCAAATTTTATAAGCGAACCATCTCGAATCCATTTGTGAGCCAACGGTACCGTTCTCCACTAGTGGCTGGTCAAGTTCCGACAACCAAAGCAGACAATAGCTATGGTTCATTGGTTGTTGGGTAAGCAGCGCAGTAAAACTTTATATAAAAAACACAAATGCTGGCAAAAAATATGCCAGTAAAAAGCAAGATGGGTAAATAGTTTCTAGGCGCCGTGTAAAAAACAACTCTTTTTATCGCTATCTCGGCTCGCACACACTAAATTGAAGTTTTGTACAAAAAAAAATTTGTTTGCCCAATATCTAATGGCAGTGTAAATTTCACGTTTGAATATGTAAAAATTAAAAATATAAAAATAAAAGACCGTTGGAAACGGTCATAAAGCTTGGACTGAAAAATCTTGTTTTTATTGTTATGCATTCATTAAAAAAATGTTTTAAAATCACAACACATAAATCTAAAAGCCATTTTGACAAAATATTTTTCCCGTGATTTTTAAAATCAATGAAACTAACCACATAAAATTTCAAATACGTATGTGTTTTTTAAAGCTCAAAAAAACCGTTATGGAGCATTTTAAATATTATCCGTATTAAAAATATATTCTATCAATGCGCATAATTCGTATTACTACAAAACATCAACTTCAACCACACCAACATCATTTTTAAAGATCAACAAAAATATTTGATTTTAGAAAATAATTTTAAACTTGAAAAGTTGGTTTTTTAGAATTTAGAATTATTTTAATCAAAACTCATCATCATTTCGATTTATCTATTCAATAAAATTTATTTCATAATTCTAAACCTATTATTTTTCGAGATGTACAAAAAGTTTTTTTGTCTTTTACCCCATTTTACCCTAACTTCCCCATGGAATTTCGAAAAATCCCGTTTTATCATTATACCACCTATATTTTGGTGTTCTAAGTTTTGTTCTATTACTTAAAGTGTAGAAAATGAATTAATCAGATTATCAATAGCAATGGCCGACTTCTGTAGTTTAATAAATTTATTGTGTGCAAAATAAAAAAAAATAAACCCTGTATTAAATGTAAGTGTGTTGTAACTCTTTACCTACCTTTAGTGTCTGTGTGAAAAAAAAAATAATAATAATGGGCTGAAGGAAGGTTACTGGTTGAATATTTTTATAAACGCCGATAAGGAAGTATAACTTCAAAAAACAAAAAAATAGTGTGCAACTCGTTGGAGATGGTCGATGTACCAATGGATATTCGACAAAAACTAATCAATTTACTGCCAATATAGTAATCAGTGTTCCTTTTTTTGGAACTACATAGAAGGACTTAAATTATTCAAAAAAAAAAAAAATACCTCAGCATTACCCTAGCATTATTCTTATACCATTTAAAATTTCAAAAATCTGCTTAGTTTTTACTTATGCTTCATCTGCTAGGTAAAATACATTTTTTTTATTTCAAAACTGTCGTGAAAACATTCAAAATTTATGCTCTCTGTCAGGATGTGCTCTCAGAAGAAAAAAATTATACCATGCTGCTTACACTTAAAAACATTTTTTTTTATTTTGATAATTACACATATATTTTTTCTATATTTTTCCTCATACAACAGAATCTATCTACTATACATAAAAACACCTAATTGGACTCGTACTTGGATGTGAGTTCATATTTGGATTCTGTTTGTTGGAGATGTGATTTCTTCAGATTGCATTACTCTTCGATTACTTTCGTTTAATTGATATTACGTTGGTCCTGTGTCTCCTTTGTCTCCTTGTGCTCCTGGATCTCCCTGTGGTCCAGTTTGTCCAATTTCACCCTTCATTCCCTTATCTCCCCTAGCTCCGTCCATGCCTGGCAAACCAGCCTCACCCATGATTCCTTCAAAACCTCGGTCACCTTTGTCACCTTTAAAGCCTTTTACTCCCAATTCACCGGGATCACCCTTTTCACCAAGATTACCAGGTGGGCCAATTGGACCCATGTTGCCCTTATCACCCTTCAAACCGGGTGTTCCCACATTACCAGCCATACCAGCCATACCGGGTGCACCTGGTGGTCCAGGATTGCATGTGCATTGTGATGGCGGATATGGTGCTGGATATGGTGGTGATGGGTATGGTGGTGCTGGATATGGTGGTGCTGGATATTGTGGTGCTGGGTATGGTGGTAGTGGCATTGGATATGATGGTGGGTAATGTGGAAAGGCAACTACAGGAAATTGCGGATACGCCATAGTTGGTTCTTTCTGCACATATACGGTGCCTCCACTGGGTTTGTTTGAAGAAATGGTAAAACTTCTGAGGGCATCTTCTGCCGTCGAAACAACGCCAACGGCAATTATCCCTGAAAATAATGTAAAAAAAATGTCAAAATCAATTAGCTATTCTTGGTGTTTTTTTTTTTGTTGTTGTAATAAAAATGGTAAAAGTAAATTTTTCGTCGTCTTACCAAACACTATGAATGTTACAAAAGCCCTCATTGTGGTTGATGATCTGATGAAATTGACCAAGTGGAATCGTCTTTTATATTATCATCTCGAGCAGAAAAGAATTTTGCCTAAATTATGCAAATAGAATCATTCTTGAAATTCGAACTAGTTTTCACTCATTCTAGTGGATCGCATTTGATAACTGTATATTCGTTATAAGATTGAATTTATAATTTCTTATTCCGTATTTCAGAGTAATTGACCTAGATTACGGTAAAATATGTATGCAATATAGTTTTTATGATGTTTTTTTTTTCAATTTTATTTTATTTCTGAAATTTTGTTATCTTTCTATGTAAATATAGAAGTTTTGCATGAATTTGATCGCAATTCTTTAGTCTAGCTCTACCGAGAGACACATGTTAAAATAAGTTTTTTTAATGGGTACTTTAGGGTTTATTTGGGGCTATTTTTACACGTGCTTAAATGTTAATTTAGAAATGGATAATTTGGTTCAAATGAGCATATTATAAGATAGTGATGAAAATGCAACTATATAACAAGCAATTCTTTGATTTTGTGACTTAACTTGGGTACTTTCTGATTTGGAAAAAGGGTATTTTTCAAATTATTATCGTTAGGGCAACAATTATTCAAAAAATATTGTAGAAATTAGAGGAATTTTTAGTTAAAAAAAAACGTACAAATTCAATTAAACTGCCTTTGGAAAAATAAACAAATGCTGATAAGAAGGGAATTGACAGTTTGTTATAGCCTAAATGCAAATTTCATTTTTAAAGAATCTGAATATTTTTTTTAACATTATAATTATATTGGCATGCAACTCAACATTATTTGTTGACTTAACTGGCAACTGGAAGATAACTCTTTTAAACATACTTACAAACCTACTATTTTTGACAAAAAATGGTAACCCTAAATTATATCATAAAGGTGCCCACACACTGATTGTCAAAATTATTTGTTTGCCTAGAAAAATTAGGAAAAAAGAAATTGAATTTTTGAAAGAACCTTATTTAGAGGTGCGGTACAATGCAATAAATTTCGTTTTTGTTTTGACGGTTAAAATTTTTTTTGTGAGGGGGAAGGGGGGATGGTTAATAAGTTATTTCTCACTTATCATGCTTTGAATAAAAAAAATGTGTATACAAAGTTGTAGCTTATACAATCCTATAAAAATAAACATGGAGTATTTTTTTCATAGAACCTATGGTTTTAAAAAGTTATTTACATGCATCCAACTCTATCTTATTTTTCGACTAAACTAAGTAAAATTGCATAATCTACAATTTTGCATGCAACATTTTTTCATTGAAATGATAAATATTGAGAAATAAAGAAAACTGCAAGTGAGTCCTTTTCTCAATATTAACACCTCCCCCCCCCCCCTCCAAACTCAAAATAAAAACTAACATTCAAAAAAAAAACAAAAAAAACAATATTAGTTGCATGTACCATTAAATTAAGGTTCTTACAAAAATCCAACTTATTCGATTTTTTTTCTAATTTTACTTTTTTTCTAATTTTAGTGGGCAAACAAATAATTTTGAAAATCAGTGTGTAGGCGCCTTTATGATACAATTTATGCATGTTTCTCTACAGTACTTTCGGTAATTTTTCGGTGAGTAATTTGAATGGATATGAAATTAGTTGGAAGGAGGAGGATTATTACATATAGCACACTCTTAAAATACACTCTGTATATTAGCTACCTTCATATTTTTTTCTCATTTGTTGGACAGCTTCACCAACGTGACAGTAAATTCATCTTAACAACACGTGGGAATGAGAACTACAAGGATTCGATGCTCAGTGCGACTACTTGCGACTGAAGCGATTGTGTCATTAGCATTGACAAAATTACTTCAAAAAATGCTTTAATCCGGCTCACAGCTACGTTTTTTTGGCGTTATACTGTCAAAACCCTTGGAATGTCATATTTGACAACACTTCCAGTTTTTGTCTTCATGAAATAGTGAAAGCAGCATGGCTGATTGGTTTAGTTTTCTATCAATTGTTGCATTTCGGATATCTTTTGTCGAAAATAAGGAGTAAGACTCTACCTTATCTGCTCGAAGTATTTCTGTTTTTTAAATTAATGTATTTGCTGAATATTATCCATACAATTTATTTTGTGTTGAGCAGCATTTCTATCAGTTTAACTCGCAAATTGTTTTTTTTTTTATGGCAAGCATCTCTCGAATGTCCCTAAATGGATGTTGGCTAGTAGGACCCCATCAATATCCATGAATAAGTCTACTGCATGTAAGAGTTGAATAAGGTATTTCAATGAATTACACATTAAATTGATTGAACTAATTAATATTATACACAAAATGCCATGCATTTTCATGGAGTTGAGTTAAGAAATTTTGTCTTCAGTATAACATTTTTTAGCTGTAGAACAGTTTGTGCCTCCCTTTCACCTGTATAGAGCGAGATAGGACTCTGCCATCCAAATGTTATCTTCAATTTGACTCAGTAAAACTGTTATACTTAGAAGGGAATCCACTATCCAGTGTTTTATAGAGATCAGTGACAGAATGCTGTACTTATTGGCATATGCTTGTTATGACTAAGGGCACGTTCACAATTTCTTACAGAATTTTTAAAGGCCTGCACACATGTTGGAGGTGCCCCGCTGTCAAGGGTACCGACTCTACCCTACTCCAAAAACATAACACCTCTGCGCACTGCAGCACAAATTTTGAGTCCAAGAACGGTTATGGTACAGTAGGAACAAAACCTTTATTTTTAACAAGAGCAGTTTGACGTGGATGACTGGATGTTGACGTAAAAGCCGTGTTTGGCACTAAGTACGGTAAAGACAGATTTGTTTATATGGAGCGCTGGGACCTAAATCCGAGGTCAGGTTTGACTTTGGAATTAGATAGCAGACTTTACCTAGTTTCATTTGGGCACCATTTTGTTTTTTTATGTTGATTTTGATTTTTTCTTATAACTCCGGCATTTTTGATCTTAGAAAAAAAAAAGTTTCACAAACTTGTAGAAAACTTAATTTTCTACAAAATTTGCCAAATAATCTTTTTCGCTAATCACTGTTGCCTAAAAGATATTGCCCATTAAAATAAAAAAAAATTATAATCGCCATAATTTTTTCTTGTCAATCCTTTACAATTTTTAAGTTGGAATAGCAGTTCTCGCTCTGGAGCCAATATATGCTCTAGCAATCCACACGGGATTTTTTTTTAAATTTATTTATTAATTTTAATACAATAAATTGTCTAAAAATCCCTTAATAGGATGACCATCTCATATCGCAATTCCAGTTGATACCTATCCTAGGTATTGTCTAGAGAAACAGTGTGCACTTGGGTTGGCTAGCAATATCCTGTCAAGGAATAGGGTTGCCATGTGTTAAAGTTCAATTGTTGGATATTTTCAGCATACATAATCCAGTCTATACGGCAGACCTTAGAGGTGTAAAGAATATTATATCAGAGAAAATCTGTGTATTCGGCATTTTTAGAATTTTGAAATTCCGGTAGGGTAAAAAAGTGAACTTAGGAAACAATCGAAAAGCTATTTTCTTAACTAAAAGTTTCCACGACGAGGGAGGTACAGAATAAGCAAAGAGACATTATTGGGTTGTGTATGGGCGACCCTTTTACGAGCAATACTCTTGGACATTATAATTGCGCAATAATATTGTGTCGTGTGAGGCGGGCATAAGAAATCATAATTTATGAAGGAAGAAAAGAGAAATAATATTGGTTGTATTTTTTTGTATTGTTTATTCCATCAAAAATGTACAAAAGATTCAAAACGGGTTAAGTTCCTCCTTGTGCTCCAGTCATACCAGGTGGTCCCATTACACCCTGAGCACCTTGAATTCCTGTGTCTCCCTTATCACCCTTGGCACCAATAGCTCCTTCCATTCCCATTGCTCCCTTCTCTCCCTTGGGTCCAGGAAAGCCCATTTCACCCTGCATACCCTTATCACCTTTCACGCCCATCTCACCTAGATCTCCGACAGGACCCATGCCACCCTTCAAACCATCAAAGCCCATATCGCCAATTTCTCCCTTTGTTCCAGGTGTTCCGTCCATGCCAGGTTGACCAGGTACACCTACTGGTCCTGGTGGTCCGGGTGGACATTGTTGGACGCAATAGTTGTTACGTCCTGGAGCTGGAGCTGGAGGCCAATAAGATGGTGGTGGTGGTGGTTGGTATTGTGGTGGTTGTGGATGAACATATTGTGGTGGTTGTGGATGAATATATTGTGGGGGTGGTGGTGGAGGTGGTTGAACCACAACATATTGTGGTTCCTGTTGTTGAATGTAGTATTTTTTTGGTGGTTCTTGTTCAATGGGCTCGATATAAACAGCTTGAGCAGTAGAGGGTTTTTCTATTTCGGCGTTGATAGATATTGTTTTGGCGAGGTCCTCGGTTGCGGCACTTGCGGTAGCAATAGCACCTATGTAAATTTATATAGAAAACAATAATTAGAAAAAAATCGATTTTTTTTTTTTAAATAAATATCCAAAATGTTACCAAGAATCACTAAAGCGGCTGCTATCTTCATCGTTGGTATTCTGTTTGACATATCGAAGAGCTGCGACCATCACTTTTATATTCACGAATCGGTATCATTCAGAGCACTATGCAAATATGTGTTACTATTAAACATTCTTACGATATGATAACGTTGATTCTTAAGTATTAATAGATTCAAAAGAGTTCATTATACTATCAATGAAAAAAATATAATATAATTCAAGATTTCAGGTATTAGAAATTGGCACAGATTTAATGTTATATTAAGTTTGGGGAATTCATGCATGAGATGATAAATAAGTGAAACTGCGATAGACAACCATATAAGACGACACTTTATTCAGAGGTTTATGCAGTTCTGATGGAATTGAACACTAGATGATTTGGGTTATAATGCTTTTGCCAACATGTATCCTAGTTATCGATTACTACTAAACTCTAAATTTCCAACACTCAATTAAAAACGAATTAAGTACATACAAGTGCGATTGCAAAATCTGTCCATGCATAAATCTCAACTATAGACATAACTAAAACTTCCTTTAGTTCAGCAACAATTCTTCCAAACACTCTGCACTACAAAATTTAAGCTGAAGAACAGTTATGGTAAGAGAACTACAAGAGCAGTTTGATATTGATAATTGAATGTTGACTGTTACTTTAATTGAATCTTCACAAAAGCCGTGTTTTTACCACTTCATTTACCTAAATATAATAGGAAGCCATTCAATCACAGGAAGTTCTACATGAAAAGCATGATCAAATATTATCGTGGCGATCTCAGACTAGACAACATGGTTAAAAATTATGTGTTAGCAATAATATTTACAAAGAAAGAAAAGAGAAATAATATTTGTTGTATTTTTTTGTATTGTTTATTCCATCAAAAATGTACAAAAGATTCAAAACGGGTTAAGTTCCTCCTTGTGCTCCAGTCATACCAGGTGGTCCCATTACACCCATAGGACCTTCAATTCCAGTGTCTCCCTTATCACCCTTTTCACCATTAGCTCCTACTACGCCCATTGTTCCCTTTTCACCCTTGAGTCCTCGGAAGCCTTTGTCACCCTTCTCACCACTATCACCTTTCTCGCCCATCTCACCTATAACTCCAACAGTACCCATGCCACCTTTCGTACCATCAAAGCCCATATCGCCCAATTCTCCCTTTGTTCCAGGTGTTCCGTCCATGCCAGGTTGACCAGGTACACCTACTGGTCCTGGTGGTCCGGGTGGACATTGTTGGACGCAATAGTTGTTACGTCCTGGAGCTGGAGCTGGCGGCCAATAAGATGGTGGTGGTGGTGGTTGGTATTGTGGTGGTGGTGGTTGGTATTGTGGTGGTGGTGGTTGGTATTGTGGCGGTGGTGGATGAACATATTGTGGGGGTGGTGGTTGAACATATTGTGGTGGTGGTGGTGGAGGTGGTTGAACAACAACATATTGTGGTTCCTGTTGTTGAATGTAGTATTTTTTTGGTGGTTCTTGTTCAATGGGCTCGATATAAACAGCTTGAGCAGTAGATGGCTTATCTATTCCGGCATTGATGGATATTGTCTTGGCGAGGTCCTCGGTTGAGGCACTTGCGGTAGCAATAGCACCTACACAAATTTAAGAGAATAAAATTAGAGAAATTTTTCATTTTGTTTCAAAATTATATGCAATCTTACCAAGAATCACTAAAACGGCTGCTATTTTCATCATTACTATTCTGTTTGACATATCGAAGAGCTGCGACCATCACTTTTATATTCAAGAATCGATTATTACGAGCACTGTGCTAATTTAAAATTTGTACTAATATTTTAACATTCTTACGATATTAAAACGGTGGTTCTTAAGTTTTAATTGATTCAGAAAAGTTCATCATACTTTCAATCAAAAGAGAAAAAAAAAATTAAAATAATTTAAGTTTTCAGGTTTTAGAAATTGGCACAGATTTGATGTTTTTTATTTTAATCTATAAGTTTGGAGTATTTATGCATGGAACATATCAAAGTTGTATATTTAACTTTTGATCGAAATCATAGTTGATACACATTTCACTGCTCATCACAGAAGACAGGTTTATGACAGCTCTTAATCTTTGGACCCAATTAAGAGTTCAATGAGCTTGAGCATAGCGCCTGGACTATATCGGCTTGATACCCTGAAGGCGCATAAGAGCGTTGTACGTTTTCCGGAAATATACATAACTTCTCTCCAAATCTTCTCCAGTTTTGCTTTTGATCTTTTTGAAGAACATCATGTAATTATAATAGTGTGGAGACAGAATATGGAAATTTATTCCACATTTTTATTATTAGTTTGAAAACTGTCATCACACATTCTAAACGTTTCAATTTGTTAAGGTTATAAACAAATTTTTTGTTTTGATTTTTAATTACACAAATTTGACAGTAGGATGCAATAACAATCCACGTGATCCTGCTTTCTATCGGGATCTATTTAAATGATCCAAAAATTAGTTCTTCCTCTGAAATGCAGATGGCTTTTCATGATCGATAAGGAGAAAAATAAGAGATGCAAGATAATTTCAAAATAAACAAATACTAGAAAAAAAGAGATAAAAAAGACTCCATTTTGATCCGTATCGTTTTATTTTCATGATCTAATCCAGATCAGATCATGATTATAATAAAACGCATTTACTATGTAAAATAATGTAGAGGCACTTTTTGTTTATTTTCAAGGCTTTTATATTATGTTTGGTGTCATTAATATTGGTATTTCTTTTAACATTGCAGATTCCTATAAGAGACGATAAAATAATTTTTTTCAAAAGCAAATATAAATTGATAATATTGTTTGCAGAAACTTGGGATCGAACCTGCTCCCTCTCAATTCAGATCCGACAAACAATCATCCAACAATAAAAAACTCTTATTGAAATACACTATTTGGATTTTCTGCACAATAGAACTTTTTCGATTTAATTGAGATCGATTTTGATAAGTTTTTTTTTACAACTTATCTTTTTTATCCGAATTAAATGGTTTTTAGCCCAAAACGGTTTAAGAAGTTTTCGATAGGTACTTGCCCTAATTTATAATAATATTTCAATTAAGAAATTAAACGACTAAGTAAACGAATTGTTTTCAAACAGAGGGTAAATATATTATTTTTTTTTTTAATTAAACGAACAAAGAATACAAATATCAACAAAGACGTTTTTACGTGTATAGATACGTCAATGAAAATAATGTTTGTGCTTCCAAAATTTTGTATAAAAGCTAGAGCTTAAATTCGCTGCTTCTATAAGTTTATTTTTTGCTAAAATTTGAAGAAAAAAATAATAATGTTGAAACCGAGTTTTGTTTTTGTGGTATTAGCAGTTTTGATTGGTGTTGCAGAAATGCATTTTATTTCTCCTGGCCCTTTTGGCAATGCTGCTATTCAAGTATTTAATGATGGTTTTGATAGACTTTCAGACATGAAGCATCAAATTTTTGGTGGTCGTCCTGGTTTTGCTCCCGGTTATCGTCCCCCCAGTAAATGTCCTGTTTTTATTCTAAATCCTTTAAAACGACCATGTTTGTGGCCTTCAAGGACAACGACCACTTCAGGTTCATCAACAGCTTCAGCAACAACTCCAAACTCAGCGCAGAGTACTACAACACCTTCAACTACTACTGCTGGCACTGGAGATTACGTATATGATTACTAAATTGTACTTTAGTTTGCCATTTTGTATTGGTTGTATGATAAAATGAAAACTAAAAGAAAAAAAAAACTATTTACTTTATTTGCCTACGTAGTTTGATATTTTTCTTCTTTCAATAAAACTTTTTCGATTTAATTGAAGTTATACATCTTTACCTGTGGGTTTATTTATTTTGTTTCCCTCCAATAAAACACTGGTTTATATAAATTCAGCTGTTTTTTTCCGCCCTATAATACAGGGTGCGAAATTTTTTCCAATTTTGATGATTCAAAATGTTTATCTTCTTGGATATGGTTCACATATAATTTTTATCACTGAACCTTTATTCCCAACAGTCATTTTGACATTATCAAACATTAATGTGGGCGTCTGTACAATCTTTTTCGAGAGCATTTCAAATTTAACGAATGAATAATTTGTGTTTTCAACATGCAACTTTTTTAGCAAAAAAACGTTATCGGTACATGGCTGAAAATTTGGGATAACGTACCTGGTTTTCATAATTTTATGGGGGGAAATAAATTGGCATAAGCGGAAGTGAAGACAAAGGGTTGCCAGGTGCTATCAAACACAATAGACAACAACAAAAAAAGATTAAAAATAAACCTGATATAATATAGGCTTTGTTAACATCAACATACAAGTGTTAAAAGAACTTATATATCAGAATAGATGTTGAATGAAAACAAAAAAATCGGCAGAAGTGAAGGTGGAGCCAAAGAGTTGCCAGGATGCATTAAATTTGAAATTTATAAAAAAGACTTGATTAGGTACAAAGCTGAAAATTAATACAAATGCAATTCTTGCCAATAAAATTAAGAAAAAAAAAAACATTGGCAAAATGAAGATCGGATGTAAAAGGGTTGCCAAAAATCAGCAAAGTACAAATATTGAAAACAATATAACAAACATGTCTGATGAGATACAAAATTGAAAAACGGTGAAATTATAGCATCAACTAACGTTATTTAGAAATGAGATCGACAGAAGCAGTTGCCAGAGTCATCATACCTACTTTTTTTTTGTTTTAATTTGCTATAAATTAAACTTTCACATAGCTATTATCACTTTTCATGAATTCCTAATCAAAACCCACTTGGAAATGGTGCCACAACTTGGTTGCTAGCCCTTTTATCCAATATAAATCTCTTGTAACCCACTATGGATCTTTTAAGGCTTGCAGAATCGGTGTGTGGGCCTCCTATGGATCTTCCACAGAATTATGTTTGCTTCCTTTTTTTAGTAAATGTAGACCCCCTATGGATTTTTGAGGACTACAGGATTATGTTCTGGTTCCCTATGGATTTTTCGAAGCCCGGATTATGTTTGTGGACCCTCTATAGATTTTTTGAGGTCCACCGAATTCCGTATGTGGGCCTCCTCTAGATCTTTCGAGGCCCACAAAATTATGTTTGTGGGTTTAGTCGTTGTGGACTCCCCATCAATCTTTGGAGGCCCACCGGATTCTGTTTATGGACCCCTTTGTTTCGAGGCTCACAGAATAATGTTTTAGCCAGAACTGGAGTCGGGTAACCAATTTAACTCCAAATATATAAGCAGCTCCTTGCTCCTTAGAATAGTAACTAGCTACAGCTTTCCAGTGTGGTATACAGTATCCGAAAAACAGCCATGGAAAACCTTTATCAGTTTGGAAGAAAAATCTTGATGATCTGTACCGCAGTGAAAGCAGTGCAAATCATAGCGCCAAAGCGGCTTAGAATAATTATAGGTTTTCGTGGCACGTATTTTTGGAATCTTTGTTTTTTTTCGAAGTAAAAATCTCCTCAGGCATCCTAAAATAAGTGCAAAAGTATTCTGATTGCTGTTCGTTGTTCGTAGCGAAGATTGTTGATGGTTTGTTATTATATTTAAACAGGGTTGCCGTGTGTAGTGTACCTACTTTCCCCAACTTTAGAGATGACACCCGAGATTTTGTAGAAAGAAGATAGTCTATACTAAAATTTTATGTATATTTTGAACTAATATTTTATGAGCTACACTAATTAACTCAACGGTCGTCGCTTTGACTCTTTTTGAATACACAAATATAATCGTTTTCCCTTAATATTCTCGGCAGATGATATATAAAACTGTTAATTTTTTTTTGTTTTGTTTTTCAATATAACTTTACTAACCTATTGCATCTATTTAAACTTCTTTCTTCCATCGTAAAACACACCTCCTACCGAAATAGCTAATTTTAGGTTTGTTTGTCTTATAACTTGCAAAATTTAAGAATAAGCACACGAGGCAACTTGTTTTCAACAGGAAAGTTTAGGGAATGTCAAAAAGTTAATTTTGTCTTCTATTCAAAAAGAAAACAATAGTGGCTACACATGTACCTATGTCAATATTTTGCCTTCCATTTACGTCAAAGGCCTTTCTGTGTTTATTTTTGTGCTATCAAATTAGGTATAAAAGCTGGGACTTGAGTTCATGTCTTCTATCAGTTTGGTTTTGTTTATACCTGAAGAACAAAAAAAAAAATGATGTCGAAGCTCAGTTCAGTTTTTGTGATTCTAGCCGTTTTAGTTGGTGTTGCAGTTTGCCAACAGCGTCCTGGTGGCCGTCCTGGTGGAGACGGTGGACGTTCTCCTCCTGGTTTCCAACAACGCCCTGGCCCTGGCCCCTATCCTGGAATGGATAACGGCCCAAACTCTGGTTTACAACAACGCCCTGGTCCTGGCCCCTACCCTGGAATGGATAACGGCCCAAATTCTGGTTTCCAACAACGCCCTGGCCCTGGCCCCTATCCTGGAATGGGTAACGACCCAAACTCTGGTTTACAACAACGCCCTGGTCCTGGCCCCTACCCTGGAATGGGTTACGGCCCAAATTCTGGTTCCCAACAACGCCCTGGTCCTGGCCCCTACCCTGGAATGGGTAACGGCCCAAATTCTGGTCTACAACAACGCCCTGGTCCTGGCCCCTACCCTGGAATGGGTAACGGCCCAAATTCTGGTTCCCAACAACGCCCTGGCCCTGGCCCTGGAATGGGTAACGGTCCAAATTCTGTTTCTAGCCAACAGAGCCCCTGTTGTGGACCTGGTGGACGTCCTGGTTATCGCCCATCTAAAGGTCGTCCTTGTTATGGTCCTGGTGGTCGTCCCGACTACGTCAAACCTGCCCAACCCTCACTTTCAGACTCCACAACGTCTGCTCCAGTTCTCAGTTCTAGTACAGCATCTTCTGCTATAACTTCAAGCTCAACAGCGGCACCTGCAACATCTGCAGCTACAACACCAAGCTCAACATTAGAAACAACAACATCTTCTGCTGTAACTTCAAGCTCAACAGCCGCACCTGCAACATCTGCAGCTACAACACCAAGCTCAACATTAGAAACAACAACATCTTCTGCTGTAACTTCAAGCTCAACAGCCGCACCTGCAACATCTGCAGCTACAACACCAAGCTCAACATTAGAAACAACAACATCTTCTGCTGTAACTTCAAGCTCAACAGCCGCACCTGCAACATCTGAAGCTACAACTCCAACATCAACTACAATAATTGGAGATTACGTATATGATTACTAATACATAAGTTTGAAATTTGTTTTGGTGCCATATTAAAATACATTATCAAAAAAAAACATTATTTATTATTTATATTTCATTGGAAGTGATGTTTTGTGGAAAATAAATTTGAAATAAAAACCGGTGCGAGTCCTTTACCAAGAAACACGAAACTTTATTTGAACCGAAAACTGAAGTTTTATATCTTATTAGCTGGTGAATTTTTGTAACATTTTTAACATTTTAAAATATATGAAGGAAATTTTTAAATCAGTATACCATTTTTTTGAAATTCTATTTCTAAATGTTCGTACCACTTAAAAAAAAAGAAAAAAAAAAACCATTTTTTTTGTTTCAAGGTTGGCAGTTTTACGTGCGAAGGATGCGGTAGTTGATTTTGGTTTTTTTTTTAATAAAACACGTTTTGACTAGAAAAAATAAAATACCTAACGAAAATTACTCTAAATTTGATTTAATTAGAAGTTAATTTATATCTTAACCATAGCGCAGAATAAGACTAAAAGATTTGCATATTCATATTTTATTTAAAAAAGAAAGAATGGCAAGTCGAGATCACTCCATATTGCAAATGGAAAATGACATTTGATAAATTTTGCGAACACATCCCTAAGCTGGTTTTGTTTCACCAATTGCACCAAAAAACGTCTACATGGTACTCGTACCAACATTAAAAAGCATAAGATCGTTTTTACTGGCATTCAATTGCTGTGCTTTCTACCCATCTACCAATAAAACACAGCTATATTTCTGTAGTCTCTGAGTGGAGATAACAGTAAAAACAGTTTTTCTTATACCACGCGTCATAACTCGACCAGACACCAGTGAAGAACGGAACCGTTGTTTGCTGCCAAAAGGATTGGGGTGGTTCGCTGAAAAAAATTAAACCGTTTTTCCCATATGTCCATTTTCAAGATAGATTGAGGTTTTTAAATTTAAATCTGCAGGATTTTTATGATAGATTCTATTAGGTAAAATGTAGGACTATAACTGTAAGAATATTGGATAGTTGATTTAAAAAACATTGAAACAAAGGTCTTTTACTGAAAACATGTTTTTAATGAATGCATAGTTGTACAAAATTTACTGAAAAATTTACTTATTTTGAATTCTTTTTTAGCTTTATTAAAAGATATGTGTATCCTCTAAAACAATGTCATACAAAGTATATTGACTAAATTAAAAAAAAAGACTGAATGATATATTACAAATAAATTTATAGAAAAAAATACAAATTGTATACCCTTTTGGAAAATCGAACATTATTCATTACCTACATTTAATTTATGTTTCATTAAAAATTTTAATTTTCCAAAAAAACTATACGACAAATTATGAGCTCTAAATATTAAAAAAAAAACTATTTTTTTTCTCGAAAAGTGACATTTGTATGTTATTTAATGTCATTTTCAAGTTTCAACAATTTTTGTTTTTTTCAGAGGTCAAAATAATACTAAGGGATATTTTTTTTTTAATTATTTGGAAATAAGAAGTTGGACTAAAAACAACGAACGCTCTAATACAAACAGCATTGAGCTCTTTCAAATGTTTTCTTACCAAATAAAGTCAATTTGTTCTATGTCGCAGCAATTTAATTTCAGTCATTTTTCTTTTGCATTTGGATCGAGTTATAACTCTTTCAAATAACAAAAAAAAAAACAAAAAAAACATCTTCTCCTCATCCACTTTTACCTAATTCCTTGCTTTGCAATATTTAAGAACAAGCACACGCGTAAGGCTGTTTTGATCAAGAAAGTGGAAAGCTTCTTATTTGTTTTGTCTCTAAAAAAAAAGAACAATGGCTACACATGTACCAATGTCAATACTTACCTTCGATTTACGTCAAAGAATATTAGTTTTATTTTTTTTTAATTTTGTGATTCCAAATTTGGTATAAAAGCTGCGATTTGAATTCATATTTTCTATGAGTTTGGTTTTGTTAAGATCTGAAGAAAAAAAAAATCATGTCAAAACTGAGTTTAGTATTTGTGCTTTTAGCAGTTTTGATTAGTGTTGCAGTCTGCCAACGAGATGAAAATGACAGGGAACGCCCTCGCCCTGGAGAAGATAGTGTCCGTTTTTATCGTTTAAGGCGTCCTGGTTATGGTCATGGTGGCCGTTTTGGCGGAGGTGGTAGACGTCCTCGACCTGGCCGTGGTCAAGGTAACAGACGTCCTTGTAATGGCCAAAGTTTTCCAAGTGACCGTCCCTGTTATGGGCCAGCTGGACGTCTCGGTTATCACCCAGCTCCTGGTAAACCCTGTTATGGTCCTGGAGGTCGTCCAACCACTTTTGCTCCAGCGATTGAGTCATCAACAAACCCAAGTCCTTGCTATGGCCCTGGTGGACGTCCTGGTTATCATCCAGCTGATGGTCAGCCCTGCTATGGTCCTGAAGGTCGTCCTGATTTCGTTCGGCCATCCAGCTCTACCCCAGCGATTGAGTCATCAACAAACCCAAGTCCTTGCTATGGCCCTGGTGGACGTCCTGGTTATCACCCAGCTGATGGTCAGCCCTGCTATGGTCCTGAAGGTCGTCCTGATTTCGTTCGGCCATCCAGCTCTACCCCAGCGATTGAGTCATCAACAACAGAAACTACAACCACAACAGCAGGCCCCTGCTATGGCCCTGGTGGACGTCCAGGTTATCGCCCAGCTGATGGTCAGCCCTGTTATGGTCCTGAAGGTCGTCCTGGTTTTGTTCAATCTACCAGCTCTACCGCAGCCATTGAGTCATCAACAAATCCTAGTTCAGTAGTAGAAACTACAACAACTGCAGGCACAACCCCAAGCTCAACAGTGGAAACTACAACAACTGTAGCCAGTCCCTGTTATGGGCCTGCTGGTCATCCTGGCTATCACCCAGCTCCTGGTAACCCCTGCTATGGCCCTGGTGGTCGTCCCGGTTACGTCTCATCTACAACCTCAGCACCAGTGACTGATTCAACAACAAATCCAAGCTCAACAGTGGAAACTTCAACAACTGAAGCCACAACTGAAAGCTCAACAACAGAAACAACGTCTACAACTACAAGCTCAACTGTAGAAACAACAACATCTGCAGCTTCAACTCCAAGCCCAACTGAAGAAACTACAACCACCGTAGCCACAACTCCAAGCTCAACTGTTGAAACTACAACAACTGCAAGCTCAACAGAAGAAGCAACAACCACTGTAGCCATAACTCCAACCTCAACAGTGGAAACTACAACTTCAAGTTCAACAGAAGAAACTACAACAACTGCAGCTACAACTGCAAGCTCAACAGAAGAAACTTCAACAACTGCAGCCACAACTCCAACTTCAACAGCAGAAACTACAACAACTGCAGCCACAACTTCAAGTTCAACAGAAGAAACTACAACAACTGCAGCTACAACTGCAAGTTCAACAGATGAAACTACAACAACTGAAGCCACAACTCCATCCTCAACAGAAGAAACTACAACAACTGCAGCTACAACTTCAAGTTCAACAGAAGAAACTACAACAACTGAAGCCACAACTCCATCCTCAACAGAAGAAACTACAACAACTGCAGCTACAACTTCAAGTTCAACAGAAGAAACAACAACAACTGCACCTACAACTTCAAGTTCAACAGAAGAAACTACAACAACTGAAGCCACAACTCCATCCTCAACAGAAGAAACTACAACAACTGCAGCTACAACTTCAAGTTCAACAGAAGAAACAACAACAACTGCAGCTTCAACTTCAAGTTCAACAGAAGAAGCTACAACAACTGAAGCCACAACTCCATCCTCAACAGAAGAAACTACAACAACTGCAGCTACAACTTCAAGTTCAACAGAAGAAACTACAACAACTGAAGCCACAACTCCATCCTCAACAGAAGAAACTACAACAACTGCAGCTACAACTTCAAGTTCAACAGAAGAAACAACAACAACTGCAGCTACAACTTCAAGTTCAACAGAAGAAACAACAACAACTGCGGCTTCAACTTCAAGTTCAACAGAAGAAACTACAACAACTGAAGCCACAACTCCATCCTCAACAGAAGAAACTACAACAACTGCAGCTACAACTTCAAGTTCAACAGAAGAAACTACAACAACTTCAGCTACAACTGCAAGCTCAACAGTAGAAACTACAACAACTGAAGCCACAACTCCATCCTCAACAGAAGAAACTACAACAACTGCAGCTACAACTTCAAGTTCAACAGAAGAAACAACAACAACTGCAGCTTCAACTTCAAGTTCAACAGAAGAAGCTACAACAACTGAAGCCACAACTCCATCCTCAACAGAAGAAACTACAACAACTGCAGCTACAACTTCAAGTTCAACAGAAGAAACTACAACAACTGAAGCCACAACTCCATCCTCAACAGAAGAAACTACAACAACTGCAGCTACAACTTCAAGTTCAACAGAAGAAACAACAACAATTGCAGCTACAACTTCAAGTTCAACAGAAGAAACAACAACAACTGCAGCTACAACTTCAAGTTCAACAGAAGAAACAACAACAACTGCAGCTTCAACTTCAAGTTCAACAGAAGAAACTACAACAACTGAAGCCACAACTCCATCCTCAACAGAAGAAACTACAAAAACTGCAGCTACAACTTCAAGTTCAACAGAAGAAACTACAACAACTTCAGCTACAACTGCAAGCTCAACAGTAGAAACTACAACAACTGCAGCTACAGCAGCGCCTGAGTATTATGATTACTATGCTGATGATGATGATTATGATTAAGAATAAAGATAGCAATTGCATTCTGGATGTCTGATGTGCAAAAATTTTTGATATTTGACAAACAAAGCATTCTTTGTGTTGGCTTTTGATCATTGTTTCCTCTTTTAGCTCTGAGCAGATCACGGAACTGTCAAAAAAATCTGTTACTTTTTTAGCTTAAAAGGGAAGGATACGATCTTTGGGTCACCAATTCGATTAATTTGTTGCATACGTGTAGGTTATGTTCAGAAGTATAACAGGTGCAAAAATATTAAGGCGCACTTATTTTAGGATGTGCCGCAAATTGCATAATTCTAAATCTTAATGTGTTCATTTTCATTCTACGGATTCCAAAAATAAATGAATCGCTCGTGCAGTCACAGTAGAGTCACACCTCCTAAGCGAGAAAATGCTGGTTCAATTCCCGATATGACTTTCTTTTACTTTTTTTTTAAACGTTTCTGATTTATTCTGTTCTGGGAAAATGATTTGAGTTCCATTTTGGAAGGAATTGAAATGTTGGAACTTGGATGATTACCTCATATTGGTATTTTTGTTTTGTTTTTTAAGTAAAAAAAGAAGAAGGAATCAGAAATTTAAAAAATGAAAGTGCATTCGTCGAGAATTGAACCGGTATCTTATTGCTTGTGAATAACGGCTCATTCCACTGCACCCACCGATTTATTAATTTTTGGGTTGCGTACAATGCAAATGAACACATTAATATTTAGAATTATAAATTGCGTTTCGCGGCTCACTTGTTATTAAGGTATTCTGTTTGTTTTCCTTACTGATACATAATACTAAGCTCTGCCATTTTAATGGATATGTTCGGTGCTTAGTCATATGAGGAATAAAAGATAAGAGTTTTCCAGGGGAACGAAATTTCACGTAATTGCTACAAAAAATTAACATCAACGCTTGAAAAATCAACAGTTAAAATTGGCACTGGAAAAATCATCGATTTTCTTAATAGTATTCTTCATTAATCTAATCAAATTATCTCAATTGTCAAGTTTCAACGAAATTATATCATTTTCTCCATTTAACTGGGATATTGGCAAAACAAATTTGGCAGCACTGTGTACATATGCTACAAATATCACTGATCTCTTTAATGCATTGGACTGGACAGTTGATTCTCTACAAAGTAAAATATTCTTGAGAATATTCAATAGGCGTAACTGTATATCTACACAGTGCTCCATAAAATGAAAGATTATAAGATTAATTAAACTGTTATACTGAATAGAATGCATGGACGCAGAATTTAACTCCGATTGCATTGAAGGTGTTTACTATGATCTCTAAAATACAGTGTTATGCTACTCCTTACACAATATAACAGTTCTTGTGACTTCAATTATTGAAGATTACATTATTTGTTGGTCATTCTCACTTTTTGCATCTCCTTCCCACTCATTAATACATCTTCTATCTCAATTGGTTGGAATCTAATTGTAATCATTTAACGCAGGTAACTCTTTCGAGAAAAAATACTACAGCTCTAGCATAGCAGCCATTAATCTCTAGAATACTCTGAGTAGTGTATTCCTTACAAAATATAACAGTTCTTGTGGCTCCAATTGAATATGTCATTTTGTTGAATATTTTCACTTTTTGCACTCTTTTCATCTCCTTCCCACTTATTTAATTAATAAGTGGGAAAAAAAATCCCATGATTCAACGATTTACAAAATGTATTAAAGCTTTTTATTCAACTATTCAAATATATCGAAACGCTTATAGTGGAGTAACTAAAGCAAATTAACCTCTGAACTGTGCGAAAACGCTCCGATTTGTATAATTTTTATTACTTTTCCGTACAAGTAGTGTAAAGGACTAACTACAACGGCCACTTTTTGCAATAAAGTGCAAAAGTGAAAATTTGAAACTCATTTTTCTGACTATTTAACTTAAAAAAAAAAAAAAATCAAAAATGTGTCAAAATCTTAACAATTTGGATTCTAAAACAGGTTATTTACTTTTTTCCTTAAAAAAGGTTCTGTTAAGAAATAAAATGATTTTATCATTGTCCTAAAAACGTTAAATTTTGTTAAAATCAATATTATTGGAATCTGTAAAAGCTGAAGAATCTAAGGTCAAGTTCGAAACTCAGCCATCATACAAAAACCTTCCAAAAGTGTCACTTTGGTATATAGAGTACTACAAAATTGGTACTGCCTTTCAAAATAATGAAGGTATCCAAAAACATTTTGTTAAAAATTATGTATTCAAAAATATTTTAACATTTAACTTAAAAATAAGATTTTTGTCAACAAACATTTTTTTTATCGAATTTTATTAAAATTTTATAAAATAAACTATTCTAAAAAAATTCCGGGTCTGTTAAAGGTAAAAATAGGAGTCTACTTTCACCTGTTTACATGGGAGGAGGAATTTTTTAATAAGCTGACTAGAAGCAGAAAAAATGATTGAAAGGCAACGGAGTAAAATAAAAGATCAAATTATGTGTTTCTTGATAGCCAGAAAAACCTTCTTTTATTCACTTTTTAATAATTTAAGAAAAAATGATTCAAAAATTCAGAATTTAAGATATTTTTTGTCAAGATTCTACGTCATAAAATATACTTTTTTCTTCCACAATTCAATGACTTTAAGTCAACCAACTCAAGAAAAGTAAAGGTTTTTGAAAAACTGCTTGAAATTGATTGACTTGAAATTTAAAAAAAAAATATAATAATAAAAATATTAAAATCAAACTGATTTTTAACAATTACTTTTTTGAGGTTAGTTTTTCTAATAAAACTTAATGGGTTTAGTTTATGAGTTGAAAATAAAAAGTTTAGTAAATATGTCCTCCAGTTTTTGAGAAATTAAAAAAATAGAAAATTGGATGCTATTTTTATTGAAAACTTTTCTCAGTAACTTTTGAATTTTTTTGTAAAACTGTATTGGTTGCTAAAAACTAAGGCTATAGAATTCTGGAATAAAAAAAAATTATTTTATAAAAATTTTATTTTTTGAAAATTCTGAGCTTGAGTTATTTCATAAACTATTCATTGGATTAACTTCATATATAAAAAAAATCAATAAAAGTCATGGTCTTTGATTGCACTAAATAAAAAGCTCTTTCAAGAGGTTTTTTTTCAACTGTTATACCAAAGAAAACATTGTGTTATAATTTTGTCTGAGCTTACACAACCAAGTTGATTTTGAGGAACTTTCTTAAGAACTAAAATATAAAAACTGAAATTTAATTATTTGGTTTTCTTTGATATTTTTTAATTTTTGCTCGAAATCTAATATTGGATAATATATAAATATTATCATAATCTTATTAATTTTAGTAATGTTTTCTATTAGTCTTTGACAACAACAACAACTTGAAGGTACTACCACCAAAATGGCTAGAGTTATAGCTATTTCAAGCTATACTATACTATACTGCCGCCTAACTGCAAGTATGGAAACATACGAAATTTAAAGTAATGTTTTGTTCGTGGGGAAAAGGAAAAAATGCTATTCTTAATTTAAAAAGAATTTGTGAGGATACATTTTTCAGTTTATTGATAAAAATAGGCTTTTTGCAAAAATCTTGGTCACTTAAAAAGATTGTATTGTATGAGATTCCAAACAACGTGAGAGCATGGGTCAGCTAGCTTAAGATAAATGTCTCATTAAACTAAATTGCTTTTTATGTTTCTTTGCGTTTAAAAAATTATTTAATTTGGTTAAAGTAAACAAATTTATTATCTTTTGAATTATTCACTAACAAAAAAAAAACAATTAACATTAAACAAAAAGAAAATCTTTTAAAAGAAAATCTTTTAACATTTATTTTTTAAGATCAAAACATTAAATGCAATTAAATAATAATTTACAATGATTGCCAATGAGAAAAAATATAATATTTTTAAATGTTAAAATACTATAACAAAAACTTATACATAAATTAGTGAGTTTTTTGTATGATAACTAAGGAATTATTAATATTACTTAAATTAATGTTAGTTTATCTGCATAACAGGTTTTGATTGCATAATATGTATGTATTTTATTTTTAATAAACTTTGATTTATTTTTTTAGAAGGCATGCACCTGCTTTCAATATAAAAAAAAACAAAAAAAAACAAAAACAACATAAAAACTCTTAATAAAATAAATACTTAAGGACGGATATAATTTGGATACATTCTTAGATACAGGTACTTGTAAACTATTCGATCATATTAAATAACAAACACGAGAATATAAGACCAAATATCTGAAATAAAAATAAATAATTTAATATGCTTTAAATACAAAAATATTTGAAAAAATTAGTTTTATACCATTATAATAGCAACTCCTATTGCAGAGCCACCAATTAATGCTGCATGTTCTCTTACATGCACAGTTGTTATATTGAGACATCCCTGACTGTAGAGATTGCTGATGTTGGGGAATAGAGTACACTGTTTGCGTTGTCCTCCAAAGATTTCCTGACAACATGACTCGGGAATTTGACCATAACGATTCCAATCGTGCCACGAGTCTACACCACAACATCTAAGGCGTTCTTGTGTCTGATCCCAAGCTTGGGTTATGGCGCGTCGGCTACCGTATTGACCAAGTGAAGCTCTCATTTCCTAAAATATTAATTAAAAAAAAAAAAAACAATCAAAATAAAACTTAATGATGCAAGGAAATAACTGCACCAGTCCATTTTTTCAAAATTAAACCTATGATGTATTTTTTTATTTTATTTCAAACCACATTTTCAAAACCTATCTACTAAAGCAATTATATGATAAAAATAAAACTAAAATGCACGACTGCATCGCACGAACTTGATCTTGTAGCTCAAAATTACTTAATATGTTTTTTTATAATGAAAAAAAAATCATTTTTTTGTTTACTTTTTTACAAAACTTTTTTTTTGAAAAACGAAATGCACAATACTTTTTAAAATGATGAAAACGTTCCTTGACAAATAATGATATAATACGGAAATAACTTATAAAAATGAAAAATTTCCCGAAGTTAACATACACCAAGTGAGTCGGGACTTATCCAAACAAGTATGCAATACTGTGTGTGAATATAATGACATTTGGGTGCGTTGAAATTTGAAAACTATTGCTATTCGAATTTGTAAACTGTTGCAATTCTATTGCAGAACATATCAAATGACAAAATACAGATATTGCAACCAGTTAAAGAAAATGTTATACATATTCAGCTAGCCGCTAAAAATAGGAAGAAAATGCATACAAATTGAGGTTTTTATTAAATATATGCCCTATATTTTTTGCAAACTATAAATGTGACCTATAACAAAAAATTACAAGTAAAATTATGCATTTTTGCTTGTTACACAAGTATTTATAGTTTTGAATGGTATAGGCTCCTGGTTTTGCTCTTTCACAAACAAAAAAATAGATGATTAGGAACTATAATTGATAGAAGCTAAACAGTCATAACTATGAAAAGCACCATTAGGTCTTCAAAATGCATAAAAATATCTTTAAATTTTAAACCTTGAGGGTACAGACAACTGTATGCCTAATTTACTGGGTTAAAACCAGTAAAAAAAACTTTTGTTATTTCTTTAAACTTCATTATAATGTCACAAAAAAACTACAAATCTTAAAATTAATTTATCGCTATCCAAATAAAAAGAAATAAACATTGATTGAATTTGTAAGACCCGTTGCCCATATATAATTACAACACCTTCGGGCATTGCCCTGTCAATCAAACCTGATATTATTTTAATCGCTCTATACAATTTTTGTTTTTGTCGAGTCTATGAACTTTCAATCTATTTTTAAACTCACGCGTGGGATCAACTCGAATGTTGTCTCATATATTTTATGAATAAAATAAAAATAATTGTAACATAAATCCGATTTAAATATTTTAATTGTAAGACTCACCTGCCGCATTGTTTGTGATACCTTCTCCCGGAAGACATAGCCTAATATGCCTCCAATTAGCATACTCACAAATATCAGAAAAACAATAATGAAATACTAAAAATAGAAAATAAACAAAAACAAAATTATACAATTTTAAAATTGTTATTTTAAAATTTTTATCATGGTTCATTTTCTATATCAAATCAAGTAAAAACTTGAATAAAAAAAACTTTCAAAAAATTCTCTTTTTAAAACAAATTCATGATCAATTTTAAAAATTAAATTGTATTTACTTACAGTCAGTAAAAGGCATTTGACCTCCTTAGCAGCACCCATACAACCGACAAATGATAGAATACACACGCATACTGACGTCACAATTAAAACATAAACAGCACCAGAAAAGATATTCGTACCAAGAAGTTCATTCATAAAACTTTGATCGACTATGGTCCAAACCCCGAGGCAAAATACTACTAAGCCTCCTATCTGTTGGTTAAAAATATTATAAATTACCAATTTTTTTTTTTTGTAAATTAATTCAAACTTACGAAAATTAATAAATTCACAATAAATAAACTGTATTTTACGAACTGGCCGCAGCAATCCATTCGAGAACCGAATCCCATGTTGCTGTCCTGAAAGTACAATAAAATTATGTTTTGAGAAAATGTCTTAGTAATGAAAATTGTTAATGCATAAATCCTTAATTGTATGCATACATATATGTATTTTTAGAATTTTTTATTAACTTTTAAGAACATAAGCTTTGTTAAAGAAAGTTAAAGGTTCAACTACCAGAGTGTAAAAGCTGCATTTTTTTTTGTTGGTACTCAAAATTAATGATTTTCTTAATTTCCTCAAATTACAAAAAAACTTTTACTGTACTGCAGTCAATAGTTCTTTGACTGCACAGATAAAAAAAACAATCAATTTTCTACTCTTGAATTAGTTTAACTGACTTAAAATTAAACAACAGCACTACACACAATTTTTAGCAAATCCGCCGAAAAGTATTGCAGCTAATTAACTTTTATGGTTTTACTGCTGACTGCACTTACTCTACTGAGTGTTTATTTTCGAGTTAAAGTAAGTACTTTAACACTTTACCTACCTAACTTGCAGTCAAAAATAATTTAACTCCCACTGAAATTACTGCATTACCAATTATTGATTTGTAGTCAAAACTTAATTATCTCGGACTCAAATGACTGCATTACCAATTGTCAATTGACTCTGTTTCTTGTACCGGTCAAATAGAAACAAATATTACTGGGGCATGCAGAGGTGGACAACAAACCCAGAAAATCAAATCGAGTTTCGAGAGACTTAACATGTATTGTGAAGTTGTATGTTCTAAGAAAAACTGTGCCACAAATCCTTTGAGTTACGAACTCAATTTAGACTAATTTTGGTAAAGTTATACGGAAGATTTAGAGCATCAATGTTTTCTAAATTTTAATTACAATTGAATTACAAAGTTTGTCGAGCAAGAGTCCTTCCTTTTTTAATTAACTTATCGTTACCATATCGACGCACGGCGGAAAGCAAAATTGTGGTAAGTCTTTTGTAAATCTAATAGAGTTAGAACAATTTTGTTCCCGCCGACGATACATATATTTATAAAGCTCTTTTTGAAAACCATTTACAAGTATAACACTAATTTTTGTGAGATATTTTAATGTTTGACAAAATACACATTTGTTGTCATATATATAAGTGTAAAGGTGATAATATTGAAGAATTCACATTGCCAATTAAAATTAATTTCAAAGAATTTTTGTTGTTTTGTTTGAAAATCAGCAAAAAAGTTCAAACGCCATATTATTGACTGACAGTTTGCATGAGAATGTGAATGAAAACGAAATTTAATATTTTTGTTTTTAATTGAATTTTGTGACATATGTATGTGTGATGTGCCTAAGTGTCTAGTGTGGAGCTAACGAAACACAAAATAAAAAAAAACTATTTGTGGTAAAAAAAAAAAACTTTATTTTTTATTCATTAGTTGGACAAATAATTTTATTGACACAAGTGGAATTACGGATATACCTGCATAATTAACGTTATGAGTTCCTTATAGTTTGTGTTAGAATTTATTAATTTTTGCTCTATAAAATTAATGAGCAAGTGTTGATCATACATACATACATAAAGTATGTAAATAATGTATGGAATTCATAAATAGCTTTATCGTTGGCATTCTTAATTATTCGCTTCATAAAAATTAATTTAACTGTAAATGTTTTCTTCGGAGATCTCTACATTTGTCACATCTGAACATAGAGTTATAGAGTTGCACTTACAAATAACCAGATCTATACTAAATATCGTGCGTCGGTCGGTGAAACCCAAAAAGTGTAAAACGTCAAGTTATTTTGAAATACGCAATCTGTAAACTAAACTTCTGTTCCCCACTTTTGAGAAGGGAGTTAGAGTTTACCCCCAAATAATATCTGAAAGATAGAGACTTCTTCGTGGAACGAGAAACAGAAAGACTGAATTTTTCATAACTGAATGTAGGGTATTAAAAAATCTTAAGTCCTGATTGCCACCCCCTTCGTGAAATCCTCCATTTTGGAAAACGCAAATCGATTTATATCTCCCAAGCAATTGGTATTAGAGGAAAGGTTGTTTAAAAAAGTTTTAGGAAATATAATTGTTTTCTGTTTGCACGTGCATTTGTTTATGTGTGAGGTATATTTTTGGGTTATTATATTTAAATTTTCATTTGTTTTAATTTTGTATGTTCTTTTTATCCAAAAACATTACTTTAAATTGTCTTCATGGTAAAAAATGAAGAGTACAAAATTTCCAACATTTTCATATATTTTTGAAGACCTTACAATTAACAGTTCAAAGTTATAGCAATGAGAACTCGACCAAGTAATTAATCGCTGCACAAGTCACATCGATAAAAAAAAAATAAGGAATTTGCTATAATTAAAAAAAATTATATTATTAACAAATTAAAAAATTTTAAGTGACTTGTGAACCTCCTAGAACTCTTTTGATCTGGGTTAACCTTGAGTTAACTCCTGTAAAATATTTAAAAGTTAAATTTAATCGCCGGGTTAATCTTACAAATTTAGTGAGTAAACTCTTATTATATTAATTTACATATTATCGGGTCACTGGGGCGTATACGTAACATTTTTTTTATTGACAAATTTAAACTTTTAGTAAAGGAACTTTATTTTAATAACTAAATAAGTACAAACTAAAAAAAATAAACAGTATCAGTATACAATATTCAATATACACACAATATACATGCATTTTTCTGCAAGAAAAAATCTTTTTGGTGCGGAAAAAATATTCAATAAATCGTATTTCGAAATCGACTTATTAGTTTTCTCATTCTCTAGTAATATGTTTTTAGATTTAAGTTGACCATAATTTATGTAGCAATGAAATGCACAACTGGGTCGCTCTTTACTTACAGATTTTGTGAATGTATACTGTAAGAAACTATTACCAAAAAACGCAACATTGGTAAAGATACAAAATATCGCAATTTTTTTGCGTTTTTTTCAGTAATTGGTATTTTCAGAGAACAAAAAGCACTTTCAATGCTTGTTTTCTTGAAACTTTTTGGGTCTAGAGGACACTTTATAAAGTTAAAATCCTCGAAGTTTCATCCAAAACTAATGCCTACCAGTAAAGTTATTGAGATAGATAGGCGGTTACGAAGAAGACGCGAACTCCGTCTTCTCCGTAGCAGTCCATGTACTCAATAACTTTATTGGTAGTAATTAGTTTTTGATAAAACTTTTAGGACAATTGCATTATAAAGTGCCCACAACACCCACCAAGTTCCAAGAAAAAAATATTTTCTTCAATGAAAACGTTTTTTTGTCATTTCTGTTACTTTGGTAACTTGGAATGGTCGAATAACTTTTTTTACTGGTTTACCCTTACAAAATTTGTAAACTTTTAGGCAGGAGGTGCAATTTTCTTAAAAAATGACTTCACATGTTAAAATAACTATTCAAAGAGAACGGTAATATCTAGAAAAAATCCCTTAGCTTTTCTAAGAATCAAGAAAGCTATGATTGAATTTTATTTTAAAATAAAGTTTGTGACCAACTTTTTTTCAGGCTCTGCATTTTGCAAAAAAATATTAGTTTTTTTTTTGGTTAAAACTAATATTTACAAAAATGTGACATAATTTTGTACCCTTTTTGTTTCTAGTTATAAATGTGCCTATCAATTTGTAGTCTAATAATGGAAACCAGATGCGAAAAAGACTTTTAGTTTTCGAGAACACTGAAAATAAGGAGATCTAGATCACTATTTACCTGCAAGCAACCGTGTTGTTTGAAAGTTGGGTGCCTTGACTGTAAGCACTGATTAAGATCCTGCAAGAATGAAACCGTAGAACATGGTTTATTTTCAAAAACGAGCCTTTCAATCTTTCATAGTTTAATATGCGAATTACTGAAAAAAAACGCAGAAAATCGGATTTTTTTACATTTTGTACGAGTGTTGCGTTTGAGTAAAAAACATGCATTCTTAATTTCTTTAAATTAATTTGACAGAGTGATGGCTTCTTCTGCAAAGTTACATTTACATTCAAGTCATTCCAGTAATTTTGATAAAACCATTCATCAGTTTAAAATATTTTGTATTAATTGACTTAAAACTTAGTATGCCATTGAAATTCCATCACATAACTTCCCATATCAATCGATGCACAATGCAAACTCTTTGTTTCCTCTTCAAGGTCATTTTTGTACAAAATTTGACAATGATCAATCTTTCTACAAACACTAACATCACAGAATACACTATTTATATGTGTGATGAGGATGACCATCCTTGGAAAAGTTTCAACTTCACAATGCTCGTTCTTTCAAAAGTAATTAGCAACTCCAAAAGAGTAAACACTAAATGCCATGTGATTTACGGTTTGTCAATGACAATAATATACTCGTATATCTCCACTTTGAACGGAAATACCCCCACACAATATAGCTTTATGAAATATGACTTAATGATATTACACAACTCCAACGATGGGTTATTAGGCCGGTAATAGCCTGCCGGACATATTCGCTGTAATCTTTTCATTTAATACTTTTTTTGTTTGTTCCTTATAAACGATAGAGAGTGAAAGTTAAAAATTACTTAAATGGCAAAAATTTGACTTATAAAATGGCTAGGGAATTTGTATGTTCAACTAAAAAGTTATGAAAAGTTATAATTCATAATTTGTTCAGAGATGATGTTAGCTGTACAAAGATACTATATAGATGCAATCTTTTGAGAGAAGCGTGGGTTTTGGCCAGGTGGTATTAAGTAGTGCCTCATTTGTACGCAAATCGTCATACTGCCTGTCAATTTATTATAATTTCTATGTGACTAATAGTGGGTGCGTTCCATTAAGCCTTGCAAAGTAGGTACTTTAAATTTGACAACTGACTGCACTCTACGATTTTAACTACATAGATTGCAGCCGTTGAATGCAGCCAGAGTCAGACGTACTTAAAATTACTCTGCATATACTCTGCATTGTTTTGTTTCATATAAGCGTGGTATAAGATTTTGTTTGACTTATACAAAATCGAAAGAACAGTTGTACCAATTTTTAAGCCTCTTTGGTTGAAAGAGCAAGTACATGTGACAACTAGTACACTTTTTTGGTAGTCTCCCTCGTTAGATGTTCACAAACTAGTGCGTGGTTTAATTATATAGAAAATCATGGTTTTCTCCCTCAACTTTACTATTTTTCCAAACAAATTGTACTAAGATTCTTCATCAAAACAAACAAAATAATCGTAAACAATATTTTAGAGGTCAAACAATGAAGAGGAAGGCGCAAACCTAAAATGAAAAAAAAAAACGTTAAGTAATATTCACTGAGAGGTTATAGGCATTCTCCGCACATCAAAATTGCTTTTGGCGCAATGACATGAATATGAATGGTATACCTCTATAATACTTCATTTGACTTGAACTAGGTTCTCTCACACAATAATTATTATTGTTGTTGTAATTTTATTTGCCGTCTGACTGTATCTTATTTATGAAAAAAAAAAAAAAAATAGTTAGGAATGTAGGATGTAATTTCAAGCTCGTAATTAACACATATTCACACAATGCCTTCAGACTGTGACTTGCTTATAAATTCTCAAATCTTTTAATTATAACGATTGAATCTCCGGGTCTTTCGGCTTTTCATCAGAGGAGGCGATGAAAATCCCAACTTCATAACATTAGTTGCTGTTGTTTATATTAACACATTGAATAGCATTGAAGTGACTTATGTTTTTTTTTTGTATAGAATGTTTCGCAATAGACCTCTGGAAATTCACATAGAAACTTAGTGGAATATATGAGAGAAACTGCACTTGGTGTTACTGCAAGTATACGTACGATGCAGTTAATCTTTGTAGTTAGTTACTATAGCAACTGTAAATCATTTTTTTTTTCAACAAGCTGTCGTCCGTCAGCGTGTTTCGTTTTGTCACTTTATAAAATTTGTAATTCGATCGTTTTCAAGTTTCCATCATGTAAACTGGGTCAGGGTTAATTGATGTTACTTACTTGTGGCTTACACGTTACACCGTACAATGAACACACAATAATTGTGTGAGTACTTTCATTTTCGAAGCATGTTTCGTTACTCAATGGAAAATAAAGATGCAAATTTTTTAATAGCAAACAGAAAAAAAATTAAATAAGAGGGAGACGAAAAAAGAAGTAAATCTTGAGATAAATTGATTGCATTGTTGAATGAACGTATTTTAAGGCAGAGGGAATATTAGGGAATAGATCATCCAGAGTTGCTGGTGAGTGATTTTAAAATTTTCTCACTTTTGGGTAGGTACCAGAGCTGACGGAAAGGTCCAAGAAAAGAAGGTCTCAAGGTATAAACCTCTTTAAATAAATTTTAAATATAGAAAACAGAAACCAGTAAAAAATTAATAAATGTATCAATATCATTCTTTCAATGTATGTAGATATCAGAATGAAAACTGAGGAACATATTCCATGTGTTGGTCAGATTTCTGAGTTTAAAATGTGATGTCTTTTTCCGGTTGTTTGTACCTCGAGCTTGCCCTAAGATTTTGTGTTGATAATCTTTAAGCTAGGTAGATCAGATATTTAAGACGATTTTATACGGGCCATAATTAGTTATAATGCATTCTGATTCGTTAGGCTTTTGAAGATCAACATCTTATGTCCTAAGGGCTAGTCTGCAGGATAAGTTTCTAGCATAATTTTCAAAGATTCTGGTCAAAGGACGCTAATGAAATAAAGTTGGTTGATTAGATAAATTCACAACAAACAACTGAAACTATGGATTCCCAGAAAAAAAATTGTTTTAGTACGATTTAAGTTCAACGATTACAGTTGGCAATAATCATGGATTAAAGATAATCAAATTGGCCTCAAAGATGATCAATTGTTAACAAATTGGCCATCAGCCCAAGACTTTAAGGTACTTAATAATGGAAAGAAACGATTGGCTTTTGAGAATTTTCACTTTTAACCCTTAAAGAAGGTTTTACAAAAACAAAAATGAAGATGGGAAGTTTCTCACCAAGGTATCACAGCATCCATTTTTTCGAATAAAAATGACGGACGCAATAGTTTACCAAAAAATTGTGAAAAAAGTTTACTAATACATTCTTTTCAATTGCGAGAGATAAATCTTTCAACAAGAAATTCAAAACCACACAAAAAAGGTCAATATCCCGGTTAGCTGAACATCGACCCTCAGAATTACTGGATTTAAATTTCATAAGTTAAATACGACTTGTGATGTTGTGATCCAAACTAAAGTACGTTCAGTCTACCCACTTGATTTTGAAGAATTTCACTTGAATTTGAAAAAGAAACTATTTGAAGAAGCAGTGCGAGGTTATAAGGTTAACTTTAAAGCTTGAGACGGCCATTTTGAGTGGCATTACTTAATTGCTTAAAAAATATAAAATTGTATGGCAAAATATATGCATAAATACTATATACAATACAATAATGTTTAGTTTAAAATCAGGTTTTAAATGCAGGCAAGGTAACAAAGTACTTTAATATTATGTTTTCCAATTATTCTAGCAGGGAGTCAGTTCGTGGGGAGTTAATTTATTTATAAACAAAATCATTTGCGCAGAATTAACAGCTTTAAGTTCCACCAGCCACTAGTTTGAGCTAAGGTTCTGGATTGATGAATGTAAAGGTAGCCTGCATTACCTTAGTTTTACACTGCCATGTAGGCCAATGGTGTGAAATATGTCTAATATTTCATTTCACGAGAAGTGAGTAACTGAGTAAAAACCCAAACATATCCCCTAATTAAAGCTCGATTTTATCGGTCTTGTAACCAAAAAGGTTGAACAATGTTAGCAAATTTAAGTAAGTAAGAGGATGTAAACGGAATGCATTCGTACATTTAAATTTAAAATGAATATCAATGGAAGTAAACGCATTCATTTATAAATATTTCGTGGGCTTATAAAAAAATCTTCTATAAATTAATACAAAGTTTTAAGTGAGTAGTTTTAACTTATTCTAACCACAATAAGTATTTTTATTTGTGGTTTATTTGTTGATTGTAAGTTTATTAGATAACTTGAAAATAAAAATGTAGTAATTCAGAGCTTCAACACAGGAGGAGGGGATACATTTATCTACAAAACCAATAACGATGAGTTATATAATACATACGTATGTGATTCGATAAGTATTTTAATGTTTTAAGATGCCTAATAAATATGGATGCTTATTTCAAATTGAAGTTTAAAGTATTTTAATGTTCTACGGTGCATAATGCATCGTAGAGCATAATGCACCGTAATGCTTTTTTAGGGTTTGAAAAAGTAGAATTTAAAAAAAAAAATGAAAAATCCTCCTCATCTTGTTTATACATATAGCCCAACCCGTAGTTTTTGAATTTTAAACCGAACCTGTACCTCCTTTTTGTCAATATATTTCAGGTCTCTAGTTTCTTTAAGAAAGAATGTTCTATTTTCAATAAGTTCCATTCCGTTCCATTCATTAAAAACTTTCGTTAAAAGTTTTCGTTTTGGTTTTCAGTGTTTTTTTTTCAACACTGAGTAGCTACTCAGTTTTTCTTTTATCTCAAAACAAAATTTAAACAAATGCTGATTGATCTTATTTGTTTTTCTTTTGCAAATAAAATAAAAACTGAGAAGCTACTAAGTGTTGAAAAAAACACACGGCTACATTATGTATTTTTTTAAATTTTAATACTTACTCCAGTTTAAATCTCTAATCACACTTAATTTTGTTAAATATTTAAATAAACTAATTAAAATTCTTTCAAAATATTGTGAAATTAGTTTTGTAGATTTACGATGCCAAAGATACAAATGATACCTACACCTACAATACTACATTATCCATTATTATTAACCGGGAATATTTTGTATAAACTTTCTAAACATGTGAACTGAAGCATTTTTTACATTTAAGTTGTTTAAATATCGACCGAAGCATATCATAGGCAAAAATATTTTAGTCAAACATTTTAAATTTTGAAGTTATTCACTAAAAACGTATTCTTTGTGACACTAGAGACTTTTCCCAGATATATTACTTATTGCCGAATTCACGAACATTTAACAGCTTTTTAAATCCAAATAACGGTTTTGTATAAAACAAACGTCATTTTATGGTTTAAACGACTGTTTTTAACAGGGTTTTAGGAAATCAGCAATTAATCCTGGTGAAAACTGTACGAATAATTTTATTTATTTTTTAATGCCTTAACATACCGACATATATTGGATCCCAACACAAAATTTAAAATTTGTTATGAAGGACTAAAGGTTTCGCAATCGGTATGATAATATGGAAGATCAAAAATTCTATGCTAATATTTTGAGTGAAATGGTATTTTTTTGGAACGAAGCAAAATTCTTGAAGTAGCTCCCTACTACAAAAACAACATTTAAAAAAAAGTGAAAAATATATAGCTGTCCTATAAGAATAAATGTTGCTGGATTCGATAAGTTAAATGCCGTTCTGTTCTATTCATAAAAAACTTTATATAATATACCTATTAGTAAAGGGTGGTTAAATTTCAAGGGCCGATGTTGATTTTGAATAAAACACAAACTATTTAGGAAATTATTGTAATTTTATTTTATTATGATATATTGGTATTACTCAATTATGTATGGAACAAAATATCGGCCAAATGGGCGCCGCGACCACGGCGGCACACCTCCATCCGATGGTCCAAATTTTCGATGACCCTGAGGCATAATGGAGGTTCTATGCCGTTAATGTGTCGAATTATCTCATCCTTTAGCTCTTGAATTGTTGCTGGCTTATGGACGTACACCTTTTCTTTCAAATAACCCCAAAGAAAAAAGTCCAACGGTGTCAAATCACATGATCTTGGCGGCCAATTGACATCGCCATTACGTGAGATAACACGGCCATTGAATTTGTTGCGCAAAAGAGCCATTGTTTCGTTAGCTGTGTGGCAAGTGGCACCGTCCTGCTGAAACCACATATCGTCCACATCCATATCTTCCAATTCGGGCCATAAAAAGTTCGTTATCATCTCACGATAGCGAACACCATTCACAGTAACTGCCTGACCGGCCTCATTTTGGAAAAAATACGGCCCGATGATGCCGCCAGCCCATAAACCGGACCAAACAGTCACTCTTTGTGGGTGCATTGGTTTTTCGACAATCACTCTTGGATTCTCATTCGCCCAAATGCGGCAATTCTGTTTATTGACGAATCCACTGAGGTGAAAATGTGCCTCATCACTGAAGATGATTTTCTTCGAAAATTGATCATCCACTGTTGCCATTTCTTGCCACCATTCTGCCCATTCACGACGTTTGGAATGGTCAAGAGGCTTTAGTTCTTGAGCCAATTGCACCTTGTAAGCGTGTAAATGCAAGTCTTTATGCATAATGTTCATCAACGACGAGCGTGAGAGGTGCAATTGTTGGGCACGACGACGAGTTGAGGTGGACGGCTCTTCAGCCACACTATCGCGAACAGCAGCAATATTTTCTGCAGTACGAGCTGTACGAGCATGCACTGGTGTTTTCACATCTTCTACAGACCCGGTTTGCTCGAATTTTTCCACGATTTTTGCGATTGTACGCACATTTGGACGATCAAATTGACCAACAAAATCACGAAGTGCACGATATGCATTTTGATTTGAACGCCCATTTTCATAATAAGTCTGGATAACTTTAACACGTTGTTGGATTGTGTATCTCTCCATGGTTCAAATTGAGTAAGTCTGAAATAGAGAAATGTCAAATAAAATTCGGAAAAAAACTTGGCGTTTAGGTGTGGTTCACATTCAACATCGGCCCTTGAAATTTAACCACCCTTTATATTAGCAGTGTTCTATTGACTGTTGGGTAAGCAGCGCAGTCAAACTTTGTATGAAGAAACGAAAACAAAATAAATGGCCAACCGGCTTTAGATTTTAAAAATATTGAAATGAAGAGGGCGCAGACTTCGTATTTTATTTAACAAGAAAGAAGGACAAATCGCGAGCTCTTCATGTTGGAGATTGAAGATGACATTCGATGAAGTTTGGGTTTATTTCGTCATAAATTGCATCAGGAAACATCAACATAGTACCAACTTTCAAATATTGAATGTTCGAAAGTGTAAAATCGTTTTATTGGCATTCGATTCTGTGCTTTCTACCCATCTATCAATAAAATATTCGTTTTGGGTGATGTGCTAACTCTTACATAATATTCTTTACAATTACATACCCGTGTATCTGTGATTGTTTTTTTTTTTTTAAACTTGTGTCAGTCTCAAATTGTGCTTAAACAACAATTAGGTATGTTAAATATTTAAATAAACTAATTAACATTCTTACAAAATGTTGTGAAATTAGTCTTGTTGATTTTAAATAACGGAGATACAAATAAATCTAATCTACATTATCAATTATCATACCATTCTACTGGAGAATGTTGTTTCCTTAACAACTATAATCATTTATTTTCTTAACTTGTTCTATTAAAAAAAATATGCAAACACTCCAGGCTCCTATGATAATAATTTTGTTAGTCATTGCTGTCTTATATCACGTGCGTATCTAGATAATATATTTCAGTAAGCGTTGGATCTGAACAACTAAGATGCACATTCTCGTGTTAATTCAAATAGATAGATGCACTAGGTGATAGGAAGATATATGCCTGAAGTGATTTTTAACTTGTCACAAGTAATTCAATGAATAGCGATCAGGAAAACGAATCAGTACAGAATTTCTAATGGATTTTGTAGGTTATCTTCAATTGATTTGTAACACAAATACTATACTAATAGATGATAAATCACTCGAAGAATTTGTGTGCATCAGCTTTTCAAATAATTCTAAAACACACATAGACTTAGCACCACTAATAGAAGGAATCTGATGATCGGGTGTGACAGCCTTTGAAATAGCTATAATTCCAGCCTATGAACTTGGTGGTAACACACACCACACAGGTTGTTGTTGTTTCATTCAAACATTTAATGTTTCTAAATTTAACTATCGAAGAAGGTAAAAAATATATTTCTTTATTTTTCGGACGCATATCTTTTTGCATGCCAGCTGATTGACATTTCAAACAAAATGGCAGAAATCATTTCAATAATTTGAGTTCTAATTTCTCCTGTTCCATACACAGAATTGCTTACGAACAACTTTTTTGTGTGCATTTCAATCGGAAAAAGAGGTTGGCAGAAAAGTCAGATTCTTTTTCCTGACAAAATTTGCATATTCCATATATACGCTCATCAGGAAAAACTGTTCAATTCTATACTTTTTTTTTATTTTACTCTCTAGAATCTTTATTTCTTGGACTATTAATAAGCTCATCAATGTATATTTATGTTAACGCACTAGTTTACGCACAAGTAATAATAGAAAAAGTTGTTGACATTCGCTAAAGCTACATTAATTCGAAAAACTAAGGCCGTTTTCCGCCAGTTGAAATAAAAAAAAATCTTTTTTTGTGAAACAAGTACTCGTGCATCCCTGCAAAACTTTTAAGAAGAAAAAAAAAACACACACAAAAATAAATAAATTAAAGGTATAGGAAATTATTCCGAAGTCCGCCTTAAATGAGTCATTTTGTTGTGTTGTTTTCTATAGATAAGAAGAACTCGGATATTGAATGATTCATATTTGAATGAATGAAAATGATGCATTTACTCACTTTATACTACTAAATAAAGGGAACTCATTTTGTGGGCACTCCCTCCCTTCAACAGTTTAAATAAACTCTCACGACAAAACTTATGCTTAATTAATATTCCACCTGTATAGCTTTGAGGCAATCTATTTTTGCGAGCATTCATTCAACCAAAAGCAAAACAATAATTGCCAACTATTAACAATGAATGTCTTGCAATCATCAATTATCAAAGTAGGAAATCACAGGGTCATCCCTGTCACTATTTGGTAGCCGCACATCTCTAGGTCAATTAATTCCACCATCTTCGTAATTATATTTATGTAGAAGTTGTCATACTTATAACAACGTGTTCGTATGTAGGTAGGTACACTGTATGTTGAATCAACTCTCTGGTAGTTGAAGAGAAAATTACTTCGATGTGCTACTGACACTCCAACTATTGCCTACATAAAATTGAATTAATTTAATGATGTATCTAATTGTAGATATTTCAATCTTGATGTTTTTTTAGGGGAATTTTGCAATCCTTATGGCTTTATTAGTTTCGGTTTGTTAAGTGCCAACTATAACAACTTAACATACAAGACATTGTGGTTTAGAATGTGGTCTAAGTGTTCAATTTCATAGATGAACGCGCCTGATGAAAGATGAGAGCGATTTGGCACTTGCGATAAATCATTTACAATGCCAACTAATTTTCAAAATTAGCTTAACCATTAAAGTCATATTATTAAGAACCTTATTCGAATCAGTTAAGATATTAAGTGAAGTAATAAAAGTTTGAAGCTTTTTTTTAACCTTTGCCGGATCTGATTTGAATTAAAATTACTTTGGGTTTTTACATTTTAGTTATAAATTTTATTAGGTATGAGTGAGTAGGTAATGTTGAAAAGGAAGGCAAAAAGGTCTTGAGAAACATTCAAAAGTTTTCAAACAAAAGTGATAATTGAATTCTTCCACCAACTATACAAGCAATAAGGGAAGAAAGATATAGAAAAGGGAAAAGGTTATTACCTCATATTTTATAAAACACATGACCTGGTGGAAACTTTATCCAAAATAGATTTATTTTAACTAGGAAAGGTGGGATAGAAATTAATTAAATTTTAGTGAGTTAAGGCTGATGGAAATTTCGAAATGGATGAACTTAATAGTGAAGTGTGAATTGAAATGCAATTTTTGAGTTAAGGAACAAAAAAAAAATGAAAGTCTGCTTCGTAAAAATACAATTCAGAATTAAAATTGTTCAACAGTTTCAACTTAATTAATTAAAGAAAACTATTTTTTTTTTTTTTGTTCTTTTTGTTTTTGGTTCTTTATTAAACGTGTAATGAAATATAAAATGCTGTTTTTTGGCAAAACTATCCGCAGTACAATCAGTGGCGAATACAGGGGGTGCGGGGGGGTCATTGGGTCAAGATCCCCCCAAGAACTCAGAATTTATATAAGAAATTGTTATAAAATGTTAGCATTGGTGCAAAAAAAAGCATATTTAGAAGTCTAGATTGAATAAATTTCTGCCTACTTATATTATAAACATGTACAATTTTCCGTAAGGTAAAAAACAAATCTCCTTTTTTTTAACTCTAGCCTAGCTTTTATTAAATGCAAAAGATGGAACAAATGGCTAGGGCGTGTAACTTGCCTCAAAACCTGAAAAAAAAACTTTGCGGAAGTGGTGGCCGATTTTGCTTTCAAAAACTATAAACAATGCATTCATTAATTGTTACATTTTGCTTTAAAATCACGAATGAGAACCGGTTACAAATTTCAGTTTTGCGTAGAACATCTCTAGCAATGAAAGGGAAAAGTCTGAGATTACCAATCTAATCCTTATTTTTTAGAATGTGCCTATTTCATTATAAAAAGTCATATGAAACGCAATGAAACATTTTCCCATTTATGCCATTGTCTTCGTGAGTCGTTAGCGTTGAAAATTTTAATTTTAAAACGATAATTTTTGATAAGTAGATTTAGTATCGAGGTTCAAATCTCAGCCATTTTGAATAAAATCTTCTTGTATTTAGTTTTCTAAAAGATCAAAAGAACGGAATATATTATTCTCAAAATGTATGGTAAGAATCAATATTTTAAGTTTTCTTGCATAAGAACCCTCAAAAATGTTCTACCAATTATACGGAAAAAATTGGGATTACCAATGTAATCCTTATTTGGTGTTTTAGACTATTTATGTATAACTTCTTTCAACAACAAAAAAAAAAACGAAAATCGTGGTCATAATTTATTGCTTTAACAAAAAATTTAATTTCAATGTTCAATTGTTATTGACATCCATTCCATCTTAATGCACCAAAAACTCGATTTTATTGCCGAAACTACCATAAATTAGTACTCAACATTTCAAAAAGTTAGTTGGTATACTAAAAAATCTATGCGAATTTGATGCTTATTTAATGCTCCAAAACTGAATTTATTGATCAACGTTTTGGGATTTAATACACTTTGAAAGTTAAGGAAACAAAACTATGAAGAGAAATCGTATTTCATGCCTTCCTGCGAATTCTTGTGTACACAATTAAAAAATAGTAAAACGATGGATTTTGGAAATTTTCAGTTTCTTGGATTCCATTGTTTTGGTACCAAATTTTTTTTGAAAAATCCTTTGAAATTTTTTTCTCAAAAAAAAAATTCCAATTTGCGCATTTCAAACATTTTACCTTGTCTTCTCTTTCTAATTTGATATTCTTAACTTGGTGAAGATGTAAACCAATGAAAGTGTAGGTAATTCTCATTTTCCGGCCTGCACTGTGTTATCGATTAATCATCGGTACGAATTCATAATCAACTGTTTTAAAAATTAGTAGGTATCATTCATAACACTACCTCATTGACTATAATAAAAGTGCACTTTTTAGAGCTACATGTATAACTTTATTAATCTAGAATCTAGATTCTAGAGGAACTTGTGGCGGCTATTTTAAAGCATATTGACAGACTGACTTACCTTGTAATCGTTAAGTTTGAACGAATTCCTTGAAAACAGACCAATTTTGACGGCAGTGATTTGGCGAACGATAAGTTTTGACAATTCCTCAACAGTTTAACAATTTTCAATAACAAAAAATTGAAAATGTGATGATAAACTGCAAAAATTTAACACAAAACTATTTTTTATTTATTCAAAAAAAAAAAAAAAAAAAAAAATTAAGATAAAAACAACATAAAAACAGGTTCACAGTAATATATATTTTGACAAAGAAAAATAACCACTTTGTATGTTATAACGGCGCGCCGTTGTCATATATAAACATTGCAGCCTGCGTTTTTTTATTGCATAATCAAAAAGTAAAAAAAGAAAAAAAAACATAAACCGAACAACACCCAACGAACAAAACAAACAAAAAAGATGAGAGTAAAAAATAAATAAATGAAAAAAAAAAACTAGAAATCGAAATCGAAAAAAACACGCTCAGCTCATAGAATCGATCGAGCTATTGAGATAGAGAGAAAGCACCAACTGAATAAGTAAAATTCGATCGCGTAATCTCAAGCTTCGTCTTTGTCTCCGAAGTTGGAGGATAAAGATTGTCTTGAAAGTGAAAAAAAAAAAAAACTCGATAACAATGTTGTTGTCCATGCGGACTTCGCGCCGCTTCGTCGGGACGGAGGACAAAAACTAGGTCAAACCAAGTGCACACGCTTATTATTTACTCTGCCTGATGGCTCTGGCTCAAAAACTTGTTAAACAACAAAAGTTTATAGGAATTATTCTTGTTATTGATTTTCTGCACACCTTAGCATAGAATTCGAACCGAACGGATTTTATTTTTAAATCGAAATACCTTACCGGAGTAGAGTTTAACTTGCAACGAACTTGTAGCTTTCGGTAGTTAGTCGAAACTGGTACTGGCACGCATTAGATTTTCCGTCCGATTTTTACGTGCCCACCTGTTGAATGGGTTTCTTTGAGCTCACGTTGCATGACACACATTTACATACAAACAAAAGAGTCTGTTCTCCAGCGGGGGTCTTAATCTATAAAGCTTAGCTTGAAAACTTGACTGTTGATTGAGTCCCCCCACTCGCGCAGTTTAAACCCAAAATACAAAAGCAAAACAAAAAATAAACAGACAGTTAAAGTTTTATAGTGGGAGAGGGGTTCATAAGTTTATTATTTGAAGAATTCATAAAATGAACGAATGAATTGAATAAAATTCCCCATATAGCTTTTGTATGTAATAGTGCAGCGGATATCGTTGCATTTTGTTGTTTTGTTTTTGAATAATGGTTGTACGAATGATAAAACTTCAGTCATGTACCTGACCATTAAGAAAAAGGCTCGCTTTTTTTAGTAAAATCATACTTTTAAAAGGAAAGAAATATTTTGAGAAATAATGTTAGTTTTCAAAAAAAGTTATGATAGGAGTCTGTTAATATTTTCTAAATGGCTTGAGAATTCTTGTAAATAAAATACTTTTTTTAGTAAACCGTTCTAAAGATTTTCAAAACGTTTTTTTAAAAATTCATCTTTCTATAAATGAATTCAAATGACATAGGTATGCTTAATTAGGAGCTCCAAATCACATAAAATAACTACGTGACTTCCATGCGACTACCACACGGCTTGAGTTGAATGCTTTTGGAACACTGTTTAACTATGGAACATCACGAATAAAGGTCAAATTTATTTATCCGTTGTTGTTTGGCTGAGGGCTATAGTTTGTTTACAGCGAGTTAAGTTTCTAGCAAAATTTTCAGAGGTTTTAGTAAAATGGCGCTATAGTCAACCAAAATCGGTTGATTAGCTAAATCCATGATTAAAAATTCAAACTAGGGATACACAGAAAAAAAATAGTTTAAGACTGGTAGTATTCATCAAGCGCTCATATGGGAGTTTTCGGAGTCAGCGCTCTCAGCTTTATGAGTGGTCGAGACCACTTAAAGTCACTAATAGGTATTCCTTTTTTTACAGATTGAAATAATGATGGATTAAGAGCTGAACGGAATGCATAGCTCGTCGAAATTTTTTTCTAAAACTGCATTCACAAATTTTTAATTAAAAAGGCTTAGCATATTTAGTAACTTTATTTATAAGAGCAAGTACGTGCGATCCAGTCGTGCAATTTATTTTTTTTTGTACCAATGCATAACTTGATATATCGCAAGTAAAAAATTGATTTAGCAGCGATTTCACGGACATTTTTTTTTTTCAAAATCATATTCCCTGCTAATAGATTTTTAAATCGCTGTTTTTTTTATCTCTTTTGTAAAAAGATTTGCAGAAATTTTCACACACAATATAGAAAGGTTTGACATTTTTTCAAAGGGTTTTTTCCCCTTAGTTGATTATCCAATTTAAATTAAATAAATTGTAAAATATCACAATAAAATATTTAAATAGATTAAAAGAATTCTTGTATGCAAAATGTTACCTTGAGGCCTGCATTAACTAAAGTGTACGACAGTGCGACATGAAAACGACAAAATTTATTTACACGGCTTCATATGAGAGTACCCACACCAAATGCGATAAAGCGCAAAGCGTTTTTTCATATAAAAGTTCTTGTCGCACTGTCGTGTCGCACTTTCCCACTTTGGTTTGGACAAGCCTTTAGTTGTTGTCTTCATTAGTTGTTTCACACTGGGGTAAATAAAAAGGGGTAAAACGAAGCTTGTGGGCAAATGAAATCTAATAAAACGATTATAAAATGTTCAACTTAAATTGGAGTGGATTAAAAAGTTACCGCAGTGTGTGATGGCCCAAAAAGATTCTTAAATTGACAGAAAGACACAGGATTTTCTTAATAAAAGGACCTTCTTTTCTGATTAAACAGCAAATTTCAAAAAAAAAATGTCACTTAACCTCTTCTTCCGCTCAACAAACGCGTCAATTAATTCACAAGTAACCGTCCACAATATTCGCATTATAGGTGTGTTTTTTTGTACGCCCGGGCTAAGTTGGACGAAAAAAACGCTGTCGGGGCTAAGCAATTTACGTGTCAAATACAACAACAACTTAGCCCGAGGGGCTTAGCTGCTAAGCCCCGAGAATTCTCGGGGCTAAACTCTTTGAAGGGGCTAAAATCTGTGCTGCCAATTCATTTTCTGTTAAATCATCGATAAGTTGTATGAAAACACCAAAATTATCGATGAATTGTATGAACAAAAAAACACAAAGATGGCGTTTGGTGTAGAAAAAAAAAAAAAAATTATTTATTGTTCTTGACTCTTACAAATTATTTCATTTAAATTTTAAAGTATGTGCATTTAATGCTCGGAAATTTGTTTATAAATATGTTATTGAATTTATTAAAACACGAAACGCAAACAATTCAACAAAACAGAAAAAGATTTTTGTTATTCATTTTTTGTTTATTTCATTTTGTATATTGGAAACTTTGTTTTCATTTTTTTTGTGTCAATTCATTCGCAATGCTGTGTTTTCGTTAAGCCCCGAGGCGTTTTTTTCGTCCAACTTAGCCCGGGCGTACAAAAAAACACACCTTATATTCAGTTTGTATTCAATAGACAATACATTTAAAAATTTCTTGGCATCACTTATACTTTACCTAAAAAGATTATTTTCTGCTGAATGCTTTCATTTGCCATTTTTGAAAAATTGACATCTGTCCAAGTGACATCTGCATATTTTATTTCTTTTTCTAGAAACCATCGTAGTCGCGTGCACGTTTTCCTCATTTCCGATTAAATATTTTCAATTTTTCCATTAAAAAAAGAAAAAAAAATGCGTGAGAATACTCCACCACGTATTCAAGATATCGAAGAAGACGATACCGAAGATTATTTAATTGCTGACGATGAAGAATTTGAAGAAGGTATGCGAACTTAGTCAAAAATCAATCAAAAAATTACTTTATTCTGTACATAATACACATTTCATTTATCTTATAATAGTCTTATTTTCAATTTAGTTACATTGGAAGAGCTACAAGCAATGGTCCGTGATCATCAGCACTCTGATGATGAAAATGACGATGACAACGAAGATGGTGAGCCTGAGACTCGGTCTCCTGTGCAAGATGACGCCATTCTAACTTTACGTGGCCATGTGGGATCAGCGTTCACGTGTTCGATGCATCCAACCAAAGACTGGGCTGTCACAGGTGGTGAGGATGACAAGGCAATTGTTTGGAATACACAGACAGGAGAGAAAATATACACAGTCGAGGGCCACAAAGATTCAGTAATAGAAACACATTTTAGCTCAGATGGAACTTATTTGGCTACCGGCGATATGGCTGGAGAGATAATGGTAAGCAGGAATTTTATTTTAATGCTCAGAAAATCTTTGTAATAACGATTTCACTTTGCGAGGACTGTACAAAATTCCACTAGACAAGTAGGTAATCTGTTTTCGTGTATAGTGTCACTTTAAAAGTGGCCAATTCGGTTACTTAAGTCTTGAAGAGAGGGTTAGTAATGAATAAAATAGTTTATTTGGATTAATCTGGCTACACTTGACCTTATCGACATAGTTTATCGAATTTGTTGTTAAGGCTTCATCTACTGTAATTACATAAATTGAGTAGTTTACTTGGATGCCATTCAAAACTAGGGAGACTGTAAACTGCATCTCAGATGAATTTAAATGTTTTTGTGGTACTTTTGCCTCTGGGCAAAGTTAAAGTAAAGTGCACCGTTATCATTTTTATAAACCAAATCAATAATTTGTTTGTGTTTTTTAAGATAAAGTGCAAGAATAAATGTTTTTAATTTGCAACAGCAGTCTACAAATTGCCTTTCTAGACAGCTTACATACGAAAACAACAAAACAAATACAAAAATATCACCTAAAATGAAGTAAAAAGCAACATAAAGGCAGAATTTATTATCTATAGCTTATTTTCCTTTTTTAAATAAGTTTATTGTAAAAAAGCTGCCAAGAAAAACGTTTCTAATTTGCAACAACTGTCTACCAAAACTTTACTAGACGGTTTACGTACAGAAACTACACTATAAGTACATTACATCTCCGTTCAAGAAAACCAGTGAGTCACTACACTTTAAGAGTGACTTTTTTAAAAGAGGATAAAAACACTTTTACCATTTCTCAGAAAATCCAAACAAAAAGTAATAAAAAAAGCAAATTTATATTTTCCATATAATTTCTGATTTATTTTCGCTTGTTTTCAGAGTCCGATTTACAGAATTCGGGTTTTGTTTAAACTTGATGAAGGTAAATTGTCCATTTCAATGTTGACAACAAACATGCATAGGTACTTGGTTTAATAAAAAAGTTAAAACTGATTGTATTCTCTTTTGAAAAGTCACTCCTCATTTGTCCCAACAGCAGTACCATTATCGATTTTGAGATTGTTGATAAGGGAGGTCTCACCTGCATACATATCGCTCCATAATTCATTTTTGTTGGATCCTATTCCTATTTGTACGGTACCATTATGCAACCCAGCACTATGTCTCCTTATAAAACTGATTCAATAAATGTTTCATGTTTTGAGATAAAATGCAAGAGGAAATGTTTTTAATTTGCAACAGCAGTCTACAAATTTTCTTTCTAGACAGCTTACATACAAAAACTACATAACAATTCATTTCTAATATAAACTTTAAGTAAACATTGAAGCAGTATTTATTGTTTAAGGCTTATTTAGTTCAATAGATAAGTTTTATTGTAACAAATGCTGCTAGAAAAACGTTTCTAATTTGCAACAACTGGCTACCAAAACTCTACTAGTCGGTTTACATACAGAAACTACAATTTATTAATACACATAAATGTTTTATAGGTAGATAGGTTTACTTTTTTGTTTTAATAACTTTTTAGTAATATAATCGGTTGAGGAAAAATATTGCTTTAATCTATATTTTATATTCGTGCGTTTAATTCACTTGACAAACCGATTGACAGAATATTCTATGACACAAAAAATTCTTTATAATTCTACATGGCTGATTTTCTTCAGTAATTTATATAATTTGTATTTTCAACATTTCATTAAAAATACAACCGTACAAGTTTTTTTTTTTAAATTTTAAGGGAATTTTGTTTCCCTGGAATACATTCTCTCTTTTGTTACGTTCCCAAATGAGGAAAAATTCGCTTGGAATTTATTTTTACGATACTCCCAAATAATTAAAAATTTAAATATTTTCGGATATAGTTCACGTTAGACTTTTGCTAAAAAGTTGATCGCAAGGTGTTAAATCACAAGATCTCAGTGGCCAATTGTGATCACCTCTTCGAGAGATAACACGGTCCGGAAACTTTTCCCGTAAAAGATCTATCGTTTCATTGCTTGTGTGGCACGTAGCGCCGTCTTGTTGAAAGTAAACGTTGTCCAGATCAATACCATCCAATTCAGGCCATAAAAAATCATTAATCATCTCTCGATAGCGCAATCCATTGACCGTAACTGTTGCTGCAGCCTCATTTTCGAAAAAGTAAGGTCCAATGACCCCGCGGGACCATAAACCACACCAAACAGTCACGCGTTGAGGATGGAGAGGCTTTTCAACAATAACTCTTGGGTTTTCCGAGCCCCAGATGCGACAGTTTTGCTTGTTGACGTAGCCTCCGAGGTGGAAATGGGCCTCATCAGTCAAGATGATTTTTCGATGAAATTCTGGTTCATTTTCATGCATTTCAAGGACCCAAAAATGGGTGTAATGCGGTGTAATGACGTTTGTGGAATGCCTAATTCCAAAGAACGACGAGGAATGGACAAACCTGGGTTTTCTTCAACACTTTGGGCTACAACAGCAATATTCTCAGTTGTTCTTGAGCGACGTACACGGGTTTTATTCTTCACATCACTAACTTGTCCCAACAGCTCGAATTTGTCCATCAATTTCTGTATTGCGGTCCGACAAGGTGCTTCACGACGACCCAAAAATGTTTTAGTTTTACGAACCGTCTCTGCCAAATTTTCACCATTTTTATAGTGAATTTTAATAATTTCAATGCGTTGTTGAAGCGTGTATCGTTCCATTTTTATTAATAGCGTAGTTTCTACTTGTCAAATGTCAAAAAATGACAGCTTCAAAAGTGACAGCTAACGAAATAGCGGGCTATTCAAAATAACACCTCTTATTGGAAAACCCTTTATTTGAAAAGGTGGCAGAGAAACACCCAAGTAAAGTTTAATTTTTTTTCCAAGTGCAATATCTTTTTTACAAAACCGAATCAATATATTTTTTTGTGTTTAGATGAAATTGCAAGAAAAACAGTTTTTAATTTGCAACAGCAGTCTACAAAATTGCCTTTCTAGACAGCTTACATACGAAAACTACATTACAATTAAAGGAGAATGGGCAAAATTAGTCCAAATATGTACATTTTGAATGCAAAACAAATAATACTACTTATTTTGTTTTTTTTTTACTCTGCTTTCATTGGAAAAAAAAAATTACTTTTTATAAAAATGGCAATTCCAAACAACAACTTTTTTTACTCCATGATAAGTTGATGAAAAAATTGCCAAGAATAACGTTTCTAATTTGCAACAACTGTCTACTAAAACTTTACTAGACAGTTTACATACAGGAACTACACTTAACAAATAACGAATACTTGTTTTAATTGTTTTAAATACTAACATCAAAAACTCTACTGGTGTTTTGCTCATTATTGAATCCACCATAAAATACTTTGGATGCATGTCGCAGTCGATGGTATCGTTCTCAGGGCATCTTCCTTGTTCATTACATACCAGCTAAATCGGTTTTGCTGTATTCTGTCCACAATAGTATTTTTAACGTAGATGCTTTCATGCAAAATCTGTAAGGGCTGAAAGAACATCTGTCCTGAAGAGTTTTCCTTCAAATAAGAAGACATTTTTCGAATACAGAAGATGGCGCAGTTTCAACGCCACTTTATCTGCTCTAACTTTTATTAAATCCTTGGTGTCATCATACATAGATTAAATGTCTAATGTCCATATGCCTGAGCGAGTCAGATAATGGGCAGGATAGATATACCACCTTTTCTGCGCTAATGGTTTACCCATTTCCATTCAAAACATTCATCCATACTAAAAATACTCTTTCCAAGGGTGAAGAATCTATACTTATAATGGCTTTATCGTCAGCGAAGAATAACTGATTAAGTTTTGGGTCCGTAACCTCACCTAGTAGAAAGTGAAAGACTGTGATATAGATAGAGTTCCTTGATTGGTAACTTTTCAGTCACTCCTGCGACATATTTATTGGCGTGTTCAATTAAGACCCGATGTTGCTTCAACTGTCGCTACCTCTGTAGAATTATCTCTTTCTCCTCAAGAAGTTGGCCTTGCCTATTATAAATGAACTTTGAATGTCGAATCTCCTAAAAAAAATTTCACACATTTAGCTGTAATTTTGAAGACAGTTGCTCCTTTCTGCATGTTGACATTTCGGAGTTCCTTAATAGCCTAGTTTGCATCAGTATCTTATATTTAGTCCAAAAATGTATTCTATTAATTTTTTTTAAATATATAAAAATGTCCCCAGTAAAAATTTCAATTTTATATTCTTCTATTAAACAGGTCTTCAAAATAACAGATGACGTAACAAAAGTATGGGACTACTCTATGGGTGATATGTGTTGGATGAAATGGCATCGAGCAGCAAACGTTCTCATAGCTGGAAGTGAAGCTGGCGAGATTTACATTTGGAGAATACCATCAGGCGATTGTAAAATTCTCCCTGGAAATGGAATGAAATGTGAATCTGCTGAGGTAGTTTATTATAATCACAAATTATTCGAACTTTATCCTATTTTTATCTTTTTGGTTTATTTATTTCAAGATAACCGGTGATGGAAAGAAACTATTGGCTGGCTATGGTAATGGAAATATCAAACTTTGGGACATCAAGTCAAATTCCATAGTTATGGAAGTTGAATTAAATCATCCAATGGCACACAAAGACAATGTTTCTACAGTTTCTTGTGATAGAGAGAATCCTGTTTATATGACTGGGGGTGAGGATGGTAAAATATTGTTCCTTTCAAATAGTGGCCCAGTTGGTTCGGTGGAAGCCGGTGGTCCAGTTGAGTGTGTTGCGTTTTCGCCATCGGCTGAATTCAAAGTAGCAGCTAGTGGAACTCTTCAGGGACAAATTGCGATATGGGATTATCAAAAGTATTGCATGCGTACTCTTTGTGAACATCAAGAAATCGATGATGGAGTGACGACGTAAGTTAAAAAAAAAAAAAACAACATTATCCATTTTATTTATTTAATTTTCTTGTCTGGATTTAATTTTCCTTTAGGATGAAATGGATTTCAGACCATACACTACTTGTGGGGACAATTCAAGGACACATTTTCGGCTATGATGCGAGAAATGGAAGTCGAATATTTACCTTATCTGGTCATATGGGTGACATTTATGGAATGCAGTATAATGCACGTGAAGGAACAGTTATGTCGGTTTCAGAAGATCAAACGGCAAAGTTTTTCAAATGTCCCCATTTGGAATAATTTTAAAAATTACTATTTCTTTCAAAATACTGTTAAATTATTTCTTCTGTTTATTTGTATATAGTTATATAGCTTTAGTTTTATATAATAATAAAAAAATATGTTTTGTATTGCATAGAAATCTTTAAGTCTTTGTCTTTGAATGTAAAAATGCTGTTGGTATTTAAACTATCGAAACTCACATTTCTTCAGTCCACAAGGATTCTATATTTAACACTAAAAAGTTTATCAGCAACATTCATTTTTCCCGTCGCCATTATTACAATTATTAGGACACGGCGTCTTTTGTTTGATAGTTCCCAATTTTTGATTCGCTTTAATAACCTTATGTTTTTGATTTATTTCGCAATTTCGTTATCAAAATTTACGCAGCGATACGGTTATTTTATCTGCTAAAATGAAATGGCATAAATCGACTATCGACTGACCTGGTTTTTCTTTTAATATCGTACAAATATTTATTGATTATAGATAAAATATTTTTCCAAGCCTTACGTAAAATAATTAAATAATCTTTGTTTACATGGCGAATAATATGCGGAAATTGGCGTGATTTTCTTTTACCACATGGCTTGAAGAGGATATTTATGCGCAGGCTCGGAAATCATTGATGAATGTCTCATTTGCCTATATAACTTTTTTTTTATATATATTATTGTTATTTAAGCTTGCAGAAGCAACTTAGGTACATTTATATTTGGTGATTGCCGTATTTAAGGGAATTTGATGAGGTTGGTATGTTAAGCAGCGGATCTCCGTTGAATAGAAAAACGTAGCAGGGCCCCTATTTTGTAAAACGATTATCGTTGAAATTATTCGTTATTGTTGAAATGCAATTATGTACAACGATAATCGTTTTTGTTTAACAATTATCGTTCTTCCTAACGTTGAGCTTTCGTTTTTGAATTTCCTAAGTAGGCGAGACGATGGTTGCGACCAAGATAAAATGCTTTTTTTTGGTTTTATTTGGCAAAATATTGAAAACGCCTTTCTCGCTTTACATAATCGTTCTTTTTCGTGACTATTGTTCACTTTAGTATCGTTGACTTGTCGCTCGTATCGTAATGCGAAATAGACTGAATTTTGATAAACGCGTTTTTGTCAATATCTCGAGAAAGAAGAAGGTAAGTGCCATTTTTCAAAATTAGACTTTTTTCAGTGATGAAGGTGTCCTAAGCAAACTTTAAGTTTATGTCTCATCTGAATAATTTCTCTTTCACTTCTATAGAGAACCCACCTTGACTTTCTATCATACAATTTGAGCTTACTTACTTTTAAAACCTCGTTTTCTTAACGAGGTTTCATAATGTAAAATAGACATTTTTGCATTATGAAACCTCGTTAAAATAAAGATTTCAGTACTTAAATTTTCTTAAAGCCGAGAATACAGTAAGTAAGTTCATATATGCCAAATTATTTGTGCAGTATGCAGTATGCATATTTGCAAATGCGATGCTTCAGCAACTTGGTACACTTCAAGAATATTTTATTGTCTTTTGATACGTGATTTGATTAAGCATGATGTGTGCAACGATGTCTATCTCAATTTACTCATATACAAACCTAGATACTTTTATTTTCGATTAAAATCAAATAAATAGATTCGAAAATATTCTTAATTGATAGAAAAATATGATCGTTATCGAAATTTTGCTAAGAATGCCAAAAACACAATTAGAGAATTAATGGCAGTGGAAACAATTATACAAATTACAATGGGCTCTATATTGGAGATTTCGGGGGGGAATTTTGTTTCCTTGGAAATATTTTTTCCCCCGGAATTTTTTTAGCGATCGTTAATCTTCCCTGGAATATTTTCCAAGGAACAAAAAAATGTATAAATTGATTGATAAATTTGCTTGGAAATTATGTTCCCGATACTAATAAATTCCGAGTGAAACATTCCCTTGGTTTTCTTACGAGGGAAAGATTCCCAGGGAATTTTTTATTCACGATAGCCCCCAATAACAAATGTACTCCGCGATAACTTTTCCGAGATTCGTAGGAAATTTTTCGATTACTAAGAATTTTCGATAATGCCTAAATCGCATATTAAGTATAATTATTAATATGATACATCAAGAAATTCGAGTGTGTTTCCATCACATAAGGTAAGCGTGCCTTTGTTATCATCGGGAAACCCCTAATATTAATTAATTCTTAAAACTCTCGGTTAAACCGAAAATTCTTATCAAAAACTTATAAAATGATTATAAATTTATTAGAATTTAATATTTGTACGTAGTTATGTTATTGTTTAATACAAAACTTAAAATATAAACCGATAAATAACTTTTTTTTAAATTATATTGATTAAGAAAACCCAATGATAATGCACCCATAAAACTTTTGAACGTCGCGTCGCGTTGTGATGGAGAAGGGGTTAAGCGACGTTTTTGAGGGTTCGAAATATGAGATGTCAAAGTTTTTTAATCCAGAGTTTCGGTTTTGTCGACGGTGTTTGATGTTCTTTCTTACCCTAACACCAAACAAAGAAAGTTCAAATGCCTATAACTGAACAACGAATAAAAACCGTGTGAATTCAAGAAAACATAACACTATTAGCGAAGATAAATTGTTTAATTATGTTCCTCATAATAATTACATTCCAATGCATTGTAATTTATCTCAGCTGAAAGTCCTAGGGTCAATTTGTTGACATTTGACCATCGTTAATCTGTTAATCGTCGGATGTCATCTTAAACTAATCTTTTTCTGAGAGTCCATAGTTTTAGTTGCTAGTCATCGACTAATCTACCGATTTTAGTTGATAAACATTATTTAACTTTAACCTCTGAAAATTCTGCTAAAAAACTTAACTCGCTATAAACAAAACAAACTAGCCCTTATAGCCTTCTAGTGCAATTACATAAATCTTACAGAATGAAAAAAAAACAAACATTTAAATGCCTTTCGGGTATTTTAGGTACCCGGGAAAAAATGCCTTTTGGGTATTTTAGGTACCCGGGTGAAAATCAAGAACCCTATTACCTATCTGAGGTGAATAATTTATTGAATCTTAATAGATTTCGTGCAGGACAGTGACTCTTTAAGTTAACGCTCTAAGAATTGGTAGACAATTTTGTAATAGTGACAAAAAAAATGAAACAATATTTGACCTTTGTGCACTAATCACTGCCCTTTACAATTAGTACAATTAGTTGTTAAAAATCTGATGTAATGGGGTGCTAGAATTTTTCAACTACTACTTTAGTTTTAGTACAGCCAGCGCCTAAGAACCGAATTAATTCCAAATACTACCTTGTTGCCGGTCTCACATTTTATCCTCTTCCTTTTTGTAACATAATGACCTCGACGAGACAAGTGGTGCCAATGCCTCCACTCTTCTACCATACACAACTAACTATTGATTGTGTGGGTGAATTTAAATATTATTCTTAAAATTATTGCTTTATTATCACCCCAATATAATATTTTTTTTGTTTTATTTATTTTTTTTTTTTTTACGCAGACATTTTTATAATAGAAAAGTACCCTTAAAAGCTGTCTCTACACAGGGGTGAAATCATTTACACTTTACGCTCCATTCCAAACCATATTATACGGTGCGGCGGCGGCGGTGATATTTTGCTTGGATATGGATGCAAAGTCGTTACGACTAACCGTTTCTCTTCAGTTTAGTGAAACAATCGAAAGTGCTCAGTTCGGAATCGTGTCGACAGTTAATGTGCAATGGCCGGTTAAAATTTAACGGTTATTATTAATTTAATTAATTGATGAAAGTGAAATATTATCAAAAAAGCAATTAGCTTATTTTAATTAAAATATCATTACCCGGCGCTAGTTTCTTCGTTAAACAACAATTGACCATACCCATACTCGTATTTCTTGGCGGATTTGAGAAATGAAGTTTAAAAAGTGATTTTAATTTTCCTAATGCGTTCCTTCCGTTCTAAAGAAACGGAAGTCAGTGCGTAATGTGCGCAAAATAACGGCCACTTAAGTTAGCAATATGATCTTTTAAGCTATATCAAACCGCCATTATAATTTAAATTAGAGTCTTAAGCACCTTTTGTGCATTCATTAAGAGATGTGTTGTTGAGTTTTGAACATCAAAAAAGTCATTCCATAATGATTGGGAAAAATTAACGGTACCTAATGTCACATTCACACTTTATTTAAATAAATCGGATGTAATAAAATTAGTTTCAATTTTATTCAGTGTTTTTTGTTTGTTAAGAGCAATTTTGAAACGTGTATAAAAAAAAAAAAAAAAAAACACAAAACAAAACGAAACGGATAAGGCATAAAAGTTTGATGTGCGCGTGATAACTGATGAATCCAGCGAGTTAATTTACAACCCAATTTGCAGTTCTCTGATTTAACGTTGATGGATGTTTTTATTGTGTTTGTTTATTTGGTCTCAAGAGTCATGTTAATAGAGGAGCTCATCCGAAAAAAAAAAAAAATATTTATAGGTGGAGGTATATCTTGTCACTCTATAGATTCATTAGATGAAGTGGTTATATAGTTGATTAAAAGTGATTCTTTTTGTTTGTGTTGACAAAAATAATAAGGGCAAATTTTTGCCCCTGAACCAAAAATAAAATAAAAAAACAGGGGAAATTCTAAAATGCAAAAGACCAAACAATTAAATGAGTCAGCAAAAATCATTTCTATAATCTATTTTTTGTTTTAAGTGATAAAAAATACTAGAAAAGTTATTTTTTTTTTCAATAGATGGGTGAAATCTTTGAATTTCCATACATTAATTTTCAAAATAGTTGATAGTTTTCTATAAAACTCTTTTATTTACATTTGCATTCTCTCAAAAATGCAGTTGTTAAACAAAATTAATTATTTCATAAAATTTTTATTGGCCTTGCCAAACATTAAAGAATTCAACTTTTTACTTGTAACTTTTATATTTGTATCGACTCCCCAAATTCTTAAAGTTTAGCCTTATTAACTTTATATTAAAATTAGTGTTTAAAATTATGCCAAAACAACAACAAATTAAAAAGCTAAGGATCTTTGATAAATTCGTTGTGTAAAGGAGCATGTGTTTATTATTTATACATATTCATAGGAAACATGAGCAGGTGGTCTTTTTTTGGGTGGCTGCTCTGCTCTGTTAAAAGTATCTATGCTGGAGTACGTGCTCGATTTTATTCATACCACCCAATATGTGCTCTCCAGCGTATTTCAAAAACTCTACTTGTAGCTGAAAAACATCGGATGCACTGTTTTACCTTTGCACCTTCCGATATCTACTTTTATCTCATTTTAATCTTGTGACTAGTGGAATCACCAATTATCTAGCAACGGATTCAAACGGTCTCATTATTTTTATTTTTTTCTCTCTGTTTTTGGGTCATTTTAGATGTTTCAATCTTTGCAAGCTCCAGGCGGGTAGTGAAACTTGTTGATTTTTTAACTCTTTCGTTAAAATTTCCCATACTTTCTTCATCTTCTCGACTTCACGCTATGCATGTCTTTTCTTCTTCCTCAAGAAAAATGTTTTTTTTTCAGTTGTTCTTCTCCGTCAAATATTAGGTGGAATTAGTTTTTTTTTTTCATTTTATACTTTTGCCAATGAGTTGATTTTGTTGCAAAAACGAAACTACTTACACTTTTCTGAATGTTTTCAACTAACTCGAATCCAAAGTCAGAATGTTTATATCAGCACTCGTTTGTAAGATATTCCCGTTAGAAAATAACAAAAATAAACCTTTTTAGCTGTTTTTGAGGCGATGTTTTTATGTGAATATCTCAAAAAAAAAAAAAAAAATAGAGCCAATTTGAAAATACTGATTATGTTTGGATGTTTGGAAAATAAAAAAAAAATTCAATTATGTTGACTTCTGTGATATCCAACTAAAATTAATTTTATCAAAATCAAGGACCTCTAATTTTCAAGCTGGTAGACAATAGATGCGTTGTAAGCTTTTAGGTGCGCCACGGCAGTACGAACATGGCTATAACTTGGGTATATTTTACAGCTTCGATTCTGCCAGTCCCAAATTGTCTTGAATTTTTTTTTAATAAACTAAGGTTGTTTTTTTGAAAAGATGTGGAAGTTATTTCTACTGGACAAGTTATTTATATACTTAACTGAAACTTTTGATTTTTTCTATAATTATGTGCTTTGATTATACCATGATCTATTTATCACGTAATAATTCAAGGCACCGAACTTTTTAAGTCCCAGAATCTCTTAGAAACCTAAAATATTGCCCGCCTACTATATTAAATGGTTTCTTTTCTCTTTCTACATTCATGAATCACTTTTATATTTGTCTTATTTCTAATAACATTGAATTAGAGAGAGATTTAGTACTCATCTAAGCGCCCGGCCATATGCACTCAAATAATATCAAGTATCATAGTTTACAGACAAAAAATAATACTTTGCACTTTATTAAACGGTCATCATCAACATCACACATTATTTGTTATTCTTCTCAACAGGGAGCACTATAAGAATAATTGATTTAACACATTATTACTAGCGACACTTTAGTGCGGTTGGCTGTTGGTCTCTGCTTTCTATAGCTCGGTAGCATTGTACCCTATTATCGCAATCTAAATAGATTAATCTTTGAGGTTTATTTATCACAACAATGTCAGCTGCTAGTGTTTTTTTTTTTTTTTATTTTTATTTTCATTGATATTTATTTTTACGGCTAGCTTAGTTATGCCCATTATGTACATAAATATTTTCTGGATTAAGTGGACATTCAACGGAATTATTTGAATTGTATTCGTATGTTTTTATCATCTATTTTTCTGGAATTCATTGAGAATGTCCTTAAACTGACATAGAACACTATGCCTAGATGAGTATCAGTTATTGTTACGAAAATTATTAAAAAACATTACAAATTTGCTGATAACAGAGAAGGCATTGGTATTATAAAGAATCAAATTCAGCATAAAATTGAAAAAAAAAAAATCTTCTTCGATTCGAATGATAAGAAAGAATATGTGAGTAGTGTTCTCTTTAATTTTGTTTGAAAAGAATTGGCTTTCATCTGATTTGACCTTTTTCAAAGAAAAATTCAGTAAATTAAAGATGAAAGAACAGGAAATTATCATTTTGCCTCAGAATTGTTGGAGAAATAACGAATAAGATACAAATAATCTTTCTTAAGCTACAATCACACATCATACGAATTATCACAGAAAATAAGCTTTATGATTATAGAATGACTTCTATGCCGGCTTTGAAGAATGTCGGTATGCCATTTTCAAGAAAATATTAATGCACATCTAAAACCAACATTTCAAAAAAATACAGTCGCCTGTTTTCGAATAATTGATTTTTCAAAAAAAAAAAAAATTGAAAGATTTTTTAAAAATCCAAAAATTGGAATTTTTTTTTGAATTGTTGAGGAGCTTACGTGTAAAAAAATATATCAGAAATGGAAAAACTGTTGTATAGGAGGTACCGTTAGTAGAGTTTTTACAAACATTAAGTTCATTTCAAAAGTATGACTCTCCTAACGAAAGCAGACACAAGTTTCAAGAAAATCGGTTAAGCGGTTAAGGCTGTAGTTGGAAGTATATGCGAAAAAAGGGGGTCTCGTAATTCTGTCTGTCCGTCTGTGCAGACAGACAGACAGACAGACGGATAGACAGAATTGCTAATCATGTCTGATTGTTATCTCGAGTTAATTTTTTTTTCCGAATCCTAAACTTGCCCTATAAAGTACAAGTAAAAAGTAAGAACAGGATGAAAACATAAAAAAAAAAAAAAACACTATGATAGTTTTAACCAAAATAATGTTCTCATAATCTCACTCAAAAAATATGTAAAAAAGTTGCTGAAAAGTTGTGAAAATTTGTACAACAAAGCCGACGAAAAGTTCCAACACTTTCAAGGTTTGGTGGGCACCAGTCAATAGAAGCCGACCTAGTCGTGTATCTTTCGAAGTTTTTCCTTGAAAAATCGTTTTGGTTTAAAATTTTCGTAGATAAATGTTTATTTTCTAAAATGATTATTGTTGTATATTAAATATAAAGAGCTAATAAAATGGGTACCCTGAAGATGTTGAGAAATATCAAAGTTACGTAGGAGAAAATATGAAACTGTTTTAATTCGCATACAAAAATAGAGTTAAAAAAACCCAAAAACAAAAACTTTATATTCCCGTTTTTAAAAACCCGCTTCTTACAAATTCCGATTTTTATAATCCTGACTCTTATAATCCCGCTTTTTATAAACCCGCTTGCTTTTGCAATCAAAACTAGTTTTATTTAAAAAAATCGCTCGATTTTTTAAATTACGAACGATTACAAAAGCATGATAACTTGAAAATTAAAATAAATGATTTAAAAAAATATTTTTCTAATGCATTTTATTGGAACCTATACAAATTATTATAAATTCAAAACAAAGTATAGAGAAACATACACGTTTCTCACTTTGAATTCATCCTTTTGCAAACCAAAATCAACCTTTTGAAAATCAAATTCATCCTTTTGCAAACTAAATTCACTCTTTTGCAAATCAAATTCACCTTTTCCGATGAAAAAAATATAATATTTAAGATTTCGTGCTATCGAGTTAGAATTATTTGATATTTTGTTTTCATAAATAATATGTAAAAGTAGATATACTTAGTTTTTGAAACGTGAATTTGATTTGTAAAAGAGTGAACTCGATTTGCAAAAGGGTGCATTTAATTTTCAAAAGGATGAATTTGATTTGCAAACGAGTGAATTTAATTTGCAAAAGTGTGAAATCAAATTGCAAAAGGATTCAATTGATTTGCAAAGGGTTAAATTTAAAGTGAAAAACCTGTAGTAGATATTCTGAAAAACCAGTAAAAAGGGGTAGATTTTTTTTTGTGTATATACTATTTTTGCAATGCTTTAATATTAGCATTTAGAATTTTAGATTCTTACGATGAATAATTAACTTTTAGTCGAGTGATTTTAATTTTCTTTCATTTATAAAATAATAACAAATCGAATACACCAACATCTTTTTTTTATTAAGTTTGATAACCATGTTTTGTACAAACATGGGATTTACGGGATTTTAAAAATTCGGGATTCCGATAAGCTCCCCTTTATACAATGATTTATTTTTTAGGACTTTAATAAAATTCTCACTCAAAATAAATGCAATTTGTTCAATAAATAATTTTTGTTCAGATAAAATCATAATTAGTGAAAATAAATAAACAATTTTGCCGCATAATAAAATCAATCAATCATTAACAACTTTAAACTAATTGAATCAATAACAATTAATCAATGTCAAACAAATCTTGACCCATACAATCTGTATTATCAATCGGCATGCGAGGCGGTATCCGATAACAGAATTTTTTTGTAAATATTTAATTTTTCAATTAGCTATCAGGCATTTAATAAATGCATGATTTGATGTTTATTTGTTTGACTTTATTAATAAAAGAGAATCTGTAAAGTGTGTGATACCTATAGGTTTATTTAATAATGTTGTCCCTTAAGCGTTCATGTAATCTCGTTCTCCTATAATTATCTTTCTTATCACGATACACCACCCTTAATAATAATGTTTCGCTTCAAATATGGAAAAAAATTTATACCTAAAATGACTAATACTTTTGTTTGTAAATTTGCCAACAAAAACAAAACTGACTGATAAGATTCCATTTTTATGAATACCTATATCATTCCATTCTACATTAATTATTATACTACTAAATACTACAAATAAAACAAAATGATAAAGAACATGCTTAGTAGTTTTACTTATCTATAAGTATGTACATTAATTATGCCTAAAACTTCGTTACAGAAAAGAACGAAAATCAAAGGACATGCATAACATTTTGTTTGTTTTAAAAACAAAACACTTTTTTGAGATTTAAGAAACTTTTCTCAAACATAAACTGAAAAATCAAATTCTTAATTCTCTCTCCTTGACAAAGCGATGAATTATTCAGAAATCTGAACTGATTTGTTGTTGGCTGTAAGGCAATAGTATTTTAAATGCAACAAGTAGGTACCGAACTTATTTGAAAAAAAATAGAAATTTGAAAATTATTTCTTTTGGCACAATGAATAATATGAATTGAGCATTAAAATTTGTATACAAAATTTTATTATTTATTTATCATAAACTTAATAACTAATTAAAAATTGCAAGAAATGTTTAGTAACGTTTCTATGGCACTAACGAGCGAATATATAACTGCTGAAATGAAGGTTATTGAAGCAGTTGCTAAGTACATTAGTCTTTTGTCGAAATGACGTTAAATACAAAGTTTAAAGAAATAAGTTAATCAGCTATTGCTAACACATTTTTGACAGTTTTATTCCAATTGTCCAAAAATCTTATGCTTTCAAAAAACAGTAAGGTCGTTAATTACAAGCTGCTAAGTGAATCTTTATAAGATAATTACTTAGAAATAAGATATCATCTCAATCTGTTCAAAGATCATCTAAAATAATTTAATTCTAAACATATTTAATAAAGACTTCCATCTAGACAACAAATTCATTAGCATATATTATACTGCAAAGCATCACAATGTGAATGAGACTACCTATAATATGTATGTAAATTAACAAACATTAAAATATACCAACAACATCACGCAATAATAGCGAAGGTTTCAACTACTATTGACCTTAACTTCTGTTTAATTGTCAACAGAAGCAGATTCCATCAAGCTTAAAACATGTTAAGTTCAAAATATCATTATAACTTAGTGGGTACCAACTAGCTACTATTTGTTTTCAATAATATCACCTGCATAAAAAGTTGTTACTTTTTTTTATTTATTTTTATTCTATTTCAAGTGAAGTACTCATAAAGAGAAAAGAGTAGTTACCTACATTTTGCATTTTTCTTTTTACCGGTAAGTTGTTTTTGTCAAGCGACCAACAAACAATATTGGATTCTTGTTTTATAGATTTTTTTTTTAAGTGATTCATTGCAGCACAGAAAAGAAATTACCTGAGGGGAGGGTTTGTCGCCATTTATACGTTAGAATTAAGATTTTATTGTTTTTCTTTGACGAATACCTACCTACAATAAGAGTTCACCGCATACGTAATCACAGGTAGACACTACATCACCACTCGACGACGATGACTTCGAAAGAGTTTTGCTTATTGAAATTTTGAACAAATTTCGTCATACATTTTTTTTTTGAGGGAACATCTGCACAATGCTAATACCAACCACTGTCATTGCCAGTGCCACATGGTATTTTTAGAAAGAGAATTTGTGAGCCACTAACTGTCTAATTAATTTATGCAGTGTTCTCTTATTCAAGGGATTATTAAATAAACAAAAATTATTGTAAGAGAGTTGCCATTGGAATAGTTTTATGGTATCGATATTGGGTATTTTAGTTTTCAGAGCAATCGGTTATTTTTTTACAAGTAAAAGTCTTCAGGATCAATAAATGAGAAATCGACAGATGATGTTATTTTATAAACATTTTTAATTGGCATGGCGGGAAATTTGAAGTGATAATACTTACTCATAAAGATTTAAAATCATTAGCAGTCGCTGATTGTGTTTTCTATCAAAATACTCTAATCAATGTCCTTACTCATGTTCCAAAAGTCCAAACTAATCCCATTTAAAGTTTGTGTACAATTGCCTCATTGTCACTTGATTTGTGCTTTCTTATGATCCTGAACTTTGACAATTTGTCCGCGTAGGGCGACATACCTCCCATAGAACCGTTTTTTTCATTTTTGACTTTCTCTTAAACGACTCAACCAATTTTGATGATTTTTTTTTATACGGAAGCTCCTTAACAATTTTAAAATTATTTGATATCAAAGTTTTCAAAAACGTAATTTTTGGATTTTTAAAAAATATTTCAAATTTTTTTTTGAAAAAACAAATTTTCGAATGCATTTTATTTTTATTCGTTTTAACAAAAAAGTCTAAAAATCTAAATATTTCGATGCAGTCTTTTGGTTCTTGGTCATCATGAAAAATTAAATGTTCATGGAAAATTTTATCGCTGTACTCAAACAATTTTTTTTTCTAAGAATCCATAGTTTGATTTGTTTATTATGGATTTAGCTCAACAACCGGTGTAGGTCGATTAGTGCCATTTAGTTAGAACCTTTGAAAATTATGCTTGAAACTTAACCCGCTGTGAACAAACTAGCCCTTAATCGCTCTGACATTTTACACCTAATTCTACTTTTCTGTTAAAGGTCTCCATAGATTTTGGACAAAGAAAATGTTATTTTGATTTTGTCCAGGGATAATAATATTTAAGAAACTAAGTTGATTGGTTTGTCTTTTAAATATTAATGTGTACATATTTATAATTTCGAAATACCAATCTATTATGTATCTTTTCATTCAAACACTATGTAAAAATTGTGCAATTTTGAAAAAAAATTGTTCAACGGAGAAATTTTTGATATTCGAAATCATTTAAAACTATTAGTACCTTATAGATCAAAACACCAATTTATACATTCTTTATTTAATTTTAAAGCCAATGTAATGTTTTTTTAAAGCAACTTCATACGACACATTCGAGCATATTAGTATGTACCAAGTACTTTTTAATACTTTTATTACCTTACCTAATTTACCTGTTATTTCTCTTTAATTTCTGAAATGTTTTCCTATATCTATACATAAGTCCTATTCTCCCATTGTAAGTTGTAGAGTATAGTCAGTTCAGTAGTGTAAGTGTTGTCTTTTGAGTTCATCAAAAACAAACCAGCTTACATTGAGAAAAGAAAAATAAATAAAATTATGCTCCAGAAGAGCGCCTTTCCCACCATATAAAGTATTATGCTTCAACTTTTATTTTTTATTTTTTTTGGAACACACAATTTTTCGCACAGCAAATTCGAGTTTCGCTGGTAGCCACGCACTATTCGGGTTGGATTTGAGGCAGCAGCAAAACCTCATTGTATGGTTCACTGTTTCGTATGCCATCAGTTGAAGTTAGAGCGTCAGACAGTTTGGTTTGATTATTTTTTTTTTGTTACTAATTCAGTCTGGTGTTGATATTTTTTATACCGGCACGTTTCATTAATTTGTTAAGCTGTTTTTATTAAAAAAAACTTATTTTACATTGAACATTTTGAATTGTAAAAAAAATTACACATTCTATTAACGTACGAAGCTAGTACTGAAATAGTTTATTGTTGATAGCACTTGTATTATTACTTATCGTGTACACGTGGTAGAGTTGAACGTCATCTTCTGCAAAAAATAAATTAAGAGAAAAAATAAAAAGAGAATTGTAGTACCTACACCGGAAGTGTTAATCATGTTGAAATCTATGCAAATCGCTTATCAACTGATATCATTTTCTATCATATAGAAGTAAAAGCTAATACTCATTTGAATTTCCCGCGCTGTTGTTGACATTTTTGATTTTAATTTATTGAAAAAGTGCGGTTTGATATAGCTTGAAGCTCTTGAATGGTTAGTCGAGGATAAGTTACCTTAAAGTCTAAATTCATTTCATAGATAAATTAAGTAATGGCTCGCGTTGAAATCGGTGATAAATTAGTGCCGAAAGCCGGATTTGATGGTCCTGATCGTTTGATGGCGGGCGTTGAAAGTGGTAAGGCGTTGAATGCCTCAAATTCAGATAGTTCCAGTGAAGGAGGTTTTCGACTTAAAAAAGAACTCGGTCTGCTGGACGGTGTGGCGATAATTGTTGGTGTGATAGTTGGAGCGGGAATCTTTGTGAGTCCTAAAGGTGTTTTATTATATTCCGGCTCAATAGGACAATCGATAATAGTTTGGGTGTTATGTGGACTGCTGAGTATGGTCGGGGCATTGTGCTATGCGGAATTAGGTGAGTACCTATCATAATTTTAAATTTATTTTCTATCGTTTGTGTCTAAAATATCAAAGCAGTGAATAATTTTTTTATGGATTACAATTGTTTCATTTTTGCACTTGGGTTTCAAGTTGACGTCATTGGATACGTGTTGATTGTTGAATTATGAAGAAGTATGTGGGTGGGTTCGAATTGCAATACTCCGACTTGAACTGTATTAACCTTTTGTTAAAATTGGTTTATACTTGGAATGTAACTCTCAGATATAAAAAAACAAAAAAAATAATATTGTAGTTTCGTATTTCTCATCAATATACCTGAGCAATTATATGACACTTTCGGTGTACACCAACAAAACATACTTTTACATTTTCATATCGTAGGTGTAGTTTATTAAAGTCCTTGTCATAGGATTTGTTTTTAATTAATGTTTGTGTCTTCAAATTTTTTGAAACTTAATACTTGTTGTTCAATAAGCCAATTATCCAATAAAAAACATTCATGTATTTTTGTTGAACTTTTATTTTTCCCCTGATCACATCAGGTTTTTTAATACACAAGCCAGTGAAATAATTGGCTTCGTGATTGAACTCTAATCATATATGTAGCTACACTGCGTATCTATATTTATCTTTATTTCTTTTTAGTTTTAAAAACAAGCTTAGGCTCAGGTAAAGTGCAGCTAATTTTTTTTTTGGTATTTAATTTAAAGGTCAATAGACAAATAAATATATTTTATTTCATGTAAACAAGTCTTCTGTCAAGGCTATTATAAAGTGGATTAGGGATAAGGGTGATTCTTAAAAAAAATTGGATCGAAAATAATATTTTAGAAAACAATTAGTACAAGAAAGGTAGACTTTTTCGTGGAACAAAATACAGGAAAGCCGATTTTTTCATATCTGAAAGTAAGGTATTAGAAAAGCTTAAGTTATGTATTTCGGGACACCACCCCGTTCGCAATAATTGCTGTTTTGAATAACGCAAATGGCTCCATATCTTCGAAACTATTGGTGCTATTAGAAAGTAAGTTAAGCTTAACGAAAACACGTTTTTAAGACATGTTTATGTGCGTGCGCCGTTGTCGTACCACAAATTTGAATTTTTGAAATTGTTCCAATGAACAATGGATCTGATTTTCAAAATAAACCGGAACACTTTATTTTCAATTTTTTTGCTAAAATCTGTATTTTACACTTTTTTGCAATAAAAATTCTTACAACGGAACGGAAAAGTTTTGGATTAAAAATTTAATTCATATTTTTATTTTAGAAACATAGTTTAAGGTGGATAAACTAAAAATTCTCTAATTTTTTCAGATTTAGACTCCTGATACCCCCTGTTGGTGCTTAAAGTTTTTTATATGAAATACATAAATAATAAATACAAAAGCGATATTTTTTAATTTTAGCAAAAACTATGTTTAGATTTTTTTAACAATTTAAATCTGAAAAACTTACCTGTTTTTGATAAGTCGATGTTGCGACCTCTAAAAATGAAAACCAATAAAAAATGTTTACTCGCAAAGTTACATATTTTAGGGTAATTTCTAATTTCGAATGTTTTTTGGCGTATACTGAGAATATGAATAAACATACAAAAAATCCTATGTTTTTCCCATAACAAAATTAAAGCGACTGCAGGAATATCTGGGGTCAAAATAAAAATTTGTAAAAAAATACAAAAAAAAAATTATTTATTCGGAAATAGTTTTTCTTCGTTTGATCTTGATATTAAAGCGGTCCAAGTAATTATGTGCCAGTTTTCATAGGAAAACAATATTAAACTTTTGATATTTAATTTTTCGAGTTTGTTAGGCCCTTTTGCATTCATCTTCTGCTTAAAAATTGATTTATTTTATTTTCCCTTTTAATATAACAAAGAAACGTAATCATAAACTTGTTTAAAACAAAAAAAATATCTATTTTTAAAATATATAGCTAACCTTGAAACCTTTTTATAAATTTTACAAAATAAAAAAGGTAGTAAAAGCAATCAAATTCAGTGTTGAAATATTGATCTCTCTCCACATAATATTGGTATTATATCAAATTCAGACGTTTTTTATTTTAAAAATATGAAAACGAAATACTTGAAGAACATTTCACATGCGTGAAAACAAAATTGTTTTCTTACAAAATTATTTGAGTACCTATTTGCTTCTTTCTACAACCATATCTATATCTACAACCTTGAGTCAGTAATGAAAAAATAATACCTTATCAGTCGAACAGACATAAAAACAGAAATCAAACACAAAAAAATAAAACAAAAAAAAAAAAATACAACTATTTTCATAATGCATATCGATTTTTTTGTTTTTACAACAACTGTTCATTTTCATTATATTCATAGATAGTAATTATTATGCATATCGAGTTTAGTTTACATTAATAAAGCATTTAAAAAAATGAAAATAAATAAATAAATTGCAAGAGTACAAGTAGCTACATATTTATTATTTAAATTTATACACATGTGTCTTCCAGCGTGAGTTGGCATACTTATCTAAGTCAATTATTTTATTTTAATTCAGCTGGTAGTTTTTTATTTCTTGTTTTGGTATATCAGTACTAAACCTGTGTTTGTTTTTTTCTGAGAAAAACTATGCAAACTTGCTGTTAAGAAATTTACCATAAAGAGTTGAAAAAAAATTACAAAACCTAAGCACATGAGGTTTTTAAATTCTTCACCTCCTTTGGCTTTTAAGTCATAATTAAGTGTTTTCTGTTTTTTTTTTTTTTTTGTTAAAGGTGCAGCCTATGAATAGAACAGCCGATTAAGGAATGTGGTTTGTGGCACACTTACCACTAGAAAATCCGATTTTAGTTTTACTATCTCTGAATGAAAAAATTAATAGGGTTCACCAAAAAATTAGTATTTGATGGCTTGTTTGAAAATTTTAAACAATTTTTTTTGTTTAATTATTATCATTTTAGTAATTACTGGGTACTTGAAAAAGAAAATTATATGTAGGTACATATTGCTCATTTACTTGAAGACATTCATAATTCAAAAAATGTGATTTTTGAGTTAGGTAATGTTGCAGAATTATTCGTTTTACCATCCTTTGAGATTTCTAGTAATAATTTTGTCTACCTTGCCCGTTAGAAGCGAGAATATGCCATTAAAAACATTAACCATTAACCCTATTTTTTTTGCAAAATCAATATTTTTGAATTATGATAGTCTGCAAGTAAATGAGTGATATGTTTTGCTGTAAAAAATATTCCACCAGAAGAATTGTAATTTGCAAGATTTTTGGAATCAAAATTGTTAGAAAAATGCTTTTCGTTTCAAATATATCGACAGCAAATACTAATTGAAATGGTCTTGTGACAAAATAATAACGACGGATTTCTGAGAAGGGAATTTGGTAGTGCGGGTGGCCCCAGACTCTTGTTTAAATAAAATTTAGAGTTAAGTTATTTATTTAACAAAAATAAATGTACATAAAAAACAACTGGGTTAAAAGTGTTTGAAGAAAAATTATTTTTAGTATAAAGTACCTATGCTTTGTTTAGTTAACAAAAAAAAAAAAAAAAAAACAACAACTTACTAGGCAGTTTTGTCAACCTTAAACAATTTTGTTCAATTTTATTTTTATACATTAAATATTTGTTATTTAAGAAAAAACATTAATGTTGATTCAGATGCATCGAAATTGTACCTGTGCTGTCAATAAGAAAAAAATTATAACACATGTTAATAGGTATTATTTCTTGTTGAACATTTGATGACGTTTAGCTTTTATTAAATTCAAATAATCAAGCTACAACTACATACAAAATTGAAGGGAGGGGTTTTTACAAGGCTTTATAATTTGTGTGTTTGTGCCCACAAGGGTCGAAAATACTGCACTGCAGAATACAAAAAAAAAAGTAAAATCTATGAATTGTATTTGTTTTTTGTGTACGCCTACCTTAACCTTTGTATGGTTATTGCTTTGTGTTTTCAATAAACTATTTCCGTAGGCAGAAATACAATAAAATATTTCAGTTGCCTAATGGATTGATTGATGACACTAAAGTGACCATAAATTTTGTCAATACATAATTGGATGTTTACTAAACGTTTTAATGGATTATGTCAAACAGGCACATTTTTTTTGAATACATGACAGTTCGCATATATGGTTATGGTGTAAATAGAAGCTAGTTAGATTGTACAGTTCATAGCTCATTAGATGTTTTGTATGGTTTCCTTCCCAAATAACTAAAAAAAACGTTACTTTTTTTTTGCAAAAGGTGATTTTTCTTTTAACCTATAAGGGTTTCCTTTTTAAACAAATTTTGAATTTCTTAAATCAACAGAGGATATATTGATTTAGAATCTGGACACCAAAAGAAAATTGATCACAAAAGGTGAATAGGCGTTTTGGACGTTCAGCGGCCTCAATGAAATTGGTCAAATGAAAGATCTGTTACTTCAGACTAATATTTACTATGGACATTTTCTTGCATTTCATGGGTAGAAAAATTGTAGTGCAATAAAAATGCAGTTTGTGGTTTGCTGGTATCAACAGCAAAGATTGTAGCTTGTAAGAAAGATTTTCCTTGTATGAGTTTTTGAGGCATATTAAACGGATTAAACTGTCTTGACAGAAACTTTTTGCCAACATATAAGTAAGATATATCTAATTACCAACAATGTTTATTGGTATCATCATTATTTTACAAAATGCATTGTTATTGCATTATAACTTTAAAACTATCTCACTAGGGTCTGCAAGGACTCCACATTTTATACATACAACCAAAAAACCTATCCTCTAATTATTCTCTGTCGCGAAACTTCCATTCTCCATACAAATTTGCCAATTCTTCATTAAGTGCCTGATTTTAATATGCAAAACTACCTAAATGATATTGAAATTTTCCAATACATTTTATGTGAGAAATTCAAGCCTGTTTTCTATAAAACAAATATGCTCAACTTCATTTTAAGCTATTTTAATAAGTGTGAGTAGACACTTTAGAAAAAATCTCAATCTTTAAAACCGCTTTTACAAAAATGGTGCAAAATAAACTGATTTCATTATAGTCCAGTCCATAAACCACTTTTGGACAAAATTACCCGTTTGATTTCTTCAAACTTTTTAAACAAGTGAAGTGATTTAAAGTGCTTTTCGAATTTCAGTTGAAAAATACTGTTTCTAGAGAAAAATTCTTTAACACAAAAGTTGTAGACACTGCATTTCCTTCAACTTTTATTTAATTTATTTTTGTAAAAAGTTCAAAACGGTCGAGTTATTCACTTAAAACGTATTCTTCCTTAAATCTAAAATGGCGGCTGAAGGTAAATTTTCCTGAAAAATAAAACGTAGGCTCCTAAAGACCCCATTTAACGTTCCGCAAAAGAACAATGTACGAATGATATTCTTCCATTTCAGGTTTCTTTTATGTAGATAGCGCGCTAGAGCTATTAAAAAAGGAACCCAAATAAAACATGGATTTTTAAAGCTGCTGCTTTTTTAATTCAGTTTATCTCAGAAACTTTAAGCTTAACCTCAATTCTTTTCAAAAAACTCAAGCTTTTCCCTAATATTTTCGTTCCTGATGTGGAGGAAATAACCCAAATTAGTTAATAGACTAGAAGGTAAAAAATCAATTCGGAATGATAGTAAACCTATTGATAATAAAAGCAGGGTGATTGTTATTTCTGGATGATGAAAGTATAACACATTTAAACTGCGATACAAATTAAACAATTGAATGAAGGTGGTTAAAATGTTTGTTTTTTTTGCCATTTTGCTCTGATTCATATAAGTTGTACATGCAAACAATTATTGGTATATTCGATGCCTATTTATTCTAATTTCTATTTATCACTTTTGGTATCTAGATCTTAACTTTAAGCACTTTCCCCCACGAGATTGGGATATAACCCTCTGCCTCGTTTATCACAATCTCAATTAGTTATTATTGTTTTATGAATGCACCAATAAAATAGTTGAGTGGTGTGGGAAATTCCTTGAAATAAGATTAAGATAGCAATGGCAGGAAACATTAATACATGTTAAATTTTGATAGAAATCAACGATAGCGATAACTATTTACATGTACAACTTATATGAATCGGAGCAAAAAGGCAACAAACAAATCATTTTAATAGAAATTTAAACTTGTTAATAATTCATCATGTTTTTTTTTATCAATACCATCATTTCAAGAGAATTTCTTCACTATCAAAAAATTTGAGTTATTTCTGGAATTTTCCTCCACATAAGGAAAGAAAATATTATGCAGAAATAGAACTTACCATCCTTACCTATGCATCTTTTATGGCTGGAAAGTGCATTAAAAAATGCTTGATTTTTTTTTGTGTGAAAATGTTATCAATTACATATCAGAAGTAGTTTCTAAAAAGCAAAACTCAAATGGATTTTCAATTATATTGTTATCTCTTTTGCAGATAAGTATATAACAAAATGAAATTTTTCTATTTATACAATTATCTTGATGTATTAAATATCTGCAAACAAATACGAAAATAATGATAGCAATTATGTTTCATAAACATCAAAGATCAACAAAAAACAAAGAAATAATTTTATGTACCTGAAACAACAATACATAAATCTCATTTTATACATACAAAAATAAAGTACAAACCATGTAAATATCTCCCTAAATAACATTAAATATTCTGAAACGTGCTTTTTGTATGTCAATACTAAAATATTTTCATTTAAATAAAACACTCTCGTATAAACAAATAAAATTTCTCATTCCACTCTTAAAATTATTTTTTTTTTTTTTTTAAGAGAGATAATTAAAATGTGAGGTAACTTATGAAGTTTACCACCATAAGTATTTTACTTAAATTTAATGCCATCTAGAAGCAATTCTCTTTACTTTTACTTCATAAAATGAATACATTTTTTCCAATGAAACTGGCGAGTTGCCAATGCAGTTAGTTTGTTTCTTTGCAGAGAAAAATAAAATCTTTGTTTCGTTTATAGTGTCCGGTTACACATAAATGTATGAATTGTATTTTGACGAATCTATGTCATGCACCACCACGCCATGCTACAAATTACAAATAAAAATCGCAATCTGATTGGTATTTGGCAAATAATAAACGTTTTAGTAAATAATAAACTCTGAATGCTAATTAAGGTGCAGTTTAATAAAAGTGTCATCTTTATGGTATAAGCCCACATACATATCCTTAATAAGCATACACAAAATGACATTCCCAAATTATCATATTTCAAAAATCTTTCTATCAATTTAAATCCTTATTATTATCAAAACAACCAAAACTAAAATTGAAAACACATAAATAATTTTAATTTATCTTTCAGGCACAATGATTCCAAAATCTGGTGGTGACTACGCCTATATAGGAGTGGCATTTGGGCCACTACCCGCATTCCTTTACCTTTGGGTGGCGCTGCTGGTATTAGTACCTACGGGGAATGCCATCACGGCATTAACATTTGCCCAATACCTTCTGCAACCATTCCGGCCATCATGTGAGGCACCTGTAGAATCTGTACAGTTGCTAGCTGCTGTCATAACATGTGAGTTTGCAAATATTATTTTTTTTCTGAGTTTTTTTTTTACGAGTATGATTGATTGTTTTATTCATTTGTTTATTATTACAGGTGTTTTAACAGCGATAAATTGTTATAATGTAAAATGGGTGACACGTGTAACAGATGTTTTTACTGGAACCAAAATTTTAGCCTTGCTAGTGATTGTCGCCGCTGGTGCATGGTATTTATTTAATGGCAACACAAAATATTGGGAAGAACCTATGAGGGGATCATTGCAATCACCGGGATTTATTGCGTTGGCATTTTATAATGGATTGTTTTCGTATTCTGGCTGGAATTATTTAAATTTTGTTACGGAGGAGTTAAAAGATCCTTTTAGGTAAGCCTTAAAAGATATTTTTAGGTTGGTATTTCATAATTCTAACTTGAAGAGTTTAAATTTCGATTTATTGCTAAATAAAGTCAATTTCTCTTTACATTTTATGAAAATTTGTACAGTGTTTGTCTAAATTTTGATAAAATTTAGGAAAAAAAGTTCGTTTTCGGATAGTCGTATAGTATAAGATTCCGTTTCTTAGGACAGCCTCTTCTTTACCACATGAGGCCTATATTTTCCAATATGTAGTGTCTAAGGAAACAGTTTGCACATATAAATATCCTGTGAAAGTATAGGGTTGCCAAAGCCTTAAAGTTTAATTTTTGTGTTTTTTCAACTACCCGTCCGAGCCTATAGGAGAGGTCTAAGAGATCTATTGATTCCAATATTAATAAAATCTTTATCAATTTTAGTTAAGAAAATAACTTTTTAACTTTTTTCTAAGTTGACCCTTACTAACCCTACTGGAATTAGAAATTTTTAAAAATCCAGAATATCTAAATTTTTAAAATAAATTTTCTCTGATACCATCTTTCTTATATCCTTCTAACTGCCTTATGCATTGTCTGGTAATTGAAAAAAAAAAATTGATATTTAATTTGTGGCTACCTTATAAGTTTGGACAGGATATTGCTAGGAAACCCACGTGCAAACTATTTCTTCAGATAATACCTGTACGAAAATAATGGTTTCACCTGGTAAAGCGATGAGGGTAGGTCACCCTATAGCGGGATCTTCGACTACTAAGTTATAAAACAATTTCAATTAAAAGTATGATCGCGCCTGGGAGTATACCAAACTTTCTAATCAATTTTGAACTGAGTTTTCAACTTATTCCAACCAAGCTAGAAACTGTAGTGTTCAATGCCTTATAAAATCCGTCTTTAATCATGATAATTATTGAAAGGACATTTTCTGTTCACTACACTTATTCATAAAATTGGTTTCAAAACCGATGCATACTTTTGGGAATGAAATCATTAATTTATATCGACACAATTTTATGTCACATCTTCTGTTTATTATTGTTGCGTAATTATCAAATCTTTTTGCAGGAATCTTCCCCGAGCAATTTGCATCTCCATGCCAGTTGTAACTGTCATTTATGTCGTCACAAATATTGCATACTTTTCAGTGCTCTCAACTGAAGAAATTCTAGCTTCAGATGCCGTGGCTATTACCTTCGGAAATAATATGCTGGGGTTTATGGCTTGGATTATGCCTCTTTTTGTAGCCTGTTCAACATTTGGTTCACTAAACGGTGGAATTTTCGCATCATCACGATTGTTTTTCGTTGGTGCTCGAAATGGACATTTGCCAGCAGCCATATCATTGATTAACGTAAATTGTCTTACACCTATTCCATCACTTATATTTTTGGTAAGCTTAAAAATACTTGAATAAATTGACGTTCTACAATTTTATTTTTGAATAATACAACTATAATAATAATAATACAATTTTTCTTACAGTGTATTCTGTCGTTGACGCTTTTATTCATAAATGACGTTTATGTCTTGATAAACTATATTAGTTACGTTGAAGCCTTATTCACATTGATGTCAATTTCTGGTCTTCTGTGGTTGCGTTATAAGCAACCAAAAACCGAAAGGCCCATTCGAGTGAGTTTTTCTGTGTTATATTTCTTCTGAAACAAAAGAAAATTTAATTTTTTTTTTTGAAATATTTTAGGTCAATTTAATACTTCCCGTAATATTCCTGATCACATGCAGTTTCCTTGTGATATCATCTTGCTTACAATCGCCTGTAGAAGTTGCCGTTGGCACAGCCATTATTCTGACCGGAATTCCGGTCTACTATACAACAATTCATCGACCAATTGGTTGTCTAACACGACTGTCACAATCAATTAACTTGTGGTGTTCGAAATTCTTCCTTTGCATGCCAAATCAAGAGAAAGAACATTGATCAAGTCATGTTATTGACAAACTATTTTGTCAACTAATTATGACATTTCAATTGCCAGTGTGACATTTCCATGAGTGGTAAAATAGACACAAGACAAACAAAAAATAAAACAAAGTTTCCTAAAAAAAAAAATGATAAATTACCAGAATAAAAATATATTTCATAAGTATTAACAAAAATAACAACAACAACAATTTATTAATAATAAATAAAAGACATTATACAAACGCTCTCACTGTAGAAACAAAAAAAAAATGAAAACAAAAATGTTAATTATTTTTTATACAAACATTACATGTATTAATATTAATATTTTTACTGTAAGTATATATAGTCTATGAATAAGATTTAAAATATTAATAATAATTATTTACAAAATTCTGTAGGTAATTGATTTTTAAGTGTAAAATATTTATTAATTTTAAAATGCCTTATAGTACCTATCCGTATATATATTGTTGCTAAAATTATTATGTATTTAAATTTATTAGGAATCTATTTTCAATAAAACAACAACAAAAAAATCAAAACAAATATATCACCAATAAGGTTATTTATAAAGTACAAACTATGAAAATGAATTTTTATTTAAAATATTTATTTCAGACGAATTTAAACTGGATTCAATTTCATATATGTAAACCTAAATTCAAAATATTCCTGTTTCAATTCGAATCGATTATTGCATCCGCTCATAAAAAACAGGATATGAATTCAAGAAAAAAATTATTTAATACCAAATCAAACGCTTCTGACCCCTAATTTAAGATTGCTGGCTTTGAATCCATACTGCAAAGTTTTTGAGATATTTGTATTCAAAATCCAATTTTTTAAAGATATTTTTTGGTAAATTTAAATTTATTTCCTCTCGTTTTATGCTTTTCTAATAGTCTTTAATACTCGAACCTCAGAAATTATACATAAATGTCTGCTAATCTTTTTTTTAGATATCCAATCTTTGATTTTATTTAAATAAAGTTAAAGACAATTATTAACAATACTAGATTCTCTGTAATGTATTACATATTGTTCAATAAAAATATATGTTAAGAACAACTTCAAATCAGAGTGTAAAACCTGCAGTCTTTTCAGTATTGCAGACTTTTAACTTACCAAATTACTTTGACTATAAAACTACACGCATCAGTCAGTACTAAAATACAATATAAAATATTGACTGTACAGTTAATGAAAGCAGTTATTTGTACTTTTTGATTGGTGTTAATCATACAACAGCACAAGAAACTTTCTAATAAAACAGTTAAACCAGTCAAAAAGTATACCGCACTTAATAAGCTTCTATTAAATTAACTGCTTTAATCAATTGTACAGTCAGTATTTTAGTACTGACTGCTAACTGCTTTCAGTTAAAGTACTTAGCAGCAGTACTTGCTTGAAGTTAATATTAAAGTTAATTAACTGCGACTGAATTGGCTGCATTACCAATTAACTGCAGTCTCTTTCAGCTCTGCTTTAAATATGGCTTGAAACTATATTTTGTGCATTAAAATTCAAATATCTTTGGAACTCGAGCTGTTATCTCTCAGCTTTAGAGTGATGGGTGAACCGATTTTGATGATTTTTTTTAAAATTTAAAAGCTGGTCAAGATTTGTTGATTTTAACGATGGCATGAGATAATAATATGTTTAAGTTTTAAATTTAAAGTCGGTTTTCTTTTGAAAGGAGAATTGGCGTTTTGGGTTGTCGAACATCAATGAAATTGCTACTTCAGACTCATTTTTGATATGTGCATTTTATTGTATTTGATTGGTGAAATAAGTTATAGTGCAATAACAATTCAGTCTTATGGATAGTAATGATACCAACGAAAATTGTTGGAAGTTAGATAGATCTTTCTTGTATGTTGCCATTTTTAAGTAAAATGTTGAAAATTGAAAATACCTTTTATTCTTTTTTGACGTATATCATCGTGGTAAAACTTCTGCATAATATTTGGAAGACTAGACCACGTCAATAAATAACACAATTTTTCTTGGCTTCGGAATATCCATACTCCATACAAATTTCCCCATTCTTCAATCCTTGCCTCTTTACTTGAAAACAAATAAAGACAGTTTAAATGATATTGCATAAAATTGTTTTCTAATCTTTTAGTTTTCACTTTGTTAGTTGAATGCTAGCTAGCTAGAGTTTTAAAAACTTGCTGCAAATTTTAGTACCCCCAACAAAATGACATATTGAATAAGTTTTTATTTTTTAATATTCAGGTACTGTGTAAATATTTCTACGGACAAATTGATAAAGATATTTTAGATCTAAATACTAAATTAGAATCACCCTGTATATTTTGAAAAAAAATATTTCAAGAACAAAATTTCAAGTATTTTTTTTTTTTTTTTGCAAATAATATGAACTTGAACTACTAGACAATATTTGAGCATGTGTTTTCAAATTCTATGTAATAAAGTAAAATAAGATAAGACAATTTTAAAAATAGTAATCAAAGAGAAACGGAAAAGTTGAAACAGTTGATTTTAAAAATAAAATAAAAAATAGTACGTATACGCCCCGATGTCCCAACGAAAATCATATTTTCCCAGAATGAGGTCAAATAACTTAAACCAACGAATGTTAAAAACTTTCCTTAGTTCAAAAAAGACGGAATTTGAGTTATCAAAAAGGAGAATTTGTACTAGAAGACAAATATCGAATAGACTGTATGTATTTTTATGAAAACATAATGTTATGTTTTTGTTGTTTTTTTTATATGCAAATACATCACTGTGTTTGGATCTCGTTTTGTTGTCACTTTGATAACAAATATTACGATGAGGTATCATAATTTTAAGTCTTAAAAAATTTGTGTGCTCTTAATACAATTTGTAAACAATTTTATTAGACAAAGAAAAAAAAAAAAACAACATAGTGGGCTTATATAATAATTTTAGGTGAGTTTGTAATCTAAGGCAAAACCAAATCATTAAGTATAGTATTTGAGAACCTAGCCAATCGGTTTAACCTCAACTTATTTAAGTAAATTCAGAAGGATTTCATCTGTTCTGATACAAATTTTCAACGGTTTTGTCCTTGATAATAAAAACAACTGATTCAACGGTACTGATACAAATTTTCTACGGTTTTGTCCTTGATAATAAAAACAACTGATAAGAAAGTGTCTTATATGGCCTTATGTAAAAATTGTGTATTTTAATACACACATTATGTACTGTACCCATTTAGGTGTTTGGATTTTTGTTCCTATTTTGTTAAACTATGATAAAAATCATTAATGGTAACTACTATAACTCGTCTATAAAAGTTTTGGATGTTGCTCATATATCTACGAAACCAGCCATCTTCTTCAAAATGATTGGGACCTTTATCAACTGAGAGGTCTTACAGAGTGTTATATTTCTTTACAAGACATAAGTGGTACACCTCGTGCAGGAAAAGTGCTAGGAATAATGAGCTTTTTATAGAAGCATATTTAAATGGACGATCAAGTTCCTAGTCCGGATAAGTTCGATACAAGAAAATATAATCTGTTGAAGTAATAAAATGACGTTAAACAAGGAATTGGGGGATATCAACATTGAGCTCGGAATATTATGTGCATAAAAGATCTGGGTATTATCTATTGTATTTAATTTCAGCAATTTTTAGTACAAATCTTATAAGGAACAAGGAACACTTCAACTATTGTGTAGCTTAAACTTTAGTCTATGGCGGAGCACAAAAGACAGTAATTCAAAGAATTTTCTAGACCAACAGTAAAAAAATAGAAAACCTACATTTGTTAAAAGTAAAAATAAAGAGTACAAAATAAAGAGTCAAAAGTTGTTAATTAAATTAGTTGTTTTAAAAATTGAAAATAAGTTTTTCACGCACAGTTGAGTGTATTTTTTACATATTTTCATCTATATGAAATCATTTTATTCGCACTTTTAATTTGAAAAATTATCAAATTTAATTCTAAAAGAACCCAAATTAACCTATTAAATTAATCATTGCACGCATATGAATATCGATCAATATTATCTTTTCAACATAATTTTGAATATTCAATCTAACTCAATTCTTTTTTCTCTCAGTTTGTGCACAGAGTCTGCCTTGAAATATCTAATTTCTCCTGTTTTGTTGAAAACAATCTGAAATTTTGTTTATTTTCTGCGGAACAATCCGAAATTTTGTTTGTTTATTTTTCTTACTTGATTTCTTATGATTGATTCATTTTTGCTTGCTCTATAGGGCAAAGTATTGGTTTCGTATAAAAAAACAAGGTTTTAATCAAAACCAACATTACGATTATGGAGTAGTCCATCAAAGTAGTTTTTGTCATGCCGTCCGTCGGTCAGTGCATCTGTTTGTCTGTTTGTTTGTGCGTCTTTTCGTCTGTTCGTCTGTTTGTCTGTTTATCTAGGTGTCCATGTGTATAGAGGGCCACAGCCTAAACGGGTTGAAGGATTTGCTTGAAATTTAATACAGGTTAATTTTGTGTAATTTCTCAAATAGAAGGAATACCTCCCATTTAACGGTTTCGAGTTGTTTGATTTTTCTCGAAAACGGCTTTAACGATTTCGATTTGTAATTTTTCAAAAAAAAAAAATTAATAACGGAAATATGATGTACACGTTTTTTCGAAAGTTATTTACTTTTTATTATTACTGGCTCAACCGATGTCGTTCAAAACTTGTAACTAGGATCTTCTTATCATTTAAAAAAAAAAATTTGTGTATTTAGTTTCAAAAAAAAGTTTTGAAAACAAAAAATTAAGCAAAAAATTATTTTCTTCGATTTTTTTTTCAATAATATAATATTCCTACCAAAAACTGATTCTTTCAACTCTTAACAAATAAATTATTACTTTTAACTAAAAAAGCAAGTTCTTGCGATCCAATCGTGCATTTTATTTCCTTTAGAATTCATGACAAAAATTGCATCAAGCATTTTAAAATCTACCAACACCACACAATTTTATTTGATCGTTTGTTTATTCACCTCAACCGGTATTCGATAAACATTTAGTTTTCAAAAATAAACATGTTTATCATCAATGACGAAATAATTAATCAATATTTGGGCAAAAATGGCGGAATATCGACAAAAAAAATCAAACAACCTTTTCTAATGCGTCACATCAACTCAAAATAAACAAAAAAAAAAAACAACTTTTATACACCTTTTTTAACAATGTTTATCGTGTATGTCATTTTCAGACAGTAGAAGTAAGAAAAAAATAAATTTTTAATAAAACAAAAGAATAGAATTACCCTCCATATCACACACGCTCTTGATATCTTATCTCGAAATAAGATTAAACTAAGAATAAATCTGTGGCCTGGAAAACATCAACTCAAAGATGTTTAGTAGTCTCATCATCACCTTCACAACTTAAACAAGATCGCATCGGATTCGAATAAACAAAATAAATTAAAAAAAAAAAAAAATTAACAGAAAACAAGTGAAATACATTTTTAAAAAATTAAATAAAATACGCCATTATAACCGGGAAGTGGCAATTATAAGAAATTTTTGTATTTTTGTTTGCCATGTCAACGACAAACTGTCAATCACACAAACCTTAAGCGACTGATAAAAAGCTCCACAACCAACCAAATACAACCCGGATTAACTAGAGCTTTTCTCATTCAAAGAGACCAGCTTTAGACGCACGCTTCGTGGTAATCACGACTCTCTGCGACACTAAGTGTATCGTCGCATCGTATTTCGTATCTTTGAGATACATGGTCGTGTGCTCGGTTGTGGTGATAATATAATCGAACAAAAACGTGTATCTAAATTGGTTTTAAGAGATCTTTGTTTTATTTTGCTTTTGATTTTAAAGATAACAAATAAAAATTAAGGATCACCTTAAAGTTTTGTTAGTTAAGTGATCAGTTTAAAGATTCGATTAAGTTAAAAGAATAAAAAAAATAATTAGACGTTAAATTTAAAATCGAAAATGGCAAATTTGCGAATATCAATCTTATCGATTGTTTGTTGTGTACTTTTGTTGAGTAGCACAATTGAACGATGCAATGGATCGAAGAAATATAATCGTTATTTGGCGCATTTATTTAATAAATATGGCAGCGGTGGAACAATGTCTTTTGAGGTTGGTAAACTTTTACTTTAGAAATTAAAAAAAAATTTATATTATTTTACTTTTTAAGTAGTTGGAATTTAAAATGTACATATTTTAATATCCGCATCTTGTTTAGAAAACATTTACTTTCAATCAAATTTAATTTGAAAATTATGTCTGTCCATGTTCGTGTATTAAAGAGGAAAGAGAGATTGCACACACAAGATCCATATGCAGAGAGTGATAATCACATAGTCTTACTTATTGTGAGTCAAAATACAAAAAAAAAAAATCAAAAGATGGCAAAAGATACTTTTGTATCTATATTTTCACAATGTCTGGGATTTGATATATTTATATATCTTTTGTGCTGATATCTATTTGTTTAAGTGTAATGTTCCGCTTTTTTTTTATAGTATCTAATTGCGAATTTAAACGATGGACTTATCTTATATGGTGGGTCAGAGAGTTGTTAGCACTATTTTAAATGTGTGACATGGATATTATGTTTGTGTGATCTTAATTGTTATGAAATATTATATATTCATAATTTGGAGAAAGTTGAAGGAAAAATGTTGTTTACCATGATGAGGAAAATGCAAAAAAACTGCCTTGATTTAATAATATCCATTTCAACTTGCACAATTTTGATGTCACTGGCCTGCTAACGCAGCTACGTTAAGAGTTTGTTCAGGAATTAAAAAAGCAGGTGCTTATGTTAACATTTTTTTTTATTCAAAAATATGCAACTTAACTTTTTAATTATGCTTTTTTATTTGCGATATATCGTCCCCCTCATGCCAGAAACATGAATGGGCAAACATGAAAATCTTAGTAAATTGTGTTACAAGGTTTGTCGGTGTCGTAAAATTAGAGAGAATGTCTACATTCTTGTGATTGAATTATAAAATAATGCAATCTCCTTGCATTCGAAATTCGAAAATTTGCACATTCATGTTTCTGTAGGTTAGGGTGAGTCACCACGTTATACACGTATTATAAGTCCCAATTGACCCACTTTAATGTAGGTACATGGTAAAGGCCAAGTTTATGATTCGTAAAAAATTGAACCCTATAAAACAATCAGGCATGAGACATTAAGATGATAGAGAATTGAAAATAGTGTGTCTCGCAATTCCATCTCTCTGTCTGTCGTTTCCTGAAACGAAACGTGAGCATTTATGTTCAACTTAAGGGACAGTTTACGCAAAGAAAAAAATTGATTATAATGGTTTGTGTTGAAAATATTTGAATATTTAAAAAATCTTATCAAGAAACACCCCTTAATAGACTTAAGATTGTTTTGTAGCAAAACTTTCAGAATAATCAATTTTTTGGAAACGGGTTTGTTAAATTTATCGAAATTTTAGTAGTCCCAAAAAAAACAAATTAAATTTCCTCTATTAGTAAATTCATTTGGTTCAAAAAAAAAAAAAAAATTGTCATAGTTTGTACAGTACATGTATCAAAATGATATATGCAAGATATTTATATCAGTAGATATTTAAGAGATTAAAATTGTTTTTGTTTGTGTGTCTGCATGATCTAGAATTTTCTGTTTTCAACGAAGAAGTAAAACAAAGAAATACATTTTTTTTCGTTGAATTTTTTGGAAATAAAAAATAACGAGTGTTTGGTTTCTAACATAAGATAAAGAAATTTTTAAGTTGAAAAAGATTATGAGACCGAATTTTTATTAAATTAAAAACAACAAATTATCACTCATATAATCTGCTCTCATGTCACATTTGTTTGCTTACACTTGTCAATGATTTATAGCATGTGGTTTACATAGCAAAAATGGTAATCCTTTCAGAGAAATACTTAACATGAAGTGTTTTCTTAAAGATAACTGAATTTAAGTTCAAGGAATAATCTAAAGGAAATAAAGATGAAAAATAAATATGTTCTTAAATGACGGAGATGTTTAATATCTTATTAATAAAAACTAAATTAAAAAATACCTTGTCATTAAAATGACTTTGAATATCACGTTTCACTTTAGGACACTAATTGTGTGGCACCATGTAAACATACCTAGTCATGTTTTTTTTTTTAAATTTTGACTTGGTTAGTTTGCAGTCTAATAATTCAATTTTATTTAAATAACAAAAAATGTACATATAATGATGCTGTTTATTAGATCCCATCAACTATTTACTTTGAATTAGATATTATTTGTTGAACTTAAATTTTGTTTATCTTTTACACTGCATCTCAAACAATTAAACTGTCAACAATAACATTTTACATCGTGTTGCAAATATTAATGATTATAAGGAAAAGAAAACAAATGCACAAATATTTTGTGTTTTTGTTTACAAAATTACAAAAAAAAAAATATTATACAATCATAGTTGTGGCTTGTTATGTCAGATATTTATGGGTATTTTCAATTTATTCAAAGGTCTGGTGTATTTTTTTTTTACATGGAAATGACAAACATTATTAGTGGGTTCAGCAGAGCGAAGAAATTAACAATTAAAAAAATATAGCTGCAAGTTTTTTTTTTTTTTAATTTTTTTGCTACGAAGATGTATTTCACAAGAAAAATAAATTGCACAAGGTTGAAATATGTTGTGGGCCAAGTATCCAGTACGGGTTCTTTGAACTATGTTTTTTTTTCTGAATGGATAATTGTTGATTTCTTTTTCTCTCTACAAAAAAAATTAGTACTTTCAAGTAGTATAGCGACAAATTAATTAAATTGTAGGTCACATATAAAATGTTTTATGCAGCAATATAATGTGTTCTTGATAGACTATCCAAAATATACAAAAATCCGTTTTTTCACAATCTTTCACTTTGGGGAACAGCAATAGTGAAAATCCTAATAGCAGGTTCATCACAACAATGGCGCAACATTGATGAATTATAATAATTTGTTTGATGAACTTTTTCATAGTCCTAAATCCTAGAATTTTGGTTTGTCACCAAATCAGGCACAAGTAAAAATATAGTGGAGTAACTAAAGCTCACAATAAGGCATCATCTCAGGAGCAAACTGCACCGATTTGAATGATTTTTACAATTTTCCGCCCTTATCGGATATTTTTTTTAACTTAACAACAATATTTTTGTGAAGAACCATTTTTTCTACATTAAGAGAACAAATCGATTGCGACAGACGAAAAAATTGCCCAAACGACTTTTTCGTTCGTTGAACAATTTTTCGTCTTTGTTTGCAGCAAATTTGTAAATTAGTTTGGGAAAAACACTTTCTGCACACGATTGAAAAAAAAGGTTTGGCGTAACACCTGTTATGAAACCAAATACCTATCGCTTACGAAGCGAGTATCTTGTCATTCCGCTACGGACTGCATAATTTATGATTGGCGCAGAATGCATGTAAGCAAAATCAGTGAACGAATCGTTTGCGTCAAACGACTTTTCGTTTGTTGGATAGTAATTTTTCGACTTCAAATTCGTTTGCAGTTAACTCTTATATTTGTTTCGGTGAAACAATTAAGCGAACGAATCACGATTTTGAACAAAGGCTGTTTCCATTGTGCAACGATCTAGACAATTTTTGTGTAGCATAGAATGTATAGAAACATCACAAACACGGAGTCAATTATTAAGAAAATTTGATTCCTTCAGGCATTTGCTGTAAACGAATTGTATGTTTACCCCAAAAGTGAAGTTCCTTGCAACAAACTTCTTTTTGGATAGGTTCTTCGCAAACTATTCATTCGTTTGCTGAAAACAATACAATTTTCTATTAAACGAAAAGGTGTTTAGATGTGGGAAGCATTTTCGTTTGCCACAATCAACTAACAAAAATGAGCTCCAAATATAATTGAATTACAATTTGTGTCAAATGTAATACAATGAATGAAAAACTTTTGTGGGGATTGTATTACCTTTCCAGCAAATGATATTCATTTAATTAAAAGATATTAATATGCGGCTAGGCAAACAAAAACAAAAATATTATTTCTCTGAGTATATCATAAAATGCTGTTAAAAAATTATAAAATAAACTTTACCACAAATTTACAAGGTCTGTTTAAGGATCACAACTAGTAAATATAGGGGTCGTATTAACCCGTTCAGATGGGAGGTTTGAATTACTAATTTTAAAAACCAAACAAGACAGATCCTTTAATTTTCTTGAGTCGGTTGACTTCATAATAAGGCCATTGAATTTTTGAAGAAAAAATTATATTTTATGATTTAAGATTTTGAAAAATTCTAACTTTGAAAATAATTTTGTCTTAAATTATTCATTGGAATAATTTGGCTATGAAAACTGATAACTGTTAAAGTATTTTTGAATACCAAACATCTGAACAAAAGAGTCATCCAAATCAGAGCAGTCGACTATGTATTTTTTTTTATGTTCTTATGAGATTTTTCACATTTTTTTCGTGAATAAATAACAGTCAGTCCCAAAAAGAATCTGAGCCCAACGAATCCCACTTTACCTTTACTTTTGCAACCAAAGAATTCAAACTTTAATCTTATCCCTACTAACCACATTGTTATGCTTGCCGACTAACAATAATTCAAAGCTTCAAGCCGTTTGTTAAAAGATTAAAATTATGTCCCTTTAGATTAAAAAAAAAACACAATTTATAATAATTATAAATTCTATTTGGATACGAAGTAAATCCACACATTTCGTAACTAAAAACTATATGGTGCCATAACAATGTCACAAGGGTGTGTATAATAAGTACATAACTTTGAGTAACGCATTTCCTACACTAGATCTGCTAGACTCGTAACAATACCGCACGTACTTCTATTGCTGCACCTAGAGCATCTTATTTTTAACTGACATTTATAACAAATTGTTTTCTGTTGTAAGTTTGTTTGTTTGTTTTTTTTTTTCTATTTTAAGTAAACTAATGCTCTGATTTAATGAATCTTCTGACATGAAATTCTTATGTAAATTAAGATATTTCACTTGTTAACATAAAATTTACACTTTTACAAAATTCTTCCTGTTATTTTGTAGAAAATTAATTTGTTTGAGTAAATAAAAAGATAAGAAAAATGAAGTGTATAAATAAATACAAATCACTCTTTTCTAGCCTAATTATACGTTTAACGTTTAATTAAGATTTGTGTCACGTTTAAATAGAAGATAGATAGTAAAAATGTTGTTGACTCTATACTAGTTGTGAATTAATTTGTAACTATAGACTGTAATATTACATTGCGCGTTAATCAATTTGCAGATTATTTTCAATTTAACGGTAAATAGTGTGAAAATGTGACATAACAGGAAATGCCAAATCATTATGAGTAGCGTAAAAAATTATAATATGCATATTTGCATCTTTTTCATAATTTTGCATTTAAGTTCTACTAAGTCATAATAATAAAAGTAATAGTTTAACTACACGCCCGTAAGACATAAGGTCTTTTATATCGATGGTTATATGCAAGGACCTCATAAGAAGAAAAAAATCAATGTTATCTTTTAGGCTCTCAAAAAAAAAGTGAATCAGAACCGTATCCTTTTGCTTTTTTGGTCAAAAATTTTTTTTTTTTTTTTTTTTTTAAATAGAAGTAAAACTTGAAGAAGAATATCGCGAAAACCGATTTTTGGTGCAAAAAATTCAGATTTTGTTTTTGATCGATTCTTAAAACATCACAAAAGTTCTTACGTGTTCCTTTCGTAAATCCATCAAATGCTTACTTGAACGACACTACTTATGGTATAGTAGATGTGCCTATACTCATTCTTAATTTTGACCCACTCTGAGTTGAAAATTTTCCTTTTCAAGTAATATTTGAAACAAGCCACTCTTTAAGGACTTCATATTTGTACGCAATTTAAAAAAAAGAATTCTCAAAATAGTTTTACATTCGCATTATCCATATTATGACTGAACGTGGATGATTGACATCACAGAACTCATTTTGTGACAACTCTAATGGTGATGTCCATAATGTAAGTCTACTAAAATAAAATAAAATCTTTTGGGAAAGCACTGTCGGTGTATACCTCAAGCTACAGCCTTAATCGCTGAAGTGAATTTCTTCAAATTTGGTGGTTAAGGGTCTTTGGTAATTCCCTAGAGGGGAAATTGAAAATTTTTTTTAGGACCAAATCTAACGGTACCTGCCATATAACCATTAAGGAAAAGTTAACTTTTTCAAAAACGGCTCTAGCACTTTAAATTAAAATGTTTTCGTCTGCTTTTGCTTAGCAGGGTCATACTTTTGAAATGAATGAAATGTTTTTAAAAATTCTATTAACGATACCTCCTATAGAACGGTTTTTTTCATTTTTGACTTGCACCTTGGATGAACCAATTTTTTTTTTCTAAAAATGTATCTTCTTAAATCAAATCACTTTAAGAACTGGTTAATGTCGTTTTAGTAATAAAATTTATTTTGTTTGCATTTCTTATAAATTTATTTATTATTAAGAAACTTTATATAAGAAGCTTTAACGTCCACAGCAACATTTACCCCATTCGTGCATTTTATTTCTGTTGTTTTATTTACTTTTACTTATTTTTTGAGAATGTTTTGTACGGTAAAGACAGTCAAAAATCAGACTTTTTTTGGAACGAAATACAGGAAGGATTTTCGGGACGCTACCCATTTCGCGAACAGAAAATGGGTGGCAGTTAAAAGTTAAAGTAATTAAGTAAAATTTGAATGAGAGTCTGCCGCTGAACAAATTACATTGGTATGGTATTTTTTGTTAGGTTACAATGAAAATATAATTTTGACTGCAATAGTATTGCATCTGGTCAGTAATACTTTAAACGTTACGGACCATTTATAAAAATATTAAAAATTTTGCTAGTAAATGCATCGATATGGGTGTTTTTGGAAGGGTGACGACATAACCTCAAAAATACCATTTTTGCTCACAAACTACCCACTAATACCAATCGATTCGTGTTTTCCAAAATGGCGAATTTTGCGAAGTGAGAGGTTTCCCAAAAATCAAGACTTAAGCTTTTCTAATACCTAACTTTCGGTTATGAAAAATTCAGCATTCCTCGTTCAACGACCAGATCAATTTTTTTCTTGAAGTTACAGTAAGCAATACTGCATATTTATTATCCTATGCAACAACATAGGTCTAGTTTGTGATGAATATTTGGACCAATTTTGCCCATTTTCCTTTCAGTAAAACGACTGAATAACTAGATATTTTCATAGAGAAACCTTCTTGATTTAATGATAAATTTTTTTAATAGCATAGGGTTAGGGTGCCTGACGGAAAAACTCTCCTCTTATAGATTCGTTCCCCAGCATGATCCAATTTTTTTCTTTGTACATTTTTTTAATAAGATTTTCCTACTAATAGTTCTCTTGTTGGATAAAAACCATAGAAAAATCTTCTATTATTTCTTCTATTTTATGTGGTCGATTTTTATTCGTTGTTGATTTATATAATTGTCAAGGCTATAATACTCTTTCCTGCTCTACTCAAATCTTGTCTGTTTTTATATAATTTATGAATAGCGTCAATTAGGAGTAGTCTATTTGATCAACAATTTTTTCCATTTGCTAATTAGCAAAGTAAATGAAATATCTAAATATTTTATTTTCAAAAAATATATTTCGATTATATAAAAAAACGATTTCTTTGGGTTTTTCGATGGTGTTTTGGAAATCACCTGTGATAATAACTACATAGAAGTACGCGTGTTATTAAATTATCATGCATAAGTGGATCACCTGACCACACAAAATCTTCTGTTTTATCGATTTTATTTTTTTCAAATATTGTTTTGCAAACATTATATCCAATTAGCAATGATACCCTAACCTACAAAAAAAAAAAACAAATAGTTTTTAAATACGATTTGCAAAAAAAAGACAAATAGCAGTTGCATGTCTCATTGAAAAAAAACCTGACTTTATTGTCAAAAATCTACAATATTCAAAAAGTATCATTTGGATAAAATGTGAATTTATTCAAAAGATAGCTATCTTTTGAATTAATAAAACACTTAACAAAAAAAAAATTTTTAAATTCCTTAGAAATGCCGAATTTATGTGCAAAACGTGTGCTTTATTTAGTTTGTATTCAAATTTTTATTTCTTACACGTATATCATCACTTTTTTCAATTATTTTTTTTATTTTTTTTCAAATAGGGTCTAGAACACTTAATGTATAATTTAAGACTTGGAGAACTTGAGTTTAGTCCAACCCATACCATTGAAGAACATCACCCCGATGGCTATAAAATATCAGACTTAATACGATTTGATGAGCTTAATAATGTGATAGAAGAAGAAGATACATTATCACCTCCTTGGATGGAGGAAGAGGATGTCAGAGTTGTTACACATGGAACCATAAAAAAAGATGCAATGGTGAGGACTCAATCAAAGGTAGATAGAACATCTGAATCAATTACAACGAAAACAACTTCATCGATAGCTGATAGAGAAGTAATCGATGAAATTGAATATGAAAATAATTTATCGAACAAAAACGACAAAGAATTCAAGGAAATGCATGATCCACTTCATAGACATCCAAGAGATCATGGTAAGTAGAAGAATTTTTAATACTTTTTTTTTCATTTTTTTTTAACATAATATTAAATATAAACTAATAGTATCTTCTAGGTTTTTCAAAATGCAAACAATCACCGAATAATTTCATTTTTCATTTGTTCTTACATTAAAAAGCATTAAACTCCTACTGGCGCTCATGCAATTTAATACAATTTAATGAGTAAATTCAAAAAAATACTACCAATTTGAATATCAAATTACAAAGCAAATTTTAGCTTTTTGCTAAACTTTGACATTGATCGTTCGTTATAAATGATTTGGAGGCAGAAAACGCAGTTAATTATGTTTTACCTCATTATCATTATAATTTGCGAGTAGTAATCATAGTGCTCGCTCTTCCATTGACAAGTTCAATAAAAAAAATAAATTTACATTTCCATTTGTAACAATGATAATACTGAATTGATGCTTAAATTATTTCAATTTGTTACAAACTGTTTGTTTGTTTTTTTTTTTTGCTGATTTTATCAATTCGAATTGTTTTTACCTTGAACTTTGAAAAAAAAAAAACAAATGATAATAATTATTGTCAAAGAACAAGGTCAGTAATTAGTGTTTAGTAAACCTTCTCCGAAGGTCAGAGTATATCATGTCAGAGTTAATTTAGATGAAAACTTTCCTTTTTTTTAAAAAAGCAAGTAGTTGAAGGTAACATATACTTAGTTTACAATGACTGCATTTTATGAAAATGTTGAAATATGAGGCCGTTGGAGAGTAGCCATTCTGATATTTTTCGCTTTTTTTTTTAAATGAGTAAATTTTATGTTTACTTAACCAATATTTAATATTTAATATTAAAGAAAAATAATTTTTTGTTGCTGTGAATATTAACTATAGCCTTTGTAATTTTTTTAAAGAAATTAAGTTTGGCCGACTAATGGCTCTCACGGCCTCATATTATGATTGATAAAGGGGCCAAAATCATAAAGGTGGGAAATTTCAAAATAAACTTTGTTTAAAAATTAAGTTTGTACGGTCATAAGTAAAGTTTATTTATCATTTAGTAGTTCCTGAACGTGAGCTTAAAACTATTTAGTTTTTAATTTATCGCAAAATACTAAAATTTGAGTGTAGATTCATTAAAAAAAACGGATAAATTTAAATAACTGAGCCAAAATCAATATAAGTTATTAGAATTCAATTTAATAAAGCTCTGAAATAAACTTAAAAAAATTCGTTTGGGTATTTATATGTGTTTTTTTTTAAGTTTTATGATGCGTTTTTACAAAGAAATGTCGATTTCATATAGAATTTTAATTAATTAATCACATTTCAATTTGTAAATTACATATTTCATATGGGTAGCACTAAGTATTGGTTCCCCATTGATATATGTAATGTTGAATTACTTCATAAGCTTATTCCCAAAACGACTGTGGTGGTCAAAAGACTATGTCAATCTAAAATATGCATTTTTTTGTTCCTTTATTAATCAAATATGGCTTCCTTTCGGTTTGAATATACAAATTTGTTTTAATATGAAAAACAAATTTGAACTTTCGTTAATAGACTGTATAATACATACTCTGTTTATACTTTCAATGCAATTTGGTTTCCTTCGTTATCCTCCAATTCAATTATTGATTTTACTGTTCAAGAGATATTTGCTTTTTTATGAAAAGTTTTTTTTTTCAATAATAAAAAATATTGGCAACAATTAAAAGTGCAGATAACTATAGCCCTAAAATAATACAAGTTGGTAAATTAAAAATTAGTTACTTCATCGAGAGTGTTTTACAATTATCTTTGTAACTGTTGGCGGCAACACCGTGTTTTATTCTCTAAAATAATACGTTTTTCTGATATTTCAGAATACTTACGAAATACATACTTCGGTCAACTTTTTTTAAGTTTGTTCAATAATTTTACAATAAGGTAGCTTATTAAAGCCATATTTGCATTAGATTCGGACTTAAAATACCAAAAATATTCAGATATGTTTCGAGAATATTCTAAAACTCATTCATAGCCTAAAAGCGTTTCTGAGAATGACAATGACAAAACAACTAACAAAATCAAACGAAATATTGTTGAGTTTTTGTTGTATTGGCTCAAAATTATAGTTTTAATCTTTATTCATTCCTAAACAGGCGTTCCCCGAATGACGCTGACAATTGATGTACGCTTTTTATATAAAATTACAGGTTAGGTACCTTGAGTGTGTGGCCTTTTTAAAACCACTTTTAATATCGTAATAAAATAAAAATCAAAATTCAAGGAAGTTTTGTTGATTAACAACATACTCGTAACTCGTAGATATTTAAGGAAGTTTTGTTGATAAGCAACATACACGTGACTCGTAGATATGACTTAATAAGGACCCCACATATAATTAAAAAAATATTGGTCAGGATCTTACGAAAAATCTTCAACTTTTAGTTTTTTTTAGTCAGTGGTATATCTCCAAAAATATTACATATGTATGTATGAATCGACAAACAAAGCAAAAAAAAATAAATTAAAAAAATTCCTGTTTAAGGCCTTAGTTTATGTAGAATAAGTCCTCCAAATTTTAGCCGAATTGGCTTAAAAGTTTCAAATTTTTATTAGGTCAACCGAATCTGAGAGAGCTCTTTTCAAACAATACTATTTCTTAAACATCATCAAACAAAAAAAAAAAAAACATCATATTGTCCCCCTCATGCCAGAGGGGGAGAGCTAATCGCTGTCATTAATTGTGACCGAACTTAATCGGACTTAACTTTTGGCACAGTTTTTGTTTCTGAAAGACAGAAATTACCGAAATAAATATCATTGAAGGAAGCAATGTGAAAAAAATTAAATTGCACATTCATGTTTCTGGCATGAGGAGGACGAGATGTAGATTCAAAAAGGCGAAATCTAATATAATTTTTAAAAAAGTATATGAAGGACATTATTTTTGCAGATCCAGAGTGTAATAACACTCTTTAGGGCTCCGAAAGCTTAGTACTCTATATCAACATAATATCTAACTTTATGTACAACTTTAAAGGTCTTCTATTGCATTAAGACGATACAAATTTATTATTAAATCCCATTCAATTTTTAAATTTAAAACAAATGTTACTCATACGCCACAGTGACCGTGATTTTAAAAATTTTAAAATTGATACAAAATTTCTATCTTTTATTAAACAATAAAAGTGTTTTTTTGTAAAGTGAATAGCCAGTTTAAATAACTTTCATACCGTTAATAAAACAAACTATTCATTATTGTGATTTCTTTTTGTTTGGGAGTTCAAATTTACCAACTTATATACTATAGCAGATGCACGCCTATTTGTAGATGCTCGTTGAAAGTTCTAAGGATGTGCTGTTTACTTGAATTCAAATAAAAACAATTAATATACAGTTATGCAAGCTTGACCTTTTCAGATGCCACTAACTACAACTAACATCAGTTGAATTAAAAGAGCTTTTGTAAGAGCAGCATTAATTAATCTTCCTGAATAACATGCGAGATTTTGAGGTTATTTTTGATTTAAATCATCGTAATTGTGTAGAGTTTGTAGACTTCCTCAAATCAACTTTTTCCTCGCTGTAAAATAAATAATTCACTGAACACATTTACCAAAACTGCCATAATGCTAACATTCTCTTAAATAAATACATTTTAACATGCTTATCATCAACATATAAGTTCATTGATCGACCAAGGTTTTCTATTAATATTTTGCCAGATCATTTTAAATAAATTTAAGATTGACACCACCACCTGCCAGCAAGGCGTAATTTATTGAATCTCGCTGTCACTACAAAAAAAAAAATGACATGAATATGTCAATATGATAATAAAAAATGATAATAGATTTGTATCTATCAATTCCATATAAATAAGATGTTAATTTTGTATAAGATATCGAACCTATCAAATAGACGTCGATAGAAATATTATATTCAAGCGGGTGTGTTGTTCCGACTCTTTACTTATTGGAACACATCCTGACTCTTTATAATTTTGATTGTAGATTCCTATTGTATCTAACTGCATGAAAAAAATTGTATCTTAAAGAGAATTACTTTTTGTCTCCCGGAAACTTATTCAAAAATATATTTATGGTGTGAACGGTAATCCATGTTTTCTAATTAGGCTCAGACTACACTTACAAAAAAATATCAAAAATAATTAAGAAACAAATATAAAAAAAAAAAAAATCTAACAAGCTAATGTGATGATGTGAATGATTGTGACGAAAAAGTATAATTTATTCTTGTCACATCATTGTTTTGCTGTTCATGCGTGATGATGCTAACGTGGTGTTTTGTTTTGTATTAAAATTAAAAAAAAAAAAAAAAAAACATGAAATTTAAATAATATTCATTTTAATTTTATTTATTTCTTTTTAGCTGAACATTCTAATTCAAATGTATGCCTTTCACCCAAGTCATTACTCCGCCTTGTCATCGATCATGATGATCTTCACAAAAGGAAACTCTACAAGACCTTGAATTCAGATAGATACGGTGACAATGGTGATCATCATGATTCCGAACATGAATACAATGAATTTATAAATACGGTCAAACTTACACCTGTGGGATTTATGAAGCTTTGTCCCGCATTGTTATCGCAAATTGATCAGCAAGTTTGTATGCAGCCAGTTTCATTAGCCAGCATGCAGGATAGAGATGATTTTCTTTTGAATGGTAAGTTAAACAACAATTTTTACAGTGAAATATATTTAATCAGGCTAGAGACCTACGCTACAGCAAACTGATGCTCTAAAAAGGTTGACAAGATTTCAGAAGGATATGAGGTCCTGAAAGATAATATAAATTGTATGAAGCCGAGAAACTTTGAAGTTTTTTGAATGAAATCAGCAAATTTCAAGTCTGAACACTTTTGATATTTGCTGTATTAAATTTTAGCACACGAGCCATGGTATTAGATTCCTTTTTCACTTTCGTTCTCATTTGATGAAAATGTTATTAAAGTGGTTTAGTTGGAAAAAGCAAATTCAAAAAAATTCCTCCTCTGCTAGTCCTCGTTAGAAAGGATCGTTAGTTTTGCCTGACTTTGGACTCATTTAAAAATGTCTATAGAAAGTCAGCTTATCTATTTAAATAAGACAAGCCGAATAAATTCTCTCTTGACACTATTGAAATCGGTAGAATAAGGTAAAGTGGTGATTAATATTCGACGGGTTTCACAATAATGATTATGATTCATGATTCAATTTTGCCATCCCAGTCTTCCATTTATAAAACAAGTGCTTCGTTGGTGCTAAACATTGTAAAATGGTGATGCAAATTACTTAAAAACACCTGAAAAGGGCGTTCAGGAAAATAAGGGCATTTGGAAATATAAGTAATTTTTCCTCATACGTACTAGTTTCTCAACTCACTCCAAATGATCTTGCACTGACTTTTAATTTTTCTTAACAAAACTTCTCATTTTTTTATTCCAGCTTGGATCTATGCATCAGGATCAATCTTTATTCTCTCAGCATGTGGTCTTCTAGGAATTCTCCTCGTCCCATTGATGAAAACTATTGCGTACCAGGAGATATTAAAATTTTTGGTTGCTGTCGCTGTTGGAACCTTGAGTGGAGATGCTTTAATGCATCTCATTCCACACGCTCTATCTGCCAATCATTCAGAATCTCAATCAGTGTCATCTAGATCACCAAACACAGAGAGTCACGATCATAGTGGTCCAGTTTGGATTTGTGCCTGTGCTTTCATTACAGCAGTTTTTATGTACATTTTGGAAACTCTTCTGCCTCTGCTAAAAGGTTCGGATTCAAGTCATCATGGTCATTCTCATGGTCATATGGAAAATCCACCTCCATCACCACCACCAGCAGCTGTTGAAGCTCCCGCCTCAAATTTAGAATCAAGAGAAATAAATGTAATGCTCGATGAGTTGAAAAAAGATAAGAAAACTGGATCAAGACCCTTGACTCCAGTTGCATTCATGGTCATTCTTGGAGATGGTCTACATAATTTGACTGATGGTCTTGCCATTGGTGCTGCCTTTGCCAGTGATCCTGTAACAGGGCTAGCTACAGCTTTTGCCGTTCTTTGCCATGAACTGCCACATGAATTGGGTGATTTTGCTTTGCTCCTTCAAACTGGAATGAGCATTCGACGAGCAGTTTTACTCAATATAGCCTCGTCGGTCTTAAGTTTTGTCGGAATGGCTATTGGATTGCTAATTGCAGGAGTCCATACAAATATGACTCAGTGGATTTATGCAGCAACAGCTGGTTCATTTCTTTATATAGCTTTTGCCGATTTAATTCCAGCCATGTCAATGGAAGGCAAGAAAAATTTGAAGAATTCTTTGATTCAAGTTGCGGGGATATTAGTTGGAGGTATAATTATGATGGCTATTGCTTTGAATGAAGATTCCTTACAAAAATTGTTCAAGTAGAATATATATTGTAATCTCTTTAAGTGTAGTTAGAAAGTTTCTTTTCTTTAATTTTGATTTTTTTAATTTTTCGTTTATCATTGAGAATCTACTATCATATAGTGCTGTGAAGTGTCATAGAATTTAATTAGCAAACTTTTGCGTACCTAGTTGTATAAGAGATAATATTTTATTATATTCTTTTGTGGCTGCCAAAACTATAAGAATTTATACCTATTTAATAATAATTGTTAAGTTTATTGTTAAAATTGTTTGTATTTAAATACATTTATTATTAAACAAAAATATGCATTGTTGAATTTTTTTTTCATAAGACAAGTATTTGAAGAAAACCTATGTGGTAAGTTTCATGCATTCTTTTGCAGTTGTTACTTTCAGGTGGTAAGTTAAATGTTCAGCCTCATTGCCGAAACAACATTTATACACTATTGAATGTTCCTGTCTCAGAGTGAGGGAAACATTGATAAGTTTGTAGCCGTACATGTTTTAGTTCAAAATGTGCTAAATCTATTTTTGAAATTGTGATACAATCAAAATTATGAGTAAAGAAACAATGTATCTTGACATAACTGTGATAGAACACAAATACAGTAAAAAGAAAGCACATATTTATGTCTGTCTGTCTTACGATCTGTACTGAGCAAATAAAGTGATGCCACATAAAATAAAATTTTTGTTAAAATAATTTTTTTTTTTTGTCACATCAAAAATAATTTCCAACATTAAAAATACAAAAAATACGAATTACATTAGTAATCCCAAACTTTTCCGTACCGTTGTAAAATTTTTTATACAAAATAGAGCAAAACATTGATTATTCCTAAAACTTTTGAGAATTAGATATTCCTATTTTTAGATACTTCATTTTGTTTTAGAAAATCAGTACCATTGTTCACTGGAACAATTAAAAAAATTTAAATTTGTAGCACTCTCCATACAAAAGTGACATTTTTGGAAGGTTTTTGTATAAAAAGTTCAAGGTGATTTTATTCAAAATGGCTGAATTTCGAACTTAATCTTTAGGTAATTCTCAACTTTTGGCGTTTACAGATTCCAATTGTCTTGATTCTAATAAATGTTATTGTGTTTACCAATTTCCAACCCAGACAACGGCACACGCACATAAAAATGTCTAGAAAACGTGTTTTCTTTACGTTTCATGATGTTTTATGATGAAATAGACTTATTCTAAAAAAAAAATGTTTGTGCCAATCGCTATACTTATCCTATACACTACGTGTACAGAAAAGTAAAAAAATGTTCAACATACGCCATAGTGACCCATTTCATTAAATACATTCATTTAATATTCTATATCTTTTAATCATAAAAATTGATGCATTAAATTTTTGAAGTTATACTTCTTGATAATCTGACGGATTCATTTCTTATACTATAAGTGATAGAAAAAAACTAATCAAACTTATTACACCAAAAGATTGGTGGTATAGTGTAAGGTTCCGCCAAAACATAATTTTTGACATTCCACCTAGAAGTTAGGGTAAAGTGGAGTAATGCAAAAAAAAAGGATTTTTTACATCTCGAAAAATATGAGGGAAAGATAAATGAAATACATTTGAGTGAATAGATAAATCGATATGATAAAAATGTGTTCCTTAAAGAAAATCGAAAAAATCATGTTTTCGAGACATGAATGTGTTTTTAAATTAAAATTTGTTAACAGACAGGAAAACGATACTGCTGTGGGAAAATTAGATTATTAAAAAAAAAAAATAATATTTTTAGATTAATATGTATGTATATGTAATACATACAAAATTTCAGAATTTTCTTTAGTCTGTGGGCGGATATTAAAGGTAATTTTTGCTAACACACATTATTCATATAAACTGCAATGTTTTTGCACTATAACTTTTAAAGGCCTCAACTAGAATGTTCAAGGTCTCTAATTCTCATAATATACAATGTGATATCTCTCGCAGCTAAAGTTTTTTTCTTATTTTTATAATGCCAGAATGTGATAAAAATGTCTCTGAAAGGTCAATATTGATTGCTTCTCATTTTCTTTTTCATTCTTAATTATAAATAAATCATCGTTATACAAATATTGAAAAAATATGAGTTATAAAAAAATAATTTTATTCGTTTTGTAGGTGCTAAGACTTTTGTGAGACTTTGAGAACAAATGAATTACAAAATTGTTTCACCCTACATACAAATTAGCTTATTCTCCTTACAAATAAATATTTATGTAGGCAACTCTAAAACAAAAGTCAATTGGTATAATAAAACATTGGTTTCGAGCATCATCCGCCAGATGTCCCTAGTAAATTTCTTACATTTTATACTTCTTAATACTAAGGTTCTTGTATGTACTAAATTATTGAAGTGTGGTTTGCAGTTTAGAAAAACAATAATTAAATGTTATTGCAGATTATTGATGATTATTGCAGCTTTATTGTGCTGCTGGAAAAAATATTGTTTTTGAAATTGAATGTTGGACCAAGAAAAAATGCAAATTACTCCATCAAATGTTTTCTTGTGTTAATTTTGTTGTAAATGAAATTTTAAAGTTAAGATACATAAATTCATTAAATTTTAAAGGTGAATACTTTTAGATAGGCATTTTTTTAAGAAATGGTTATTGGTGGTAGGTATTTAGGTAAAAATTATTTAGCTAGGTAGGTTGGTAGGTAGGTACATACAATTTTCTTAAAGCAATCAATACAAAAAAAAGTATTTTCCCATACCGGGAATCGAACCCGGGCCTCCCGGGTGAGAGCCGGGTATCCTAACCACTAGACAATATGGGAGTGTTGAAAATTGGAGAAAAAGTTTCAACTTAACTCGATAGGTGTACCTATCTACTTGATTTAAGAATAAAGATTCACTGCATTTGTTGCTTTGCTGCATCATTCTTAAAAGAATAAATCGTTCATCATCAATAATTATTTTTAGTTTGTTGTAGCTTGCATCAAATAATTTTTTGTTCATTTTTGCTTATAGCCCAAGCGGTGACCGTCAGATTACTTAGCTTATAAGGTTAGAGATTTGAATTGGTGTCAAATGAAAGATAAGTTGATACTGAAAATGCCACTTTTAAAATGGGCAAATCAAAGTGTCAACCCTGTTTGAACGAAAAAATAGCTGCATCACTTTATATACATTTTTATCATACATTTTTAGTTACTATTAACAAATCATATTTTTTTTTTAAGTTAAAGAGTGGAAAGCTATGAATGTGGTAACCCTGGTTTAACAGAAAACACACACTATAATAAAACTTATTTAAACAAAATTTTTGTTGAATTTAATGGCTAAAATGTACATCAAATTTAAGCGTTAACTTTTTTCTATCCCAAAAAAAAAAATGAAAGGTGCCAACCATAAATGGGTATAAGTATACGGTAACCCTTTTTGAATGCAAAAAAAAAAAAACAATAATTTTTCATTCAAAATGTACAAATATGGTGTTGAAAGCTAAAAACCTCTTATATCTAAAAAATCAGCAAATAACGCAAAGCAAATACACGGCATTTTGACTAAAAAGACAGTGTTTTTGTTTTTGCATTTAAATAGGGTTGCCGTGTATACATATATACCCACTTTAGAGTTGGCACCAGACATTTTTTTAGAAGGAAAAGATAGCGGTCTAGAATTTGGTACGTTTTAAGCTTTTAACTATTTCAAATATGGTACATTTTGAATGAAAAATTAGCGTTTTTTGCATTCAAATAGGGTTACCACATTTTACAGTTAGCACACCTCATTTTTTAGGTAAAAGGGAGTTAAGGCCTAAATTCGATGTACATTTTACCCATTTACTTCAAAAAAATGTATACTAGGTATTTTGTTTAAATAAGAATTCCTTTTGAGTGTGTTTTTCAGTTGAACAGGGTTACCTCATGCTTAGCTTTACACTCCTTAACTTTATTTTTTTGAATTTTGTTAAGCAAAATAGTTAAATGCAAAAAATTTAAGTACATCACATTTTGTTCTACCTAAAAATTGTCGGGTGATATCTCTACAACGAAGGCAACCCTAATTGAACACGCTTAAAACACTTTTACTATAGTCAAATTGTAGATACCTACCACATTTCAATGAGAAGGAGCTATAAAAATACACAAAATTTTAGACAAAATGTTCACCTAACTGAGCATACCCCCCGCCCATCCCCTTATCTAAAGAAATATGTTCTAAAATCTATAAAACACAGTTCTAAATAATTGTTTCTCGACCGGAGATCAGAGATCGATGAAACACAAAACTGCTAAGGTTGACATATCATGAAAAAAATCGATTCTTATAAGTCGAACTTAACTGTGCAGATCCAGATAAATGACAGAATATGTAGATAACGTTCTATTTTTGTTATAAAATCTTAGTTCAAGAATCTATTATAATTCCAAAGTGCTACTGATATATCAATAAAATACACTTGCTGCAACTGTAATACAAACAACGCCCTTCTTACCTAAAATGTTATATTTTTATATTTTTTTGATTGACATCTTACTAAGTGGTAGTTTCATCATCAAAATTCTGAAATGACTCATATTGTATCAACATTACAGAACAAACAGTTAAATGAAAAAAAAAATATGAAAAACAACATCGAAAATCTATCTATTTGCTCAGAAAGATAAAGAAAAACCAACAAGAACCATTTGTTGTTTCTGAAAAACAAAGATAAGCCATATCTCCGCAGTAAGAAAGCAACTGACACTAATTTTTTTTTTGTTGTTCGTTCTTGACGAACGTTTTTTTATTCAAACAAAATTTCAAAACTTAACATAAAATTACAAAATATCTACCTAAGAACCTAAAAAAAATATACAATTTCTCAAATTTATATTGCACTTGTAATTTTTTTTTTTTACTCGAATAATGGAAGACTTGGATTTAGTCGTTTCGAAAAAATTTACACTTTTATCTAACTTAATCTCTAATATTGCACAGAGGATATTATGCCAGCATGACGTAGACGATGTCTCGGTCTCGCAAATTCCGCACCCAAAATTGCTTTATCTATCCTTGGAATCATCAGTCGCCATCGAGGATCACGCTGATTACTCGGCTTGGCACCACTCAACGAGGATGGAAATGACACGGTTATCGATGAGGCCAATTAGTTCTAATTGATTTGGTGACGCGTCGCTCGTCGTTGTGGTCGCCATCATTGTCCTTTTTCTTCATTCCATTGAGAGATAGAATTTCGTCCTTGCTTATTGGCTCTCTTCGAGAGGACCTATCTCACAATCAGACTTAAGAATGTTGTCTGGGTGTCCGGTGGTGCTTTAGTTTAGAGTCCTTGGTCCTTGGACATTTTTTTTTTATTTTCTGCGTTATCACTAATTGCACTTGAAGATAATAATAATTTTGCTTTTAGCAAAACAAAAAAAAACTAACGAATTGCATTGCACTTGTCCATTCCCGCCGTGGCTTTTAGTCTCGTCCCAGGAGATCCAGGATATTTGTAAATATCCTGCTGATTATGATTACCACCAGCGCTGGCTTGGTGTGGAACTGTGTGGTGTCCATTACCAGTGCTGTTGTGAGTTAAACTGACTTAACATCGATTTGATCCGCGTCTTTTATAGCGCGAGTGGTTCAGTTTGTGTGGTTCTCAAGAATCCCAACAACTATTCGATCGGAAAAAAGTACACAGCCAGTGATTTGAAAAATAAAAGAAACTCATTTATGTACATTCGGTCCGTGTCGTCGCCACCGTCGTCATCGTCTTGATCGTCATTTAAAGGGTCCAAAGGGCAAGGGGAAAGGCACAGGGAGGACGGAGCAGAGGAGTGGTGGTGGTGGTGGTGTAGGTATGCGTGAGTGCGTTAAAAAGGGAATCAAAACAACATTACGACGAGTTGGGTTGGTTTATGATGATGACGACGACCAACGATGACTTTCGATTTAATTCCTATAAAGGGAAAGATATGATTGTGGAAAAACGGGAAATTGCTAGAAAAGACGATAAAAGTCAGTTTTTTTTTGTTGTGTTGTGTTTTTTTTTTTGATATTTTAGTCTTTTTATACGTGTGAGTTTGTGTTTTAGGGTCTTCCCTTTTGGACCCGCCTATCCCTTTCTTTGTACTTTTGTCAGGTTGTGTGTTATTATGTGCTCGTAGGGTTTTAGCTCTATGTGCCATAAAAAATATAGTCGCCAGCGTAATCCGGCAGCCGAGGGGGTAAAAACCATATAAATGAGAACCTCTAGGAGTCTTTTGTGAGATAGGAACATTGTATAATTCTGTTGGTCTATGTAGGACTAAAGATAGAATAGAAGTAGGTACCTATACCTACCTAACTACTTTTTTATTTGTCATTTTGTATACGGTCATTTTATATAATAGAAAAAACTTGATTTGTTTGGTTTGTCTATATAGCCAAGTACCTATCCTAAACCTAATCTTAACAAAAATTTTCAACTAGAAAACTAGGTAAGCACTCCAAGTTCAAATGAAAATATGGTATTTTCACGTTTTTGAGCAGAGAATGAAGTATGGTTGGTATCTAAAGAGTAGCTTAAAGCCTTTTTTTATTTCTAATATAATTCCTAAAAAAAAACTTTAAGACTTATACTATGTAAGTAGTTTATGTAAATATGTAGTAAAAAGTTCTTATCGGAGCAACCTAGAATATTTACCGATTTGTAAATTATTAGTTGGCTATGTTCAACAGGTAATAATTTATGACTAAGTTGTAGTATAATTAGATAAAATCTCAACATTTCAAAACAAATAGGGAGATGATTTTTATTTTACACGGGATTAAAAATAGAATTTGTTATGCTTTATCTGTGTTATAATGACAAATGCGCTGACGTTCAAATGAAATATTGGGTTTGTTGTGGAAATCTGTACCAAAACAAGAATACAAAGTGTTAAATGAAAGGCCAATTCTCCTATTAAAACAACTGTTTCCATTAAGTCTGGCACAATAAGTAGTGAGATATAAAAGGATACCAAGTTCGTAGTTCCTTTAAAATTTATTTCCATATTTAGCTTGGCAGGTTATTAAACAACTTTGAAAATTTATGATACTACTATAAATGTATGGAATACTTATTTAATCATATCATATTTGAAAAAAACCAAACAGAAATCTTACTGATTTTAGGTTGTACCATTTCTATTTTATGTGTTCGATTTTTTCTGTGTAGTACCTAACGTGTTGTGCGAGTGGAATGATTTTGCTAACATGATACATCAAAAAATCAGAAAATATTACCTTATTACAAATTGTTGGGTCCTAGATTTTTGAAGTTTCATCACACCCAACAACACATATCCAAAGTCTTGTTGCAGAAAAAAAACTTGCAGATAAGAATTTGGAAAATAAATCCTAAGACCGTTGAAAAATCGTTTAAAAACATTTTTTTAGCAAAGAATTTAAATTTTCTTTAACTTTACTTTGTTTTCTTGACAAGAAAATTGTAGACCAATCTTAAGTGCATAAGTTGTTTTTTTTTTGTCATACAAAAAATTACACTGCTAATTTCCGTCTTTTTAATAACCCAAGCATGATGAAAAAAGACAAAGAATTTAACGGAAATTGAACCAATTACAAATTAATAAAAAAAAAATCGTAATATTTGCCTAACCGTTTTCTCAAAGCCAGGGCTAGGAATTTGCTTGTCAGCTTGATTGAGAAATTATTTTGCTTATGTCCACTCAAGTAAGAGAGTTTCCGTTTTTTTTTATAAATACGGATTTTTTATGAGCAAAGTTCTTAAGATTTTTCTCAGCTTACGGGAGTTAAGAAAAATGTTGTATTGAGAGTAACGACTATAAATTTTGCCCTTAGTACCGAACCAACTAGTATAGGACTCACAAAGAAAAACATCGATAATTGAATGCCTATATCTATATAAGATCGAGAAATGATATTTCTTCTTAGTTTAAAATCATATTTTAAAGATTGGATACTTTTCCATGAACGTTAGACCATCCATCAGCTTGGTCCTTTTTGTCACCGATTTCATAAAGCCCTTTTAAAATTTTAACATGCTCTGTAATATTTTTACTGTATGATTTTTTGTATTTTCTAGAATGCTACGCCTTGCCAACAATGTCCATCTTTTATTTGACTTTAAAAAGTTTTTTTTAAAGTAAGTAGTGTTAGGTACCTAATCTTTTTACAATATTTAGTATCTACACATAAAAATTTTAATTAAAATCGTAAGAGCCGTTTTGTAGAAAAATAAACTCTTTGTAGGCTCTATGGAACCTACTGTCTATTTTCGTTCTAAAAAGAAAACATTAATTCACTCTCTAGGTCTAGGTAATCATTCAATATTCCTTACTACCAAGTTTTGAAATATGAACGGCCAATTTCTTGACAAAGTTCTAGCTCTTAAAACTCGGTTTAAGGAAAAATTAGATCTCAAATTGTTTCATTTTTTTTTTTTCTTAAGAAAAACTGAGAGCTAAAAATAATAGTTTTAAACTGATTTTAGAACTTTGTCAAGAAATTGGCAGTAAAAGTCTTAAATTTTAAGTCGGTTGTTTTTCTTTCAAAAAGTATTATTTGTTTGTGTTCTCTTTCATCGTACGTAATTGCATGCATTTAAGATTGTTATAGTCTATGCCCCGAGCCCAGCAATTTTTCAATTTTTTTTTTCTTTCGGTTCGAAATATTTTTGGAGGAAAATGTAAAGTTGTGAATTCCAAACCTGCCTAAATTATAAATTACCTTATATGACATGGAAAAATGTAGTTGATTATACAAATACAATTTCTAATTTGAATTAGAAGCTTATTGTAAGGGTCTTTATCTCTTACAATATTCAATTTAATTATTTAAGATATCTAATAATACACATGGCAACCCTTTTACGATATCATGTATTTACATAAAAAGAAGAGAGCATTTCTATTCTGTCAAAATAATTATAATTTAGTTTAAGGCATATGAATATGTATATGTATTCAACTCGAAGTTTTCTCTTAAATTTAACAGAATTATCTCATGATCATTAAAACAGTTCCTATGTACATAATTTTGCTGTATAGATTTTACCGTATCGTATCATGCTTCTTCTAAGCATCTCTTTTATTTCTCATGTTAGTTTTAAGTCAGTCTTAATAAAGCATCCATGAAAAGAAGTTTGACTTTTTATTAATGATTATTTTTGCACGCAGTATTTTAGTTTTGCACGTTTTAATTTAATTTAGTTTTGCTTGCTTATGAATTTAATTTAATTTAAATGAACGCTTACATTATGAACATCAAAGTATTAAATAGAAACATTTATGTCTGAAAACAAAAGAAATCCCCACATGAGGAGACTCCACGAAAAATATTGGCTACATGACACAATTTTTGTAATCATTTATTTCTATAAATACCTATTGGTTGTAAGAATAGAGCATTGCAAAGTGCTACGTCATTTCATGTGCTAATTTTCTAATTTCTATTTCTAATTTCTAAGTTCTAATTTTAGAAATACATACTGCAATTTCAATAAATATTTGACTTGAAGATTTTATCCCATATTGTCTAGTGGTTAGGATACCCGGCTCTCACCCGGGAGGCCCGGGTTCGATTCCCGGTATGGGAAAATTATTTTTTGTTCTTAAATTTGATTTTCAACATTTGTGTTATTCAAAGTCCAATTCCAAAAAAAAAAGTTACAGTTTATTTGAATTGTCTTTGTTTTCAACTATCTACGTACGAGTATCTGAATTCGACCAGAAGTTATTGTGTGAGCAATATTCTAAAAAAATCAAGAAATCAACAATACCTTCCTAGAAGAAGTTTGAAGAATCTTTTATAATACAAATCAGCTCAGTGCATTATATATAATAAATCTTTCCTTAACTTATACATAATTTAATCAAAAAGGGTTGCTGAAAACCTATAATTCCAAATAAAATTTAATATCCCCACATCAACGTGGGAACCCTAATCAGATATTTCCTTCTCATGACTTGAACCTCAGCTGAAAGGATTGATTCTTTTAAATCCTTCCGTAAATTAATTCCACCAAATTTCAACTGGAACTGTAATAAATTACCCAAATGATTAAATTCCGCGTCCGCACACCAATCGCTTCCTTAATGTCCTTTTTTTTTGTCAATTAACACAAACCGAACATCCAAACACATCTCCAATCTTAAGAAAGTCTCACACCAGTCAGCAGAAAATTTAATCAACTAGTTGCCCACAAGGAACGAAAAATATAAACAAAAATCCAACAACAAGCGAAGCACACTTAAATGCGCACCCAATTAACCCTCAAGCAGTTCAATAAGGAATACCCATTAAAGAATCCTTCGAAAATGATTTCTTCCTTAAGAACCCATAAATAAACGTTACACTATAACAGACTTGTAACGGAAATATTTCCCACACTTTTCAACTAACAGAGTGCGCATGTTGGATACCTTTAAAAGGAACAAAAGATACAAAATACAAAATACAAATCTAGCTCCTTATTACAATTTTGTTTTGGGAAGGAACAAGGAACACAGAAAATTGGGAGCAGGTGTTGGGAGAAACCTTTCTTTTTTTACATCCATGAGAGAATCCTGAGAGAGAATTATTATTTAAATACAAATCATTCTGAAACTTACTTCGTGCATGCGCATATCACGAGACGAAGAGACGTAAACGAGGCAAGAAAGGACCTTGCGCAGATATGTACGTGCGTAGCACAAGCACCCATCATATCAGAACTACTTGTTGTCAATATATAATATGACCAGAGAGACCATGCGTTCCGTGTTTTTCTTCCTTGCAAACCGTGGGAAACCGTTTTTCAGGACCTTCTTTAAACAGCCTGCAAGGCATTTTGATAAAAAGAAACACAACAAAACAAAAAAAAAAAGAGAAGAAAAGTGATCAGCCATCGACATTCGTCGAGGACGACAGAGCGAGGTCCTTTTATATTATGGAGAATTGACGATCTACGGAACAGATTGTGATGCGATTGGAATTTGGAAATTTGATCTGCATGCATTTTAGGGGTGCACTTCATTTGTGTGAGGGGTGAAATGGTGATTTATTCTAAACAATCATATTTCGGGTCGGGTTTGGGTATTCAGGTGAGCGTATGGTTGAGCGGGTGCATTGGAATCAAACACTTGTCCTTTAGCGGATCCTGGGAAAATATTTTCAACTTCGATGCAGTGTGCAAAGTAATTTCAATAAAAAAAAGGCGCACTTTTCACTCGTGACGACATGCCTACCGTTGCTTGGTTGGTTAGTTGTGTGCTCGTTGGTTGGCTTGAATGCAGACACGTCACGGATGCATGCGTCATGGGGTGGGGTTGGTTGGTTGGTTGGCTTGTGTAGCGGAATCTGAAACCAGGCTTACGGTCAGTCGCGAGCTTCTCACGTGTTGTACCTGGTTGGTGCGTGAGGTTTGTCTTCTTCGTTTGGTTTGTTGTCTTGGAACAATGATCACAGAGATATGAGTTTTCTTGTATGCTTGTGGCTTGTCTTGTGTTTCGTTGGATGGTTTAAATGGGAGGTTGTGGTTTTGTTTGCAAGTTTAGGGCTTCTGAAGTAAGACAAATGAGCTTGAAAAGATTTTGGCACGATTTTTCGGTACAAATCTGTAGGTAGATATTTCATATGAGTATTTTATGCAGTTTGCTTGTTTATGCTTTTCCATGAGGGTTTTATTTTGGATCTCACTAGATAAAAGTCCCTGCACCTGTAGCAAATAAATAGAGTGCTATCAGTCAGACTTAATGACATTTTAGTAAGGCACAGTTTAGTAAGTTTTTATTAAAAATTTCTAAAGGCATGGTCCCAACAATATGTATAAAATAAACTGATGTTTTAATAAAACTTCTTGGATTTATTAATTTATGTTCCTTATAAAAAGTACACATTTTTAAAAATTTTATGTAAAATTTACATTCAAGAGCAAAAGTACATGCGACTGAGACTTGCGTTTTTTTTTTGGATGCTATTCAAAAGACTGTGGGCCAACGAGTTTTTCACTTTTGTAAAAAAAAAATCACTCATACGCCATACACGTTTTTTCAAATGAAACTTTTTGATCATTTGGTTCAAGAGGATTTTAGGTTTTCTAAAGCTTGTGTACCTTGGAATATTGGGTTTTAGTCATTCGGAGTTTTTGGAGTTTTGATTGTATTCAAACATTTTGAAAATTTCGCTATTTCGGTTTTCCATTGGTTGGAATTAATATATTTCACCGGCTGCTAACTTATGAAATCTGTTCCCAGGTTTGGGCAGTAAAAAAGTGTACAGACGGACATTCAAACGCACAAACGCATGGACGAACAGACGTACGGACTGGACGGATGGAATGACGAAAACCTTTTCAGGCTTCTCCATCACCGTAACGTTGGTTTTGATTAAAACACGAAACCAGTGTACTTGTATAAAAAACAAGTAAAAGAGAATTTTACATGCTATTGTTTAACTACAATGGCCGCTTTTTGCAAAAAATGCAAAAGCGAACATTTTCAAACCCAATTTTATCGACTACTTAACTTCGAAAGCTAAGATCACACGACTTGTGTAATAACAAAAATTGGTATATTTTTGTGAAAAAAACACCAAACTATTCACAAATCGTGTATGCATGTCATTTGCTGTCATCCTATTTGTAGATCAGATTGTTTTTTTGCATTTTTATTGTCAAAATACAAACTTTAGTGTTTGCACAAAAACATAATTTACAAAACATTTATTAGGTATAAAAGAGAGTACATATATGTGCGATTCAGTTGTACATTGAAAAAAAAAAATAAATGTTTTAGAAGTTCAAATCTAAAATCCGACAAAAGTCACAAAGTTTCAATTTTTTTGTTTTTAGAGTAGAGCTGCAAGTTTGTTTTTAAACTATTAATTAATCCTAACAATGCAATTTTCTTAACACCTAAAAATTTTTTTGGAATATAAAAATAAGAAAAAGTTTTGTTAAATCCGTTTTTACTTATGAGAATGTCAAAACAAGTTCTGCCGTACTAACAGCATCGCATACAATTTTCTAAATAAAAAATTTGAATTACATTAGTAATCCCAAACTTTTCCATACCATTGCATGAATTTTTACTTGCGATATGGGTACCATATATCAAGTTATGCATGCGTACAAAAAAAAAAAATTGAGATAACAATCAAACATGACATTACGATGATAGAGAATGAGGAAAAAGTGGGTCCGATAATTCTGTCTATCTGTCTGTCTGTCTGTCTGTCTGTATGTATCAGAGACCACAGCCTAAACGGATGGGTCGATTTGCTTCAGACTTGGTATTTTTTTTTTTGAAAAATCATTTTTTCGAAAACTACTCAAATTTTTTTTTCAAAATTTAGTTTTTAGATGTTTATAAAAATTATCTTAAAATTTTTTTTTTATAAAAGTCCTTGCAAAATTTTATATAGAAAAAACAGTTTTTTTTTTAAAAACGGCTCTAACGATTTCCAATTTTTTTTTGTAAAAATGTATCATTGTAGAAGAAATTAGATTGCATACTTCGTTTTGAGTTAACATTCATTAAAGAAGCTGTTTTAGTCATTTACAACATTTGATGACACTTTTGGAAGGTTTTTGAATAGAACAAGAAGATTTTTTTTTTTAAATGGCTGGATTTCAAACTTAACCTAAATTTAGGTTGTCATCAACTTTTGGCGATTACAGATTCAAATTATCTTGATTCTAACGAAAGTTATCGTGTTTACAAATTTCCAACGCCAACGTCAACGACACCAACACCGATGACAACGCACCTAAAAATGTCTCGAAAACGTGATTTCTATGCGTTTCATGGTGTTTTATGAAATAGACTAATTATGAAAAAAACAAATTTGTGCCAATCTCTATATTCTTATCCTTTACACTACGTGCACGAAAAAGTAAAATCGATAGAGGAGTTATCGTAACCGTTAGTTTTGGTCCTTAAAACATAATCAATTTCTTCTCTAGTGAATTATCTTAGACCCATAGTTAGGATTGCCACTAGGAATCATTTTTGTGAAACTTTCGCATTTTTCAACTAATTTACATTAACCATTTTGACTTAGCCCCTCATAAAAAAAAAAAAAATAAAGTGATTAACTTGACCAACCAGAAATCATTAGATATAATTCAGGTGTTCACCCCAAATATTGAAAAAAAAAAAAAAATTAAACATGAATTCCTAAATGACAACGAGAGGATTCCTGTTTTGTCATCTTACTCGCCTGTCGATCAAGACCCGAGGGTTAATTTTCACTCCCTAAAATGATTTCTTGTATAATTTTGATTGGACAAAAAAAAAACAAAAAAAACTTAAATTCCAAAGGGGGAACCATTGCATTGTATTTACTTCTTCCAAACATAATCTGCGTTTCGTGATGAGTTAACAAAGTAGGGTTGATTGGTAATTTCGTTGATTTTTGAATTTGGGGTCTTCCATACAAAAAAAAAAAAATATAAAAATTACCCTATTCCTGTTTTGTATGTGCCACACCACACAACAAACATACCTACATAAAATGAATACAAAATATCCTTGATGTGCAAGAGTTTTGTTTTTTTTTTTTGGTCTCTTGATTGATTCCATTGCAACGCTATATCGTGGGAAAGTAAGTTTCCTTACTTTGCACAGGTGTTCAGGTGGTTCAGCAACATGGAGTGGTTTCTTGAATTTATCTAAAGACGTAGATCTTTCTAGAGTCTATAAGGGAGAGAGGGATTGTTTATGTTGGAATTATGAGATATGAAAGTTGTGATGGTGAAGGCATAATAGAGGTAGGTATACCCTCTAAACCAGGTTCGTTGTACTTTTGTTGGCGTGTCATTCGTACGCTAGGAATGATGTCGTATCCGTGGTCTCTTTTGGATACGGTGGTGGATGATGAAGGGTCATCTTACAGATCCTTATTGCTTCTTTTTCTTTTTTGTTTATTTTCCGAGTTCGGTTTTTTTTTGGTTGTTGTTTGTCCTCACTTTAGGCGCACTTGGAACTTGTGGATAGATGGACAGAGCAGCACTCCTTGTTTTTTTTTTTTTGTTTGTCATGTTTTTATGATGTGGTCCTTTATATGGAGTCAGAATGTTTAATTGCTTTTATTTATTTTATGGAGATGAGAAATCTGTGAAAGGCTTTGGAGAGATGAAAACGATGCGTGTTTAGTTGGACAAAGTAAATTTAATGTACAATTTATAAAATGGAGAGATATAGCTAGTAAAGTGAGATTGAAAAAGTAGGAATATAGGTACAGTTTGATCATAAAGAACTTATGTTACTTTACTTTGTATAATTATAATTATAATTAATTTTATAGAAGATGAAGAAGAGTAGAACTATCCAAGTTAGGTTTTAAAGGATTTTTTTTTTGATTTCATAAAATAATTTTAAAGAAAATAATTTTAATTAGAGTGTCCCTTGTCCTGATATTGTTGGGAGAATCGCGTCTTACTTTATAATTAGTAAATTCTAAATAGGTATCGTACATAGGTTCTTTATTTCTGATATAAAAATAATGATTACTTTTAGTCCTCTACCAGCGTATGGGCCAAAATCATAGAGGTAGGAAATTTCAATGTCCAAATCATTAAAGAATCAACTTTATTTATCGCAAAATATTGAAAATTGAGTATAGTTTCATTTAAGAAGGACATAAATTCTAATAGCCAAGCCAAAATCAGTAGCAATAATTATTAGAATTCAATTAAATAAAGTTCTTAAATAAATAAAAAATCGTTTGCATATTTACTTTTTTATTATTTATTTTTTTCTGCTTTTAAAAAAAAAAATGTAAATTTCTTTTAAAATTTGTATTAATTAATGTTATTTCGATTTTTTGTATGAAACGATAATAATAAGTTTTTAACTGGCACATTGATAAAATGTTGAATTACTTCATAAAAATTGAAAATTTTGCTTTTAAAAATACATTAAATAGCGCTCAGGGAAATCTATGGATACGTTCCTTAAAAAATTTTTTTCTACTATTGCAGAAAACCGACAAAATAGATGACTTTTTCAAGTTTTTGTACAAACTTTTTAATTATAATCCATATAAAAGCCATATTTGCATTAGATTCTGACTTAAAATACCAAAAAAAATGCAGATTTGTTTCGAAAATACTGTATAACTCATTCATAGCCCAAAAGTGTTTCCGGAAATACCGTTCATGAAACTGACGAAAACGAAATATTTTTGAGGTTTTACTGTAGTGGTCTTCATTTTGCATCTTAACATTGTCATAAAGTTATAATTTTAATCTTTATTCATATCAAAAATGGCGTTCCCGAAATGACATTCAATTGATATACGCTCCTCATTTATCAAATTTAATTTTAATTACCACTTTAATTTAATTTTTTCATGCAAGAAAACTATTTATGCAACGATAAACCAATTCCATGACATACTGAAAAGACCATTTGTAGCGCCATCTGCATGTTAGATAAATTAAAAAATTGATATTTTGTCACTTTAACTATACAGTCAGACATATTCCTTCGGAAAACTTTTATTTAAATAGAAATAATGAATGTTCTTTTTTTTGTTAAGCACGTGAGAATTCTTAAAGAAAATTTTGCCATAGTAATGTTAAGAATAGAGGTAGCTAAATTTAATTAATTTATGTTTAAAAGCTTGGACTTCAAATTTTCCACCTCCATTAATTTAACCCGTATAGAGGACTCCAAAATAGGTTGTCTTCCTGATTTATGCCTTTTAAAACGTCAGAATTAGAAAGTAAATGCGTATTAACAATTAATACGTTAAAACACAACTTTAATTCAAACACAAGCCCTCCATACAATGACGAGACACTCTTCTGTCAATAGGATACTTTTTAATTATTGAGTAACCTTGAGCTAGTATCGGACTTATTTTTTTTTTTTTTGTATTTTGCTGTTTCTTTTTGATAATGTTTCCTGCATAGGTAATTGTATTCTAAGGACCATCCATTCCAATTCAAATTTAATTTAGAATATATGCATGACTCTCTATTTGGTACTAATAGATTTTCAATTCGGAAGTAATTATTATGCATGTTTTATTTTGGCTTGCCACAACTGAAAATTAATGACATGGAAAGGGTATAGGTAGACGTAAGTACAATATGATGGGTACTTCCTTCCGGATCAGCTATTGAGTACTTTATAATCATTTAAATTTTCATTTATACCTTTCTAATTAACATAAATATACCTACCGCACGTAATAGTTTCTAATTGTGAGGTTTCTTCACCATACAATGTCACTGTCGTTCATGGTTATGTTGTATATACAAAGACCAAGACTTCCTTAATTTAAATGACAATTTAAAAACGATTTTTTATGCAGATAAATATACATATTATTGTGATTATAAGTAATCGAATAAAATGTTTGGTCTATAAATTCATGGTGCAGTTAATGTAATTTTAATTTAAGCAAATACATACGTAACGTATAACTATGTTCCTACAAAATTACCAAATTTCCATTTTCTTTCTTCAGGGAGCGTTGTTGATGTTTTTTAATATTGATTGTACATAGGGTATATGCATTTTTTTGTATTTATCTAACAAAATCAGTTGAAAAAAAAATATAATGTACTATTGGATCGCACGATCTTGCTCATGCTCATGTCGTCCAAAGCTATTATATTTACATTCAACATTTGCTTTAACTTCTGTCGTGTTGGCGGATTTGTGTAATGCGAACAAACCTTATTGTGAATCCACATTAATTTTTTGGGTTCTGGTCTTGGGTTTATAGATTTGACATTTCATGTGTCAGCGGATTTGACATCTACAATTGTTTTTGTTTTCCTAGCATTTTTTTGCAATTTTAATTCATTAATTTATACAATTCCGGTGTAAAATATTTAAATAATTTATAGCCACTACACAACTATGCAAAAAATGCTTTCGTTTGATATATAATTTTTGCCCCTTCGGTTTGTGTGGGCCACGTAAATGTACCACAAATTATTATTTGATGTTTTTAAAAATCTTTATTTATCTTGCAATCTTTGAGTTATCTAAAAGGAAAGTTTAGTCTTCTATTGATTTCTTGACAAACTGAAAATAGCTCATTTGTTGTCGAATTTATTAGACAGACGACAGCAAATTTTGGTAATGGAAGTATAACCAAAATCTGAGTATGCAGTTTTATAGATATACGCGTCCTGATTTCAAATTCGAAAGTCTGGCAGGTTTATTTTTCAGTATTCTGTGGTCATAGAGGAGTTAAATAAGCCGATAATTCCAATTCATCTGAGAAAGATAAATAAATTTCAATTGAAATTTTTAATATTAAAAATGATGCTTTGTCATCTATGTACATATATCTGGAGACTTTAATCCAAAAAAAAAGAGGAATATTGAAAGGAAATTAATCATTTGCTCATAATTTCGTTTCTTTTGGAATCTAAGCACTAAAGTAATCTACAAACTTTAAACTTTTAAATTATAATTATGATATCTTAAACATTGAAAACGTTTGAACCAACTCCTATTACTCATTATAGGTACCTACTTTTAGTTAAGAATCGATTACAAAACCTTTGCTCTTGACGTTGATTGAAAGCCGAACTTTTGTTTTCGAAAATTGTGTTCAATGCTAAAATACCTCAAAAACAGAATCTGCTAGATAAGAAGTGAGAGTAGATTCGAAGCCTTAAGTTAGTAAGAAACGATGTTTTCTTCAAGCGATTTTCTTTATAAGATTTCGAATTTTTATTTCTTCCAATAAATAAAATCAAATTAAAAACAAATATAGCTACCAACATTATTTGGTCATGCATATCTCATCTAAGGTAACATCACTACAGAGATATCAGTAAAAATGGTGGCCTTGCCCACTCAAGATAAAAAAAAAAAAATAAGAACACTGATTGTTTCACCCCAAATGAAAACGAAAAAAATAGCTCTCCCCCAATAGAATGATTGTCAAATTTTGTTTCCTCAAAAAATGGTTGCTATCAAAGAGGATTCGTGTAGGAATCCCTCACAAAAATCTTCCCCAATTTGTATATACCTTTAATGTACTCAAATTCACTCAAGCATAGGTATCTACCTTACTTTGAACACCTGCCTTTGAGTTGGCTTTATTCTCATTGGTTGTAGTCACCCCTATTTACTGAATTTATGAGGAACATCAAATTTTGCTATATAAATGCGAACATCGTATTCGAAATTCACATCATTACGAAACATTAATTCGTTCTGAAGTCATCTTTTTTTGCAAATACTCGTCATACTTTGTTTATCATTAAGTGAAGAAAAATCTGAAATTGGAATAAATTGTTGAAAAAATTAAAACCGCAATCAAGCATGTTAGAAGTGGGTTTTATGTGAAGGAGACCAGTTACTAAAGGTAATTCATATTACGAAATTAATAACAAAATATTAGTAAACTGTCCAAATTCTTTTCTTTTAGGTTTCCTAATCAAGTGTATAGTTTATAAGTCAAGATGTGATATACCAAACTGTGATTATTATGTCTGGGTTTCGACCCAAGGACGTTATCTCAACGGCCGATTTGTGCAATAATCAACCAGCTTTATAAAATGTGATTTAATCACTTTATGATATTTTACTTCTGTGATACATCAAAGCTTTATTTTTATTAAATAAAATTTTTAGTTCTAAGTAAAAAAAAAAAAAAGTTAATTGTATAAAGATGTCTATTACTTTTATATTTTTTTTATTAAAATAATTTATTTTAAATTACGTGTATTGTGATAAGTGATACGTTTAATCACAAATTATACAATTAAAGAAAAAAATATAGTTTTTATTTTCAAATGTGATTTTTAACAACAAAATATATTTTAAAATGTGATTCCGTGCAATAAATACAAATTGATAAAGCTGATTTATTTAAAAAAATAAGAAGAAAATTGTATTATTTACGTACTAATAAAATAATAAAAGTATTTCCAAATTATATCTTTGACTAACTATTACACCTCATTGATGAAATTTTCACATTCTTATGTTTTCGATTTTCTAGAAGTAGGTACATTATATAATTTGTAAAGCATTTTAAAAAAGAATGTCTTAGCTAGAACAAGACCAATGTGCCAGTTGAGCATAAGGCTTAGAACTTAACCTACTCTCAACTTGATTTCAACTATTTTTTTCCCCTTGAGACTTTATCAAGAAATCAAATCCAGGTATCGTGCACTTTTATACCATCCATATTCTTATTTAAGCTTGTCATTTTACTGTTAAAATATCAGAAACTTGGCAATTGACCGCACTTAGAATACTTCATTGATAAGTGAAAAGAAAAAAAACTTCTTATACTAACTTAAATAAACGTTTTCAAAAACTTCAGTTCTCATCTTCAGATTGAAGTCCTCGAAAACGTTTATAAAAAATAAATAACTGTTGCACGAGTATAAGAAGTTTTTTCTTTTCACTCATTATTATAAACTCGGGCAGTTCAAAAACGTAATTTTTTATGAATATTTAATACTTCTTTGACTTAGAAATATAAAATAAGACTTTTAAATAAGTTTTAGCTTTGCCTTCTCTAGAAAAAGAAGGAACAAAATAGAAAAAAATATTTATCGAAATCAATTTTTTGTATAGTTTATACTGCATTCACAGTTGTTTTTGACACATTTATTATTATTTTGTTATTTGTTTTTTTTAGATTGTACTTCGCGTTTTTAAGTGCATTGAATCTTAAAAAAACTCGTATCCACGTTTTTCCAGTGTATTCGATAACAGAAAAAATTGGAAAGAATTGTTTTTTGTAATATAATTATTTAGAAAACTGCTTTGTTACCTATTGCAGATTTTTTTTGATAACAACCCCAATACATGAACGTAAAGATTTTTGCATCGCCATGAACCATGACCGGGCTTAAGAATAATTGTACCAACTCTTAAAATGCATCGGTTACGTCTAATACAAGAAACCTGCTATTGGTTCGCTGCCTCCAAAATAATGTTATTTTTAAGGTGATGTCATCATAATGCTCATGATTAACTAAAACTTTCTTAGAGATTTAGAGGGAGCTCAGACACTCGACCCCCTCTCACCCTTCCCTAAATGTTTTTTTGGATACGCCACTGCCATTTTCAGGAAAAACCTTAGCATGATGTTTAGCGTGAGACACGCTAAGACTTTTAGTGTTATTTACTATATTTTGTCACAATAAGCTCAAATAAGATAAAAAACAACGTCATAGTTAACTTAGACGATATAATATCACGCAAATTTAGATGTGGAAATCAAATTGCATCTATTTATAAACTTTCATGATCATACAAAAAAATGGTGAAGGGAAAATACTGTATTTGAATCTGCTCCAAATGGGAAATTATTCCACTTTATGTGGAATAAATTCTCACAAAAAGTTAGAATGTACTATACAATTTTTTTTGTAGAATTATTACCCACCAAAAATCTGAAAGAACAAATTGGTTCCTGGATATTCAAAAATTTCATTTGAATTCTTTTGTATACATTCCACCTATGAGGGCATAAACAGTGAGTTGTGTTTGCTGTCCTAATTTGTTTATGCAAAGTTTCTTTCGCATATAAAGAAACAAAGCTTCTTCAAATCCTGATGTTCGCACATACCCCAAATCCTATAGTAACCAAGCAAGGGGGTTGCACGGTGGAAGCATGCCCCCTTACATACCTCACTCGTGGGGGCCCTGAGTTTTTCAAAAAAAAAAAAAAACATAAAAATGTATCCCAAGTATTTAAAAAAAATTCGCGCGAAAAAACAAGAGTTCAACTATTATTTCCCACTTTAAATGCACTGTAATTCCAGCTTAAAAGTGAAGTAACCTCCGACTCAAAAGTAGTAAAATTTCTTACTTTCAGTTAAATTTATTCCACTTTGGAAAGTGGAAGAGATTCCAACATTTTAGTGGAGTAATTTCCCTGCACCAACAATTATCAGTTCGGTGTGTAAAGACGTTAAAATTTGTAAAATTTGCTCCCCCCCCCCCCCCCCAAGCAAAACAGACTTGTTACGGCCTTTTGAAAACTTTTTCTCCTACTATCTTTTAAGGCACTAACTACAGAGACACAAACCTATACTGAATAAAATGTTTGAAATTTTAAGTTGAATAATTATAATGATTAAAAAAAATCTCAATTAAAGAAAACTTATAACATAAATGAACCCTCTTCTCTCTATGTTCAAGGAGACGTTCCTACATTATTATTTAGGTATATACATTTTTACAACTGTAAAAACTATTATATGTACCTATGTTATGTACCAACATAAACTACAACTTCATTAACTAAGTCACGTAAACTGTCTCGTCTTTGCGTCGTCGCTGAATTACATTATTTCACCTCAAATTGAATGTTTCTCTGACACATCAGACATTACACACGCACGTCTTTAAATTTTATAATTGACCGTTTTGCATATTTTATTGTTCTTCACTACCGTTTGAATTCAATTTACATAGTTTGAATATTATACGAGTTCAGTTTACCCATCTTATTGCTATTTGCTAGCTAAAATACACAAAACAAAAAACCATCTGAAATTCAATTTGTTTAGCAAACGGAACATTTTCTTGTTGGCACTAATTTGAAACACTTATCACGTTATCTAGGTGAAAAGAGCTTATCAAAGTGTTATTATTGTTTCTTCTTTTTGTTCAACCGGTTAATTGATTCCAAATTGGCTACATAAGGAAATTTGAATACAAAAATTGGGCAAATATAAAAATGAAATATTTTGAAAAACACCTCCTAATGATAGAAGTGTATAAATATTTATAAAGGAAAATTCCGATGTTTTTCGAGAAAATAAAACGATTTTATATTCAAGTTCAATGTAGTTAGTAGTTTCAAGTTTGTCTGACTAATCGATTATTCTTCAAAAACGGTTTTTGACATTTTTTAAGGTTGAAATATACATCTAACTTATGCCAAACGTTCTTCACTTTGGATTTGATAACGTACCTTGTTTTAATTAAACATTTTAAATTAAAGTACAATTATTTTAAGATTTGTTATATACAAGTGTTTTATTATTGTTTTAATTAAAAGCTATTTACATTTTAATACTTATAATATAATGTCTTAATATAAAAGAAGCAAAACAAACAAACAAACCAGAAGACAAAGTTATTTACTTAAGCCATACATTTAAGTCTAAATTATTCTAGATTGGAAGACAATGATTTAGCTTAAAAATAATATTTTTGAATAATCACAGTTTGTAAATGTAGGTACATTGCATTGCAATTTGTTTAAAGCTTTTTTGTTTGGATTTAATTTAGAGCAGGTTTGCCTTCCTGCTTGATGATTGTACATTTTACTCCATTAGGCCCATAATTGAATAATACAAAATGATCACATCCATTCTATCACAGTTTGGGTTGATTTTTTTTTAATTAAAAGTTTGTTACCTACTGTTTTTATTCAATTTGGAAATATTTTTTTTTCTGCAACGAAGAATCCAGTTCTAGTTTTAGAGATAAATTGGAAATACATTTTATCGGTTCCAATTTTTAACTGATACTGATGTCTCCTAGGTTCTGAAGTCCTTTTTATACAATTCATACACACAAAATATCCTTAAAAAAGGAAGAGGAGGTGAGCAAAACCAGAAAAGAAAATGATAGGTGCTTTCAAGGATCGAACAATAAGGGATGAAATATATACATAGGTATTGAATTCGAGGATGGAAATTTAACAATATCATCTTGTTAGAAGTTAGATAGAAACCCTTAATTGTTTATTGCACAGAATTAAGGATTTAAAGGATTCTAAAAGTCAACATGAAGTAAAATCCTTATCACAAAAGTGACCCAATGGTGTCACGAACTCCGTGACCCAGTTAACATCGATCGTCTATAGTCTTTATGTGAAACAACTATTTTTGTGGTGTAGAAGGAGTATTGTGGCGCTTATCGTCATCCTTTTTTTATCATAAGAAGTTAACACAGCAAATCATGCCTTTGTTGCCGTATGGAAATTGGCTGATTCTTCATTAGATGATTAGACCGTTCGACTGAATTTTGGCCGAAACATTAAATGGTAAGCTGGAAGGAATCGTCTTTCCGTTAACCGTTAAATGGGTGCAAAACGCACAAATAACTTGGCACCAAGAAATGGAAAAATGGAAACGCCCTTCCTTGTTATGATAAAACTGTCTGAAAAAGTAAGGAGTTAACTCGGGTTTAAGTCCCAAATCCTCCCTCGAAAATTTTTCAAATACCTCATACAAACAAATTTTAAACAAAATTATACTTTTTTCTACATTTTTGAAAATGATATCAGAATGTAAGTAAGTTTTTGTAAAGCTAAAACAAAATCATAAAAATATGCGACTTTCAATTATAACAACAAACAATCAACCACAAGACTCAATCTTCGTTGCCAAAAATATAAAAAGACAACACTCAAAAAGTAAAAGTATTTCAATTAGACCAAATGCCTTAAGTGTTTTGCAAAGAAAAAAAAAAAGTAATACACGAAATATAAGTGTGGGAAAAACGGCAACTGCAACGCAAGCTACATTGACTGTGCCAGACACATGCTGTCCACACTTTACTAAGTTAAAACAGCATCCACATACAACGCAGGTAGTCCATCGTATATAGATGAAGTAAACACTGAACAGTCTACTCTTATTCCTTGGGAATTCTGGCAGATCCTTCCTGAATCCCGCATTATAAAAAAAAAAAAAAATACAAAATACGGAAGATGATATTGTTGGTTGTATGCCACAACAAACTAAGTGTGGCAAGCACCTGTGAAGGGTTTTTTCGTTTTCCTTTTTCTTTCTGATGATCGTTCCCACGATCGTTTTGCTTTATTAATATGTCATCTGGAATCGATCAGCAGAAGTACAATAAGAAATCTGGAAGCATGCGTAGCGCACACCGGTCGAAATTCACACACGAAATTATCTATAGAAGTTTCTTTTTGACTAATTTTCGTTTTCTAACCGAATTAAATCATATTGCAACCGTGGGCGATGTAAAACATGTGTTGGACAAAATTGAAAATCGTAGGAAAATACAAGTTAAGGTTCTTTTTATTTTTTTGTGTTGGAAAAACCAAAAACTATCTCCTATTTGATACAAGTTGAAGAAAAATTCGTGCCATTAGTTTGATACGGTGCGTAATGGTTTTGCACTAAAAAGGACTAAACGTTTTAATGGACATTCGAAAAATTGTCGTTTTAGGGTTAAGCCTGGCTTTGTCTCATTATACATGCTTTACATTTGAAATTAATAATAATCGACTTGATTCGAAATTGCTTAGTTTTTGACTATTACTCTTGATTCCTAGTGTGGCAGCAAAGTGGTCAAAAAAGTACCAATATTTATGTAGGCTATACTGTTATAGGATAGCATTTCCCTTTAGCCATAACAGCTACAGTATGGTAGTACAGAAAATTGATGCGAATATGTGTATTACTTCAATACAGACGCAATATTAATAAAAAGAATCGGACACCACATAGCAGAGTGGCGCAGTGGAAGCGTGCTGGGCCCATAACCCAGAGGTCCGAAGATCGAAACTTCGCTCTGCTAAACATTTTTTTTTACTTTATTTTTTTTTCTTTCTGTTTAATAGCTCGTTTTAATTAAAATTCAATGATGTAGTAAATTTCTTTTTTTCAAAAGAGTTAAAAAAAATTTTTTTCTTACGAAAGCAAAACAAAAAAACAATTCTTTGGACGGTAATTGTTGAACGTTCAAATAAAATTACAAAGCACACCGTTTTCCAATTATCATTCATAAATAAAATTAAAAAAAAAATCAATAGGTATCATATTTTCGAAAATTTATTATTTATCGCAATCGTGGGAGATGTTTTTAGAAAAAAATTAAGCTTATTGGAAGTTTGTGTGACTATACCTAGCTTGATGTTTAGTTCCATAAAAATTCCAATAAGTGTGTCTAAAATTGTTATAAGCTTAAAATAAATCGATCAATTCGTTTAGGACTATTGACACAGGGGCGGAGATTTTTGTCGCATTCTCTGTCATCGCAAAATGTTTGTTCACATACATATTATGTATATAGATTTTCGGTACAAAAACCTGAAAACGTATAAAGGGTTCTCAGTTGTTTAGAAGATAGCTTTGTTTGACTTAGAATAGACTTAATAATCTGGGGAAAACCGACTTGAACCCAAATTTTCGGAATACTTATACAAAATATTTTGATGGTTTCTAAATGAATAAAATGCACGACTGGATCGCATGAACTTGCTTATGTAGCCCAAAGCTATTATGTATTAACTTAGCTTGACAATTTTAGCTTTTGGTTATCTGATGTGTGTAGGTTTTGAGCGACATAAACAAATAAGCAAAAAAAAAATTTCTTTTTTTAACGGGAAATACTTTTTGAACTTTTTATTTTGAAAAATTATTTTTTTTTCGATATTGGCTCACTGATTTTTTTTCAAAATTTAGTTTTTAAATTTTGATAAATAATTTCTTTAAAATTTCAGACGATTATTTTTTTCAAATCGTTTGAAAAAAATTTAATAAAAAAATATTTTTTTAGAAAACGACTCAATAGATTTTTCTGAAAAAAATTCTAAAAAATTTTCGTTGTTAAAGAAATCATATCAAAAAGTTAAATCAAAATCATTAGAGCCGTTTTCGAGAAAACTTGAATAACTCAAAAATGTTGTATAGGAGGTACTCGTTCTAGACGAGATATTCAAATATAAAAAAAAAACAAAGTTTTGACATGATACCAATACTTTCCCTATAGAGCAAGTAAAAACTCTGAGAATCTTGAGGCGTTTTTGTTATGACGTTATCAATGCAAAAAAGTGCATTTCACTCGATTAAAGTTCATTTAAATGAAAAAAGCGCTAAAATTCTAAAAACTGTTAAACTCTATTTAGTTCAATGCAATAAGGAAAAACTATTTAACAGACTGAAAATTTGTAGAAACAATCTCCTAACTCATATCTGCAATATCCTAACAATCCCCGTTTGGGTTAATGGATTTTTGTCTTTTGGTTAAACTTTTCAAAATAATTGACTTTGAGAGATTATACCCAGTGTCAATTGAAGCTATTTATCTCCTAAACCAAATGAAACCAAAACCAAGACGATATGATATCTCTATATTTAGTAAATGGTCCTTTTTATGTATACTTTGAATTTAAGTAATGTTTAATAAAGTTAAATCATAAGTTAACGTGGTTTGTGTAGATAGTATTCAAGCGCCGCGTTAAAAAAAACTCTTTTTATCGTTAGCTTGGCTCACAGACTACAGAAAATTGTGAAAAATTATACAAAAATGTATTCACTCTAATTTCAAGTTTAAGTTATTAAAATAATAAAGATAAAAATAAAATACATTTGAAATGGTCACACATGTATGGACAACACATAAATCTAAAAGTCGTTTTTACAAAAAAAATTTCCCGTTATTCTCTAATTCTTAAAATCAATTAAACCACCAACATAAACTTTCAAAAAAGTATGTGTTTTTTAAAGCTAATAAAACTGTTAAAGCGTATTTTGAGTATAATCCGTATCGGACGTTTAGTTTTTCAATAGAACATCAACTTTACCTATAGCCATACCAACATAATTTTCAAAGGTCTAAGAAAATATCGTTCCCATATCATATCATATCATGAATGTGCAAATTAAATTTTTTCCGCATTGCTTTCTTCAATGATATTTATTTTGGTAACCTCTGTCTTTCATGAACTAAAAATGTTCCAAAAGTTAAGCCAGATTAATATATTAATAAGTCAAATCGGTAAATATTACCTTCTTCTCAAGTTTTCAATTTTTCACATTCATCCTTCTAGCACGATATTTGGTTTTAGAAAATAATTTTTACTTAAAAAGTTGATTTTTAAGAATTTTTTTTGACTAAAACTCATCATCTAATAGGTATTAGGAACAAAGTTTTTTTTTCGCAAAAATAATGAAATATATGGATAAATTTTGCCTCTAAATTATTAATTTTATTTATTATTATTTATTATTTATTATTTATTATTTATTATTTATTATTTATTATTTATTATTTATTATTTATTATTTATTATTTATTATTTATTATTTATTATTTATTATTTATTATTTATTATTTATTATTTATTATTTATTATTTATTATTTATTATTTATTATTTATTATTTATTATTTATTATTTATTATTTATTATCAGATCAAACAATTACAAATTCTTAGTTAAAGTTACCTTATAATTTACACCCTCAAAATTACACACTTTATCCCTTATTCTTCCTTCCTTTGGAAAAACATACATTTACTTATCCATGTCGTTCACCTTTAGTTATTCTTCTTCTTACCTTCTACCAATTCTATTGTATGTGATTTGTATAAAAGGGACATCAGAATTTAGGAACAATCAGTCTCACTCAACATCTCAAACTGATAAAATGGATTGGCAATTCGGTTTAAAAACTAGAACAGATTTTTCAATGAATTTTGAAGATCAATTTTCAACAAGAAGAAAGAAAATAATATATTTTTCCATTGACCAGAAATAGCAACAACTATCTGAAGGAACTCTTACACTGTGATAAAACCAATGTGATCATTTTGTTTACTCATCTCAGCAATGAATTTTAATATGGAATAACATTGCACTCGATAATCAAGCAGGAAGGAAAAACCTGCTATAAATTAAAATCCAAATAATTGAAAGCTTTAAATAATTGCACAGCAATAAATATATTAACTGTGATTAATCATAAATATTGAATTTAAGATTAAGAAATTATATACATAAATCATTGTCTTCCAACCCTAAAATAAGAAATTAAATTAGTCTACTGCATAGGTTAAGTAATAGTCTTCTGGTTTGTTTGTTTTGCTTCTAAGATGTAAGAAATGTACATTTATGTAATTAAAAATAAATAATAAATAAAATTATTGTAAATATTATAACAAAATTTGTGTTTTGATCAATACGTGCCTTACACTAGTGACGAGATTTATTGTTACAGATTTCTGTGGAAACATAATAATCGACCTGGGTGACCAATTAGCGGGTCTTAAAGACATAAGCCTTTTTATGTAACTTATGAAAAATGAAATGAGACCCCAAATAAAATGAAACTAAGCAACAGAACTCTTGCTGGGGTTTTGTTTCATTAGAGCCATATTTTATAATAAAATTATGCCTACAAAAAAATTAAACAATGCCCCAAAAAATTTCATAACACCCCAAAATATTAAAAATTTCGTTGTTGTGTACTTTTTTTTAGCCTATTTTCATGTATTTGGGCATATTTCCTGTGGCCTAATTTTGAGCTCAGTAATAAAAGACGTTTTAGGAAGCAACAAATTCACATAACTAAGTTTTCGCACCACAATCCGCGAAATGTACCTAACCTACTTTTTTAGTTTTAATTTTATAATTTCTAAAATGTGCTGTTTATAGAAAAAGTAACACGCAACAGGTAATGAAGACAATCTAAGAGCAATCATAGCCCTCTTTTGGTCCCACAGATTTTCACATACAGCTCTTAAAAAATTTGTCGAAGGAGAATGCTCAAAAATTTATGGGAGAAAAAATAGTTGAGCTACAAAATCTGGGTTTGCGCGTTTCATCTAGTTCATGGTGACTTCAAATTTCTGCAAAAAAAAATTGTTTGAATTTGTCATTTTCTTAGATTTTGGAAGAACACTTTTGAGCTAACTTTTTTTAGCAAAAACTTCAATATTTCAAAAAGTGCTTCAGCTTCAAAAATCAAGTTTGCACAACAAATTTTGATTTAAAAAGCTACAATTACTGCCAAAAATAAATTCAAAAAAGCCATTTATTTAAATTTTCTACAGTGGATCGAAAGTAGGTATAAGAATAGAAAAAGACCCATGAGAGCTACAAATTTTTTTTTTGCGCAACAATTTTTGGACATTAAAAAATAATAATTTTCTCACTTTCTTCCGCTTACTTCAGTCTAATTTTAGTAAAATTTTAAGTTACCAAAAAACTATTGTAAAAACGAAGTTTATGCTACTTAAAAGCATTAAAAAGCTACAAATTCAGATGCCAGCCCAAATTATTTTTTTTAATTATTTAAGACTTTGTCCGCTAACTGCAGACTTATTTTAGGGAAATATTCAATAACTCAAAAACCATGCGAGCTACAAATCTTTGGTTTGCTAAATAAATTAGCATTAAATTAGCTGCAATAACTAAAATTAAAATTTTTTGATTCTGCCACAAAGTGTCCGCCAAAATAAGGAAAGTCCTTAAGATGCACTTGAAAAGTCATTCTTTAAGTGCATATTGCAAGCAGATGGATCAATATAAACTTTCATAAGCAAGACTTCCTAGTATTAGGCATGTAAGATCTATTTTATATAGCAACTTTTTTTTGTAAGGTAATTACTAAAAAAAAAACTGCAATGTTATTGCACAATAACTCGCAACTTCTTCAACTTTGGTCTGAAAGCATACATAAAATTCTATATAATAGCTAATATTTCTCGTCCAAAAGTATTTGTAAGGCAAGTATACTGCCTAACAAAATTCTAATTATGAATACTTATTTGCGAGCAAATTTTTAACTAGTATCGGTTAAGTTTTTGAACCAATACCGATCGTCATAGCATAAGGTTTTGTGTTGATTTTAAAATATATAACCGGAACTTCATTTTCAAGTTGAACCCTTCTTCAATTTTAAATATTTTAATAAATGCTTTGACAAAAATGTAAATAATTTTCTGTGGTTCCAGTAAAATAAGTTTATTTAAAAATAAACTCTTGTATTGTGATTGTGAGTTCAATGTTTAATTCGTTTACACGCATACATTCGTTTTTAGTATAATTTATTTTCTTATAATATGTTTCCTTATCAAATTATATTCAATTCTCAAAAACCAACATTAGAAATTACTGCAACTATAAATACAATTACCCCTACCCGGTTTGCATAAAATTACACTCACTCGAAAGTCGAAAGTACCTAACCTCGTTCAATCATTTAAAAAAAAAAATATTATTCCCTATAATTTAAAAGGATTTCATTACCTATTTGTCCCTACCACAAACAAAACCGAATTCTCTTATTGGTAGTTATCTTTCTCTGAAAGAAAGAAATTTCTTTTCGACCAATGGGAAGTCTTCGACATCTCTCGATCAGATATGTTTTTCTTCCAAACGAAGGTACCTGTGTATATTTTCCACCCCTAATTCCTAGACACACCATAACAAAACTATCGATTCAAAATTCCTTAGCACTACGAAGGAACAATCATATAAAAGGCACACTTTTGAACCCTTAAAATCAGTCTAACTCAAACAACTATCTCGAATAGATCTTCCTCTGCCTACGTCAGGGATGTGTGCAGTGTGACTGCACATAATCTCGTAGCGCACGACGATCCCGCTGAGTGTGTTCCAAATCACCAGAGCCACACTTCATACTGGTTTTTCGAATAGTTGTTTTATTTTTTTACTTTTTTTTTGTAAAATATATTTTTTTTTTGTGTTCACGATCATCTCGATCTGATAAAACCAACACGCTTTTGGCAGCCACCAGAAGTGCCTTAAATGGGAGCTCACAGAGAGCTATAAAAACCAGTTGGACCTGTCGCCATTCCCGCTACCGCTGGCTGAGAGTAAGCCAAACAACTTGTTCTTCGTTTATTTTTTCTTTCTTCAAACTGTACCCCAGTCGGTATAATGGAGAGCCAAAAAACAACAAGTAAAAGAGGCAAATCAGTGAATATACAAAACTTGTATTGTACCGGAGGAGTTCTGGTGACGACTAATTGGGCTTGGAACAGCATTGGACTGGACCTGAACGACTTTCGTGTGCTTACCCATAAGAATTGAAAGCTTTAAAAATGCATACACGCATACATGTATAACATGAAGAACTGCAGCAATATAACATGGAATTTATAACTGTGATACGAAACTAAAGTGTAACATTCACTTTTAGTTTAATTTTTTTCATATTTTTTTTTTTTTTGTCTTAAATCATTGTCTTCCGTTTAGCTTTGCGTTCCATATTCTTTGGTTCGTGGAGTTCAACAACAAATTAATGTAACTATAGATTTTAAGGTTTAGAGTAAGAAAAAATCATTGTCTTCCGGTTTGTTTGTTTTGCTTAGATTTAAGAAGAAAATTTTGTAAATAATGAAAATAAATAAAATGTGTAAATATTGTAAAAAAAAACTTCAGTTTTTTATTTTCCAGTTGACTACTTAAAAATGTTTCAGGGTTTTGAAATCATTTTTTTTTTCCAGCTTTCATCTTAGTCTTTTTCAGATTTTCACTTGCTTTTGTCTTTTAGTGTCTACTCCTGCTATTTGAGAGTCGTACAGTACAAACTCTGAATTGGTTCATTTGAAATTGAATGAACTCAACTAGAAAAAATCATCTTTTTTTAGGAAATGATAATAATCTTATTGGGTTCGGAGATGCATTGAGTGAGAAATATGTTGTTAAGTCAATTTTATAAACTTCTTCTCACAATTATAGGTATATGCTTGAACTTCAGTCAGGACTGCTGCCACAATTTAATCAATATTTGGTTCAATATTTTGTGTGATTCACCATTTGGCAAGTAATTTTTCTGTGATTTGATGACCGACATAATGATGGTAATAATGATAATGGCTTCATCTTCTTCATGTCTATACATTCTTACAGAGTAATGATAAAATAAAAAAGAAATACGCTAGACTGAGCTCATTATGATAGACAAGAAATCACAAATAAAAGAGTTGACGCCAAAACTTTTTTTTTTTAATTTGCGATACATAAATTCATTTAGATGTCAGATCTAATGTCGTTTCAAAAATTCTATCACAGAAGGTTCCAGTACACTTATACAGATTGTATAAATAATAATATTTCGCTCCAAACATTCTAGAAAAGGAGGGATTTTTCCAGATTGTAAGTAAATGTTGGTATTTATAATATTTATGAAATTAAAACTTTCTGAATTCATTACTAAAATTAAGTTTTTATTTCGTGGGGGAAATAAGTTATTATGCTGTTCGTGCTCAACAAAATATGTTATACAACTTATAACTCAAAGTAACTTGGTTCTGACCAGGATAAAATATCTAACAGCAAAATAACTTTATTTTTCTTGCAAGATATTTTCGAAAATTATGTTAAAAAAGATTTGAAGCGCTTCAAACTTTTAATATCCTTAAGCAGATCGCAAAACAGGTCCGTTATAGGGGCAATAACTAGACACTTTCTAATAGGTAGACACGCAACACAGCTTGGAGTTTTCTCCAATGATTTCTGCAGAAACTGCATGGATGAAGAAGAGGAGGAATCGATTCCCCATTTTCTCTGTACATATTCTGCTTTATCGCAAAGATGAAGACTCTATCTGGGAGGCTTCTACTTAATAATGGCTCTCCTGCTGATAGCCACGTACACCTAACATAACCTATAAATCATATATATTTAAAAAAATGCATTCACATTTTGATTTGCTAAATGCACAAGAAAAAGTAGATGTTTTTGTAATATTTTGTAGTGGTGTTTGGCTAAATATATTTTTTTGTTTGTTAAGGACCATCCAAGGGTATTTACCTAATAAGTTTGGATCTGCTAAAGATCCTTTTTTTTTTTTAAAAAAAAGCTATTTTTTCCAAAAATTTGAATCAAGGTCACTCCTATCCCAATGGAATCTCTCTTCACAAGATAAATACGCTAGCGAAATTCCCAGCAAGGTATGAAAAAATCCTTCATTCAAAACAAATGCTGCTATTTTTTCTCCTAACAAGAACGACTTTTTTGAGAAATTCCCAGGATTGGTGCCATCATCGCCCAGAATTCTTCCAAACCGGTTAGAATATGTAACTTTATCACACCAAGTTACTATCAAATTACAAAAACAATCGATATTTGATACAGCCAATTTGGTGAGGTCACACTACAGCTATTCATCATTAACATGATAAAAAAAAACAATTAACCACAACTTGGCCATATGCCATCATTCAATATCAATTTCAAGAGCCAAAGAGAAAAAAATACCAATAAGAGAAAAAGTTGAACCACCAAAGTAAACAAACATGATTTTTTTTTTGTTTTTGATTTTTTTGTAAAAAAAAATTACAAAAAAATTATTTATTATAAATTTTTACATATTTACATTATTTTTTTTTTTAATTTAGAAGCAAAACAAACAAACCGGAAGACAATGATTTTTGTTTTGTTAACTTAAAGAATATACGTAGTAGTTATAAGTTCTTAAGATTAATGAATTCGGAAGACATTGGATTCATAATTTTAAAATAATTTGAATAATCTTTTATTCGTTACTATCACAGGCTGCAATTCATCAGTGTTTTTTTCTTGATGAAGTTTCCATTTAGAAGTGTTTAAAGCTTGTTTTCCTCAGCGCGTCCAATGGAATTTGATTCCTTGATTGCTCAAAGGGATTCTCTTTAGAAGATGATCCTTTGTAAAAATTAGAGTGCGATCTTTTCCACTGCTTTCAGATCAGCAGTTGAGTTAGATATGTGTACTCTTCGATTGGTTCTCCAGATATCCAAGACCTTATTATCCCTAAGGATAGGTCATATTACCAAAGACACCTTACATCGATGGCTGTGTGAGTTAGACTGATTTTTTCCAAGCCTCTGGCGGTTCTTTTATACCAAAAAAAAAGTTATTTCAAGATTTCCAGAATATTCATCCCCTTCCATGACCTGTTTTTGGTCTTATTCTTGTTGTTGTATGAAAAATCGAGGGTGTACAGGATCTGTTTTGGTTTTCATTTGTCTTTGATTTTGTTTTCTTATTCACCTTTTCTTACTTATAGTTGTCTTATCTTATCGATTTCGGTTCTATACAAATAAAAATAATAAGATACAGTTTAGGGGTCTTTGCTGTTTTTTTTTTTCATTTTTTCTGTGTGATAATCTTTTGTAAAAATCGTGGGAAAGTAAAGATATTACTCCAACCCCTATATCAGTTTTTTTTCGGTAAATAATGTCTCATGTGACAAATATGTATATTCGAAGGTTGGTGATGTTTTTTTTGTTGATAAAAATAAGGTGCCGTCACCTACTCCTTTACTTTTATTTTTTTTAAGGACAAAAAAAAGATAAAAAAGTATCTCAAGAATGTATGTCATGTGTTAGCCATAATATTGTGGTATAGAGTGTGATAGTTTATAGATACCCTGTGGTTCATTCAACGTGTATATCTTTTTAAGATAGATAATAAGAAAAATATTTGTTGATTAGGATTTATCTATTTCGACTTACTGAAGGAGTTAACACCCTTTCTTTGGTTCGTCTCGTTGAATTTAATTCTTTAGATCGCACGTGTTTCGGTCTCACTCAGAGTCTTTGTTATTTTAGAAAACAACAAAATCTCAATCTTACACTTGTTTCACACTGTTTTCGTGTGTTTTCTAGTATTGGAGTTTTTAGGTTATTTTTGGATTTTACTTAGTAGAATGTGAAGTATATTTTAAGAAATTCCTATGGCTCATAATGGGTGAGTGGTGTAGTTTATCTGGGGTTGACACTCCCTTTTAATTCAGATAAATTAGTGTGTCATTGTTAAATGAAGTTTATACTCTTGTCGTATGCAGAAGGTTGAAGCCATGGGGGTTACTATAACCCCATTATTTTAGAATATTAAATGTTTTACAACAATAATTCAATGCGTGGGTCTAAGCGTTGGTATTTTTTAAAGGATTTAACTTGTTCTAATGAAAGGGGAGATTTGTTCCCACGAAAGCAGAGTTTGTTTTGATTTTATTTTATTATTTGAGTGTGGCAATTAAACATTTTGTTTTCCCCTTAAATAGTAATCAGAATTTCAAGGACCTTATTTATAGATACTCTGCACTGATTGATAATTTTTTTTTGTTTTTCATTAGCCAAACAAATTTCCGTTCCATAGCAGTATGGTTGGGTCCGGTGAATATGGCAGTTATGTATATTATGGTATATGCTATGCTTCTTGACTTTGAAACTTGATATCAGCCACTAAAACAAAACGTTTAAAATTATTTTTTTACCAATTAAAGCTCAAATTATTATACTCAAGTGAAAATTAAGATTGTATGGTTTTCATCTGCGGTGGTACCTGTGGAACTGTGGTACACTCTGCATATAAATGAGTGTTCTATTTAAATCTTTTTTGTTTTCAAAGATTTTAGTGGAATTTATACAAAAAAAGTATTTCCTTGCATTTTCAAAATTGAACCCCTTGTTGAAAAAAAGATTTCCTCAAGTAATTCTATTTGTCAACATGCACATGTTAATCTGTAGTATAAAGTAACTTCAATGCAATTTAAAAATAGCTACCTAAAAAAAAGTCTTTTACGAAAATTTCAATTTATTGACCGGTTCCAAACTCAATGATCATTATTTCTTATTGTGCTTAAGAAACCATTTTATGCTCTGATCTCTTTCTCTTTATAACAAGTGCTATCAACCCTAAAAGGCCATCAAGATATTTTCAAAAGAAATCCAATAAATAAATCTAATCCTTTTAAAAATTCTAATTGTTATTCACGCCAATGAACCTTGAAATCCTTTCATTCTATCTTCGTTATCTTTTCGTAGGGGATAGTTGATTATAATGGTTATAAACTTGAAAATTAAAGTATACCTTTCAAATGGATCGCGTTACAGAAAAAATTATTATCCCGATAGATTATTTACTTTTAAGAACCCTTTTTCAATCCACAATCAAAGAAACCTGTGCTCATGAATATTTTCATAATTAAACAAAACAGGTCTCAAAAGATTAAAAAAAAAAATTAAAGAACCATTATCATCACTATAGGTTAGTTATGTAGTCGGAGAGGTAAAGTTACATTTTTGTTTAGTTACTATAACAACTATTACCGCCAAGCGGTCAAAATTTGACCACAGAATAAGGGATAACGGTAACTATCATATTTGATACACAAATTGAACTGCACTGATCCATTGCCATTAGATTACTCAAAAATGGATCAAAATATGCATAAATTTCGTGTTACGTTTTAATATAATGCTTTTAGTCATGACCATCGATGAATTGTTCGTAAGTTATAAGTGCTTTGGACGTTTGGTATAACATGGCTTGATTTTGTTTAAGTACTTACACTCGAGCAAAAAATATATGTTCGTTTTTCAATATACATCGGTCTTTGATATGAATTGACCTCACCGCAGTGTAAAACAAACTCGATCCTTTAGCTGCCCATACACACGACACTTGTGCACACACCGGTGTTGGTGTTTTGAAATGTGTTCTATGTATGGACTCGTGTGCACACTGATTTTCGTTTCAGACACGGTGTTCGTAAAATCAAAATTCTTTGATTTCGGTGTCTTGATTGGTATCGTATGTATGGCGAAATGCCGCACCGGTGTTATGACACCGGTACATGCACAATTGTTGTGTGTATGGGCCGCTTAGGGTATATTTTTCCTGTAGAACATCTAGACCGCATTACCTTAAAGATAAAACCCCAGCGGTATCAATTTTTACTTAATTCTCATTGCAAACTCAACCTTAAGAAAAGTATTGAATTAATTTTGGTACTCTGGTTAACTTTAACTTAACAGAAATGCTTTTGATGTTTTCTTTTTTTTCTTTTTAAAGATTTAAATTATTTAAAGTTTTAAATTCCAACTTTGTCTCCCTGACTATTTCCTATGAGCATCCATTCTTTAACGATATTCTACATTTATTTTCAAAAAAGGATTGGGATGCGTAGGATTGGAAATATAAATGACATGCATCTTATTGAACGAAAAAAATAAAATTAAGTCTATAATGGATGATAGACATGAACATTTAAAAGAACCATTGTAAAATTAGACACGCAAAGAAAAAATTCTTTTAAGTGAGCTATCAAATTTCCTTTTGTTTATAAGTAAAATTATTTAGAATGACTCGTGAGGAAGGCGAAGATTATGGTGTGCATAGTTCCTACATACATAATGTTGTTGTGGTCTTAATTGAGATGTTTTTATTTATAACTTAGGTAACTTACTAACAAATAATGTTTGTGTTTGTGATGTTTTCGTTTGTATATTACCGGCGGAAAACAATATTATTCTAACTCGATAGGATTTACAAAGCACTTTAAATAATTTTGCTTTCCGCCGTAGATACTTATGTAGGTGCATATGAACTTTATATAAGAAATAAATCTAAAATAATATATTTATATAATAACTATTTTTTTAAAGTTGACTTAACCCAAACAATGCCTAAGTACCAAAAAAAAAACAATACAATTATTATTATAAACATCATAAATAGAAATAGTGTCCCTCTTCTCACGAATTGACGTAAGTATATATGCTTTTTTTATAAACTTACAGTACAGAAGTTTTAAATTTTGTGTACTTACTTCTCTTAGGTGTTATTTCTGTATGTTTCCAACAGTTTTGGTATTTTGTTTAACCATATTTTAGACATTTTTCAGCGAATCTATAAAAATTAAGGAATATGCAATCAAGTTTATCTATCACATAAATGCCCAAAACCAAAAATGAGAATTTGCGAGAAGGATGATAAATTTATTATAATCAACCCTCTTCTTCTTCAGAGTATGATTTTTGTGCCTAAATTCATTATAAATATTTAGCAATCAGTATTCAACATCCTCGATAGTATAGTGGTCAGTATCCCCGCCTGTCACGCGGGAGACCGGGGTTCAATTCCCCGTCGGGGAGAGCGATGGCAATTTCTTTTTTTTTTTTTTTTGCTGAAAAATATCGAATGATTAAAGCTTGGTCATTGCTGATTCTGTTAATATGTGTTGTTGCATATACATTTTTTTCGAGTTTTTAATAGATATTAAATGCACGTATGTATAATACATTGTACGCTCATGACTTATCTAAGATTGTAAGATAATAAGATTTATTTCTAACTTTCGGAACACAGGTAGGTATTCTATATGCATAAATAGATAATATTTTAAAGTTGTTAAGGAGCTTCTTTGTTAAAAAAAATTCATCAAAATTGGTTGAGTCGTTTAAGAGAAAGTCAAAAATTAAAAAAAAAAACAAATATTTCTTTTATTACAAAAGTATGACCCTACTAACAAACGGCGACACCAAAATTTTAATCATTAGAACCGTTTTTGAAAAATAAATTAACTTTTCATTAATGGTTAAATGACAGGTACCGTTAGTTTTGGTTTAAAAAAAAAAATCAATATCTGTTACCACTTAGTTTCAAGAAAATCGGTAATGGAAGGACAAATTAGTTTATTTTTCTTCTTACAAAATATGTAGTATGAAAGTTATTTGAATTTCATAAAACAATGTGCTACATCATTGTTCTCAATAAGCAATAATTATTTAAAAATATATTAATGCATTTTTTTAAGGTTAAAAAAAAAGAAAACTTTTAAAAAGTTTCATTGCATATTAAAATCTCTAGCTTTAGTTTCAGTTGCAGGAAAATATAAAACTATATTTGTGCATTAGAATATTGGACAATTGATTTACAAAACATTGAAAAAGAGGTCTTTTACTGAAAACATGTTCCTGAAAATAAATATAAATAATTTATTTCAAAAAATTCAAACTTGTTCAATATGTTGAAAAATACCAAAATTTAAATTCATCGTTTAAAAACAATTGACAAAAAACTTCTGTATTAGCAAAGTTTACTCTTAAGGTGTCGGAGGTGGCTGACTCTACCACAATAATCCTCAAAAGTGAATGAAATATTAGTGAGAATTTATATTAATTCTTTTGCAAATTATGGCACCAAAATGTGTCTTTTAGATTTTTAAATACGAACTTTAAATTCAAATGTAAAAAAATTGATCAAACGGCCCAAATTGAACCTTTACAGGGAAACCTTTCAAAAGAAAAACAAACGACTTCAAATTTAAGAATTTTGATATTTTTTAATGGATGTCATCGTTAGAACTTAACCAAATAAAGGGTTTTCCAAAATGGCATTTTTGGTGATAAATATTCGGATGTTTATTTCATTATAAAGAGGAAGGTATGCCGTTAATAATGGAACACAACATCAGCCAAATGGCCGCCAAGACCACGCTTACAGGACCATATCCTTTTCATGAAATTTTCCATAACCAAATCGCAAAGTGGCTGCCCTATGTCCTCGATAGCCTCACGAATTTCATCTTTAAGGTCTTAAATTGACGCTGAGCTGTTGGCGTAGACCTTATCTTTCACGTGGCCCCAAAGGAAGAAGTCGCAAGGTGTTAAATCACAAAATCTCGGTGGCCAATTGTGATCACCTCTTCGAGAGATAACACGGTCCGGAAACTTTTCCCGTAAAAGATCGATGGTTTCATTGCTTGTGTGGCACGTAACGCCGTCTTGTTGAAAGTAAACGTTGTCCAGATCAATACCATCCAATTCAGGCCATAAAAAATCATTAATCATCTCTCGATAGCGCAATCCATTGACCGTAACTGTTGCTCCAGCCTCATTTTCGAAAAAGTAAAGTCCAATGACCCCGCGGGACCATAAACCGCACCAAACAGTCACGCGTTGAGGATGGAGAGGCTTTTCAACAATAACTCTTGGGTTTTCCGAGCCCCAGATGCGACAGTTTTGCTTGTTGACGTAGCCTCCGAGGTGGAAATGGGCCTCATCAGTCAAGATGATTTTTCGATGAAATTCCGGTTCATTTTCATGCATTTCAAGGACCCAATCAGCAAAGACACGACGTTGTTGATGATTAGCCGGCTTGAGTTCTTGTGTTAACTGAAGTTTATAAGCCTTAAGACCCAAGTCTTTATGCAAAATACGGTGTAATGACGTTTGTGGAATGCCTAATTCCAAAGAACGACGAGGAATGGACAAATCTGGGTTTCCTTCAACACTTTGGGCTACAACAGCAATATTCTCAGTTGTTCTTGAGCGACGTGCACGGGTTTTATTCTTCACATCACTAACTTGTCCCAACGGCTCGAATTTGTCCACCAATTTCTGTATTGCGGTCCGACAAGGTGCTTCACGACGACCCAAAAATGTTTTAGTTTTACGAACCGTCTCTGCCAAATTTTCACCATTTTTATAGTGAATTTTAATAATTTCAATGCGTTGTTGAAGCGTGTATCGTTTCATTTTTATTAATAGCGTAGTTTCTACTTGTCAAATGTCAAATAATGACAGCTTCAAAAGTGACAGCTACCGAAATAGCGGGCTATTCAAAATAACACCTCTTATTGGCAAACCCTTTATAAAAGGGACCCAATGAAACCATCTGATTTTATATACAAAAAAACATCTTTTCATCCAGTTAAAATTTCTGAGGTAACAAGCATAAAATTAAAAAAAAAACATACAGACGAATTGATAACCTCCTCCTTTTTTGAAGTCGGTTAAAAAAGAGTTGAAGGATTGATCTGAAAATATATAAAGCTGAGATTAAGGGTAAGTTTTAGGTTCTTAAACCGTATAAGTATGTATTAGTTTAACAATCAACACTTGCATATCTTCATCTAATTATTATTATATTAAGAGTCTTCAGAATTCCATTTGCCTAAATTGATTTACTTTTATAAAATTTATTTTTCAAAAGTGCCTATAGTATACATAGTACTTATGCAAAATTGCATTTTTAAATTGCATTTTTAAATTGTGTATTCAAAAGTAATGTTTTTGAAAATATCAATTGTTGATGTAGATCAAATTTAATATGTATAATATAAATCTGTTTTGGGTTCATTCACTCTATTCCCCCTCGGATAGGTATTTTTTTTTGGTACAACCTATAAGAATTCCCCTTACAATTATTTCATGAAAACAATAAATCTCTCACTTGTTCTTTTCCATAAACGAGTTCTTCCACTTCCAACTATCATGTACCCATCATCAATTTTCTTATTCCTCTTTTATTTTCTAACATCTCAAAATATACGAACTAATAAATGCAACAAGTGTTTGAATATAATTCTCTCTCCAAAGGGGACATCCAATAAGAAAATAATTAAACAAAAAAAAAACTTGAAAGCCTTACATAAAAACCATAAACAACCAATAAAGAAGAAATCGACGACGAAAAAAAAAATAACTCACCAAACCTGAAATTCCCTTATAAGTACCATGGACCCTTTTATTTATTCACGTCATCATGATCTTGGCTCCCCTCTTTTCAAGATTTTCTTCTTAATTATTTACCATGAATCTAGGGAACGAAAACAAGAAGTGATGACGATAATAAAAAAAAAAAAAAAAATATATAATAATAATAAGTCCGTAATCTCGAGGACCCCAACATCACACATAACTTTAGTCCCTCGATGCTCTCTGATCCTATTCAATCAGGTTTTCAGTTGTTTTCTTTTTTTTTCTTAAAAATACCCCCGCGATGGTTTTATCAACATCATCATCTATAGATACCTCCTACAAATAACCGAAAATAACAACCAGGACGAACTCTATATCTACCAAATAGGATCAAATTACTTAACCGGTCCCATCTCGCTCTCTTTGCACGAATGAATTAAAAATTTCTTCTTCCTCTTCCCTCTGCCCAGTCTCACTGTAATGATGGTGATGATGACGATGTATAAAAGACGATGACTCAAAGATCACATTTAATAAACAAACCCCAAAAGACAACCCTGTGAGGCCGTAAATGGTAAAAATGAACAGGGACGTATTTACTTAGAGTATAGTAATAATTGTAAGGCGCTTCGATGTCAGTCCTTGTATATTAAAAATCCTCCCAGTGAATCTTTAATAGATTTTCCTTTTTCAATTAATTCATTATTTCTTTTTTATTAGTATTGGTCCTCATAAGATATGAATGGTATAAAACGAACAGGTATACCAAAACTAAATAACTTAGGTAGGTACGAGTGTTTCTATGAAATTGCTGATTTTTATTAATTGCCGTGATAATCAGACAAAAACAGAAGTTTTTTCTAAAATGGTATAAACTGGTCTAATTTTATTTTTAGCTTACTAAATGAACCATTTTGTTGTCAATTTGTTAGTTTATATAAATTGGATTGAGTTAAACTCAAGGAACTTTATTGTCCCGTTTATCAGACATAGACAGACATTCTTATAAACTGGTATAAACTGGTCGAATTTTTTTTAAAGTATAATAACTCAATAAAAAAAATAGAAATGGTTTCTTGAATATGATGTCCAATATAAAAATCCCAGCGCCCTTCCCTGTTGAAAATCAAATACGTCCACTTAAATCTCCTCAATCTTCAAAAGACAACGTAAAACTTCCTTACGGGGGATCAAGAAGAAAACATAAAACTATCCTTGAAGTACCACCACCAACACCATATGGTGCATCAACCACCAAAAGAAATCACTTGTGTGTGTCATTAAAATTTTTTTTTGGGAAAAAACGTTTCTCGTCCGAGAGTTTCCCACGGTTTTCAAGGCAAAAGAGAAGATCCTTTTTTTGTTCAAAAGATTTTTTGTTTTGTTTATTGTGTATGCTTGTATGCATACTGATTGCTGCTGATGATGGCTTCAAAAGGGTCTTCTTCCAATATAGAGCCCATGAAGAAAACGAAGAAGATTAAGGGAAGCAAAAACACTTTACACTCAACACGCAGAGATTGGTATATTTTTATATCTTGTGGGAACCTGATTCCCAGCACACACAGAGAGAGAGCCAGTGTAAACTTCTTGTAGGAGAGATGAAATATGAAACACCTGCCTGACGCAGCAATCCTATTGGATAAGAAAATCGTAAAATTCTCTTCTGGGAGCTTCTTATCGTAGAGAAAGTATAAATACGAGTTGCGCACACAGATCTTCGTTACAAGATTTTGGATTTTCATCCGAGTAAGACAGTGTGTTCCTTGAGTTAAGAAAAAATTATTATCAAAAACCATGGCTTCTTATCTGAACCAATCGTACAATATTTACGCACAACCATCAGCGTTAGTTGCGAGTAAAAGTCAAAAATCAAAAATATCAACATCGCGAAAAATCAAAAACATCCTGAAACCAGTCCTTGGAAGGATCTTCAAAACAAAAAAAGCGCCAAAACGTAGCTCATACATTGCCTCAGCAGAAAAAGATTACGACTTCGAATGGATCCAAGAAATCGAGAATCTGGCCAATGAAGAACTGGAGAATCGTATTATCGATGAAATTCATAATTGTTCTGAAGATGCAGCTATTTATGTTTACAATCCTGATGGCAACCGACACAAGGAAGCTGTTGACAAGGAAAACTTTTATGTTCCTGTACACTTTGCCCGCACTAATACTGGAACTTTTTTCTGGACATCAATTCAACGTGAGACAATCGAACCATATCAAATTGAATGGAATTTCTTAGATCGCTGGGGACAAGCTTGAAGGAATCGATAACAACATTCGAACCACACACACACTCTGAGGCTTTAAAAATATGTGAATTTTTTTTATACTTTGAGGAAAGAAAGAAGATTTGCTGCTGTGATTCTACGATTTGCGTGACCTTCAAGTTTTAATTGTGATAATGGCTGTGCATAAGACAGGGAAATTTCTGCATCAAAGACTTTTTGCCACATCGAAAAATTCAACCGATTACATTTGTACGAAGATGACAAATCATTCTGTGTTGGATTTCAAAATCCCAGATGGGGATATGAACTAGGGAGAGACGAAATAGTTTTGTTTTTTTGAATTTCACTTAACATAATTGCAGTTTTGGTAATTATTGGTTTTAAGAGAAAAAAAAAATAACATTTTTTGAACATAAAACAAATTGATAAGGGTTTTAGCTTTACTTGACAATTTATTTGCTTAAATATCTAGAGACACAGTCTGCCAGTTAACATTTTTAATTTTTATATAAAATGATATAAATTGTATATTTAAGTTCCATTATCAGGGATAACTTTACTATGTTTGTATGTATTTATTAATTTTAAGTTAAATTTTTTATGTAACCATGAGATTTAATAAAACTTTATACTTTTTTGAAAAAAAAAAAAATATCTTTTTTCTATTGTTTTTATACATTAAATTCAAAAGGTTTTTCATCTTCTACTTCACTCTTGTATTGGTTTGAACCATAAAATCATTTTTCTTTCACAGGTTAACAGAAATAGTACTTTTTCTAAGGTTGATGATTTCACTTCTTCGGTATATTAACTCAATGTCTTTGAGCTCATATTGCAATTGCTCTGATACAATAAGAGAGAAAATCATACAAAAAAAGCTTTTAATAGAAGTCCTGTCAGACGTTTTCATAGATCTATTTAACGCAGAAGCATTGGTTTTCAGCCTGCATTGCTTTTGTTATATTATGATACATCGAAACGAAAGAGCTGACGTTCGAACCTTTTATTTAGTATTATTATTTATTCTTATTTAAATACATTTTTGTTGATCTTTTCTCTTTCAATTTATTATTCATAAGACAATTATATGGAAGAAAATATAGAAACAGGAGGTAATCCGTGATAACTGGGTTGAAATAATGTGAATAGGAGGAAAAACACTCAGTTAAATCAAAATCATTTAATCGTCTTAGTTCTTTGACGTAGATTCGTGGGCTTTTTTGAATTTAAAAATGTTTGGTTTCCACACACACCAGACATTTAATAAAATTTAATACACGACAAATATTAGAATTTGTCAGTTAATATAAATTATATTAAAATTAAATATTTGCAAGAATATTTTGTAATTCAATTGTATTACTTTTCAATAAAAATTAAAAAAAAGGTTTTTTTAATACTATTCTTTCCTATTCTTTTGCATTAATTTGTAATATTAAAATGGTGATATTATTACCTATCTTTATTATTTTTTATACAAAAATTGTAATATTTACAGAATATTGTAAAAAGTAATATTCACTGTATAATACGGCAGTAATACAACAGTTTAGTAATAAAAAATACTTATAGCAAGACGACACATGATGTTATAATTTGTTCATGTATAAATTGATATACGGCTGATGTTTAGATTAATGAGAAACAAGCCCTCTCACTCCTCTTCGAAGCGCAAGTTTTCAGGGCATTCGTTGCACGCCAAGATGGATAGTGTCACCACAACTCAAAAAATTTAGCTATATTGCGTTATTTGGTATTTGTATAAGTCATTGTTATGACATTGTTGGTGTTTACTTCAATTATTTATCAGGAATATTTATAGCTGGCATCTCAAAGGTAAATTTCTAAAAAGAAAAGTTATGGTATTCGTTTACTCTACCTTTAAATCAAGGCAACAACATATTGTTTATTGCTGGTTTGCTTACCAAACATACCATTTTAACACAAGGCAACATTCTTTGGACCCAATATCCAACACCAGAATATTCTTGTTTCAAAATTACACAATTTGGTTTAGGTTAAGAAAGCAAGTCATTCCAAGATCAAAAGAAAAGATCTCATAGCCAATTGCTAATAGCTACATAACACAAAATCCTACTACCTTCTAAATTCAAACTAGACATAATAATAGAAATTCCTTATAGGAATTCCTTCATATTTTCCTTACTTTTATCCCAAGAAAACTTCTACCTTATAGAAAACTGATATCATAATGAACAAGACATTTTTCTTTCTTATTAGTTTACAGAACAAAATAAAATTTTATATGCCCTGTGTGAAGATGGATTGGATAATGCGTCATTTTTGTCCTCTCTGAAAACTGTACCAAATTTTTCATGATCAAACATGCACAAGCATCTTTTTTCCCAAAATAATTGGTTCGTGGGAAAAAGGAAAATCTAATTCGAAATGCTTAGCTCAAAAAAAGATTTAAATCTATTGAATTCTCCCACACACAAAAGAATGAATAAGCAAAAAAAAAATAGAATAGATAAAAAAGGATTTGACCCAAAATTCCTAGACAACTACCAGGTAGTTTGTTCGATACCTGCTTGCAAACAAAGTCAACACAAAAGATTAGAGAAAAAAATTTATAACATAAAAGGAAAAAATGCAAAGAAATAATTTTGATTGATTTTTTTTGTTGTATTTTCAGTTTTTTTTTCTATAAATAGTTTATTTTTTTTACAATATTTTGTTTTGCGTATCTATCGGATACAATGAGCCTTTAGAAGACCCTTTTTCACATTTTGTTGAATTGTGCCAAAGATCCGGGTGATGCTTAGGATGAAATTCTGATTTCCCTGCGACTACTTTCCCACGATCTGATGCATTTATGAATAGTTTATAACTGCTTCCATCGCTGATATCTTTAAGGATTTACTGACGGATGCATTCAATTCATCATTGCATTCAAGTTATTATTTTTCATTGATGCCTTTTGGCTTCTCAAGTCACGATTTGAATTCATTGGGCTGCCATTTCAGCTTCAAGACGTTCGTTTTCCATATTTTGGTACTCTTCATCACTGAAGAAGTTGATTTCGACTGTTTGTTCCTGGTGATCATTTGTAAGGATTTCCAAAATTGATGAGTCAGCATTGAACTTGATTGGAGACACTTTCGATGTTGGTTTCTTGAAGAACTTGCGAACTGTTTTCAGGATTTGCTTCATCTTCAATGATGGAATGAATGATTTCTTCGGCTTGTAAGCGATGAAGTTGCTGCTGGTATCTTCAGCGAACAGAGAAATGTTGTGTTGTTGGGGAAGAACTTCGTATGTTGCCATTTTAAATGTTTTTTTTTTTTTTGAATATTTTTCAGAGAGAAAATTGAAAAAATGTGAGAATGATGCTGCTATCGAGAATGACAGAAGAATACTGATACTTTTCGGTAGTTCTCGGTGGCTATTTATACAATTTTCGAAATGAGGAAAATTCTCTGCATTCCTTTTCCGAAGGATAATCGACCAATCACAGTCAAGAAAAACGCAGGTGAAATTTTTCGAATTCTATAAGGATCATACTTTGCTACCTGCTTCTGAAAATTGATCTTCCTTCGCCACTGTCGAGTCGATATCGTGGGAAACAAATTTCGGTTCGAAGCAGTTTTCATTATTAATGCACGTGCGTTCTTCTCCTTTCACTTTATTGTTAAATCTACCATCCATTCATTATATTGACATACATTCCCAAAATATCTACCTTTCAGGACCTGCCTTTGTAAAAACCCACTAAACCCATCATTCTCATTGATTTTTTTTTTTTATAGAAATCAAAATGAAAAGGAATCTTTTATTATGAGAAAATATATCCTGAGAGTAATAAAAATTGCAGTTTAGACCCTCGTTAACCATATGTTGCTGAAATTCAAAATTCACACTCGATAGTCATTTAGGGATAATTTTAAACGGGATAACAGAGGAGACATATAGGTAGGTGGAGTGTGTATAGAGTGCGCTTGTATTAATTTATTTTCTTGAGATTGCTACAAGTTGGTGTATTTATATTATTTTATCAAAAAGGACTATTGCGGTGAAAATGATGTCTTGTGGACTTGTGGTGTAATTATATTGTTGGTCTTCATGATGATTTTGTGGTAGGTTAAGGTTACTCGAGAAATTCGTTTTGATATTTTCCTCTTTGGAAGTGGTAGTTTTTCTTAAGGAATGTTGGTAGATTTAAGTGGCTTTTTGTGAAGTTTAATGAACAAGAGGTTAGTACTTTGATAATAAATTGACTTTAAGTACCCTCAAATTGTTTTTTTTTTTTTTTATTTTTTAAGGGAAACAATTTGTCTGATTAAAAGAATTTCTTATTTCAAACAAATTCAAAGTAACTTGAAATGAAATGAAAGAAAAAGCAAACTTAAATCTTCAGTAAACTCAGAATTAGTTATATGGATGATATTCTGGTATACACTTATAAAATTTTGAACATTATAAAGGGTTATAAAGATGATGTCCTTCCTAGGCAGATTGGATAAGTGCCATTGTTTTGGCTTGGTAGTTTTCACTTCGTAAGGGTTCTAGAGTTCTAATTTTTTATCGAATAGCTTTACAGTTCTATGGGAATATTGCTTTGGCTCGATAGTATTAAGTTAAAGAACTTTGCAATCTTCCTGACAGAGGACCGACAAAGAGAGAGAGAGAGAGAGATTTAATGGAATTTCAAAGCACTTCAAAGAGAGCCGGGTTGTTTCTACAGAAAATGCAGGAGTTCAAAATGAATAAAAGCATTTTTTGAGCCATTTTTTACAAAGCAAAACGAATCATTCTCAAATCGATCAGCCAGGTTAGGAAGTACTGAGTTCAATGCTTGCAGATTGATCTATATTTGAGCAACAAATTTCTTAAGACTCTTAAAAATAGTAACAAAAAAAAACTATATTGCTACTAAAAGCTACCTTACGAAAGCTTAACCTCAATACCTTGAAATTTTCACTCGAGAGTTTAAAACTTAGACATGGTTGGGGAGAATCAGTTCAGTATCACGGCAAATAAAAGTAAAAGAAGTGCTACCAAAATCTCTCCTAACAGTTAGAAAAAAATAAACATTGATCTTTCGAGCATATGACATATCAATATCTACTATTGTTGTTTGTTTTTAAACGTATCGGCATTTGCTGATAGTTTAATGCTAACTTCTCCTAGCATATCAACTGTTAAATAATTAAACAAATTTTTTTCTTCAAATATGCATTGGACATCCCCAAAGAGTTATTAAGGGAGACAAACAATAAAAAATACAAATTTAATTTAAAATAAAAATATAGCCGTGGAAGAAAAAAAATCGAAACTATTATTTTACAATATTAATTTAAAAAAAATTTATTTATCACACTTTTCAAACGGAAGATACCAATTTTCAAAAATAGTGAAGTAAAGAATGGAAATTTTTCGCTTTTTGTCAACAAACTTGATATAATGTTGATGTTTTTCTAAGAGTTCCAGATTATTTATCAATCTCATCAGATATAGACCTAATATGCTTACAATATCATCCGAGGAGTTCCCCTTTTAAATGCTTTTCTAGCAAAAATTAGTTTTTTTTTTATTTAATCAGTTCAATTTTCAAAACCATCGATAAACGACCTTTATATGCTGGCACTTTTTTAAGAGTTCCAGCTCATTTATCACTATCCCACCAACCATTTATCAATTTTTACTAGTAGGACTATTTACTTTGCTTTTTCTCGTCAAATTTCATAGTTTCAGATAATTTCGGTTCTATAGTTTTTATATTCTGTATCACACACAGTGTTACGAGTTAATGTAGATTAGATATAGTTAAGCGAAAATAAAAATCATTTCAATACTATTTTAGATTTATAAACATATGTATGCTCTCTCTGCCCCACTGAGCCATCTCACCCGCTCTTACCCTATAGATTCAGAACCTAAACTATTCTATTAAGTATCCAAAGATTATAGAACCATTTCAGTGCAATTTTGTTCCCCACAGTCGTTTAAAGCTCAAATAAGTCACTTTCAGTTAAATGAGGAAACACTACAATTCTGAAAACAAGTAGAATCCTGAAATCGTTTGCTTAAAAGTTTGAGTTTTTGATGAATGACAAATTAAAGACAAATTACCCGGATCAATTGGTTTCGTCTTGATTATTACATTAATTTTTATGTTTAAGTTCGTGCTGTTTATCTAAAGTCTACAGTTGTTACACATTCGAGTCATTTTTTGTTGTCTCATTAATTTCTTTGATTCGCTTACCATCACAATACGTATTCAATTTTGAATAATTTGATTGCCATGTGGGCTATCCTAAACTCCTAAGATCGACAAACAAAATAAATTCAGAACAACACCCTGGTATTAAAATTTGATGTTGTATACTGTACAAATCTAAAGCAGACCCTCACCAAAACGAATTTTTTTAATTGAATTTAATGTAAAGCGGAAGCCAAAAATTGCCAAAGAAACATTTTCAATAGCAAGAAACAAACATTTAACTCGTTCACTTACTATATATTGAATGCTGGCTGGTGGGTTACGCTGATATACAATTATACGGCATACGTTCATACGTAGTACGTATTTTTTATATACCTAATGTTTCCTTGAAATTAAATTCAAAATATAAATAAACACAGTGCCTACCCAATATAATACATACTATTATGTACAAATATACATCATACATGTACAAACTCCTAAAATAAAATTAGGTTTGAATTTCTTTTTAATCAAAATTTTATTGATTTGAATTATGATTGACATATTGATGGTTGGTGCTCACAGTAAGTTCACTGTGGTATATAAGAAAACAAAAAAAAAAAACACTTGATGATTCACTTCTACAAGCTTTGATTTACAAAAAGAAGAAACGAGACAAATTGAAAACAACAACAAAATTGTAGGCCTTACAAGTATTGTGGTTAAAATAATTGAAAGCGACAGTCAATTTCTGACGCCCCGTTTTTATTTTAATGAATGTTTCCAAGATAAGCCTGCAATTTCCATGGTTGCCAATCAAAATGAAAACTCTCATCGGAAATTCAAAAGAAATTGTTCCCAAATCGGTATTTTAGCAATATAATGAGTGATTATGCCAAATAAATTAATAGGTCGCTATCCTTAATAAGTTTAAAATACTGGACGATATTTTCTTCTGAATGAAGCAGAAGCATTTATTTAGAAAAGTTCCATTTTGAAGGAAAATAGATACAGATAAGACAGATGTAAGAAATTTTTAGTTTCCTAAGTGGAACTTAAAAACAATTCTCTATATTTTTGTATCGAATTAGATTGTCGTGTCTATAGATCTAATTTCATTAAGAAATATGTTAACCCACTTAGTTTCTAGTATCTCCTTAATGCCTGCATATATTTTGTTCTAATTTTGCAATTTTTATAAGTAATTTTGTAATTTTCTAAAACAATTTGACTAGACTAGACGAATTAATCAAAATTATTAATAGTTTTGTATGTGCATTTTACTTTCCTCAGAGTCTAATATATGTTATGTATAAATACAATTTGGCGACAAATATGAATGAAAACGAATAAACTTACCTCAAAATTCATTTCGTAAAAATATTACCTACTTACATAAATTTAATACCGTCACTAGTTTCAAATAGGAAAAGAAGAGTGTTGGTGGAAATTTTATATTGTTTGTAAAAATAGAGTTCTTGTCTATGAGTTTTAGTTTTGAAAAAAAAAAATTAACATTTTGAAAGTAATGGAAACTAAAACTTTGGAACACTTTTGGTAACTTTTTCACTATGCAACCTTGGCAAACATGGTAAATGTGGAAAACATATAAAATGAGTTCTGAATTTTGTAACTTTTTCAGCAGATTGAGCCAAAAACAATTTATTTTAAGCCCAAATAACATAATTGTTATTTATTATCATTCTGAACATCTTAATGTTTGATTGTTATCTCAAGATGGATTTTACGCATCCCAAAATTTTCTTATTTAAATTTTACGAAAAAAAAAAAATAGAATTTTAATAATGTGGCAACCATCCATATGGTCTCCTTTGCATGCCAATGGTGACCACCCATCCTTTATTTTAAATGACATTCAGAGTAGTTTTATCAAAATTTTCTTTTTATCATTTTGATAATTAATCTTGGAAATATTTTACATTATACTATTTTGTGAATCTTATGATGTTTATTAAGGCATTTAGACTTATGCTGGAGTTAAAAGGTTGAAATAAATATCATTTCACCAAAATTTATATGAAAAAAAATATTTTCCGAAATTTTCAAAACTAACCCTCAGTTTCACAGTAGACGTTTAAACTTAAGTTCAGCTGAACCTTAAACGGAGTTTAAATTATGTGGTTTAACTAGATTTTACGAAAATATGTTGGCAGCATTTTTGGACTTATATTTAGTTATTCATCTTTCTTTCCTTATCCTCTTATTTTCTCTTTTTGAGGAATTAATACCTGAAACTACAAAACCAAATATCTTGTGTTGCAGACAAGCGCGAGAGGTTAATCTTTTTTCAATCTGATTCTGACTAGCAAAATAAAATTATTTAAAATGCAAAAAAAATTTTAACAAATCAGAAGGGCAAAAATATCTCTTTCATCAAAAAAAAATCTGATTTCTTGATGGAATCGGCAATGAAAAACAAAAATATCATCAAAAATAAAAGAAAAGCAGTCACGCACACAATTTTATAAAATGGGAGCTGTTAAATTGCCGTAGGAAATACCAGTTCCAAACGCTGAAGTGAGGTTTAAACGGCAAAACTTTTTTTTAATTATTTTTTTCATCATTTAACTTGAACTACAAATTGAACTCTGTTTTAAGTTTGATCGAAACAACTGCAAAATCATTATATGAACTGAAATTTAAACTGTGAAGTTTAAACTTGAACTGTAAAACTGGGGGTAAGAATTCTTGTTCAAAAAAGTTGGAAAAATTTTGTAGACACTTTTCAAACTCAAATTCATAGAGTTAAAAAAAATTGTAGTAGGTAACCAAACCATGCTCTAATATTCTCTCTAAAAAATCACAAGTAAACATTTATCGCCTCAAGTCAAAAAATTTGCTTCGAAAACTACGAAAACGGTTTTTTTTTGTGATTACCTAACGAAAATGTCTTAAAATGAGAGCTGATAGGAACATTCTGAAATTGGATTTGAGTTTAGCACATCGAAAACCTTCAGAAAAGTATAGTTTTGTTTCGGCAACAAGAATCTTTGTTGACCAGTATAAAATGAAAAATACATTAATTTCAACTTAAGATTTCTCGGAGGAGGAAAGAGGTATCGAAATGATTTGAACTAAAAAAAGAAGAAAAAAATAAGTTCTTTCATTATCAGTTACAATTTTTGCTCTAAGATTAGATAATATTGCTTCAAAGTATTGAAAAATGCACTTCTTGTAATCTTGTAACGGGAATATATGAAAAACTAGATTCTGACTTCGGATTCAAATTCAACACGTTGAAAACCTTTAGAAACCGTTATAAATGCTTTGGCAACAAAAGCTTTATTGACCAGTGTAATAGGTATGCACATATTTAAAAAAAAAAAAGGCAAATGGTCACCATGGTGTATTTTTCATAAGAATTTCTATAAAAATAACCAAAAGTTCAATGCTGCTGTAAATTATTTTCTTATTTAAATTTATAATTCACAATCGCTTATTAAAATGCAACCGACATAATAGTATGCATGCACATTAACTGTCCAAGCAACAAACCCATTATTTATTATTCATTTAATCGCAGCTACAGGTTGTGACCTCTATTTAAATATTCATAAGTATACTAAAATTTTCCCTCCATTTAAAAAAAGACCCATACGAAACGAGCCTATCAATTTTATTGATTGTTTATTTATGTGTCTCGACTCTTGACAAACTATAAAACGACACTACCAAAGCCAAACCACGAAAAAAATAAACAATAACTGGTCAAGGCAGCAACAAAAACAACAACAAAAACTAACAAGCCTATAGCATTCGCATTCTTTCGTTTCGTCATTTTACGTCCATATAGCAGATACTACTTGAATTTGAATTCAAATACATTCAATAGGTAGAGTATCTCAAGTTCCAATCTGACTGAGCGATAACCCCTTATCTTCAACTCAGAACTCAAAAGTGCTTACTCAATGACTATAGCCGCTATATAAGTTATTCAGAAATTCAAAGACTGAATCCAAAATCATCACGAAATATACTTATGTTTGTATGTATCTCTATAGAAAGTATGCTAAACAAGATTGTATCTTTTGGATGTATAGATATATTTTGCCGCCTCTCGAATTGACTGCGACACTCAATCTTTTTTAAGCTGAAAATTTCGAACAATAAAAATTTGGTGAACAAAATGAAATGCAAATAAATTTTCGTTTTATAGATTTTATTTTTTATTATTTATTTTAAATTCTTAAAAACTAATACATATATTGATTGCTTAGAATTAAAATGGAAGACAATGATCGATTAAACAAAAAATGGAAGACATTATTATTTCTTAAAAACAAAAAAATGAACTAAGCCCTAATAAAAATATGATACATCACAAAATTGAAGTAAAATAAAATATTTCTCTGTTTGAATTTAGCTAAACCTAATATCACTTAGAATGGAAGTCCTGGATTAATTCTCCATATCCATGGGATATGCGAACAAACACACACTTGTTGTTACGTTGTTTTTTCTCCTTAAAGCTGGAAGCCATCGAGTTGTCACACAAGACAACAATTTGAAGATCACACTTTTTGTTTTGCTTCATACGCTGCAATCTTAATTAGGCTTGTACCCAACGATCAAGTTGTGATTGATGTTGTTGCTGCTGATGATGATGATGATGATGGTGTTGTTGTTGTTGTTCTCGATCCACTGAAGTCCAGAAAAATGTTCCATTATTTGTGCGGGCAAAGTGGACAGGAATGAATTTCTGCTCGCGATGTACCGGAACTACATGCAAACGACCTCCTTGATGTACATGAATAGCTGCATCATTTGCACAATGTTGTACTTCGGCCAAGATACGTTGTTCCAAAGCTTCATTGGCGGCATTGTCATCGTTTGCCTCCAGAGCTGCCTGATCTTTGCGCATATCTTCCAATGATGTGTTGCAATCATTCTCCTGAATTTCACCCACGCTCTTCTTCAGATACTGCTTCTTCTTGATTACCCGCAATAAGGGTTTCAGAACCTTCCTTAGGTTGCGAATCGCCGAAAACCGTTTTCTCTCTGTGAACATTGTGCTGGTTTCGAATTTGTATTCACGTGTAAGAAATGACATGGTTTGGATTTTTATTTTATGGTGTGGTACGACACTGTGATTTTCTCAAAACGAAAAAAATAAAAATAAAATACAAAATGTATCTATAAGATTGTTTCAACGAAATGTAGTTGTTGACTGTTTGAATGTTATGCGATTTCTGAAGTAAAACCAGTTGAGTTCGAGTTTATATACTGGCTGGAGAGCCGTTTTGGTTCGACCAATCAGAAAGCAGGCTTACGCAGGTGTTCAGAGAATGTATCTGAAATGCACTGAAATGAGTGGAGGAGTTTGAGAAAAAAAGATACTTGATCTATATGTGTGTATGTCTCTCTCGCCCGCTCTCTACCTGTTTGTGCACAGAGTTTGAAAAATTCTATATCGTCTCGTTGGTGCATAAAGTGGTTTTGGAGTGGTTGCGAAGATACGATGGAAAGAGAGAAGCTGAAAAAAAAATCTCGGAATTTGAGATTTTTTTTTGTTGTTGTTCGGTTTCATTTTGAGGTTCGTTCGTTTTATTTTATTCTTGTTTTTTTTTTTTTTTTTGTTTTGTTTTTCGAATTTTGTAGATATTGTATCTTTTGTATTAGGTTGCATTTTTGGGGTCCCTTTTTTCGGTTATTATTGTAATATTATGCTTTCTTGTAGGATTAACATTTTTTTTTGTGAGTTTTTGTTAAAGGAACGTAATTTTTGAATTCGTCACACCGAGTCACTGTATAGGAAGGATTATAGGGAAAATCACACGTGCAAGTAGGGTTTTTTTCAGGAAAAATGTATCTGACAGATATACACGAATATATTTCCTATCTCTATTGTTTATGATATTTCCCGAAAAACCATAGAATACACGCCGAGTCGACTTGTTGGATTTGAATTAGCGAAGATATATATTTTTGGGAGAGTTTGAATTTTTTCAGGGTCAGGTTCATCGTTTAGAGGTTCTTACTTCGGGAGAATTCTTGAAAATTACCGTGACGTTAAAATTTTACATTTATAGATACTTTTAAATAGTGTAGGTACTGTACCTGTTCAATATGTACCTTGGGTAGGTACATAGATAAAATAGTATAAGAAAAGTGGGTACGTGCCTTTTTAAAAGACCTGTGTTAATGTTGTTTCCCGGAGAGAGAGACTTTTATACTTATATTCGTCGTGATGTACCTGTTTTCTGTAATTCAAATTCTGATGTAGATACTTAGACGGTATCTACATCACATTGGTTTTATGACTACGACAACGCATTGGGCATTTCCTATGTTATTTTGAGAAACACGTGAAAAGGTTTTTATTAGCCAGGAACAAGTTTCTTCTTGATGTTTTTATTATATTTTTTTCGTTGATAAGAAAAAAAAAAAGATAAAATTTTGTACCTATTTTGTTTGGATTTTAGATTCTCGGGAAGAGTTTTATACTTTATCCTCGGAGAATACATGGCAAGACATGATTTTAAGTCATAAATCTTTGAATTTTAAGGAAGGAAGAAGTTTTATTATGGAAATGGAAAAACCAAAGTGACTAGAATAGTCAGTGAATGGAACTTGTTTTGGTTGGAAGATACCTAATTCTTATCATTTTAAGATTATGGTTGGTATAACTTTAAAAGGTTAGGGACTTTAATTTTTTTTTTTTTTTGGTGTATTCTGAAGAAAAAAAGTATAGATTGAGAGAGAATTTTAATTTATTTTGTGTTTTATTATGTTAACATAGGAAATGGAGATATCTTCTAATGTTATTTCCAGTTTTATGGTTCTTATAGGCGCTAAAAGGAATTTGGATCTTTGAATCAAAATCGGTATACCTATTCATATTGATTCATGAAATCCAAGTTTATTTTCCATTAACCTATTTTATTTCCTCGCTTTAAGTTTACCTACTGTATACAGATCAAGAGAAGGAATAGCTGAGACAAACGAACTAGACTAGATTATGTTTTAAAAAATTTAATTTCATTATTATAGGCTGAGGAATAAGGTGTTTTTGCGATCTTATAGTTATTATTAAAAGTCTATGCACTATTAAAATTGATAAATAAAACGTAACTACTAGGAGTATACGAGTATAAAGTCAGTTTTTTTTTTTTTAAATACACTTTTTCGTAATTATTTCGAATAAAGCTCATTTGATAGTTGTCACGTTTATTTAATAATTTAGTACCTAGGTCTCTTCATTCCACACAATTTGAAAAAAAAAACTAGGTCTTTTCGACAAATAAATGTGCTATTTAAAACAAAATAAAAAACAAAAGTCAAGTATGAAACTGACATTAACTAACTGTAATTAATTGTATATTTCTAAAAACGAATAGAAAATGCACTCAAATTTTAGAAAATGCTGAAACAAATAAATTTTTGCCAATGCAACATATTGGAGCCAATATATTCGTCAAAAACGAAACATTGCTTGTCTTTTTGCAACGACAAGCATGTGTTTAGTCTATAATAGTTGAATAGATCTAGTTTTTTCTTCAAGTTGTAGGGAATGAAAAGAAGAAGTACTTAACATACATATGTAAGTAAAAGAAATGTCTACAACAAGCATCATTCGAAATAATTACAAAAAAAGTGTATTTTTAAAGCAAAGAACTGACTTTCACTGCATTTTTGTACGGATGCATTTGAACCAAAGTAAATTTTAATTTTATGAAAGAAAATTTTATGATGAACCATTTAAATTTTATTATTTTCCTTTATGGAATAGTTCAACTGAAATATTAAAAAAAAAAGAAAACGGTAGGAAGAGATTTCAGGTGGTGCAAATTTGGGTTTAAGCATTTCGAATGAACCCCTATCGACCCATGAAAACAAATCTGACAGTACCTATACCTTTACGGGCAAATTTAAATGACAGATTGACTGGAGTATATTTTCTCGTTAATATTTAATTTTTTATTAAATAGGTTTTCAAAAGCTTTAAAAAAAAGGATGTTGTTTTCGAAAAAGTTATGCTCCAATTTCTTCGCTAAAATTGGAAAATTGCTAAACAAAAATGCATCATTTGTTTGGCAAGTTATTAAGAATTATTTCCATCAACCTACCAAAAAGCCTGTAATTTCGGGGCTCAAATCTCAAGAAATGTGTCTTCTTTTTCAATATGGCTGTTCGGAGCCAAAAGTTGTTAGTGCATGATTTGTTTTAAGAAAACTATACCTACTTTATTGATGCGTATTTAGATTTTGGTTTTAGCATCAGCACCAGGACCATAACACTATTAATTTATTTTTTCCCAAATTTAAGGAAATGGTGATGAAATCCAGCGAAAAATTAGTTTTTTTTTAAAGTTACTGTTTGGTTCCTTAAAGTTAAAACCCTCTGCTTATAGGAAACAAACTAGTCATTTTTTTGTAAAGAGATTGCAAGTCATGAAGTGTAAGCTAGCAGACATAGAAAAATTACTTATTTGAAATTACTTACAAAGTTTTGAAAAAAAGTAAATCTTGACACCCACATCAACTCTGCCATAGTGCTATAATATTTCTGTCATCTACTCATAAAATTGACCCAATTTTAGTTTACCCAAAAAATAAAAAAACTAAGTTTAAATTAAATGTCCTCATATAAAGTGCCGCTATAGACTTTTTTAATAAAAAAAAAATGTAAAACATTTTTCGTGAATGTGCACGGTGGCGTATGAGTAACATTGTGTTGTTGCAAAATTTCACCAATTTTCGTGAAAAAAAAAAATAAAATGAAATTTGTTTGGTTTTACAGAAATTAAGCTGACTATCTGTATTCAGTTATAATTAAACTTTCTTATACTACATTTTTTTCATTGAAAAATTACAGAAATGAGATTGCATTTTCAATTTTTTATCAAAGCTGAAATGTAAGTTAAGTTTTCCTACAAAGGTTGTTTTTAGAGACAGTTCTCAACTATTTAATTGGTATTTACTTCGATGTAGTAAAATGTGAATTTATTTAACAGATAAATTGTTCATTGTTTTCATAATTTCACGCATTAGCCTTTGCCGTCAGCCAGACAATGTGTATTTTCAATAAAAAAAAAATTAAACTCAAGTTCTTTTAATTCTTGTTCAAAAAGTAGGACATGATCCATTAAAATTAATACTAAATAATAATTCGTGGTATGCTATTTGAGGTCGAAATTCTCTAGACGAATTTTAACCTTAAAAGCAGACGTAGATTATTTGGGTGTTATGCTCTGAAAGTATATTCAGTGTACTCATTAAAAAAAATGATAAGATAAAAGAAGTAATAAAGTTTGCCAACCTTTTAGAAAACAAACAAAGAGAAAAATTTTCTAAGTCCCCAATTTATCATATTTATAGCCGCATAAATCTCGAAGATTTCTTCTTCATATACAAGTTTTGCCATAGTCATTTAACGTTCTCAAAGTGAGTACAAACACTTATACATTATATTCACCTTACTATTAGCCCGTAAAACATTTTTCAAGAAGCTGCACGCCCGATATGATGACCTTCATTTTTATAGAAAATATGCTGCTGCAAATCACTATATCTACTACATTTTTTAGATGAGTTTCATTTAATACCTCGCACACATCCCACTGCCACCTGAATGACCTAAGAACCAGCGCAATCATCATTCACCTTACGTCAGCATAATATGTATCTATAGCCTTCCACGCGGCAGGCGCGTTGTCTCGCATCACCGCATTTGCCAATAAATGAATAGAAAAAAAAATTTATTTTGCTCCAGAGTCTCGTCTCTGATTTGCCGGCAAATACAATGATTTCTTAGAACTTGCACCTGTTGCTAGTTCACATCGCTAGCTCCGAGAGCTTCTTCCTCTCTGCTCTGCCATCTCATCAGAGAGTGTAATCAAATGTTGCATTGCAAACGTTTTGCAATTTCACAGATTTATTTTTTTCCCTCCGCATTCAATCCAGCCACTGTACACAACCACTTTATTGCCGTGCACAAAAAAAATAAAATGCGCGTATTTTATGCTACATCTTCAGTATGACCAGAAAAAAAAAAGTTAAAGTAAGAAAAAAAATGTATCTGAAGTTGAAAGCAATAAGATAAAAAAAATAAAAGAAAATCTCAGCATCAACATCAGCATCCAATGTTTTTTTTTTAGTTTGCGTATAGAAATGAAGAACATGCACAGGCAACAGGCATACAGCTCGAACCTCAAAGTTGCTAGAATATATCTACATAACGTGGGGAGACCGGTATTGCCTTATTTTTCTCTTTTTGGTCATCAACCGGTTCCCCTTAAAGAATCAGCGCGTTAAGACCCTTTTTTCATGCTGTACCACCAATGTCATTTTAAGATGTGTTTTTTTTTCTTTTTTTGTTTGCCTTTTAATTTTTTCTTCATGGCAAATATACTCTGACTTAACAGATATAATCAAGTCAGAGAAAAGGGACCAAAACAAAATTCAAAAGAATTAAAGAGGCTTGGATCTCTGGGATGAACATTATTTCTATACAAGCATGTATGTATGCATGTTGCTGATGTATAGCTTAAGCCCCATGGCATCGGCATCCCAGCATCGCATCAACCAACGGTCAAAGTTGGAGCATAACGCAGAGCAATTTTATATAGCCGCTACTGCAATAACCAAACAAAACAATCTCGGCGTGGAGAAAGATTTTATGTATAGGTACAATGCGGTGCAAATGTTTTGGTTAAACTAATTTTTTTCTTAAGGTTTTAATATTTGTTATTAATATTAGAAAAAAAAGGAATAAATACTTACTAGAATTTGAATTGAGCAAATTTTTGTGTAAAATTATAAGCAAAAGATACCAAACATTTGAATTCACTTGCCAGAAGAAAGACAATTTTTATTCACTTTTTCAGTTTTGCCTGTTTCAAAATCCGATTTTCTTTTACTCTGTTATGAAGAATTCTCAGATACGTGTGATTTTCAATTTTTTTTGTTTGTTTTTAAATCCCAAATAATATGATAATACAAAATTCTTGGGTATTCATTTATATTTAATTCGAAAATTTTAAAGCCTTAAAAAAAACGTTAAAAATTTTCAATAATCTTTGTTCAAACATGAACATGCACTTATCTATAGATAACCCAATGTGTATGTAAAATAAAGATAAGACAGATCATCCTAAGCATACACTGACGGTTATCTACAGATGTTTAACATTAACATTTAAGTAAACAACATAGACATTAAGAATAGTAAGATAAGAAAATTGTATATATATAGATGTTACGTAGTGAAATAAAATTAGTATTCATTCGACTTACAACGAGTGTACTCAAACATTGGTCCTTCGAGCAATATTAAAAATTTTCCCCCACCAGTGGTAAGAGATTTTTAATAAACGAACAAGATTCAATTAAGCGTTGTCAGAGCTAAAATACTGACAGGAAAAAAAAATTATATACAGTGAAAAGCGTTGTTAGAGCTAAAATACTGACAAAAAAAAAAAATATACAGTGGAAAAGCGTTGTCAGAGCTAAAATACTGACAAGTGAAAAAAAAAAAAAATATAAACAAACGTAATAACAAAAAAAAAAAAAATGTCATCACAACATTTAAAAATAATAGAAAAACAGGTTGAAATCTTAAGAAACCTTGAAAAACTATTAAAAGAAGGAGAAAGCGTAACAACGCGGAGCAAAAATGAAGAAATTCTTGTGTATGCTGAAAAGAATCTTCAAGCATTCAAGCAAAATGACGAGCTACTTCAAAAGCTTGGCATTATTGATGTTCCCTATTTTAAGGAACAATGGATGAAAGGAGCAGAGGACTACTTTCAAAAAATACAAAATTTGCTGAAAAACAAAGATCTGGACAGTATACAGCCAGAAATAAGCGAAGCAACATTATCCAGCAAATTGGCAGAATTAAAAACTGTTAAGCAGCAGCTAGCCACTGGACTAGACTTGCAGCAACAACATATGAATGAAATGATGATAAAATCTGTAGCAAATATAGATTTAAAGAAAATAGATACAATAATGGAGAGCTTAAAGAAAGCAATAGACGATGCGAAATTGGAGGCCATTTCTTCTCCTCATAACAAAAATATATGGATTGGAAAGGTGAAACGATGGCATGAACGATTGCAAGTTGAGCTTTCTAAGATGAATCCAATGGAAGAAGAGACATTCAGAGATGAGAATTACATAATCGACTTGGAAGATGATGTTAAATTAGTTCTTGACAAATTGGAAGAAAAACATAAGGGCAAAGAATCTGATCCATGTGCAAATGTACTAACAAGAAGTCCTAAAATTGAACTGCCTAGATTCGATGGAAAAATTGAAGAGTGGAAGATATTCTCCGACCTGTTCATAGATTTGGTTCACAATAATAATGATGTGCCAGATTCTGTGAAATTAAATCACTTACGATCTTGTATAGCCGGTGAAGCTCGAACTTCAATCGCTAGCCTCATACAAGGATCTTCGGCAAACTATAAAGAAGCATGGAAAACTCTCATCAGGAGATATGAAAATAAAAGAATCAATTTCTCCACACAATTGAATCACTTGCTGGACATGCCAATGATGAACGCTACATCACCTTCTAATGTTAAAAAACTTCACGATGCAGCAAATGAATGTATTTACATCATCAAAACGACAATAGGCAAAGAAAAGAATGAAAACGATGAAATATTTGCTCACCTACTCCTTCGAAAATTCGACAAGGAGGGCTTACAATTATATGAGCAACATGTCAAAAAACCAAGCCAAATACAAAAATTGGAGGATGTAATGGACTTTCTTGAGCAATTATTTCAAACCCTTGAGTCTCAACAACAATCAATGACTCGAAGCAAAGAGTACAAAAAACAAGGTGGAAAATTCCATTCAGACAGAAGAGAGTGGAACTGTGAATTCTGTAAGCAGAGTGGTCATCGAATTTATTATTGTGACCAATTCTTAAACACCGAGATAAACAATCGATTAGCATATATACGCAATAAACAAATATGCAATATATGTCTTAAACACAGCGCAGAAACCAAATGCTTCTCTCAAATAAAATGTATGAAGTGTAATAAATCACATAACACTCTACTACACAACGACAACTATCAAATGAAAAGAAGGGTCGAGGGAAATCAACACAAAAAATGGAATCCCTCAGACAACAACAATAAAAAAGAGAAGTCATTATCTTCCCTTATGGTAAAGAAGATAGATAGTCCAATGGTGATATTAGCTACAGCACAGATAACAGCCAAATCGTCAAATGGTGAAACATGTCTATTAAGGGCATTGATTGATCAAGGTTCTCAAATATCAATGATATCCGAGGAAGCAGCGCAGATCCTCTCCTTGCCAAGGAAAAGAATCAATACAGAATTAACTGGACTCTCAGATGCAGCAGTGGGTACATCAAAATCAAGAGTGTATTTAGAGATAAGACCAAGATTTATGAGCAACAACAAAATGCAAGCAGAGTTTTTGGTACTACCCACCCTCATAAAACCACTACCAGACGAATCATTTGAATTTAATAAAAATGAGTGGGAAAACTATATTCTGGCAGATCCAAACCTAAATACAAAAGATCGTATTGACATTATCATCGGTAGTGACTTGTATCCAAAGTTAATTGAAGAAGGAGTAAGAAAGCACAATGGCATAGTGGGACAGAATACAATTTTTGGGTGGATAGTTTCTGGCTCACTACGCGAGAAACGACAATGTGGCAAAATCATGTCAGCTGTTACTTCATCGATGGAGAAATTCTGGGAGATAGAAGAAATTGAAAAAGATAATGAAATATCAGAAAACGACATTTGCATGCAAGCATTTGCAGAAACAACAACAAGAGATTCGAATGGCAGATATGTAGTGAAGGTGCCACTAAGAAAAGATATAGAGCTTGGAGAATCTAGAAAACAAGCATTAGCTAGATTCTTACAGCTTGAGAAAAAAATGAGTAAGAAAACAAAAACCGACTACATACAGTTTATGCGAGAATACGAAAACCTGGGGCACATGGTCAAGGTAGACAAACAACACGAACATATGGGCAAATACTATCTACCGCACCATGCAGTTGTGAAAGATACAAGCCTAACAACTAAAACAAGAGTTGTATTCGATGCCTCAGCAAAGACGTCCAACGGATACAGCCTCAATGACGCAATGATGATTGGGCCTAGACTACAAAACAATATCTTTGACATCATCATCAAATGGAGGCAATGGAAATATGTAGTTACTGCAGATATCGAAAAAATGTACAGGCAGATCAAAATAGCTGAAGAACATCAAGAGTATCATCGAATACTTTGGAGAGAACAACCAAGAGACAATATAAGAGAATATAAACTGACAACAGTTACGTATGGAACAGCAGCAGCCCCATTCTTAGCAGTCCGAACATTGCAAGAAGTCGCAAACCAATGCAAAGAAAAAGACATCAGAATAAAAGAAATAATAAGGGAAGAATTTTATGTTGACGACTTAATGACAGGCGCAAACAACGAAGACGAATGCAGACACATAATAAGAGAAGTAAGTGAAAAACTTTCAAATGCTGGCTTTCAATTACGAAAATGGTCTTCAAATAATCAACATTTGCTGACTGACATAATTTCGAATGACGAGCATAAAACAATTGATGTCAAAGAAGGCGACACCACGAAAACCTTGGGACTTCACTGGGATCCAGATCAAGACGAATTCCGATTTGTTATAGATGCATCTAATTTAAGCATTTCAAAAACCAAAAGAGGTGTTTTATCAAATATTGCAAAAATATTCGATCCTATTGGATGGCTTGCTCCAGTCACAGTAAGAGCGAAAATATTTATACAAAGATTATGGCAATCAAACTATGACTGGGATGATGAACTTGATGAAGCCATGAAAGCAGAATGGCTGATTTTTCAACAAAATTTAAAAGAAATCAAAGCAGTTAAAATCCCTCGTTGGATATTTAATGTCGAAGCAGGTCCAATAGAAATACATGGATTTGCGGATGCTTCAGAAAAAGCATATGCAGCTGTCATATACGTTAAAACAAATATGACAATTAAAATATTAACAGCCAAAACCAAGGTAGCACCCATCAAAAATAAAAAAACTCTTCCCAAATTAGAGTTATGTGCAGCCCAACTACTTGCAAAGCTACTCAACAAGATAAAAAAATATTTCTCAAATGATATAAAATACTATGGGTGGAGTGATTCCACTATAACTTTGTGGTGGATAAAGAACAACAAAAGCAAAGAAAAGTTTATACGAAGCAGAGTAGCTGACATAAAAAGTCTAATGGACAATATGGAATGGCTCCATATAAATTCGAAAGACAACCCAGCCGATGTTGCATCACGTGGCATATGCCCTTCCAAAATTGGTGATCACGAACTATGGTGGACAGGTCCGCAGTGGCTGAAACAATCTAAGCATCATTGGCCGCAACAGCAACACCTGGCACCATCAACAGATCTTAGAATGATGTCAACATTACAATGCAAAAAACATTTTGTATCAAAGTTAATCGAACGATTTTCGAACATCAACAAAATTGAGAAAAGTGTTGGATACGTACTTCGTTTTATTCGGTGGTTTCGACACAAACAAATAACGCCTGGATCAATAACTGTGTCCGAACTATCGCAGGCGAGAACTTTGATCATCAAACAACAGCAAAAAATTCAATTTTGCACTGAAATACAAAAAATTGAAAACAAAAAGGACATTCCTTTGAACAGCAAAATAATTCAAATGAAACCCTATCAAGATGATGAAGGAATCTTAAGAGTGGGTGGAAGGCTTAAGTATGCAAACTTGCCTTTGAACCAGAAACACCCAATAATACTGGATAAATGTAAACTATCCAGTTTGATCATTAGAGAAGCACATGCAGCTACACTACATGGTGGAAATTCGGTGATGGAAGCCTATATTAAAAGAACATACTACATAATTGGTATCAAGAAACTAATAAGAAGATGTTGTCGTAGTTGTCCAATTTGTATTCGATACAACAGTAGCAGTGCGAATCAAATAATGGGAGATCTACCAAAGCAAAGAACAACAATTTCTCCACCATTTCAACATGTTGGGGTCGACTATGCTGGACCAATATTAATGCGAACATCAAGGGGTCGAGGACAGAAAGCGTACAAAGGCTACATTGCAGTTTTTGTATGCATGGTTACTAAAGCCATTCATTTAGAACCAGTGAGTGACCTTACAACAGAAGCATTCAGAGCAGCACTAAGAAGATTTTTTGCAAGACGTGGCAAAAGTTCTCACATATATTCAGACAATGGGTCTAATTTCATTGGAGCAAATCGATGTTTGGATCAGGAATTCAAGAACGCCATCAAAAACAACGCGTCAATCGCTTCAAGGTTAGCTGAAGACAAGGTGGAATGGCATTTCATCCCACCCGCAAGTCCTCACTTTGGGGGGCTTTGGGAAGCAGCCGTCAAATCGATGAAACACCATTTGAAACGAATAATGGGAGAATCTAAATTAACATTTGAAGAAATGACAACATTGCTATGTCAGATAGAAGCAATATTAAATTCACGCCCATTGTGTGCTATGGGTAATGACATAGACAGCATTGATGTGTTATCACCTGGACATTTTTTGGTGGGACGTCCGTTATTGGATGCTCCTGAGTCAGGTGAACTTGAAAAAATTGGGTCCTTGGATCGCTGGAAACTGGTGCAAAAATTAAAACGAGACTTTTGGCAAAAATGGAAGGACGAATACTTGGTGTCTCTTCAAAAACGTACCAAATGGAAATCTGAAAAGAAGAACCTAGAGGAAGGTGCAATCGTTATTATAAAAAGCGAAAACACCCAACCGTCGAGGTGGCCCATGGGACGCATTGTTGAAGTCCACAAAGGGTCAGACGGCAATGTACGAGTAGTAACACTCAAAACAAAAGACGGACTCTACAAAAGACCAATACATAAATTATGTCCCATCGAGATATCTGAAGAAGAATCGGGAAGTAACAATTCACAACAAACATGCCAACTCACCCGTTTAAAGGGACATAATGTATCAAAAAACACACAAATGAATGGAATCAAATTGTGGATGTTGATGTTATTGGTATTAATTGCATTTGGACGAGCAAAGAGTTCAGCAACCAATATGAGCACAACACCTGAGATGGCAATTAACAACTTAGACGAAAATGTGGGAATTTACTTAGACCCAATCGGAAAAATGGATGTCGTGGCATCAAAGTGGCGACTTGTAGTTTACTATGACTTAGATTCATATATTGAAGAAACCAATAATATTGCAAGCTACATAACTAAACTACAAGACAAGTGTTCCAGAATGTTCTACTTCAGCGAGCAGTGCAGTTTAATAACAGCAAACTTAAAGAGAAGATATGAAGTACTGGCTGAAAACAACAAATTATTTATAACAAACAACAGGGTAAAAAGAGCTCCACTGGAATTTGTTGGTTCACTCTACCACATATTATTCGGTCTCATGGACAGTGATGATAGAGAATCCTTAGAAGAAAACATGAAAAATCTTTTGGACAACCAACATGAACTGGATGGCTTAAATAAGAGGCAAACATCACTGGTAAATGCTACAGTAAATGTCGTAAAGAAAACAACAGAAGAAGTAAACGATCAATTTATAAAAATTAATGGTCAAATTAATGAAATACGCAACATGACACTTCAAGCTCATAATGCATACAAAGCAGGAATGACATTTCAGTTAGCAGCAATGCAACTTGATGCAATGTTAAGAGAATGTAATGATGTGCAAATGGCAGTTATAAGCATTCTCATTGATGTAAATAATCACCATATGAATCCGTTATTATTAAAACCGTCCCAACTACAAGAAGAGATACACAAGATTCAGATTAAAATCTCAGGGAAGTTTCGTTTACCTGGCGGTGGTACAAAAAATGAATTGAAAGAAATATTTCGCCAAATGAGAGCGAGGGGATTCATAATTGGCCGGCGTTTGGTAATAGACGCGGAAATTCCATTACTTCACTCAGAAGCATCGGACGTTTTTCGGATAATTGACGTGCCAATACGTCAGGGAGATATTATTGTGACACCAAAAATAAACACCGAAATACTTGTATTCAACTTCCAATTAGACTCATACAATCTTATGAGTCAGGCGCAACTAAATCTCTGTCTAAAAAACGAGGAAACCCACTATATTTGCCATGGTAATTGGCCATGGAAAACTGCAACTGATGGATCATGTGAGATTTCACCGATAAAGAAATCAAAAACAACAAACTGTCGTTTTGAACGAGTTAGTCAGCAAGACAAATGGATTCAGTTGACTAAATCAAATACATGGTTGTTTAAACAATTTACCACCACGGCTATTCATGTAAGCTGTGGACATTCTGAGCACAAATTGGTTAAGCTTCCAGCACAAGGGATTCTAACATTAAGGCCACAATGCACTGTTAGATACAACGGAGGTTTCCTTACATCATCGCAACAAGTCAAATCTGAAACCATCAACCATTTCGAGGAACAGATGATATGGACGAAGGCACTGGACGAAGTAGCAGAGGAAAGAATTAAACCTATGCAAGCAACTATAATAAACAACAAGAATGAACTCCTTAAAATTCAACGGGACTTAATAAGGTTCAGGGAAGAAAACATTCACCTTAAGGGCTTGGACTTTCACCACATAAGCGGTCACAGCGGATTTATGTTAAGTTGCATCTTGGTTATAATTCTAGTTATTTATGTAATACGGGGCATAATATTCAAAAAAAGAATTTTAGCACTTTCTGTTGGCCCGCAGAATGTTCAAACATGAACATGCACTTATCTATAGATAACCCAATGTGTATGTAAAATAAAGATAAGACAGATCATCCTAAGCATACACTGACGGTTATCTACAGATGTTTAACATTAACATTTAAGTAAACAACATAGACATTAAGAATAGTAAGATAAGAAAATTGTATATATATAGATGTTACGTAGTGAAATAAAATTAGTATTCATTCGACTTACAACGAGTGTACTCAAACAATCTTTTTTATTTGTTAAAATAATTTTGAATTTTGTTTTAGGTCCGTTTAGGAACTTTTTGGGCTGACATATAAATTCTGTCAATTTTTTTTAAAGCGGGGATGAAATTCTCTCAATTTCGGTCGAAACTGCTCAAATACTAGGGAACACGATGATCTCAAATATCTGAAACTTTTTGTTTTATTTACAAAATAATTCATTTTTTGATTGTAGGTACATATTTCAAATTTTGTGAATTGATTGAAAGTTCTAAGACATTCACTTTTTGATTGTATTTAAATTTATTTCATTGATTTAAAGTTCCCAACATTCAAAAATATTTTAATGTGTTTTTTTTTTTTAATTTCTAATTTGTTTTTTTTTTTTAGATAAAAGATTTTTAGAAAACAAATTTGAAAATTGTTAGAGCCGATTCTTAAGAAAAATATTTTTTCTATATAAAATTTTGAAATGACTTATATACAAAATATTTGGTAACGCCATTTTTAAGATATTATTTATCAACATCTCAAAACTAAATTTTGAATAAAATATTGAGTAGTTTTCGAAAAAAACTGCTTTCAAAAAAAAAAAAAATGCACGACTGGATCGCACGAACTTGCTCATGTAGTGCAAAGCTATTTTATGTATTAACTTAGCTTGAAAATTTTTGCTTTTGGTCATCTGATGTGTGTAGGTATTAAGAGATATGCACAAATAAGCAAAACAAATATTTTTTTAAAACGGGAACACTTTTTGGATTTTTTTTTTTTTTTTAAATATTTTTTTTTTCCATATTGGGTCAATGATTTGTGTTTTTTCAAAATTTTATTTTTAGATGTTGATAAATATTAGCCATCTTACCAAGTTTTTTTTTAAATTGTTTGAAAATTTTTTAATGAAAAATATTTTTTTTTTAAAACGACTCGATAGATTTAAAAAAAAAAAACTAAAAATTTATCGTTATTGAAGAAATCATATCAAAAAATTTAATTCAACTATGGGAGGTACTCATTCTAGATGAAATATTCAAAAACAAAAAAAACCTACTTTCGAAATTACGTAAAAATCATCTGTACCAAATTTTAAGAAAATCCGTCCACGAATTTGGGCAGTGGAGAAGTGTACAGATAGACGCACACACGTACAGACGCACAGACCGACGGACGGCATGACGAAAACCACTTTTTCGGACTTCTCCATCATTGTAATGTTGGTTTTGATTAAAACCTCAATTTTTTTTTGACACTAAACCAATACTTGCCCTATAGAGCAAGTAAAAAATCAAAAATTTTTTAGAGCAAGTAAAAAATCAAAATTTTTTTAAAAACCCAAAAATACAATTTTCGAAAATTTTGTTGCAACTGTATTACGACAACTTAAAAGTTTTACATACAAAAATTGTTAAAATCGAGTGAGTCATAGAGAAAAAAATCAGAATCTAGAAAAACGGTTCTATGGCAGGTACCGTTAATACCGGTTAAAAAAAAAACGGTTTTCATTTTAAGATAGATATTATCAAAAAAAAAATATTTTTGGGAAAAATGAGTGTTTCTAAAACCAGTATATGACAATAAATACCTACCGTAATTTTTGGTGCTAAAAACAATTTCAATTTAATCTCAAGGGAATCACCAAAGACCCTTAACCACCAAGTTTCAAGAAAATCGGTTGAGTGGTTTCGGCTGTAGCTCGAGGTATACACAAACAGACAGGCAGACAGACAGTCGAACAGACAGAATTGCGGGACCCATATTTTTTTGCATTCTCTATCAACGTAATGGCATGTTTGATTGTTATCTCGAGTTCGATATTTTTACGAATCCTAAACTTGCCCTATAGTGTACCTATATCAGAAGTAAAAATATACAAATTTGTGGTACTCCCCATACAAAAGTGACATTTTTGGACGGTTTTTGTTTACTTTTGGCGTTTACAGATTCCAATTATCTTAATTCTTTCAAAATTTATCGTGTTTACAAATTTAAAACGCAAACTACACCGACAACGGCACACGCCCATAAAAATGTCTCGAAAACGTGTTTTCTATACGTTTCATGATGTTTCAAGATGAAATACACTAATTCTGAAAAAAAAAGAAAAATTGTGACAGTCGCTTACGGAAAAGAAAAATCATAAAGTTACTCTGATAAAAAAAATAGTGTGCTTAATTCATAACTGTACAAAAATTTGTGTAGATACACTGTTTTTATGATAATATTAATGGTTACTAGTGAAAAAAAAAAAATGTTTGTTGTAATGGTTATATCTTCTAAACTATCAGTTGAAGGGGGAAAATCGCTAAGTGTTCTTTAACACTATCAATTGTACCGAAAAATATTGTTTCCTTAACCTCCTCAACTTATTGTGAATATTGGAGGGATATTTCTACAAGTTTCAAGTCTTCGAAGTCAAAATTAAAGATCACAAATATTTTGCAATTCCAATATTTGAATAAGTCATATGAAAAAGGACATAAATTTCCCATACCTGCTAAATTAGCTAATAAATTTTTGCACATCACTGTTCATATACTCGTATCTACCTACTCAACTCTGCCTTAGGTTAGGATAGAAATTGAACCAGTTCAGAGCAAGTTTTGTATTTGCCGGTCTTGAAAGAATAAATAAATAAATAAAAAAAAAAAAAAAACGAAGAAACTGCTCCCCGTTTCTTTTCAGGTCTTGTATCTTCAATTGTATATAGAATAAAGCAAGAAGAAATTATTTTTGTAAGCATTTTTTTATGGACTTGCCCCTTTTTGATTCTGTTGCAAAGAAAATATACATTAGCCACTAAAAGAACACATAAAATGCCCCAGGAAGGATTCATCAGATTTGAACATTTTTATGCTTGGAATTGATCTTCTTTTCAAGAGAACAAAATAAAATAAGAAGAAACATTTCAAACAATTATTTGCAAGGTCCAAAAGTCACGAAAGGATGCAATTATTTGTTGATTTTTTTTTCTTTCTGAAAAACATGAAGAAGAAGAATTCACTATCATGTTCGAACATGTTCCAATAAAAGGATTCACTTCAGATACCTTTATGTGTCTACAAAAAAAAAACTACCAGTTTTTGGTATGGAAGAAACAAGTGTAATTTGTGAGAGAAGACCCTAGCCTAAAGGATAAACATTTTTTAAGGATGATATGATCACTTGATTTGTTATGGAAGATTGCAAAGGACTAACCAAACGTGTACAGACAAGTTTCTTTAAGGATTATGCAGGTATCTCTTATCGCACCATTTTGGCAGGTCTTTTCTGTTATCTGAAAGGAAGAATTGAAAAAAGAAACTAAATAAAAACCAATATAGCCAAAACCAAACAAATAAATCCTTCAAGGATCTTTCTGTTTGGTAAAAATAGCACGTTTCTATTTTCGATATACCTACACAAAATCTTTTTGGACAAACTAGGTATACCTATATTGACAATAAATACTCTTTCTTCACTTTTCTGTTTTGTATGACAACACGTGTAGTATTTTCCTTCTTCGAATTGAATAAATTTGAAATATGAAAACGAACGTGTCGTAACATGTTCTTTGGGAATTTTTCTACCTTCTCATTGAGAATTTTCGATATTTCTCTGGCACAAGTGTTTATGAAGAAATAGTGTGTATTTGAAGAAAATGTTATATTTTAAGGAGAAAATACTTACAATAGAACTGCACTTTGCTCTTTTCATTCCAAAGATCAAGGATATTACGGTAATTTACCGAGAAGGTTTTGATTTTTCTTGCCTTTCGTCGGTGTATTTGATTTTTGGAGAGTATAAATTCACAAGCAATTTCTAAATGAATAGAGAATAGGTATAATTGCGGGAAGAAAAAATATTTCTTTAAGGGATTTTCCCAAAGTATCGTGTGAAAGTAACAAGTAACCTTGGACATTTTTAAATAAATTTTGTTATATATTTGTCAGTCTTTCTTAAAACTTCAACACCATAAACTTTACTGTCAAAAAACGACCACTATTTTTAATAGAAAAAATTCGCTTGAAAATCAAAATATTCAACTTCATGACGATACTAAACCTGGACAACATACTGTTCTGGGCGCACCGTGGAATTGTGAGAAACATTAGGACTGTTCCACCAACTATAACTGAACTGAGAAATGAATCCAAGTATTTTTTTTTTGCCTCAGAAATCTCCGCAAAAATTATGAAACTGATAGCTGAGACTTTTTGTCCCACATACAAAATATCGAAGCCCTTAGAGATCTCTCGTTGTAGGTCGCGCGGTGAGGGGGGGGGGGGGGGGGCCCAATGTCAAGTTACTAGAGATTCTCTAAACAAAACTGAATTTTTTTTACATGTTCTTGTGGGTTGTTTTTAGTCAAAGTGTTAAATCAAGATGCTTAAATGATTTTTAGTTAAAAAACAAAAATTCAAAAATAATAGTAGGTATTATTTTTGAAAATAACAAATATTTTTTCAAACTGATTTTTTTTTTTCGAAATTCTAAAATATAATCTAACAATTCTATTTAAATAAAAGACTAAAATGGTGGTCAGTTTTGTAAAACAAATAAAATTTTGAAAAAAATCAAAATACCTTCACAAAACCAAAAAAAAATTTCTAAACTATCATTATTAATATTGAGGTTTTGCAAATTGAATAAAAATTACCCACAAGGACACGTATAAAAATTCAGTTTTGTGTAGAAAATTTCTAGTAATGGAACGGAATAGTTTGGGATATAATTCTTATTTTATAACTTGTCTATTTTATCAAAAAACTTCAGTGAAATGGAAAGAAAACAGAGTTTTGAGACATTTTACCATTCGTGCCATTGCCCAGCATTTAAAAAAAAAGTAGTAGAAAATTGATGCAAGTTTGATGCTTTTATAATGCTGCAAAACTGAATTTATTGCACTATGTTTTGAGACACAAAAGTAATTTGAAAGCTGCGGAAAAAAGGGAACATGCTCAGAAGTGATTTGAATTAAAAACAATGAACAGAAATCAAATTTAAATAAAAATTTAACATTAAAACTAAAAATTCAAATTTGTCGTACAAAAATGTTACAAAAGTGTAACTCTTGGTGTTTTTTTTATATGAAAAGTACAAAAAGATTTTATTGGAAATAGTGTACACTTGAACTAGTTTTCCTAATTTTAGACTTTTTGATTTTAAGGATCCAATTATCTTGATCCTAACAGAAGTGATCATGTTACAAATTTCCAAAAGAAAATGGCTCAAAAACGTGTTTTCTCTGCCTTTCATGATTTTTTTTTATAGTAAAATCGAGTAATTTAAAAAAAATATTGCGAGAATCGCTTTTATTCCACTATACTCTATGTGTACGAAAAAATACTGGTGATCGGAATTTGTTTCGATTTTCTATGTCCCACTTTAAAACTGTCTTTTTAACCCATATATTTTATATCGGTTAGCAAAACCGTTGCATTAAAATTTCTTAAACAAACAAAATAGAATATATTAAATTGAAATGACAACAGGTATCGAGAGGTTAAAAAAAAAACCTTAGAAAGAATAAGCCTAAACACCTGTAGACCTAAAAAGACTTTTTATAAATTTGTTAACCAGAAAAAATGGTGTCAAATTTAAATCTATAAAGAAAAATCTCGTTTATATCCAATAACAAAAATTTAAATTAGGTGATGCTGCACCTTCGTCTTCCCTAATGAAACCCTAAATCAGTTTTCATTTGTCCAACCTGTCTGATTGATTAATTTGAAACCATTGCAGCTTTACCCTTTTCCATGTAAACGTGCTTGTAGGCATAACAGTTTAACGGTGATGTTTATTTTCTTCGTTTAATCTTAAATGAAAAATATCAAACGACCGTAAAATTATCGCCAGTAGACATCTCAACAAAGACCTGTTAATGAGTTAAGCATGAAATCATAGCAATACCATCATCATCAAGAAAATTTATCTCAATGTTTGAATTGATTCACAATAGTAAAAGATGAAGATCGGGTTACCTCAGTGATTTAACTGCTGTGCAATATCATTTATATCATGTTAGTTCAATTAACGTTCCAATGATTGAGCGTGACAATAAAAATCAAATGTGATGATGATCATGATGATGGAAGATACCTGCATTGTCATCTAATAAATGTAGAAGAATTCAGAAGGCACCTTTTTTTTTTAAATGTCAGATGAGTGTTGATAATGATAAACTCAATGTTACACAATATTGTCACACTTCCTATTGCATTTGCCAATAAATTGATTTTTCCTTTCCATTTTTTTTTGTTTGTTTGTATTCTTTGAAAATAAGGAAACGTCCTGGGAAAATCTTTCAACGGCAAATCTCATGAAATTCTATTTCTCACGTCCAGTATCGGTATTTTGTGATGATCATAATAAGATCCTTAAGCTATTGTTGTCAATAGAGAGCAAAGTATTGCAATATTGCTAGCTATTATGGTATTGTAGTTTATATTAGGTGACAAAGTGATGACCTGCTTCTTATTTTTTCTTCAAAGCAAAGAAGGTGGAAAATTGCAGTATAACATGTTGCAACACGTTCATTTCGAAAATTACAAAGATTTCTTATGAGAAAATTTGGAAGAAAAGAATCGTCCTTTAGAAGAAAACGAAGAACTATGAAGTGTTTGAAATAGGGACGTGATATTTTTACCAAGCAGAGGACTTATGTGGGAGAATAATTTGTGGACATAAAGTGACGGTTTGTTTTTGGAACGTGCTCAGAAATATTTACTTTCTTCATTTGTACACCTTTAATGTCTTATTAAAAACTTCATTATTTAGGTATCACTGATAAATCCTTTAAGGTAAATAATATAAAAGTAAGTACATAATGAAGAGATGTTTGAAACATCATTTTCGGAATTGAAATAATTAGTTCCTTGCAGACCCAAAATAGGTAAATCAACTATAAAATGTGGTTCTCTAATTTTCTTTAATTTGCTTTAATGTAGGTATATGCCGGGGGTATACAATTTTAGATTAAAAGTATTATATTAAGTGGCGTAAGTAATAGTAAGTATAGTAGAATTAAAAACATCATGAAACACGTTGAAAAAAAGTTTCTTATGCCATTCTTACACGACACAATATTATTGCGCAATACTCAGTATTGTGCAATAATATTGACCGTGTAAGGGCTGTATTGCACAATATTTTCGGTTTGCGCAATATATTGAGTGATATTAAAAAAGTTTAATATTTTCTGAATACTTATACTCAATATTTTTCGTTTTCACAACACATCAGATACAGAAAAAAGCCCAGAGACATAGAAATATTTCGCAGTAATATTGAATCGTGTATGGACGACCCTATTTTGCACAATTTTTTTGGACAATATTATTGTACAATAATATTGTGTCGCGTAAGGCAGGCATTTGACATTTTCGTTTGGAAATTTGTAACATAAATACTTCTGTTAGCCTCAACATTATTGGATCAGAATATGCAAGAAGTGTAGGATCTTTTTAATAAATGTTCGCTTTTGTTTCTGAAACTTTCAACGTGCATTTGTAACTCAAAACATGGAGTTTTGGAGCAACTTTCCTTTTCAACCAAATCTTTATTCCATTGGTCTCTGGAAGGGACATTAATTTTAAATTTGTTTACAATGTGTAGTTGGGAAGCTTGGTAATCATTACGGTGCAGCTGTAGTTCTTTTGGACTCTCAAGTAGGTAATAAAGTTAAAGACTTAAAGTAAATTTTTTGTATTTGATTTTTGTTCAATTACCTAACCAACCTACCATATAGGTAGCCTTACAGAAATAAAACAATTATAGATTATATTAAAGAATATTTAATTTAAATTTGTAATCGCGGGATTTTTAGACATTCTTATAGTCTCAGAAGGGTTAATTGGTGTGACCTCCGAAATAGGCCGAAATGTGATAGAGGCTATATAATTTTTCACTAGGGACCTGTTTTACATACAACGACTCAGCTTGACAATGGAAAATTTCACTTCCTCCATCCTTATTTGACCACTCCATCTTTTATTCCCCGATCCTCCCATTAATCCCTTCATATATTGAATAGAGCACGTTCTTTGCTCCCAAAATTCATATGACAACAGAAATAACACAAAACACCAACCATAACTCATTCAATCCTTAAAGAAAACAACATTCCTACCGCCATCCTACTATACAGCATCAGCCTATTTACGATCTTCCAATATTGTCAATAAAATAAATATCCAGAAGTGGTCTTCTCTACCAAAGGATTATCGAACAAAATCTCTTCTTCGACTTATAATTCAAAAACCTATACCGGATTTCTAGGCACATAACAATATACTCCTACAATCTTACATATAGGAGAACAACGATGCGTCATCCTCATCATCATAGAGAAAATCCGTAACGGTCACTTTGGAAAATGTAACGTACTTTTTCGATCTTGTATTTTTTAGGAGGAAATTCTAACGAATATTCTTTTATTCTCGTTTGTAGTCACAAAAGATTAACCGAAATAAATATCCACCGAGACAAAAAAAAGATTCATACAAACATTTATCTTCTTTTTTTTGTTGTTGTTGTTGGTCCAAAGATACAAAACAAAAAATAATTTTCTGGTGACCCTTGCACGTGTTCAAATCGGTTCTAAAACCAAATCGTATAGGAACAGAAAAAAATCCATTAAAGTACGGATTGTGATAAAAGAGAACCATTGTCCAGATCCAGAACAAAAAAAAAAAAAAAAATAAATTCAGTGTTTTTTTCTGGGTCCCTTTCAATTTCTCTGCAATGCACAAGCACATCTCCTAAATAGGACTTCAATCCAAAAATAGTTTGAAAAGGGACCGAAAAATTAAACCCACACAAATTTTGGTAGATTCATTTTTTTTTCCTCAAAATTAAAACCTTTTTTTTTTTTTTTTATTTCGTGATCAAACCGTGCGTCGATCATGCCAAAAGAGGTACCTACCTGCCACTATCGAATAAAAGGGATGCAATGCATTATTATTCAAGATTTCGCTGGAGGCAATTTTTCGATTTTTTTTTTCAGGATTTTTGCTTATCGTCTCGTTTGATCATCACAAACAAGAAAGTAAAAAAGGGATTGAGCAAAGGGATTAAATAATATTGTTACCCTTATTTTGGAATTTTGCAGGTATAACTATTTGTACTTTATTTACCATAGCAGGGATACATTTTCAAATAAATTTTATTGTTCATTCGTGAAGGAGTAATAATAAGGTTGTGAAAAGGATATTTGAGACTCTTAAAAATATATAGGGAAGTAAGAAAAGTGAGTTGATAGTTTGATTGATCGACAGTGTAACCAAAGATCGAAGACAGGGCCGGACTTACGAAACAGTGGAAACGTATTTTATTTTGTACAATTAGTTTTTCCAAATCATTTTGAAAAAAAAAACACTTTTTTTAAGCTTGGTTCATCTAAAATTCATACAAAAAACTAGCTCATTTTTTAGATAATCTGGATTTTTTCCATACATCATTTACCTAACTTTCGATGTAAGGAAATTATTAGAAAATTTGTGTGAAACTTTATTTGGCGAAATAGAAAAAAAAAATATACCGAAAAATTAATCTGAAAAATATCAGGAGTGCTGCAGAACAGAAACTATCATTCGCAGAACCTATACCGGAAATTTCTTGTTTCGGCCAACATAGCCAAAACGTAGGCCAATAGGTTTTCATTTGAAAAGGATATTTGGGATGTGCTGTCATCTTTGTGTCGATATAATAAATGAATGGACAGCGTGAAGTCCAAAAGGTTCAATAATGATTAAGAAATTACTGCCCACCTCGTAGCTTAATGTCAAAAACTGGAAAGATCATTTTTGCCAGCTGTATGATGACAATGAAAATTAAGTCTTTCCACCAGATAATTAGGCTAAAATCAAACGAATTGCGGTTTTGAAGCTGATGCACAACATTCCAAGCTTATCAAAATTACTCCAACTGGTATCTTGAACTTATTAGGATGATGCTGGAAAAGGTCCACTTTCACTTACTTAAAATGGAGCTAACAATCGTGGATCTTAGATTTTACCTCTGCCTTGTTTTATGTCTCTAGTTGGTTCAAGAAGACTCACTGCTCCGGAAGAAAAATTGAAGTTATTCCACCGAAATATACAAAATGACCATCAGAAGACTGCGGCATTACCAGCCGAATCGTAATTTCTGTACCTCTTTCAATGTTGTCCAGGGTTCAGGCCAACATTATCAAAAAATCCTCACAATAACTAGGTTTTCCTGATAATACCGCATTAAAGTGAAAACTACTACTGGTAATTTGTCAGTTATGAAGTCAGAGGTGGGGCCTATCATAAACGAATAGAACGCAAAGTTTATACTATAAATAATTTACTGGAGAGGGATATTATGAAAATAAACTGGAAACGGCTCAGCAAACAAAATAAACACAGAAATCATTAAATAACTGTTGCAAACTGCTGTTTTGACAAGCACTAAGTAGACTCTATTAAAAACATTCAGCATCTAGGACCAGCTGTCACTGTCACTGTCACTGTCCAGAAATTCACTTAGTAACCATTTTGAATGGTTAGGACAGCGATCCACGCTTCCGTCTTTAAAGCCTTCAAATTTCTGCTAAAGAGAGTGCGAGGAAGAGAGAAGGTTCTTAGCACGAATTTAGCATTGAGATTAAAGGTTACGGTAAGAAGAAATCAATAAACCTCGACGATATTTTGTTTCGGTCTGGTATACCAAATGGTTCTAGGAATGGTTCCATTTACTTGTTTAACCATTTGTAGCTCTTTATGAATCGTGTGAGATGACTTATTTCAGTCTTTACTATAGATCATTTGGACCCTTGTTAGTAGATGTCTTTTGAATTCATCCTAGGACAGACATGTGCAGCGCTTAGCATGTTCGATGTTGACTCCTTTTACTGAGGTAGTTTTTAATCTACTCAAATTTTATATAATAGATCGGTTAAGTTCTAGCATTGCCCAAATCTGTTTCGCTACACAGATTGAAGGTGATTTTTAATGAATTTAGCGGCAAAATTGGGTACAGCTGGTAAAAGCTCGAGTTGACTTGACCGAAATGACTATATTTAGTGTAGCTAAGAAATACGACGAAACAACAAACTCCAAGGCAGTTGGAAGAATTGTTAATCCCACAAATTCCCAACCTAGAATCTTATTAATAATTACATCCGAAGCAGGCAGTGAAGGAACCAAGGAAAAAAAATCTAATACCTCCATCCACTAAAATACTTCGTCAGATCAAGACCATGGCGAGTACAAAGTCAGCTATTGAAAAGGGAAGCCTTAATAGGAGCAATCCCAGGTTACAAGCAATCATATACTCATAAGTGAATAGAAGAAATAATTCAATCAGCGGTTTCTCTGTCGATAAACGAAGATATTATTATTATTATTTCCAAATAAAAAGGTCCGCTTTTGACTTTCGAGGTAAAAACAAGATGTTACGTTATTTCGGGCGTTATTCGATATCGAAGTATTTCTTATGGCGGCCTTACACGACGCAATATTACTGACCAATACTCAGTATTGTGCTATAATATTGACCGTTTTAGGGCTGTATTGCACAATATTTTCGGTTTGCGCAATATATTGAGTGATATAAAAAAAGTTCAATATTTTCTGAATTTTTACTAAATATTTTTCGTTTCCACAACGAAGGAAAGAGTGTAGAAATACTGCGCAGTAATATTGAATCGTGTACGGGCGACCCTTTTTCTCACAATATTTTTGGACAATAAAGCGGGCATTACTCTTGCCAGACATTTGCCCAAAGCTAAAGTACAGCTATGCTCGGACCAGAACACCAAAAACATCCTCATCTTAAGAATCTTAAGAAATTGCTCCTCCAGGGTACACTCCATCGGTACACTCTGAATCTGCCTTTAAAATTACCTTCTGTGAGAAACAGAAATTTGTATTCTGCTGAACAACACGAATTGAAACATGTCCTGCCCGAAATAACCTCACTATTAAGTACGGCCCTGAATAGTGTAAAGAAGAAAAAGTGAATTGATAGTTTGATTAATTCACAGTGACCTGTCAAGCAGAATTCACAGTTGATTAGAAGCATCAGAAATAATCGACAATGACGAAAATTAAGGAGGAGCCTCAGACATAATTCTTCAAGATTTCACTTTATTATTTATCCAAATGTATCGCTTTCCTCCGTCACCGTTGTCAAGTGTTCTGATGGGTCGTCGTCATTTTTCATAAATGCAACTTCTTGTGTATTTTTATTTTTATTTTCACTCTGACTTATGTTTGCTTATGCTTATATGGAACTTGATGTGATGTTAGAACAAACACTGTACTTTTAACATGGAAATATGGTGGATATTTGAAAATGGAAAAAAAAACTTGTGTGTGTTCCTTTTGGTGTCTGTTTATTCTTCCAAAGAGCATTCCATAGCAGAAAAAAATACAGAAAAAGGACGCTAAAAACAAACAAACCAGAAACTCCAACGAGTGTAAACAAGTGTTTTGAAAATACAATTCCACTCGTTAGCGCAGAGTTTGTGACGCTATAAAATATGCTTTGGGAATACTACTGCTGTTTTAGAATAAAAGCGTTGTGTGTATTGCAAACGTGTTTGTCGACCTTGAAACTAACCTGTACGTGTTTTGAATACGTAATTTTTCAAAATGAATTCAACAGGTAGTTTTTTTTTTTTTGTCCAAGAAGAGAGGAAATATTTGAATTCGGTGTATTTCTTATTTATTTTTGTAAGACTTTAAAAGGACCTGGTATTTTCATTTAAATGCAAAAGGTTAAGTTGCTTGAGAGTGAAGGTAAAATTCTTTTCTTTTGTTTTTTAAAGAAAGCAGAAAAAATTTCTAAATAAATTTCTATCAATGTTAAATGTTCCCCTTGGGCAATCTGACATAAGTCCCATGTATGTAGCATATTAACCACATAAAATGCGTTTTTTCCTTTTTCCGTCACACAAACGCCTATCGCAGAAATGCTTAATCGGATTTTGGTGAAATCAAATGACCACTAGACTGCAGCTTATAGCGGAACGCCTCTAAATGGACTCCCTTTTTTATTAAAAAAAATTACTTTCGAATGAAAAATTGAATGAAATTCAAAATGCCACACAGTTGCAATCTTCTAAAACTCCCCTCATCAAGATTAAAAATATCCTTATAAAATATTATTTCCGCTTCATTTTTCGATAATAAAAGAACGTTTTGAAAAATTGTCCTGATTCTTTTGGCAACGCCTCTCAATAGACGTGAAAGTAATATTTCATGATTTTTCCATAAAGAAATAAGAAAAAAAACCATCAATTCCCATAGAGACGCTTGTCAGATTCTTTAACTGATTATGTCATAGACAGGAGACAGTGTCCGCAATCCCCTTGTACCTGTTGCAATTTTATTTGGACAGGATCTTATAGGAAAGAACCATAAAAAAAAAAAGATCGGGACCGGATAAAATTTCACAAATCAATGATGATTCCCTTGTCATCATTTAAAATATAAGTTTTTGAACGGACCACACAATACAGAAAAAAAAAAAAATATTTTATAGGTCATTCCTTCTTTTGTTTGGTCTTCCTGTGGGTCTTTCTATAAGGTTCCTATATCTATTATGTAATTAATTTATTTCCTTGCTTGTGATTAGTTTGTTTAGGGATTCCTCATTGGGAGGGCTGTGATAAGATCGACAACATTGTAGGTTTCTTCTAACAAATTTCGATTTGAAACGAAGATAGATTTTTATCGTTATTTTGATTTTCAGCTCACGTTCTTGTTACTCAGATTTTATTTATTTTTGATTATTTTAGTATCTTAGCACAAACTGTTACCTTTAAGAGATTTAATTTTTTGATTCAGATAGTTGGCACATATTTGTATCTGGAAGTAGTAAATGTTATTCATGTTTGAAAATACGTGGATATGGCTTATTACACTGGTCTGCAAGGAAAACCAAAATATACTTTTCTAAAAGATTTTGATACGCTGAATCCGAATCCGAAGTATAAACATGCCAAAACCCCATTTTTTTGGTACATTTAACGTAGAATTTCTTCACTGGTAAATACTTTGCTTGTTACAAAACTGTTAATGAGATGTGAAATAATCTTTCTAAATCATTTTAAATCTTTTTAAAATTCGTTTTCCACACAAAAATATTGCAAAGTGAAATTTATTATTAGTCCGAAATATTCTCTGTAGTCCAGTCAAAGCGTATTTAGCGGAGAAAATTTTTGAAGTAATAATTTTAAATAGCCAACTTTATGTTTGGGGTTCTGAGCACGAATTTCTATTTATTCATTCAATTTTATCACGGGAAACATGAGAAATCATCAAAAAACTGAAAAATACTTGTTTTTTTTATGTTTTTGGCTTACTTATAGTTGAAAACGTTGAATTATAGTATAAGAAAATTAAAAGTAATTTATGTTTTAATCAATTTTGTGCACGACTTCAGGATTCTTGTTAAAAAAATGTTGAAAAATACATAAAAACCAGTCCTTTTTGATAAACAAAAAAAAAAATTATTGATTTTCCTGTACCAAGAGTATACAAATTCCAAAGTCCTTTAAATTAGAGGGTTTTTTTCAGTGTACATCCCAATAAATACGGAATTTTGAAATTTATGATAATTTTTTTAAAATATTTTTTTTTTAAATCGGCTCAACCGTTTAAAAGTTTTACCAGGTCAAACAAATCTAAGAGAACTCTTTTCTAAAAAACCATAACAAGTTTTTTTAATCAATTGAAAAAAAACTGTACGTGATAGAATTTTTCTAAAACCAGATTTAGATTCAGCCAAATCTTGTAAAATTTCGCTAAATTATATGAAGGACAAAAAAAAAACTAAATTTTTGCAGAGCATTGTTATTTTTTATCGCTTCGTTCATATAAAACATTTGAATATTATATTTCGAAAAACGCACGCAGTGTTTGAAAAAAATACAGCTCTTAAATTGTATTTATAAATTTAGCAATGATTTATAAAATAATTAGATTTTGTTCAATTCTTTAAAACATATTTTCAATTTTCAGACATTCTGGGAGTATATTAGTACTAGTAGGTACTAAGTATAGGTACTTGTGCATTCTTAAGGAAAACCACGAACTCTCACTTTACTGGTGAAACAGAATATAAGATCGCTGTAGCACAGAAATTTTCTGTAGTACAAGATGTCAAATAAATTGCCCACTAAAGTAGCAAAGAGCAACAGAATACGAAGCTGTCCAAACCAAAACTTGTCAATAAAATTAAAAATTCTGAGTGAAAATATTAGAAGACCTGCTAAATATTTTGTTTAATATTGAAACAATCGACATCAACATTCAACTGACGGCTTTTAGTTTTCTTGCAATAATTCACCAATATTTACAACAACAGGATACTAAAACAACATTTTAAAAATAAAGTTAGTGGGGCATATTCTATTCACACTTCATAAATTCAGCCTATCTTAGACTGGGGTTTATTCAATGTCCCTTAGATAGGATAAACCCATACATTTGTCTTAATCACGGCTTAAAAAAATTCTATGAATATGGCCCTCTATTTTGTTTTCTTTAAATTTAGTGTGAGGTGTATTTAAAAAAAATTAATTTTTACAATTACCTAAAGAAAATTTTGTGTCTGTACGTTTAAAAACTGCAGGTGTGATTTTATGGCATATCTTAATTCCAACATGCGCCATGTCAAGCTGTCTCTTCAACAATTTGCAAGAAAAAAACTACTTTTGAAATAATTGAAACTTGCAGGAGGCGCTTAGAAATTTAAAGAACAATGCTTTCGTGGACAAAAGAATACATTTTCAAACTGCAAATCACTAAAACTCATATTTACAACATATTTTGTTTCTAAAAACAGCGTAATATAAGACACTTACCAATTTTCAGACAAACAATAGAAAAGAGTCAACCTAAGATGGATTTGACACGGAATGTATTGTTTAACTTGTTTTACCTTTTGTTTAGAACTTTAAAACTAGACAAAGAAACTCCACGGGAAACTGGCGCCAGACACTCAGCGTCAAAGGTAAAATGTTATACACATAGACATGATATTTTTGCATGGCCTTCGATACAAAGAGGTGGACATGAATTTGGATCTTAAATCAATAGAAATACCCTATTGTTGGTTCTAGTGAATTTTTCTTAACAGATCAAAATGTACCTGTAACTTATTCGAGCCAAGAAGTCACAGTAGGTGCAGATGAAGAACACGTTAATGGATAAGATCCACCTTGCATTTCACACTTGTCATCCACATAAGATGGAGTGTGTTGACACCTTTTTGGTCAACATAAATTTTGTCCTTGGGAAAAAACGACCGTTGAACATTGCACTTCCTAGAAATGGTATAGAAACCAGACGTACCTAGTAATTCTTAAATAAAAATAAATATTTCCAACTAAATTTTCAAAATTTGTATAGAAGACTATTTCATTGCAATTAAAACAAATATAGGTAATTAGTACAATTTTGAGAATTTCTGAAATCAAAATGATGGCTCTAATAGTTCATCTGCCAATTTAACGTACGTACTTGCTCTTATAGCTAAAGCTGCTAAAGATTATAGATTTTTTAATGCAGTTTTAGAAAAATTAATTAAAATCATAAAATTTGATTTTAGATTCACTAGAAGAGATCAATTTGATTTCAAACGGATACGTTTTTGAAAATGTATGTGGGTGGTTTAATTGTTATTAAAAATCAGGAAATAACGGGAATAATATTCTGTCCAAATAACTTTTAGATTTATGTACTGTGTTTGCATGTGAGAAGAAATTAGACTTTTAAACATTTTTTTTAATGAATAACAGTTAAAACAAGATTTTTTAGTCCAAGTTTTTTGACCGTTTCCGACGGTATTTTATGTTTATCTTTTTTATTTTTACACAGGGTTGGTCGATAAAATATCAATTATATGAAATATTTGAATTAATTTCACAAATAAAGCACATTATGTTTCTTTGAAAAAATTTCCCGTCTAGAACTTTTCACTCCATTTCTTTACTAAATTTACATACCCAAAAAAAAACTATACAAAAATAAATAATGACATGTGATAACATGATAAGGAAGTATAACTTCCGGCGCGCGTACATGAAGACTATATACTATAGAAAAAGTTTAGGATTCGTTAAAAAAATCGAACTCGAGATAATAATCAGACATGACATTACGATGATAGGGAATGAGAAAAAGTAGTCTCGCAATTCTGTCTGTCCGTCTGTCTGTCTGTGTATACCTCGAGCTACAGCCTAAGCCGCTGCAGCAATTTTCTTCAAATTTGGTAGTTAAGGATGTTTGGTGATTTCCTAGCGTGTAAATTGAATTTTTGTGACCAAAACTAACGGTACCTGTCATATAACATTTAAGGAGAAATTAACTTTTTTCAAGACCGACTCCAACGTTTTTATTAAAATTTTTGTGTCTATTTTTGATAGTATACTTTTGAAATGCAAAAAAAATGTTTTAAAAAAAAAATTAATAGCGCTTCCTCCCATAGAACGGTTTTTTCTGCTGCTTGACAAACTAAAAATTATTTGATATCAAAATTAAAAAAAAAAAAAATTTTTGGATTTTTTTTTTTGAAAAATCAATTTTTTGAAAACGGGTCACTGTATTTTTTTGAAATTTTGATTTGAAATGCTCGTTAATATTTTCTTGAGAATGGCATACCAACTTTATTTAAACAAGGTTTGAGAAGTTTTGTATATAAAAAAATTATTATTTTTCCAAAAGGATCTAAAGATTTTCAAATTTTGTTTTCTAAATTATTTTTCTTTATTAAATCAAATGGCATGATTATTTTGGAGCTTAAAACAATTTAAGACATTGTTTATGTCATTTAGTAATGAATTTATTGTTTTTACATTTTTTATGAAAATATTTATATTTAAAAAGTTTATAGAAGAAGCTTTAACGTCCACACCAACTTTGACCATAAGAACAAGTACGTACGACCCAGTCGTGCATTATATTTTTTATATATAGAAACATTGAATATAAATACAAAACCATAAATACAAATCAATCTTATTTTGATTTCCATTTTCCAACAAACATCAAGAAAATCTCACAATCAAACCTTAGTTTTGATGACAAATAAAAATAATATAATAAGGTGCAGGTTTCAGGTCAAAATATGCCAATTTGGCACTTGATAGCTTAGGCCGAAAAACTTTGCGTTTTGGCGACCGTCCAGAAGGATTTTTTGAATTATTTTTCTCGAACGAAAATAAAGATATCTGCCATATTCGGGTTTAAGAAAATATATTTTTTTTTTTGGAAGAAAGCCTCCTACATTTTTTATGAAAAAATCATCAAATCAAGGTTTTTTTTTTTGCTTCTCAAAGAGTTACATCCGATTTCAACGTTTTTTTTTTTTTTTTTATATATGTATAAGCTATTAAGTATTCGTTGTAAAATTAAGGAACAAAATTTTCCTAAAATGCTTTTTTGTTTTTGAAAAATCAATTTTTTGAAAATGGGTTAAAAAAATATTTTTCATAGTGTTGTTTTTAAATGTTAATAAATTATAATGGAATATCAATTTTTTTTAGGTTTTGAATTTTTTTTTTTATAAAACTACATTTACAAAACTCTTAATAAAAAGTCTAAGCAATCTAAGCAACTTTTGCTGTATAAGAGCAAATAAAGTGGTACGTCGTTGTCGTCATGGATTTTATTTTTATTTTTAATGGCAGAAATATTTTCCGTTGAATTTTATTCTTATCGAAAAGGTGTCAACACATTTCATCTTATACGAATGGCAAGTGTTAAAAATGTAACATGGACTTTAACAGCAATGTGTTACATCGGCACCTACTGCAGCGAGTTCTTAACCACAGGTAGTAGAAACATAGAAAAAGAAAAATACAGATATTAAATCAATTGAAGGTTTTATTGATTTAGTTTTGTGGGTCATGTACACATATTTCTTCTAAATCGTTTACCTTTCAAATTTGTTGTCTGGCGCCGGTTTCCTGTGGAGTTTCATTGTTTTTTCGTGAGATTCTAGACAAAAAGGTGAGACAAGAGCACCAACGATCCGTGTTAAATCCATACCATATAGTTTCTTGTTTTTTGTCTTTTGTTTGTTGAAATTGCTAAAATGTTGAACATTACGCTATTTTATTAAAAGTAATGCCATTTAAATAGTCTTTTAGTAAGTTGGAACATTCACTATTCTATTAAACTCTTCAAAATGTGTGTGTCTTTGTATTCTTTTGTCCTTGAATTTCGTAACGACACACAAGGATCAGTATTGTTCTTCTTAGTAACTGGTACTTGGCGCCTGCCATGCTTTGTTTTCAAAAACTATAAGAGTTCCCTTTCCCTAAATGGACGTAACTTGACAGTAAACTACTCAAGTGTATTTCATGTGGTCACCATATGAATTACCACATACTGTTAACGTTTGGGTTTATTTTGCAAAATAGTAATTCGTCTGCTTGGTTTGCTTTGATGGACACATAAAATACGTGATGTGGAAGTCTTTTCTCAAGTGCTAACATAATAATGCCAATGATTTGCTCGATTGGATTACAATTTCATCTGGAGACCGTATGGTTTGGTAAATGTGAGAAGATGGAAAGATGAAACCTTGTGTGGATGCCTGATAATGTAGCTATAATATGCTTGTCATTTAAGAGACAATGCAAAGAAGTTTTGTATGTGATTTGCAAAATCTAAAAAAAGTGGGAACTGAAATTAATTTAAGAAACAAAAAGAGTGAAATAGGAGATGAATTCATTGCTTAGTACTTCAAGAAATAATACAATGCAACCCTGTTAATAAGTTTTGTGATGGAAGTTTTAATTTGATTGTACTTGCCGTTAAGTTTTGTGCTGGATTGATTTCAAAACTAAGTCAATACGACCAAGAGTACACATAAGGTATAAACAAATATTTGGAATAAAAGGGTTTTTTTTTCAAGAGGAACGAAAATATGGGATAAGTAGCTATAAAAACTATTGTAAAAATGTTACCCTGGTGAAATTTGGTAAAAACATTTTATTTGCCATTGGAACCAAAAATCTAAAGAATACAAAGAAATATTTTATTTGAAATTGTGTTTTTTTTGAAGATTAATGCTAATCTGTGTTTAGTCCCAGTAACCATTAATTTAAATTGTACATCTCTGACAAAGTTGGTACCCAATTTAAATTTGGTAAAAATGTTACATTTGGTCTAGGAACCACGAATCTAATGAGGCCATTAAATTGTTTTGGGTGTTTTTTTTCAAGAAAATTAAAAATTTTGTACAATTTTTTTTTATAGATTTCTTTTATTTTCTGAAAAAAAGCTATTATAATTTTCAATTTCAATTGTTTTGGAGAAAAACTTAAAAAAATTGATTTTCAAATACAAGCTTAAGCAATTTTGTGCATATTTCAAAAAAAACTTCGCACATATTGAATTAAAACATGCAAAACAAAAACATAGCATAAGACGAAAGAATTACGTTTGTGGCATAGTTTACAGAGGCTGCCATCATATAATAAAGTTTAGTAATTTCCATGATCAAAAAAATCTTAAACTGACTTTAAAAAAGGTTGTCAATTCCACTGTATTTTCTTTTTGTTTTACTATTTCTTTAACGGTGGTTTGATGTTTTAGTTTTTTTATATGAAATCTAAAAAATTATAAAACCTTACAGCAAAAAGGAGGCAGTTCCAATTATGAAAAGTCGTGGTAAAAATGAGAGATACGTGGTTTGTGAAAGTGCCAATTTTGTCTATAACTTCCTTAATTTTTTGACAGAACTGTCTTGGTTTTACATAAATCTTCTGTCAAAAAAATGTAATTTAAAAATAACATTTTTTTAATTTTACCATAATTCCTAAAAATTGGAGCTGCCTCTCTTTTGATGCAATTTCCTAAATTTTTGAAAAAGTAATTTAGCAGTCCAGTACATTCCAATACCATAATAATAGTAAATACAAAATGCGGCCAATTTTTGCTTGCATTTAAGGTACTTAAGGGCTCTGAGATCTTATAGCTACCCATATGTTAAATAATATCCCTAAAACGTTAAAGGTCAGTTAATTTTAAACAAAATTTATGCAGCTATAGATATTTTTTTTATTATTTTTTGATGTTTTTCTTAATTAGGTCACTGTGGCGTATGCGTAATTTTTTTTTTTTTTTATAGACATTTTGAAAAGTTAATATTTAATTTTTAATTTTTGCTCAATTAATGAAAATAGTTCACCTCTATTTATATTTTTCTGATTTTCCTAATTATTTAACTTGTCATGAAAAATTCTGCACAAAAAATGTAAAATTTACATTTTTTCAAAAATTTCGTACAACATAAAAATATCATGCATATGAATCTGTTTTAAACAAAAAAGAACAGAAAATCCAAACTGTTCTACAACTGTCACTCTGTGTTGCATGGAGTTTTTCAATACTGTATAACATTATATTTTTTTAAGGCTTATCATTTTTAAAAGTTTTAGATCAAAAGTTGCAAACATGCGATTGCATTCGTGCATTTTATTTTATTTGGAAAAATAAATAAATTAATCGTCTATCTTTAGAGCTATTTACTATCCAGTAGGTGGAATAGGGTTAGTGTCAAGTTAGAGATAGTGACACTTCAGTGTTTTCAATAAATTTTGATCTTATTTGGTACTGCGAAAAGGAAATACTAGCAGCACCACCGTATAGTTTTTTTCAGTTAGCTCAATAAATTTTAATTGAAGACCTTTTTTAATTCGTTTTTTTTTCTAAAATTGCTAGCTGCATTTAATCACCTGTTTGGCTATGGGTTATTAACCACAGATATTAATAAAATGAATTCTTAAGCGACAAAATCACTGCTGGATAATCTGCAACAGATTATTCTTGATGGAAATGAATTATCATATCAACTTTAGTTTTAAAGTGTTATAGAGTTTCCACACGTGCACTTTAAAAATGCATATCTAATTGTTTTTTGTTGTAAAAAATCTTATCAAAATTCTTATCATAAAGCCTGTGGGGGTATATGATAAGATGTGTTGAAGCCTGTCATCCCTGACTCATTTATCTAGGTGCTCGTAAAAGTCTCTCCATGTCAGTAGAAAACAAAAAAAACTACTTATCAGTTTAAATGATCAACATAATTTAAGTTGCTTCGTAAATGTATTTTGAAAAACAAAACCATTATCTGGCCGAGGCCGAGGTTAGCCTATAAACCCACTTTAGACAAGACATTTCTATACTTACTCAAAAGACCGACCAAACCTTCCTTCTATTCAATGGAGTATAACTTACATTTATGTATGTATATTCTTCTGGTTTTATGTGTGGACCCTGGGGTTATCTATTTTTTTTTTTATTTTTTTTTCTTTTATATTTTTTTTTTTGTTTATGTCCTTTTTCGGATGCTGTGAAGTAACTTCTTTAGTGGTGCACACGTGTTCAACAGTTTTCGGCTTGGACTCTTTTTTTTTATCTTGTGGTAGTTGGTCCCCTGATGAGAGGGATTATAATTAATTTTTTTTTTCTTGGTAGATGATGTGTGTATGTTTTTTGGCCAAACGACTTTAAGTCCTCTTTTGGTAATTTGATTTTTTTTTTATTCTTCTATCCGTGACGAAATGCATTAGTCTGAAACTCGTATGGGTGTTAATTTTTCATTTTTATAAATCTTTTATACTCTTTTGATGATAAAATCATGTTCCAATTACGATAGGATGAAAAATAGATAATTTTTGTGGAATTATAGAAGATCATTTATTATATGATGAAGGTTAAAATAAGGAGGTTTTTAGAGATTTTAGATTATCTATATCATAAATAATTCGTTTTGTCTATTTTTGAAAGTTTAAATCACTTGTTTTAGTAGGTCAATTAATTTCAAAATGTGGAACATAAAATTCAAAATTTTGAAAAATAAACACCAAGCTAGCGAAAATAATATTTATATTATTATAATAAAGTTATGAATTTTGGCTATTTTTGAAAACGAAAATTGGAAGAAAGTTTTACGAGTTATTATTATTATCATCACATCAGCAGTACTACAGCAAGTTGGAATTAATTTTAAAGTATATTATAAGTAAATTTTCAAAAGGGGATAAAATCAATTTTTGTTTTTGTTATTTTATCTGAGAATGCAATATTTCTGTTAATGCCAAGGCCCGCAGTATTGATATATTGAATCTCAACAAAACACTTTTTATCCAATAAGCACATTTTTGGGTCAAAAACGGATATAACCAAAATACATATTTACTATTTGAGCATACAAAAGTACAAAACAAAACTAACACTGCACTAAGTGATGAGCCTGATAACAAAATTTTTTTGTGTTGGCAAATCTTTGGTCCCAAGACGCTTCTTACTATAAGCTAATAGGAAAAGTTAAATTTTCTCAAAAACGACTTCAACGGTTTTGATATGAAATTATAATTACTTATGTTAGTAAAGCCGTACTTTGGAAATCTAAGAAATATTTTTAGAAATTTTGATAACGGTACCTACCATAGAACTGTTTTCTTCATTGTTGAGTTTCTCTTGAACCACTGAACCGATTTTGATGAAACTCTTTACACGGAAAAATCAATTTTTCAAAAACGGGAGACTGTGTTTTTTTGAAATTTTGGTTTTAGATGTGCCATAATATTTTCTTGAAAATGGCATACCAAATTTTTTTTTTTCAAGCAAGGTTTGAGAAATTGTATATATAGAAATTAATTTTTTATAAACGGCTCCAACGATTTTCAATTTTTTTTTGTCTTAAAATTTATCTTTCTTAATCAAATCAAATGGCTAACTTTGTTTGGAGCACAAATCAATTTAAGACAAAGTTTATGGCATTTTAGTAATGGATTTTATTTTTTCATACACTTTTTTTAAAGATTGTTTGTATTAAGTTATTTATTTTTAAAAAACTATATATAAGAATCTTTAACGTTCACAGCAACTTTGAATCTAAAAGCAAGTACGTGCGACCGAGTCGTTCATTTTATTTTGTATTTCTTTGATATTTGCAACTTTTAATGAGCGACAAAGCAACACTACTAGCTATTTCTCGGCTTCGGAGAAGTCTTACTGGATTTCTAAAAGCTAACGGTATTTTCTAGGATCATTTTGTTTGAAGTTACTAAAACAATCCTATTTTTTCGTCACATTATCCTCACCGCATTTAAAATAGTAAAAATTAAAACTATTTGATTATTTCCAATCAAGTAATTTAAGAGCTTTTAGCCCCACCTTATTTTTAATAACAGGGAAAACAAGGAAAGGTCAATAGGTCTAGAAAAGCGTTGTTCTCGACGGCTGTAATGGATTCAGTTAATCTTTTTTCACTTGCATACTGTTTCTTACCTTTATAAGCTTAGAATACAATTAAAACCCGTTATTTTCATCATCATTATAGGCTGCAGGAGCTTGGTTACAAAAGTAATTGCCCCAAAGTTTGGCTTTCCAACCTGGTTTTTATCCAATAGCTCTTTGGGTCGGTCGGAGCGTTTTTTAACAGGAAAATGGAGTTATTCAGCAAGTCTATTTTGTCTGTCATATGCGTTTTAGGAATTCTAGCTTAGCTAAATTCTTCTTATAAAGTCCTTGACAACAGTTCAACTGTTCATCAGTTATGTTTTTGTTGATTATTTCATTAAAAAAAAGTAGGTACTGTACTTTTTCTGCAAAGATGTTTACTTAACATTGATTGTCCTGCATCATAAGAAGGATGAACAAACATTACCTTCTTATGGAACACCCACCAACCTTCAACTCTTATCCTTTAGAATACAAAATAACAAAATACTTGTCAGGATGTTTGATTGATCAATCTCCCAACAGATAGAAATATTTTGTTTCTTGTTGTTTTCAGCAAACATATCCCACAGTGACCTCAAAGCAACCAACAGACATTTGGCCACGACTTTGGCCAAAACAAAGAGTTTTTTTTTTCAAACAATATTGTTATCGTAGATATATAAATACCATAAAAGCAAGAAACACATATTACATTGAAGCGTTTTATACATTTAAAAGATTATTATATTATATCCTTTGTGCAGTTTTATTTGTTTGCCTTCTACAGCATTTTGGACATCTTAAGCAGCAGTAGTCCTTTGGGAAAATAAGTTACACTATACGAAATAATAATAGATTTCTAAATGAAATAAATTTCCAAATAACAAAACAAATAACGAAAGGACCTTCTTTCTTGCCTTTTTCGTAGTCCAAATCAAAAACGAAAGAAAAGTCCTTTTTTTTCTGAATCTATTTGTTCAACTAATTCCCTGTCTCGATCTTTTTATCCTTCAAATCCTAAAATTCTGCTAAAACTGAAAAACTGACATAAAGGATCGATCTCAACCAAGCGAAAATGAAGCAACTATCGACGAATAAGGATCATTTCAACACAAAAGCAATTTCCAATTTGAGATCCTTTTCAAAATTCATTATTCTTCATTTGTTGAGTTGCTTCTCTTAATTTGTTACCTTTTTTTTTTTCTTTTTAAAGGTCCTTTTTACCTGCAAAATTTACCTGCATTTAGTAGTTCTTTTTTGGATTTTCCCCTACACCGACCGATTGACTGGTTGATCATGTTCAATGCACCGAGGACACGAGTGGAAGATTAGTGTGGTAGTTGAAAGGAATCTTTTTATCAAATTGCCTCCGTGGTAGAAATTCAAGGGAAGCACAAACCTATTGATCCTTGTGTGTCGGCTTGGTGTGTCGATAGGTTATGCCTAACCTAATCAGCACCAGTATATGTGGCGTGGCGATGCGTGAGCGGTTTCTATGCTGCCAAGCAAGAGGCAGGCACAGGGAGTAATGAAATTTTTAGCACAGAATTGAAAACAATTATCCTTGTTCTCGAATTCATTGTGTGTTTACAAAATCAAGGGATGCTGAATTGGGCTTGTTATAAAGAGGAAAACAAGACAAGAGAAAATAAGGTCTTATGCTTGTTTACAAATGTTTTTGTGAAAATATTTTCAAAGCATTGGTACAATATTGATCTGCAGGAAATCGACGGGTGATCGGGCACAAATGATCTTCGACGAGGAATAAAATTGTCATCCTACAATAAAATAGAAATCACAGTTCACTGATGACAATACAAATATCTGGGGTGTGTATATGTGAAAATTCTATAGAGTTTTGGCTTCGGTTAAAATACTTTCTTAAAGTTGACAAAATCTTTCTTTGAGCTCTGAGGTGAGATGTGAAATCAGAGGCTTATTATTCTTTCAGGGTGCTGAGATTGTCGACTTCAAATTATACAGATTTGACAAGGTCAAATGCCCAAGGGAGCCGACATGGAAGAAAAAGTGTAATTGATTTTTTAAATTAAATTGATTTGTTTCTTTTAAAAATAATGCTGATGGCTTACATTGAGAGCGAACTACAAACTCATTTTGCTAATAGATTCGTTGAGGAGTTTCAACCGTTTTAATCAATTTGAAATTCTGGGAGGTAAGACTAAGGGATTATGGTGGTTCGAACAGTAACGAATTGTGACTTCCAACGTTTCAAACACCTGGATACTTATTTTATAGCACAGAATAACTTAAGTGATGTTTTGAACATGCCGATCAGAATATTAAAGTGAAACACAATAAATTCAATAAATTACAGAAGTCAGACATTGTTATTGATATTCTGACGGATTCATTTTTTACACTATAAGTGATAGGAAAAAAATAAATACACCAAAAGATAGGCGGTATAAGGTAAGGTTCACCGCAAGTTAGGGTAAAATAGGACAAAAGACAAAAAAAATTTTTGTACATATCGAAAAGTGTAAGGGCTAGAATTATGAAATAAAATTCATTGAATAGATAAATTAAAATAATGATGAGTTTTCATGAAGTGAAAAATTCTAAAAATTCAACTTTTCAAGTTAAAAATTTGAAATTATTTTCCAATATCAAATATTTTTTTAGACATTTGAAAATGATGTTGTTGTGGATAAAGCTTATAATTTCTTGAAAAACTATGAACATAAAAGAACATTAAAAGATATTATAAGAAAAATTAGGCGTCTGATACGGATTTTGTATAACTGTTTTTTTGAGCTTTAAAAAACAAATACGTATTTAAAAGTTTTTGTAAATGGTTTAAATGATTTTAAAAATCAGTGAATAACGGGGAAAATATTTGGTCAAAAAAACTTTTAGTGTTGTCTATAAATTCGTGAAGAAACTAGATTTTTAAAGTTTTTTTCCAATGAATAACAGAAAAAACAAGATTATTCAGTCCAAGTTTTTAGCCGTTTCCAAACTGTATTTTAGTTTTATCTTTTTTATTTTTACATTTTCAGAACTAAAATCTACACCGCCATTAGATATTAGGAAAATAAATTTTTGTACAAATTTCCATAATTTTCTGTAGTCTGTGAGCTGACATAACGGTCTAAAGAGTTTCGTTTACTCGGTGCTAAATTACTATTTATATAAACTTCATACAACTATGATTCAACTTTATTGAGCATCACGATCAAATTTCCTTAAATTTGATATATCACACATAACTGTACGATGTGCATGCTATAAAAGCTTTACAAACTTGAAAAGAGTTTCATCAGAATTCAACAAAATTCAACAAAATTTTCTGCTTTGGTCGTCGGACTCGACCAGCCACCAGTGGAGAACTGTAAAGTTGGCTCACAAATGCATTCGAGATGGATCGCTTATAAAATGTGTTACTTGTTTGTTTATTGTAGGATGTTTATTGTAGAATGAGGTGTTTAAATTTAGCTAAAGTATTAGGCTTCAACATGGTGTAGTTTTTTTGTATACAATTACATATAAAAACAATGAGTAAAAGCTGATTAAGTGCAAAATAAATTTTTGTTTTCACATTCTTTTTGCAATTTGGTGTGAAATTTGTTTGATTTTTTAATTGGGTTTCGTTTAGTCGTCATGCTTAATAACTTTTTCTTTAAAAATGTTTGAATCACATCTACCCTAAGCGGTTTTATCGGTAGCGGATGCAATTAAAATTTTCTTTGCTTTGCACTTGAGAAGTAAATCGAATTTTCATGGTACATGTTTATTCATTAGTTGTTCGTTAGTCGAACAATCTTATCTTTAATGCTTCAACTTAGCGTTTAATTGATTCGAATATGATGTGAAATGTTTCAATCGATAACTTCAAAGAAACCCTCATAGAATCAATATAAAGAGTTTACCGCTTGTTAGTTTCTTTGACAAAAGTGTCAGTTTTCTTTCTTCTTAATTTTAACGCCGCGCCGCCAATAACCCATTAAAGTCATCCTCTAAGAAATAAGCGGCAATTCATTTGATCTTATTTGTTTTACGAGGATGAAATTAATTTTGATGCAGTTGATTAGGAAATATCCTTTTTTTGAAAGATCCTTGCGTCCAAAAATAAAAACATTGTCTTAATGAGAATCAATTTGGGTTGCTCCTTAAAAAAAATGATAGACACCAAATCTCGAAGGAAACTCGAAACGCCACTTGAAGGCGTCCAAAGGACGATTTCCTCGTTTTCTCTCATTACACCATCCAGCATCGTTGTCATGATAAGCAGTTTGCTTTTAATCTTTTCTTAAAATGAATGTGTTTTATTTTTTTTTGTTGCTTTCGGTGATAGAGAAAAATTTGTTATCTCATTTTCTAGGACAAATCTTTTTTTAGGACAGCCACAGCACAATATATTTTTTTAAGGCGTTTCCGAAAGAAATTACTCGAGAAAGGACGATGATAATTTTTTCCCAAATTTTTCAATTGCTAAGTGCCGAATATTGCCGATCCATCTACGTCCACATCGTCGTCGTTAGATTGTTCATATCAGCATGTTTACCATACATGATGAAGTGGATGTGTCTCCGATTTCAGTCTCTGATCCTTCGAGAATGTCGACCCACATGAATAGGTCTATAAGATGATGAGAGAGGATTTCGAGAGTTGGAATAGATATTTTGGCCTTTGTTGTAGGTTTCGTTAAATACATGCCACTTTGACCGTATATTTTTTTTTTGTTGATACTTGAGAAGACTAACCAAACGTTAGAGGCCTCACATCTTTGGTGATATGGTCGATAGTTTTTGAGCGATGATTAGAAGAAGTAATTTGAGACTTTTTTCTACTTATTGAGGAGATAATTTCTAGTGATTTTCTTCTTAAAAAAAAAAAAAATATCCATTTAATTTTTATATACAAATGCGTTGAGAGATGAAACGTAATGGAAGAAATGACACAAAATTATTTTTGTTTCTATGCAAGGATATTATAAGCTGGTAATGGTGATTTTCAAGAAGTGATAATTAACTAGGCCATGTGTTGATGATTAGGAAGTAAATGTGCTTCGTGGAGGGGCCAATTTATAGGAATTACTTGAAATTAAAAGAAAATTAATGGGAAGATTATCAACATGTGTTTAATAATGACATCGTTAGATAAGAATTAGAAATACCTTTAAATTTTATTTTCACTGACTTATATTAAATCTTTTAGCCTAAGAGCCAGTGACAAAAATTCAACGTCATAAGGTGCAAGGATACAGTTTTCGGGAATCGTCCTATGTGTGTGAAAAGCTGAAAATTGACACCATAATAGGTTTTATGAATGTTAATATGGAAACGAATCGAAATTAGAGTGGGTGGCTGATAAAGGGTTGCCAGAGGTCATATATTTATTAAAAATGGAAAATGAAAATAATTATTTTTATAAGGTACAAAGCTGACAATTTGTGTGACTAGAATTGCTAAAAATATGTTGTATACAAATAATAGGCAGAAGTTTAGATGGAACAAAGAGTTGCCAGAGGTTATTAAAGTAGAAACCTTTCAAAAATATCCAATGTTTTGTTCCAATTGCTCCAATGAACAATGAAGTTTAGATGGAGCAAAGAGTTGCCAGAGGTTATTAAAGTAGAAATCTTTCAAAAATGTCCAATGTTTTGTTCCAATTGCTCCAATGAACAATGAAGTTTAGATGGAGCAAAGAGTTGCCAGAGGTTATTAAAGTAGAAACCTTTCAATTGCTCCAATGAACAATGAAGTTTAGATGGAGCAAAGAGTTGCCAGAGGTTATTAAAGTAGAAACCTTTCAAAAATGTCCAATGTTTTGTTCCAATTGCTCCAATGAACAATGAATGGTACTGATTTTCAAAATAATGAATTAATCCAAAAACCGGAATACTTAATTCTCAAAAGTTTTGGCAAAAATCAATGTTTTACACTTTTTTGTAAAAAAATTCTTGCAACAGTACGGAAGAGTAAGGAAAAAAGGGATTACTAATGTAATTCATATGTTTTTTGAACTTTGAATACGTTAATATTTTTTTACTTTAGGTACATCCTGTAAGCTGACATACAGTTTTTATCTGACTAATTCTGACTCACTAAAAGGACATGCAAGTAATCATAGATGATGAATCAGGAACAATTATTACCTTAGAAAAAGGAAACTCTGTTGAAATTAAAATCGTCCCTGAGACACAACAAGACAATAAGCCTAATTCCTTGGATTCTCTTTCCATCGATAGGGATCGACAATGTTAATTTCGATTCAAGAAGAAAAAAAAAAAAAATAAAGGACACATCACTTTACTTTACTACTTACCCAATCTGAGATTAAAATGTGTATACAGGACAGGCGCAACAGGATATTATATTTATGTTATGTAGGTATTTGTAAACCTTCAATATTGTCGTTTGTTGGTATCAAATGTTTTGGGCAAACAAAAGGCCTTGGGAGGCATTGTTTGTACAAACAAGCCAAGCCATTGGTATCTATACAATTTTTAAGCGAAACAAACACCGAATCGGGTTTTAAAGGACAATTGAGGGGTTACACACAAAAACCTTAGAATTTCGACCAGAGGGATCAATCTATTCGACAAAATAATTACACAACAGGATAACTATTATATCGGCAGGAACATGATTGTTAGCTGGGTATAATTTCTGTTGCTTTTCTGTTCAATCTCTTTGGGATAGAATAATTGCATACCTTTAGTTTTGAGTTAACACGAAATGCCATGTTATGCCGTGTCATAAAATATAGAAAAAATAAAACCCTAAGGATCTAATTTTACCCAAACAAAGCAAACTCTAAGGATGAGATTACTCACTTTTTTTTTTTTTTGATGATGATGATGGTAAAGCAACCGTAAACGGATCTTCAGTAAATGAAATAATTGCCAGGAGACGATACCTAATCATCTTTCATGTCTTAGTTGTGCCACCAGTTGAGTGTTCATGATTCTTTGCCACTCTCTTCGAGGTTAAACGCAAGTGAACAACAGGCTTAAAGTGAATCCCATGGACAAAAAAAAAAACTAGGTTGAAAGTGCATCATCAAACGAGGCGATATAATGCGGATTTTGTCATACAATTTTGGCGCGAATTCAAACGCTTACGTAATGAAAACCAATGCAACATTTTGATCAACAACTACTACTGCTGCTGGTATAAGAAAAACTCATTCACATGTTGGTTTATTGTGGAAAATGAGGAGGACACCTGACAACAAAAAAAACAGTGGTTTGTGTGGTTCCCATTAATATAGGGTCTAATAAAATATAATAACGATCAGAAGTCTGAATAATAACAACACGAACAGTTTTGGTTTTTAATCCTTTTATCCGTCTGTTAAATAAAGGATTATTACATCACAAACTTATAATTTTAGTTTCTTAAAATCAACTTTCTAACCATAACAAAACTAAATTACGAAAGAAAGGAATACAAAATGCACGAAAAGGTTGTTGTACGTACTTTCATGTATAGCTCATGTTGCTAGGAAGTTAAAATCTACGCGAGCCGAAAAAGTTGATCCTGCAATTTTATTGGTCTGTCTGTCTCTATCACGACCTACAGCCTTTTACTTGCGATATGGGTACCATATCGTTTTTTTGATTTTTTTTTTGGACCCCAAATAACGGTACCTGTCATATACCGGTTTTAGAAAAACTCATTTTTCTCAAAAACGGTGCCTACGATTTTGATTAAAAAAAATCATGGTTATTTCTTTGGGTAAATTCTATCTTTAAATGAGAACCATTTTCTTCAAAAACCGTTATTAACGGTACCTGCCATAGAACCGTTTTTTTAATTCTGATTTTCTCCTTCATGACTCAATCAATTTCAACCATTTTTTTTTTACATACATGCTTTTAAGTTGCCGTAATAATATTTAGTGAAAAAAATTTCTAAAATTATTTTTTTGGATTTTTAACAAAAGTTTCGGCTCTAAGGATTTTCAATTTTTTTGTTCTTAAAATGTATCATTATAGAAGAAATCAAATGGCATACTTTGTTTTGAGGTTAAATTCATTTAAGAAGCGGTGTTAGTCATTTGAAAACCGTATTTATGCTTTTTTAATTGTTTTTTTTTTTCTAAAACTGCATTTACAAATTTTTAATTAAAAGGGCCTAGCATAAATGGTAACTTTATTTTCAAGAGCAAGTACGTGTGACCCAGTCGTGCATTTTATTTTTTTTTGTACGAATGTATAACTTGATATACATATAGTTCCTACCTATATCGCAAGTAAAAATCTCTAGTACCTAGAAAAAACAGTAAAAACAAGATTTTACAGTGCAAATTTTTTTACCGTTTTCAACGGTATTCTATTTTAGCATTTTCAAATATGAAATTTATGGAACCATTAGAAATTGGGTAAGTAGATATTTTTACAAAAATTTGATATTCGGAACTCGACCAGCCACCAGTGGAGAACCGTACCGTTGGCTCACAAATGAATTCGAGATGGTTCGCTTATAAAATTTGTTCACTCTTTTTTACTGTTGGATTTTAAAGATTGAGGTGTCTAAATTAAGCCGAAATATTAGGCTACAACATGGTATACAGTTACACATAAAAATAAAGAGAAAAACGTAATTGAATGCAAAATCAATTTTTGTTTTCTTTTTCATTTTATAAAATGGCAAGAAATATTTTTGGAATTTCATAAAACAATGTACTATAATATTGTTGGTACAAATGTCTTTGATAGGCAATAAAGATTTTTAAACATAAATGAATATTTACAGAATTTAGAGAGAAAACAATTCAAATTAAGTTAAAATATGTTATTAATGAATGCGTTAAAATTACAAAATTTAATGAAACATTTGATAATTTCGAATATATTTTTGGCTCAATTTCAAGATGTATCTGTTCTCTTAAACAATACGGTACAATTAATACATTAAAAACAAAGACTGGAAATGATATATTACTTTATTCATCAGTTTTAACGATGTTTTTCGAAAAAAAAACTAGGAATTTCAACTTCACAAAGCCTATAAAATATTAGGAATCGTGTAATCTTCTAAAGGGTGATTTTTTAAGAGGTTTAGAACTTAAAAAAAAAAAAACACAAAAAACTCGAAAAAAATTAATGAAATATTTATTTGAATTGATAGTTTGAACCTTGCAATTTAATGTTTTAAGATAATTTCATAAAAATGTTGACCGCGGCTGCGTCTCAGGTAGCCCATCCGCTCAGTCCAATTTTGGCATACTCTTTCACACATATCGGCCGGTATCTCACGAATGAATGCATGGATGTTGGCTTCCAGTGCGTCAATCGAAGCGGGCTTGTCCCTATAGACATTAGCTTTGACATACTCCCACAAAAAATAATCTAATGGTGTCAAATCGCACGATCTAGGCGGCCAATTGACCGGCCCGAAACGTGAAATTAACTGTTCACCAAACTCGCCTCGCAATTGCGCCATTGTTTCGCGTGCTGTGTGGCATGTGGCACCATCTTGTTGAAACCACATATCATGCAAGCCAAGAACTTCCATTTCGGGCAAAAAAAAGTGTTTGTTATCATCGCTCGGTAGCGTTCACCATTGACAGTAACGCTGCGATTCGCATCATCTTTGAAGAAATATGGCCCAATAATGCCGCCGGCCCATAAACCGCACCAAACAGTGGCTTTTTCGGGATGCATTGGTAGCTGTTGCAATGCTTCTGGCTGATCTTCACTCCAAATGCGGCAATTTTGCTTATTTACGTACCCATTCAACCAAAAATGAGCCTCATCGCTGAACACAATTTTTCGATAAAAAAGCGGATCCTCGGCCAGCTTTCCAAGAGCCCATTCACCAAAAATTCGGCGTTGTGGTAGGTCGGCTGGCTTTAGTTCTTGCACCAGCTGTATCTTAAAAGGCCTTACGCCCAAATCCTTCCGCAAAATTTTCCACGTAGTGCTGTAACAAAGGCCTAACAGCTGGGAACGGCGGCGCCGAATCGACATTTCGCGGTCTTCTGTCACACTAGCTGATACGGCCGCAATATTTTCTTCACTACGCACAGTACGTAAACGTGTTGGTGGTTTAATGTCCAACAAAGTAAATTTGGTGCGAAATTTGGTCACAATCTTCCGAATAGACTGCTCAGAAGGTCGAGAATGCCGACCAAAAAATGGAAGCAGCGCGCGATGAACATTTCGAACCGAGCACGAATTTTGATAGTAAAATTCAATAATTTGCAAGCGTTGTTCGTTTGTAAGACGATCCATGGTTAAATTGCAAACCAAACTGAAGCTGTTTCACAGTGACACAAGGTACTAAACACACGTCAACTGTCAAAACCAGTGTTGCCAAAACCAAACCAGCTAAAAAATCACCCTTTACAATCTACATATTTATAATTAATTAAATCTGCGCCGTATGTACTTCTACACTACATTTCTATTCATTTAAACTATTGTTAAATGATATTAAATAAATGAAGGCACATACATAGCTTTCCAAGTCTAACAATAAAAAAACGTTTTAAGCTTAATTAGCTTTAAAACATTTTTTTGTTTTCAACTATGTAATTTTTGAGCAACAACTTATCAACAAAGAGAAGTTCTCGCGTTTATTTAATTTTTTTTTAATTATTTCCTCACGCTTTCATAAATTGTTCTTTTGTACTACCATGAATAGTTATAATTAAAAACACTTAAAATAGACTATCTTAATATTTACTCAAGTGTTTTTATAATTTATTGCATCTTTGAATGTCGAAACGATTTGTCATACGAATTGAACTTTTTTTTAGTGTAGTTACAATTTCTGAACTTAAAATGACAAGCTTAAGCTTATTTTTGAAATTTAATAAATTTCTGAAAAATCACCAAATTGATATTATTTCCGTGGCAGTTTTGTGTTTGTTTTCTCTGATCGAATCAGACAGAATATTCTGCATGAGTACAGATCCTTCTTGTAATCCAAAGAGTCCTGTTTTGGATTCTCCAATTGAAAATGAATTTGTTTGAATTTAATTAAAAAATACAAATAATGTGATATTGTATGAACAAAGAAATAAAAGTCTTATGAATTTAAATTGTTTTTTTTTTTTTTTATTATTTATCGTTTAAACTCTAATATCTAAGTGGTAAACCGATCAGCCCACAACATCATCAGGCAATGTGTGTACCTACCCTGAAGATAAATGGAAACTGTCAACATAAATTGAATATGCATGTTCTAGTTTTTTTTTTCTTAATTTTTAAGTAAAAAGCAGGTGGCGGTCTCAGCATTTCTAATAAGTTTGTGTCGAAACAACAATTTAGTTTTTATCAAAACAAGTGTTCAATTCGTCGCTGACAAGATGCAAGGCCCTCTATTTGTGTTATTTCGAATTGTGCATATATTTCATACAAAAGACCTTTTTTTTTATTTTTTAGAACCCTCTACAAGGAACATATTGAAACATGACTCCTTCAGCCAAACCCAGACATAACAATTTCGTTTTTTTTTTTCTAAATAAAGCAATTATAAATATTAGACTCTGACATTCTGACATACGGATCGCACAGTTAAACACAACAGATCATCCATAACCGACAATTTATGGATTTGAAGCCCAACCAAGACGCGTTGTTGGGAGATATAGTATTTCATTTTGTGTGTTGCATTTTGTTTATGTCCCGTCAAAAAGGACCTGTCGAAGATTTTTAAATTTTTCAAGTGTTAAACGAGACGGTTCGATTGTGATTCATGTGGTGTGTGGTGATGCGTTCATATCTTGATGGTGCCCCTACCCGACCCAACCATGTGTTTTCGTTTTTAGGTCATAAACTGTGTTCAATGTAATTTGAATATTATGTTTGATTTGGAATTGAAGGAGGGCAAATGGACTCAGATATGAGCTATAAGCGATGATTGACAGGCTTATTTGAAATTGAGGCTATAAACAATTATAGGGGACGACTTGGAAAACATTATATTTTTATCGACGATTTTACTTTTTCAGGATAAATACAATTTTATTTTGTAATAAACATTAAATGTTAACTGCTTTACATCTACATCGAGGCACTATATGGTCTTTGTGTTTTATTTTTTTATTTTCCCAAAGAAATTCACATAAATTAAATATATATTACAAAATTATGAGAACTCAAAATTATGAAGTATATATTTTTCAATATTCTAAAAACTCCCATATATAAATTTGACTGCATAATCAGGGATAACGATAACACATATTGTACAAAATTGAATTGTAAAAGTAAAAGTTTTTTAAGTTATACTTCTTTACCGGCGTTTATAAAAATATTCAACCAGTAATAATATATAGACTTTTTAGCCCATTATTGGGTTTTTTTCACTCAGAAACTATAAATAGTTAAAAAATAACAACACACTTGTATTTTATAGTGAGTTTATTTCTTTTTATTTTGCATTTTGTGTGAAACACAATAAATTTATGTATTTGGTTAAAAAAAAACTTTTCAAGTTAAAAAATGAAATGAAGGTAAGATGCACCGCACCCTATTTAAATGCAGAAAATAACGAGTTACACTCCTTTTTCAGTCAAAATGCACAATATGACAGAGTTAAAAGCCGCATTGTTTGGGAAGAAGAAACGCCAATCTAAAATTTGATGTGTATTTCAACTTTTATTTCTGTCAAATATCGTGATTTTGACTGAAAAAAAAGTGTTCATCTTTATTTTCTGCATTCAAATAGGGTGCGGTGTATCTTACCTTCATTTAAGAGATGGCATCCAACATTTTTTAGATAGAGAAGAGTTCGGGCTAAAATAAATGTACATCTTAGCTTTTAACTCAACAAAAATTGATACTTTTTTGTTTAAATAAGAATTATTTGGGTGTGTTTTTAATTTGAATAGGGTTGCCACACTCTCAGCTGTACGTTCTTAACATTATTTATTATTTTGTACCTATATTTATCTTTTGTTTGGCATAACTAATATTTAACTTTTTCAATAAACTTTTTTTTGTTGAAACAGGGTTACCACGTTGATGCACCCTTTTCAAAATTGGCAACCCTATATTTTTATTTTCAGTGTCAACTTATCTTTCATTTGACACCAATTTAAATCTATATAACCTCTTATAAGCTAAGATTTGACGGTCGCCGCTTGGACTAATAGGTAAAAACATGTAGTTTGTTCTAAAAATAAAAATTTACATCTTTAAAAAATATCGTATCGTATACAATTTTAATCAGATTTTAATATGTAATATCTCATTCAATTTGCCAGACATAGGACAATAAAAGTTTAATTATAAATAGATATTTTTTTAATCAGAATATTACTTAAAACGGTCTTGAATGCTTAAAAAGTAGGAAAAAATATGTATTTTTGAGATTTAATCCAAAAAATCTACAAGAAGTTTTGAAGTTTAATTGCAAAAGTGCATATTTTTAAAAAGTGCGTTTTTTTTTTCTTTTCAAAACTGTAAACAAATCTAATATGGGATAAAAAATTAATTAGTAAAAAATTTTTGAAACACGGGAAACTTCAAAAACAATTTTAAGTTGAGATTTTGAGGGTGTATGGAAGTTTTCAAGTATCATAATGTTATCTCCTCAGTCATACCTACAACCTCTGATAGGTCATTTCAAAAGTATTTTTTCACTGTAGCACTGTGTAATTAATAAAAAAAAATCAGGCATCTAATACGGATTATATTCAAATTGGTCCATAACGGTTTTTGGGAGCTATAAAAAACACATACATACATACGTATTTTAAAGCGGGAGAAATATTTCTAAACACTGCTTTTAGACTTATGTGTGGTCTATAAGTCTGTGAAAAAATTAGTTTTCTAAAAATTTTTTTCAATAAATAGCAGTAGAAACAAAATTTTTCATTCCAGTTTTTGGACCGTTTCCAACAGTATTTCGTTTTTACATTTTCAAACTTAAAATCTACAAGGTATTGGATTAATACATTTTTTTACAAAATTTCACAATTTTCTTGAGTTTGTGAGCCGAGATAACGGTAAAAAGATTTTTCTTTTACGCGGCGCAAACTTGAAAAGAGTTTCATCAAAATTCAAATTTTCTGCTATGGTCGTCGGACTCGACCAGCCACCAGGGGAGAACGGTACCGTTGGCTCACAAACGGATTCGCTATGGTTCGCTTATAATTTGTAACTTTTTTGTTTAATGTTGGATTTTGAAGATTTGTCTAAATTTAGCCAAAATATATATTCATTTTTTTTTACACTTACTTATAAGAATAATGAGAAAATCGTAATGGAAGGCAAAATCAATTTTTGTTTTCTTTTTATTTTTACAAAATGATATGAATTATTTTTGAATTTCATAAAACAATTTTCTACAATATTGTTGGTAAAAGTATCCTCGATATGCAATAATCATTTTTTGTGCATATTTACAAATTTTAGAACGAAAAATAAAAAAACACATAAAAAGTTGATTTCATTGGATATTAAAATTTTTAACTTTAGTTTTAATTGCAGAATTTTAATATAAATTGAACAGACTCTATTAGATAAAATGTTGGTGATAATTGTGCATAAAAATATTTGGCAATTATTTTATTAAACATTCCCACACAGGTCATTAAGTGAAAATACGTTTGTAATTGAATGCGTCTAAACTATATAATTGAATGAATGAATTGATAATTTAGAATATATTTTAAGCTCAATTTCAAGACGTAGCTGCTCTCTTAAACAATGCCTACTTAAATTGTTTTAAATTTCTTTAAAACTACAACTAAAATATAAACAAATATTTTATTGGCTCTAAATATTTCTTAATTTTTTTTTGCCGTTTCAAGATGATTTAAATCAATTTTTTTTTGTTGAAAAAACCTTCATTTAAAATCCAAAAAAAACTGTTTTGGTTTGGCCGTCTGTTTTTCCTTATAATTATACCTGTTGCTAATAATTCCTAAAAATAATTTCTCAACAGCAAAAATGTTTTCCAAGTAACGTGTTTAGTTGATACAACAGAAGTAATCTTATCTAAAATCACCTAAAAGGATGAAATTTCACCAATTTTAATAACATAATTGCCCAGCAAAACCCATCGCACACTCATAACTCAAAACTGATCTTGATAAAATCAAGAGAATTCGTGTAGGACGAAATTACCAATTTGAAAATTTAACCATAAAAAGGCTGGCTAATTTAAGATTCATGATAAATAATTATCTTTCATCACTCTCCCTTGGCAGTTATACAAGTAAATCATTGCGAAAAAATTTACCTCTTCAAATATTTTTCTAAACTATCTCAAACTTTTAATCATCCTCCTTATTTGCAGTACATAGTCTTCTTAAAGGACATCTTAACTTCAGACGTATCGTGGAACATCTGTAATTTGAGACTTTATTGAGGAGCTCTTAAGATTTGCAGAAATCCGAATATCTTAGATAGCAATCAGTGCATCAGGATTGAAAAATCCATCTTTTGTGTAGGCGTATATATTGACAAATCCCTTCTTCATCTGTCCCAGAATGAGAAATAATAAAAACTAGAAAGGATCTCTATGCAAGGGTTATCGCATCGATCGATCTAAATATTTTGGAAATACTTCTGCTTCAAGAGTGCAACAATTGTTTACTATGGACTCTCTTCAATGCACATTCAACTCAATCCATGGATCACTGGTATCCTACTTATCCCTTCTTATAAAGTAGTCATCGCCAGTTGTAAAAATAAAAAAAATGTCCTTTAGGGCATATTGCATTATATCCTTCTGTATATTTATATGGCCGACCAAATAGAAGACGAAGTATGCGAATTACAATTGTTTAGTAAGTGAATATGGCTCTTTCTTTGAAAATCCTCGAGATAAGATCAAAATTTAAGGATAATGGATGAGGGAGGAGATGCGTCTTAAGAAGAAAAATTGAGTCTATTGCAAAAGACAAGACATACAACCTCAGGGGTTTTGTTTCCTTTTTTTTTTGTTCGAGTTGGAAAAAATAATAAAAAATCGTGTGATATTGTTATTATTACTGATAAATGGAGAATAGAGAATCAGAGGATACGCATTGATATATTGTCGAACATAGAATAATGAATATGTGGACACAATTGAGTTTTACTGATGCATGAATCCGAATGAAAGGATCTTCGTTTTTTGTGTCTGACTGTCTGGTATAGATTTGGTCAACCTCAGCACGGTTGGTTGATTTTTTGGGCTGCTTATGGGCGTATTGTGGGACAAAATATACACCGAAAAAATATGAAGGATTTTTTTTTGTTTGTTTGAATGCAGTTACTGAAGACGTGAGTTTGTTGTTGAATTGAGTTTTATTATCATTATTTTTTTTTTCTTCAATTGTTGACGTTTTCGATTGGTATGTTTGGTGTGGAAATTCATATTTTTGTGAATAAGAAAACAATTAAATAGAAAATATTGGTCGTTAAAGGTTTGTTTTTTTTTTTCTGAATGTTTGTTTAAGGAATACAAATTTATTTTCAAAGTGTGGGAAGGTAAACAGAAATATTTTTCAATTTATTGTTATTTTATGCGGTCCTTTTTTGAATATATTGTACACACAACGGGCTTAAATTTCATGTCATACCTATTTTTGTATAAAGCAACCTCAAGGAATTTGTATGAAATTTTCTTTTGCATTCAATATGATTTAAAATAAATATACTTTAGTAGGTTGAAAAGTGGATCCATTAACATTGTTTATAATTTTGGCTGGTATTTTTTTTTGGAATCCTACGATTGCAATATGATTTTCTTTTATATTTTGATAGTTTTAACATTATTAACTACTGTATCTTTCGTAGAATGGCTTTTAGGTAATATCCGACTTTCTTGTACACATGCCATAAGCCATAATCCTTCCCAGCGAGATTCTTAATACAAAAAAATAGGATCAGAGACCACATCCTAAACGGATGGGTTGATTTACTTCAAACTTGGTATGTGGCATCCTTAACGGATGGGTTGATTTACTTCAAACTTGGTATGTGGCGTTTTTTGGAGACTATCCCCAGACGTTTTTTGAATTATTTTTTTTACCAAAAATAACGGTACCTGTCATATACCGGTCTTAGAAAAACTCATTTTTCTCAAAAACGGTGCCTACGATTTTGATTAAAAAATCATGATCATTTCTTTAAGTAAGGTCTATCTTTGAATGAAAACCATTTTTTTCAAAAACCGTTATTAACGGTACCTGCCATAGAACCGTTTTTTTTAATTCTGATTTCACTCCTTCATGACTCAATCAATTTCAACCATTTTTCTTACATGAAAGCTTTTAAATTGCCGTAATAGTTTTTAGTAAGAAAAATTTCAAAAATTATTTTTTGGATTTTAAAAAAATAGTTGAAATTCATTTTTTGAAAAATCATTTTCTCGAAAACTGCTCAATATTTTTTTTCAAAATTTATTTTTTAGATGTTGATAAAAAATATCTTAAAAATGGCGTACCAATTTTGTCTTATAAAAGTCCTTGCTAAATTTTATATAGAAAAAATAGTTTTTTTAATAAACGGCTCTAACGATTTTCAAATTTTTTTTTAAAAATGTATCATCATAAAAGAAATCAAATTGCATACTTCAATTTGAAATTAAATTCATTAAAGAAGCTGTGTTAGTCATTTGAAAATCGAATTTTATGCTTTTGTTATTTAAGAAGATGATTTAGTCATTTAAATATTGAATTTTATATTTGTTAGATCTGTTTTTAAGTACTACATACAAATTATATGGTTGAATATTTTTATAAATGCCGCCGCGCCGCCAGTAAAGTTTAAACAAAATGTTTTTATTTTCAAAATTTTGACTTTGAATTTTTTTCCCAAAACAATAAATTTAAAATTTAAATTTAATAAAATTTAATTTCATTTATTTTAAATTTGATAAAATTAAAGAATTGAAGAATAGATTTCTGGCATAAAAAACGTATATAACATCATATTTTAAGAGTGTTGTGGTCAATCAAATTTTAGTCTGAACTCTCTTCTATTAATCTGCGGAAAATACACGACAAACTAATTTTTGTTCAAAATGTCCCATATTTAACAGAACTGAAAGCTATAATTCAAATCAAATATTATCCTTCAATCTCTTCTATCTAAAATATGGCAGGTGCCTTCTCTTAAATGGCAAAGCTCAAAGCTTACTCATTAATTTTTGTCAAACATCTTTTCTATCTAAAAAATGGACAAATTTTGACTAAAAAATGAGTGAAGGTAATTATTGTTTTGATTTTGAATTCAAATAGGATTGCCGTCTACTTGTCTTAAATTTGGAGATGTAATGTTTTAGATTCAAAAGAGTTCAGGCTTAAATTTGATGTACATACATTGATAGTTTTTTGTTTAAATAGTTATTATTTTAGAATGTTTTTCATTTGAACAGGGTTACCACATTTTCAGCTTTATGTTATAAGCTTCAGTTTTTTTCTTACATATTTTTTACGGTTCGAAAAAAATAATTTGTCTCTTAAAATATTTTAGTTGTTTTAAAGTTGAAGAAACAGTATATTGTATTTGCGCCAAAAACTACAGAATGTCAAAAGAGAAATCGACATTCTGTATAATCTTTGAAAAGATGAGCTAAGATTATTGTTTTACATTCAATTGTTTGATTGTTTAAAGTAAAACTTAACTCGTGGTACTTTTATTGTTCTTGGCTTACTTTAGTTTCATTTTTTTTGTCTTTGTTCCCGCAATTTCAAGATGAGCTCTCAGAAAAGGACTTAACAAGACGAGTACGTTCTTCAAAAATTGAATGGATGTTCATTCAGAAAACACGTTGGAGGTCCTTGTAGTCATTGAAAAGAATCAGCAAACAATTACAACCGATTCTCATGGTGAGTTTTACAATTTCGATTTACAAAATGCATTCATGCGGATCTCCTGGATTGTCATTTTTTTTTTCTTTTGGCATCACATCCAACGGCCGGACAAGGATATTCCCATTCAATGTACTTCAGAAACTAATTCAATAGTTGTAGCAGAAAACTATCCCATTCAAAGGTAATTTTACAATCACAATTAGAAAAGTATAGTTTTGAAAGAGATGCAGGAAATATAAGTACACATGGATTTTTATTGAAAAGCGGTGGTGTTACTTTGTGTTTTTCTTTGCATCGTTAAAACTTTGTCGGTCGATTTTGTAAAGAAATTCTTAGAATTTTTCCAAACCTTAATTGTTATAAGTGTGGCATTTTTAAAAATACAACAATGACTCTGTGAAAAATTCAACAACTGTGACAAACATCCTTAAAAATTTGTCAAGGATTCTTCTATTTTAATTCAAGAAGAGTTCAAGCATCGTTAAAATGTTATTCATATTTTTAGGTTCGAATGAAAAGGAGGTACTTTGATTTTCCATACCAAAATTCTCAGGTGTTCTGTTAACTATTTTTATAGACGCAAGAATTTATCATGTGGGGATATTGTTCAATTCTTAAAACACGAATATTTTCCAATGTAAGATAGGGCGGGCGACAGAGTACAGAAAATCGTTTTAAAACTACAATCACCAAAAATTGAATTAACTAAAAAATATCAGGGACGAATTTTCGTAAAGATAGCAACGGAAATATCCCGTAGAAAAGTAATGCAGAAATCTGCGTGGTAGGTACCTTTTTGTTCAAGTGTTTGGAATTGCTATATGACTAATGGTTTTAGCAAAGGTGTAGCTTCCTGTTGTCAAACAGAATAATTTTATTGTTAACCGGAAACTAAAACAAAATTTATAATTATAGAGTCCAAACTCATTTTCGGTTTATTTAAAAAAAAAAACAAGACCATTAGAAGGCAAAACGAAGAAAATCGGTGGCTTTTATATGGGAGTGTGGATAGAATTAAATGATGACCTGTTGTGAAAATTGCTATCTACAAAATTCGGTAGCAATAAAAACTAACACAAATGTTAAGGGTTTCGGAAGTACCTGCATTAGTTATTTGATGTGGTAAACAAAATTCTACGTGTAGGCCATGTCTTCAGGACACACACACACAGCCATTTTTGAAAACGAGATACAGAAAAGCTGATTGTTTTTTTTTTCAAATCTGAATGTAAAGCTAAATTATACTACCTACATAACTTCATTGACTTTCATACCTGTCACTTTTGACTGTAACGTTAAAGCAAAAATTGTCAAAGCTTCAACGATGCAACTAACGGCAATTGTAAGTGGAAAAGATTATTTTTGACTTGCATACATCTTTGTTAAACAACAAAAAAATTTGACATAGATCAAAAATGGCGGATTTCACGAGGAATAAATTTACAAACTTATTACAAACTAGAAGAAACACGAAAAAATCAATCTTCTCTATACTATTACTTTTTAATTAACTTATACCAAAATTACAAGTTTTAGAACAATAGTCTATCCTAGAGGCAAAAGTGAATTTTGTTAGGACCAAAATTAACGATAGATACCTGCGATATAATTCCTATGTTAAAACTTAATTTTTTTTTTTCAAAAATGGTTGATTTAAAATATTTAAGTGCAGAAGTTTTAAAATATAAAAAAAATAATCGGTCTATAACGGTACCTACTTCCCGTAGAACCGTTTACGTGTTCTCTGATTTTCGTAAACAGATATCGATGAAAACTTTTAAACAGAAGGTTTTTATCAATTTGTATACATTATTTCCAAATAAAATTTTTGAAATTTCTAAATTGAATTTCGCAAATTTTTTTTTGGTAAATTTTGGAAGCAAAGGATAAATTTGGCAAAATAAAACAAAATGTTCTTATGTACGCAGTTTAAAAGTTATACTTTTTTGATGTTTGTTTTTTTAAATACATATATTGTGTGCTTACATAATTTTTACGTCCATTAAGTACAAAATCTTTACTTGCAGTTGAAAATAGAAAATCCATTTCAGAATTTATTATAATGCAATGGTCAAATGTATTAAAACACCCGCGTCAGTTCTTTGGCTAAATTTTGTTGAAAACTAATTACTTTATGGCACACTTAAGAATGTCATAATGCATGAAGTCCTCCAAGTTATTGCTTAAAGTTTCACAAAATGGCGGCTACTAGATAGTGGATAGAAGCAATGACAATTATGACATTTGCTATAGGTAGTGAGTTTTTCTTATAACTATATTTTTACGTATAGTTTTCCTACAATTTATAATATAATTAGTTGTATTATTTTACAATTATTGTCATAATTGTAATTAGTAACAATTAATTATATGTTTGTGTATCAATTATTGTTATTGTTAGCATTTACAATAATAAATTGTAATTGCAATTACATTATTTATATATCTTGTGTTTTTTAAAGACAACAATAATAATTGGTATTATAATTTGTGTGTAGGTATTTGTATAATTTACAATTAGTGGCATTTTTAAATGTAAAAATATTAACAACAGAAAATTTCAGTTACAGCTTTTGTTCACAATTGCTCTTTATATTTTAATTTTTGTCCAATTACAATTTCAACTTAAATTTCGTATATTACAGTTAGAGTAATCACTGTAAAAAATCTGTACCTTAACAATTGTAATATGTTTTGTAATCAAAATTATAGTTGTTTTTTTTTGGTGCAGTTAAAAGAAATATGGTTAAAATTTATACAATATTATATTTCTAAGAAGTACCAACTATGTATTACAATTATTGTAATTAAAGTACAAACGGTGACGTGACACGTGATATATTTGAAATAATTCGGAATACAATATATATTAAGTTTTGTGACCTTTGTATTTTTATAAATTATTAAATAGTTTATGTACAGAACATTTTTATTCGACCGAAACTATTTAATAATTAATTTGGAATACATTGACAATTCTTTTATAGATGCATGAATGATGATGAGTCATCGTTCACCAATCAACTCAAATATTCGCAGACCGCAGAATCCTTTTATATCGTGGTTTGTTCTTTTCGCAAAAACGAAATATCGCTGGTTCTATGAAAGGGCCTCGCAAGAATTTTTTGGGCTGTTTTGCAGAATCAATCAAAAATAAGCACAAAATCTGAAATTATCTAGTTTTCAGGTTTTTCACTCCAAGTTTTCTTTTTATTTCTCAAACAAACCTATTTAACCAAAAATGCAAGAAGGTGGGCCTGAGTTTTCTGTTTTTAATGGTCTTAAAATCAAAAAAATGATTTTTCCTTCTCACGAGGTCCTTCCATAGAAACAGCTATATCATTCTAATGATGTAATAATGGGTGAATATTAACAATATCGGCGGTTGAGAATGATGTTTTTGCAACTAACAGATTAAAATATTTGAATTCTGGACTTTAAAAATAACAATGTACCTAAAAACTAACTTTTCATCAATTTTATTTATTATTTTAAACTAGGAAAGCTTAAAACAACTTATTGTCATAGTTGTTCAACAAAAATAAACGCACAAACATAAATCAGAACCTGGTCAGGTCACATCAAATTTGTTTAGTTGTGACACCATAATTCGAGGACTGCAGTCCAAAAGACTTGTCTGATATTAAATATACTTGGTGCTGAAACACTTTGAGCAAAAGTTTACTCGTTAATCGGGATTAAAAAAAGATACTATGTATCTAATCTTAAAATGTCACACCCGTAACATTAATTTATTATTTTTTTTTCTGCATAGTTAAAAAAAGAACTTTCGAAAAAGTTGGGTGCAACCTTTTGTTCTTTTCCTAAAATTTCAAGAAATTATAAAATTTTAAACTACTTTAATATTTTCTTATTAGCTTAAAAAATTCCATCGAAATCAGTTGAACTACATATCACTAAAAAAGTCAGAAGCAAAAAGTCGGTCACATCTGTCCCTACAAGGGCGACCATAAAAGATGCCTAAACTGGGGCACGGGACAGTATCAACCTTTAGTCAATAAATTAAAAAAAGTAGCCGTTAGCCATCTGATATTGGGCATTTCATTTTAATGATCTGGAAAACTACACTCATCCATCCTCCTCCTCCAACATTCATTGTCAACTTTTTTATTATCTTTTTTTCTAAAAAAAAAATAAGTCCCAATCTAAACCAATTTCATGACGATTCGCAAGCGTAGTGTCCTTATTACAAAAAAAAGTCGTATTGTTCAAAAAACTCATCAATAACTTGGAATTAGTGGCAGATGGGTTCTTGTTCAATTGATCACAATGAACACCAATAAATGCTGTAACAATTTTTCGCTTGCATTCATCTCGCTGTGAAAATGCTTGTCTTTTTCCAAGAAATTATACTACATCAGTGCGAAGGTTAATTTTTAATCCTTGTTGCTCCTTTATATCCACTTTATTAACAAAACGGTCAGTTAATGATTGCCATAGAAGTCCCTTGACAGAAAAATGGGAGAAACAAAAATTACAGCCGTCGTTAAAAGTAGGTGTTTAACCATTTTAAATGACACAAAAAAATAAAAAAAAACATATTCACTTTTCTAATCAATGACAAGGACCCAAAGGACAATAACAAAAATATATTATTTAATTTTAAAAGGGCTTCAATTTCAATTTCAAAAAAATAATAAATATCTATAATAGGAAAACTGAACAATAATCAAAAATCAATTTCAAACTCAATAGACTACCATTCTTCGGCTATTAAGTGAAGTCCTTTGTGACACATAATACACCCGCACGGCATAGAAATACACAGTGCATGTCCTCTCATGGCTGAGTGCATTTGAAAAGTCAATGAAAAATCCCATTCACTATGCCTTTGCCCACCGAACACAAGGCTGACATTAAATTGCTCTTTATGGCCACTTTTAAAGGTGATTTGCTGTTAAATGATTTTCGAGTTTCATTTCAAAAGGACATTGTTATTATTTCTTTAACAAAATTAAAAAAAAAAATTATATAGGTAATTTTATGAAAAGATCAGCAGGACAAATTTAACTATCTTCGGTATTTTCTATTTGTATAAACTCGAATGAGTGTGGTATCCTTTTGCCAGCCTTATAATAATATATGGATGGTGTTGTTCACATATAAACGCTCTTGAATGGATTCGATGTGCTGGCTTTGATATCCTTGACACTTTTTCGAAATCGATTTGTTTCTAACAAAACGCGTAAATTTTATTCTTTTTTATCTTTTTTTTTTAATTCTAAGGAATGACATTTATTTTGAATGGAAAAATGGAGAAGAAAATCTGATTTCTCTTAAAGTGGTATTGAAATTACACTTCTTTGTCATTAACCATCAATTTTAAATCGCATATTGTTCATAACACTTGGATATAATTTTGAATAAAATTAGACAAAGGACCATGTGTTCGATGTTAAGTATTTGAAATATATAAAATAAACGAGTTCAATTATGTGGAAATGCAATTAAATTTTACATGCAGTGCAGTGAAGCTGTCGAGGATATGCATAAACAAAAGTCTTAAAAGTCTATTTGTAGTCTATTTAATCATAAGGTTGTCCTATATGGTCCAAACTTACATCATTTAAAAGTCAAAACAGACTTATTTGTGTACTGAATCCTTTGATATCTAAAACACAGCAGTTCGACTGTTACCTATTAGTTAGAATAATAGCCATTTTTGTTCACATTCCTATTTTCAGTATAACAGAGATAATTTTTTTTCAGAAAAACCTTCCTTCTGTAATGATACAGCTATTAAGTTTGGCATAAACGTTTCATTTGTCATGAAAACTAAGAAACGAAAGAGTGAATCGAAATATTTGGTTGTTTTCAAAGTAGAACTTTGCTTTAATTGTATTCTTGTTTTTACTTGCTCTATAGGGCAAGTATTGGTTTCGTGTCAAAAAAAAAAATTGCAGTTTTAATCAAAACCAACATTACGATGATGGAGAAGTCCGAAAAAGTGGTTTTCGTCAGCCGTCCGTCGGTCTGTGCGTCTGTGCATCTGTGCGTCTGTACGTTTGTGCGTCCATCTTTACACTTCTCCACTGCCCAAACGCGTGGACGGATTTTCTTAAAATTTGGTACAGATGATTTTTACGTAATTTCAAAAGTTAGTTTTTTTTTTTGTTTTTAAATATCTCATCTAGAACGAGTACCTCCCATACAACATTTTTGAGTTATTCGAATTTTATCGAAAACGGCTCTAACGATTCTTCAATAACGATAAATTTTTAGAATTTTTTTCAAAAAAATCTATCGAGCCGTTAAAAAAAAAATATTTTTTAAATAAAATTTCAAACGATACAAAAATTTGGTATACCATTTTGAAGATGGCTAAATTTATTAACATATAAAAATAAAATTTTGAAAAAACACAAATAATTAACCCATTTATCGTTGTTGAAGAAATCATATCAAAAAGTTTAATCAAAATCGTTAGAGCCGTTTTCGATAAAATTCGAATAACTCAAAAATGTTGTATGGGAGGTACTCGTTCTAGATGAGATATTTAAAAACAAAAAAAAAAACTAACTTTTGAAATTACGTAAAAATCATCTAGTACCAAATTTGAAGAAAATCAGTCCACGCGTTTTGGCAGTGGAAAAGTGTACAGATGGACACACAGACGCACAGACGCACAGACCGACGGACGGCATGACGAAAATCACTTTTTCGGACTTCTCCATCATCGTAATGTTGGTTTTGATTAAAACCTCAATTTTTTTTTTGACACGAAACCAATACTTGCCCTATAAAGCAAGTAAAAAACTATACTAAATCAAGAATTTAACAAGTCCAAATGATAATATTGATAAGTAGTCTTCTAACTGACTGATTTCTTAATTTATTTCAGTAGTATATAGAATGTGATTATAAAACCTTCATTTAATGATGTTTAGTACTTGATATCTGAAAAAATGGTCTTTTTTTGTTGATAAAGCGATGTTACACTCAGAGCAATAATTTTTTTAATGCCGTTTGTGGCTAGTGAAAATCATTTGCTGTAAAATCAATAGAATCCCCACAAAAGTTTTTCATTCATTGCAATTACATTTGACATAAATTTTAATTTTTTTTTCTATATTCATAATGCGAAACGAATGGATTCGTTTGGAGCTCATTTTTGAGTTTAGTTGATTGCAGCAAACGAAATTACTTCTGACAACTAAACACCCTTTCGTTTACTAGATAATTCTAGCGTTTGCACCAAACGAATGAATAGTTTGTAAAGAACCTCTACAGAAAGTAGTTTGAGGGCAAGAACTTAACTTAAGATGCAAATATACAATTCATTTACAACAAATGACTACATTATAGAAAATTTCTTAAGAATTGACTGGATAAGCGGCGCGTTTTTACCATTATCTCGGTTCACAGACAACGGACAATGGTCAAATTTTGTACAAAAATTAACTCACTTAATAACTAATGGCTGTGTAAATTTCAAGTTTAAAAATGTAAAAAAAAAAAACGTTTTCAGACGTTGAAAAACTTGGTCTGAACAATCTTGTTTTTACTGTTATTTATTGAAAAAAACGTTTTAAAATCTAGTTTCTTCACACATGTATAGACAACAAAATTTTTCCCATTATTTCCTGATTTTTTAAATTAATTAAATTACCCCCACCATATAAAGTTTCAAAAAATTTATGGATCATTTTGAATATAATCCGCGTAATTTTTTTTTTCATTATCTATCAATGTGCATAGTTAGTTTTTTAATAAAACATCAACTTTACCCGCACTAACATCATTTTCAAAAATCTAAACAATTATTAGATTTTGAAATATAATTTTTAACTTGAAGAATTGATTTTTTTAGAATTTTCTAACTAATCAAAACATATAATAATTTCAATTAATCTATTCAATAAAATTTATTTCTTAATTCCTTACCTTATGCTTTTCGAGATGTGCAGAAAACTTTTTCGGTCTTTTACCCCATTTTACCCTAACTTCTTGGTAGAATTTCAAAAAAATCCATTTTATTGGAATCTAACATTATGCACTATTTCCCTTTTAGTGTATTTAGTTTTTTTTTCTAATACTTATAGTGTAGAAAATTAATCAGTAAGACTATCAATAACAATGGCTGACTTCTATATAAGAAATTAATTTTCGCAATTACAAAAACTTACCTTTATTTTGTTGTATTTCATAGGATCCAAAAGCTTAGTAAATTTAAGAGTTATTCAGTTGAAGTGTACACTACCCACATGAAAAAAAAATATGGCAACTACTTTAACATGAACGGGTAAGTAGTGTTTTTTGGATTACACAGATGTTTCAACTAGTAATCTTTTCGACATTCAAAAATTAAACATATCCAAATAAAACATCCCAAATTCATTTGAATTATTTTTAGAACATTAAAAAAATACCCGGCGTATGTTACTAAAACCTTCTAATAAGTAGACAAACAATATACCCTTCCATACACGTCAGCTGTGTTGTTTCAAGGAAATCGAAGAAACGCCTTCGCGTCAAGATGATCCAGCTTGATGCCCTTTTCATACCAAATAATAACGCTTCTTCAAATATTTAAACGCAGCGCCATGCATCAAAAGGATAATTTTAATGCCTTCAAACCTGCGAGCGCTAATAACGCCACTAATTTATTAAATAGCTACAGGATTCCAAGGATTTTTGTATTCCTTCGACACATATTTCCTGCCATCATCAGATCCGTGCCGCCCTTACTAATAATTATTACTTTTTGATGTCGGTATTTTTGTTCATTCCATTAAACCTTGTACTATAGGATTCTGATTCTGACACCACACGTGCTAATGAGTTTCAATCTTCACCAAAGAAACGTGTTGCAGGAATAAATCTTAAATGCACCTTATTTGGGAAATTCAGAGTTGACTAGCACATACCGTCATGGAACTGCAGCGGCTGAGATCAATCGTCCGAATTGTGTGTTATTATGTACAAAATAAATGATAGCATAAGATCCTATTCCGATGATATAAAAAAAAGGACGAGAGAAAACTAACACTGTTCATAGATTGTGTGTGTCGCAACTCAGTCAATAGGTGAAACGGACCACCGCAAAGAGAACATTTTCCGCTTTGATGCTGCCGTAACGAGCGCCTGCTTTGTCCTATTTGATCTTTCGCTGTTCTGCAAATTTTCTTTCACAGCATATACAGTTAAACACCAGGTGAAAAGGACGTTTGGATTTTGACACAATAATGATCCTTTGTCGACAGATACGGAGGTGTACAATTTCATACTTTGATGTTTTGTTCAAATCACTGGGGGATGACAATAAATTTTTCAGGATTTTTATTGTTTCAAAAAAAAGAAGGACGAAAATAGTTGAGTTGAGTAGAAATGTTGGACCTCCAATTACGCTGACGAGAAATTGTTCTCAGCACGTTCGTTTCTACAATTTTATTACAAAGCATGAAAAATAGATGGAGGTTGGGTATTGTAAGAGAACTTCCGTCACTTGATAGTTATTTGAAAAAGAAACACCGCCGTAGACCACCCAAATAAAATGATGTAGGCAATACTTGCTCGTAAGCAATATACCAAATACATTATAGCTAATAATTTGACAAACTGATAATTTAAAAAGTCGAACTATTTTACGAACTATCAGTTCATTTTGTTTTCAAAATAATATTATTTATTTTTTCTATTTTGTATTTCGGTGCAATTACTTGAACATTTAAGCTTATTCTTATTAAGTCTTGAAAGCTTCTATTCCTTATTTTTAAAATGTTGATACAATTTTTTTTTTATCCATTTATTGATCTTTGAGTAGAATCTCTGCAATCAATAACTGTAAAAAAAATTAAAAGGCTGTTTTAAAAATTATAAAACATTTCCTATAAAATAGGGGAGACTGGGTACGGTTCAAACAAAGGATGGTTGAAACAACGCAAATATCTCAGGAACCGTAAGTGATAAACGGATGGTTCTTTAAACTTTGCTTTTTATTCATGTTAGAGTAATAAGTGTACTTTTATATTTGAAGTGAAGAACGTAAGATACAAAATGGTGACATTAATGGGCATTATTGATACTAATGATACATTAATTTTTTACTTAGAGGAGGGTCGTGGACGGTTGAAACAAGAGAGCAAAGAATGTGTTATTACTTTTATTTGCCTAATTTGCAACTCGGCATACATCTGATTTATGACCCATTCAAATTAAATAAACGTTTTCTTAAAGTTTAGTTCAGAATTTTGTTCTATAAGCTTGTTTTGTCTGTTGTTTTTTTTTTTTTTTTTTGGTTTTACTTATTAATAAATTTTTGAAACATCGAAAAATGAAAAATATTGTCAAACAGTGTCATAATTATTCTTATAAACAAAATAAATAATGCATAAATAATGTAAAAATATTATATTTTGAATTTTTTGCTTGTTTCAACTGACTCCAATCACTGTTTCAATCGACCCAGGGTCGAACCAATGGACATTTGAAACAAATTTAATTTTTTTCCTCTAATTTGATGTACTATTTAAAATTTTGCTCTGGGAACTAAATGGACTCTGCCTCTTTCATTAAATTTACCTTCATCATTTGTCGGGTTACAAAGGACGATATATGCAAAATTGTTTCAACCGGTCCCAGTCTCCCCTACTTTTATTACTTGTACGGCGTCCTTATTTATTTTTGTCTCTAACAATAATTAAAAAAAAAATACAAAAAATGTATGAACTTTTAAACAAATATCGGTTAAATAACAGCTGTACGTAAAATGATCAATGTTGACTGAATTTTATAGCTCGCAATACACTCACAAACTTCCTACAAAATTTCAAGTCGATCTAACGAAACCGTTTTTTTGTTTAAAGCAATCCAAATTTTGAAACAAAATAAAAGGGTCTCATAGTTTTGTTTTTATGGTCATGAATAAAATAAAAAAAAAAAGAAAGAAACCGCTTTTAACATTCAAATTGATGAAAAAATTATAAAAAAAATTCTAAATATATTTATTTCAGCTTAAACGATTGAGTGAATTTAGATGAATTTACTGAATACAATAAAACTAGGTACTTTTGTTTTTTAAAAGTTTCTAAAAATATATAAAATCAAGGCGCTGTTTTTTGTTTGTTTTTAGGAATCCTAACTGATTAAGGAAATTTATTTGTAGGTACCTAAAAAATACTGTTTAATTTTTTACATACCTACTCCTCCTTACCTACTTTCCTTAAACATATCTCTTTATATTTTATTTATCTAACTTCTTTGGTCTTCCTTTTTTATTTGCAAAAGTAATTTTATCCTCATTCTTACAAAATATAAATCCATTAAAGAAAAATGTTTATTCAAAGGATTAAAATTAAAAACGCGCGGTATCTTTTAAAAGATTTTGAATTTACACCGACAAAGAACTGAATTAAGGATTTTTCAAGATTTGTTCAAATGAAGTCAAAAATCAAACACATTAGCCTTTTGTGTTTATTTAGTTGAAGATAAATACTTAACATTGAACACTGACCAGTAGGTATAATAGATCCAGTAGCCTTAAAGAAACATAAAAATATTTTGTCGAAATTAGAAAAAACATCATGAGGACATGAAAATGAAAAAAAAGGCACACCCATGTTGAATGCTAATAATAACATGCGTAGTTAAAAATATTTTTTGACAGCAAATATAGCTAAACCTACCAACATGGGATGATGATTGTTTGACTTTTCAATATCATATTCCATCTGAATAGACACTTTAGGGACATTTTAATGCATCAAATGTGTTCAAATTTACTGGAAAATAACATCTGTGCAAGGCTAAGGCTAATATGGTTGAAAATTTGTAGTTTTTATGCAAATAGAAAAATACTGTCTCAAATTAAGAAGGTACCAAGCAGCTGACTTTTGGAAATTGGTACTAAAACCTTTTTCCTTAATGTTTTTTGACAACACTAAATATTCTGTCCTTTTAATGAGAAAATAAATCTTTAAACGCAATTTAAATCCTAGTTGAAACCACCACAAAATTTGTTAAAAACCAATAAAAATGTCATAAGGACTTCTTGAATATCCATGAAATTGTCTTAACTTTAAATTACTCTATTAACAAAGTTCCCTTAAATTTGCAATTTCCACACCTAATGTCATCAAAGGCAAACAAACTCAACCCAAACTATAGGAAGAAACCAGCAAGCAAATACTTTTATTTCAAAGAAATCGTGGCTTTTTGGTTAAAATGCGCGCCGAATCTAGCGTTCAAATCGAAATTTCTTGCTTCTAACACCTGGAAAAATTGCTACCAATCGATTTGGCTAAAGTTAATTTATCCTGAAATAAAATCAAACTATTTTAAAGAAGAAAAAACAATCTGTCATGAGGAAGACAAAAAAAACATGAAATCACAGACAAAAAAAAAAGAGAACTCAATGTGCAATGTGCTTGTTAGGAATAGTAGGAGTTGAACAAAGTCATATTCATTTTCGGCAGGAAATAATTGTGTGGAACGAACAAAAAGGACATAATTTCGGAGCGTTACGAATTGACTTGAATTTTGTGCAGTTTCTTTTTTTTAGGAGAGTGTTTAGCAATTTTCAACGGTCAGTAAGATTCTATAAAAGATCAGTTGCTTTGTGATCAGATTACGTTTTCGAAAACGAAGAGACGAAATTTAATCTGGCGTAACGAATTTTTTGAACTGTCTTCTTGTACTTATTTTCAGGAAATTATAATTTCTTTTAAATAATTTTCCTGGAAATCAGTGAATTTAGTTTAAAATTTAATATTTTATGAATAAACTTAAATTATTCCACAAAGGATATAGGAAATCTGTTACCAGATGGTTAGAGAATTAATTCATTAATTTTTGTGATTGGTATGCCACTCTGTTTGGTAGTTATAAATTCCCCCAAAGCCGAAAGAATGCTGGGATCTGGGGACCTACAATTTTCTGCTGAGCACCAGACCTTGAACAAAGAGTAATCTTCCTTGCAAGAAGCAGTACCCAGAGAATAAAACAAGGTACCATAGACTAAACTGGAACTTGAAAAGAGACCTCAGGCGAAATAGTTCATTGCATTAACCATTAAGCTGAGGGTTCTACGTTGCAGTTATTCTTTAATTCTCTTAGTGGATCGTTCTTAACTTTGGAAAAAGGGTTTCTTATAAAGCTGAATCTTACTCAAATGAAGCAGTAAAGTGGCTATTAGTACTGTTAGGTCCTTACAGTTTCAGAACTATGTATTTCAAGATTTTCAGAATTTACTGGGCACTAATAATATTAAAAGGAATCTGCAAAATCAACTGATCTCTACCTTTTTCATCCTTTTATACGTAAAAGTTTATTATGTGTCATTAGTGGGCCATTGTGAAAACAAGGTGAAAGCTTTAGATGGTTTATGGCGTAGAGGATGCCCTGAGATGACTTGAGTTAGCATTGGTTTCGGTTTTTCGTCCACACACCAAAAAACAATAGGTCGAAAAAATGATTTCAAGATGCGAATTTTTGTTTTTGAAAATTTATAACAGTCCCTTTTCTGCTTCGAATGAGAATGTTTTTTATTTATCTTCAAAAACATGTGTTATTAAAAAAACCAAAGCTGCAGTTGCTTTGCATTTATTCCATCTATTTGCTTGGAGATTAAAAAAAAAATATTTTATGGATAACCCAACCCATGCATAAAGTATTCGAATTTCAAAAAAAAAATGATCATTCAAACACACATGAAAACACCCTCACATCATTTCAATTCGATATGCACGTCGTAAAAATCCACTAACGATCGATCTTTTGTGTCCATTTAAGGACAAAATAGAATAAAAAAAAATAAAAAAAAACCTAGTCGAAATACATAAATCCATTCAACCATTCAACCGATAATAACTTCTTGTAAAATATATCTTGTAGATATCTTCAATCCTGCATCGGCATCGTCCATCGTGATCCTGAATTGCAGTCAATTTGCTACGCTTTTCACACAAATGCAACATGGTTTCCAGTCGTTCTGTCGATTTATTGTAATAGTTTTTTTTTTTTTTTTGTATTTTTGGATTTTCCTTTTTTTTTTTCTTCTTTTGGAATTTTAGAGAAAGAATCATCCGGTGACACGCTTTTGGATTTCTTATAGGATTTATTTTTTAAAAATTGATTCGTTCCAATTCGGTGGGATTGAATGATGTTGTTAGTTTTCCAGGTGTTAAGGCAAGAAATTTTAATTTGTACGCTGAATTTTGTTCGGCTGATTATACGAGTATAGTATAGTTTGAAGTATTTTTTGTGTTATCTTTATACAAAATATTGTTTATATTTTTAGTGTTTAATAGAATTTAGCGATTAGTATTGGTATGAGAAATCTTGGAAAATCGCTTTTGAACAAAATTGTAAAGAAAATACAAAATAATAATATTCTATTATAATAGGCAACTCAATGAATCTTAGATTTAAATCCGACTTCAAACTTTGCACTCTCCAGAAGGGTTTTTGAAATTTGTACTGAACAAAATTAACGGTACCTGTTATTATAATAATTTTCAAAAAACTATTTGTTTTCTAAAAACTGCTTCCATTAAATAAAAAATATATCTTGTGCTCCTGTGAAAGGAAAAACCTAATATCAAAAGAAATAATAAACGAATTTTTATTATTGGTATCCACGTAGAATGTCAACATGCGCAAAGTCTTCCAAAATTCGATTATTTTAATTTTTTTCTAACTGCATATAAAGAGTGAGAGTAGGAGGGTATGTGAAATTTTTTAAGCTAAAGAATTTATGTTAATACAATCTAAATGCAGCCTTTATATGGTATTTTTTTATATTTGAACCAAATTTTGACTTCATTTTAGAACTAAAAAATGTTTAGCTAAAATGAAAACCAGTTTAAAATAAATTGTTGTTTTAACTATCTTAACTCGAAAACTGTACAAATTAAAAATTTAATCAAATTTCCAAAAAAATACCTACACAATTGTTCTATATAAGTTCAATGTCTGTCAGGTTTTAAAATTTTTGGAAAAATAATTCAGTTGGAACACTGCAAAACTAAAAAACAATGGAAAATGGAACATCATTTGCCTCTTATGTAAAACTACATTGAATTTTTAAAACAAACCTTACCCTACCATTTTGGATATTTTCTTCACATAAAATTAAAAAATATCTCTCAATAGGTTTTTATTTTCAAATATTAAAAAAAATCTAAATATTAAATCTTCTTAATTACACTGGTCTGCAAAAATAAAGTTTTTTTTTTGTCCTTCATATAATTTTTTGAAATTATATAAGATTAGACTTTTCTAAAAAAATCTATCACTTATATTTATTTTTTTTAATTGATTTAAAAAAGAAATGTGATTTTTTTGTAGAAAAGAACTCTCTTAGATTCGATTGACCAGAGGTATATTCCAAACCATTGAGACGATTCGGCTGAAATTTGGAAAAATAATTCCACATAGCGTAAGCTAAGACCTGAAGCTAACTTTGTTTTTATTCATCAATGTGTAATTACATTTTAAACCGTTATTCAAAAAAATTAATAAATTTCAAAATTCCACAGTTTTTGGGATAAACACAGAAAAAATTCTTATTTAGAGGATTTTATGGAATGTCTATACTCTTGATGTAAAAAAGGCAGTGGAGGAGAACCAATACAAAATTAAATTTTTTTAATTTTTGAAGGACTGATTTTTATGGATTTTTCAACATTTTTTGTGAAGAATCCAGTAGTCGTTCAAAAATATTGGTCAAAACATAAATTTGATAATTTTGTCTACATTTGTTCTACATAAACGGTTATAGCGAAAAATTTTCATATATTTGCTTATGCACCAAAAACAATAAAAAAACAACAATCTTTTTTAAATTTTCCGATGATTTAGATTTATGTTCAGTATTTTAAAAAAACATAAAGTTAGCCATTGAAAATAACTTCAGAACTTTCCACCTTTAAAAACGCTTTAATCAGACTAAAGAGATTATTTTGGACAAATCATTAACTTCACTTTGCAATGTCTTTGCACCGAAAGCGAATTTTTAAATGATTTAAAATGTAGATACTTCATTCACATCTCATTAATAGTTTTTTAATAAAGTATTTACCAGAAAAGAATTTCGACGTTAAATGTACCACAAAAATGGGTATTTGACGTATTCAAATTAGCATATCTTGTAAACGTGACGTGCTGGGGTAGTTTTGAATTCAGATTAGGGTTCAGCGTGCCAAAACCCTTTAGAAAAGTAAAGTTTGGTTCGAAAGCGATTTTCGTTGCAGACAACTCTTTATAACATTTCTTTTGTCTTCCGAAAACATTTTTAATAAAATTGCCGGAGTGATCATACATAAACATTAAATTCTCAAATAGAAAATGATTTTTTATTTTATTTTTTGCTTAATAAAAGGTAGGTACCTCAATCAAGACTGTGATCAATAGCCAAGGAAACAATTAATGAAATTCTTGCCTCATAAATTCATAACGTGAAGGATCTTTTTAAAAAAATTCCTCACACGAGCCTCATAGTGTCAAGTGTCATCAATGTTTATGTGATAAAGATTTTTATCAAAAGAATCCACCGGAGCACGTTCCATCAAACTATATAAGTTTCTCCAAAAAAATAGCTCCTTCAAATTTTATTTAATTTTCTAATCCATTGGACTTGGTGTGGCAAACTCATAAAAAATGTTGTTAAAAATATATATTCAAGTCATAAAACAGGTACCTTGCCTACCTACCTGCCTATACTTTGCGCCTTAACTACCTCCTATCGTGCAACAGTTTCTATCCCGTTTTCCATCCCTATTGGTATTCCAAACGCTTACTTGCATATACAAACAGCATCCCTGTCCCTTTTTCTCCGATTCCTATTGAAATTCCTAAACGGCTCACGCAAAGAAAACAAAAATTTAGGGTGAAGAATAGAAAACTATCCGATAAGGATCTTCCTGTGAACATAACAAAAAAAAAAACTGTTTGAAAGTATAGGAAAAAGGACCTTGCACAGTGGTGGGGGTGCCTATCGTCATTGGTATAAATACTCGGGAATATTTTCAAAAATTGTACACTCAAAGTGCATCGTTCATCCGAGGAACATCCTGGTCTTAGGATCTGGCTGCTCACCAGTGCCGATTACTTACGTTCAACACTGACTCTAGTTTGGTCAATTTTGTTGGCGGAGGTATATCCAAGCACACAATCGGAAAGGAGCATTGAGACACCATCCTAGTGACTTAGAAGGTGAATAGACGTCAAACCAATTTCGACGAAAAAATACCTACAACTCAGCATCGAACTCTGGTTTTATGTGGAAACGACCCTTCCCATGTACCACCGTCATCGACTTGCTGCTGGAAAAGGATCTTTCATCGAGATGGTTTGTAATTCAGTGACTAATATAACAATGCCCATACGAATTCCCAAGACTGATGATGAGCCCAAGACTTGTCTTCAACACGGCTGTGCTGTCTACACCAATCCTGATGTAGCCGCAGTGCATCCACAACGGAAGAAGCTGCTTATTTCGATCGAAGAAGATGATGTTCCAACATAGCACAAGACCAACAACAAGACCATCGGAGCACATTTTCGGGTTGAAAATCGCAAGTATAATTCGTTGAAAAACTCATATCCATTATGGCAATGGCAGCGTTCGACCCAACGTTTGTTTTTTTGTCATCGGATCAAAGCTTTAAAAATCAAAACAAAATTTTATTTATTTGTGTTAATTTAACTGTGATAGCAACAAAAGAGAAAAAAAAAATATTTTAAAGAGAAAAAACTTTCTGTTAGTGTTTAAGAATTTTTAGTTTTAAGTATCATTGTCTTCCATTATAATTTTAGTGATTTAAGAACAAAATTTATTGGGTAAGGTTTTTTAGAGTTTAAGGATCATTGTCTTCCGGTTTGTTTGTTTTGCTTCTAGTTTTTAAGATTGTAGTTATTATAGAATTTTGTAAATAAAAAAAAAACGAAACAAAATTTTTTTGTGTTGTGAATTTACTTTGAACTTTTCAGATTTGTTTTTCACTTTGCATCGTTTTTTTTCTTCACTTTGCTGACATTTTTAAAATTTCATCTTTTTGTTGATATAAATAATTTTAGGAACTTCATTTTGGATTAAGAGTTCAGGTTTAAAACAGTGTCGTTACATAAGTGAACAAGTTGTTTAATATGAACAATTTTCTTCTATTCTTCAAAATAAAAATATATTTTGTTTGTTAACTTCTAACTGCTTGTTCATGACAAAGAAAATTTCAAAAAAAAATAACACCCTAATTTATGAAGTAAAAAATATATGAACTAAATAATTGTATGACTCTTAAGTCAGTAGAAATTGATATCATGAACATAATTTTTCGGTCTTTCAACTTTGGCCAAAAATTTGTCTGGCAAGTGAGAAAAAAACCATTAGAAAAATTTCTTACATTCTACGTCAAGACAGAGTTACCATTGAGACACTTTAGTGTCAATTTTACACTTTTTCATTTTGATATATAAAAATATTTAAATGAACGAAAACTATCTACCTAAATATTTAAGAAAAGATCTGTTAACTATGATTTTAGGTTGAGGAACATCAAGAATTTATATTTAAAAAAAATTATTAAAAACACAAGACAGTGATTTTCTTGAAAATCGACAATCGCATCTTATTTTTTCTAGGTTAAGTCAAATATAAAAGATTTTCGTTTTATAAGTTTTATTTTTCAAAGCCAAAATTTAATGATAATCCCAATCAAAATTTTGTGTTAATTAATTTTATATCGAAGTTAATTGATCAAATATATGTTTTTTAATAGAATTTTAGCTTAAAGAAGATATTTTTCATCAACAAAAATTGTAAAATTGGTACTTGAACACAAAATAATTCAAAATATTACAATACAAGATCCGTAAAGTATACAAAATATATGAAATTAAAATATAAAGACGAACATGTACTATAATATGCTAAAGTCCAACCAAATGGCTATTTATTTACGGCAGCAAATCGAAATTTTGTTTCTGAAAAGACACCCGGTCCGACTCCAATTCAACTATACTACAAATATTTGATGTTTATGAACGCAGTAGGATTTGAATTTTTGCAAAATCTAGTTATTATTTATTTTATAAAATTTTAATATAATCCTTGATGCAACTATTAATAAGTTTAAACCAAAACAAAAAATTACGGTTTTGGTAAAAAAAAGAAGACTTTTGGGCAATTAACATATTAATTCAGATACGACAGTAGACTTATCACTAGTTGAATACTATTTCGAACCCTTCTAAGACTCAACACTTCTACTACTACTCTTGCGTCTTACGTCGAATAACATGAAAGTTAGTCAAGACCTACTGGACTTTCACTGTTTCAATTAAATCAATTCCATTTGGTCTGTTTCTAGAAAATTTGTTTTCATTGGGGCAAATTCAAAGATGTTGTAAAAGACATTTCTAGGAAAAACTATATTTTATCCTCTTAAAAACAAGTATTGGATAAACCAAAAGGAGAGTTCAAATACGATCCATTATTATTTTTGCTTTGGTATACTTATTATATTTAAACATCAACAGAAAGAGAAATGCTCCCTTTTTGACTTACTTAACGGCAACGGACTTTCATTTATTTGTAAGGAAATCTTGTGCAGTCTGGAGAATGGAGACTGCATATTTGTACCTTTCAAATATTAGTAAATTTAGTTTTTAGTGAAAAAATTGACTATTTGGCGATACTAGTTATTATAAATTCATGAAAAACTACTTATACGTATTTATTCATTCAAAATGACTTCAAAATAACAAACCGTTATTATTTAAAATAGCTTATGTTACAAAACGCCACCTATTTGTCTAAGATTGAAACAACATTTCATGATCAGCAAGTACAATAACTAGTCGGTAATGATGTTCATTGGTCTATGTACCTACTTCCTTTCTGAAAAATAAATACAGATGGTTTGTGTCTTTACTAGTTGTTCAAGAGTAAATGTTCAAAATTATTCCACAAGGTGGCGTTTTTTTTATTTTTTTAATTATGACTACAATAATTCAAAAACTAACTGAATTTGAATAAGGTTTGTTAGTTCTTTTTCTTAAAAGTGAAATAATATTGATAATGTTTTAAAAATAAATCGAAAAGGGTTTAGTAATTAAGGCATAACAATTTGCAACCTTTTTTTTTTTATTCATTTCATTACTTAGTAAATTTTAGGAATCTATTTGATGTTATCTCGATAATGTTGATTTTACTAGGCTGCAAAAATAAAGTCTTTTTTTTTGCCATTCATATAATTTTTTGAAATTAGCTATATTTTAGATTTTACTTTTTTGAATCTAAATCTGGTTACAGAATTATTTTTTTTTAAATTTTGTTAAAAAAAAAAAAAATGTGATTGATTTTTAGAATAAAGAGCTCTCTTAAATTCGGTTGACTTGGTAAAAATTTAAAACTGTTAAGCTGATTTGGCTCAAAATTAGAGGTACTCACATGAAAAACCGTTATTCTAAAGAAATCACAATAAATTTTAAAATTCTGTATCTCTTGGGATTTACAGAATGTAAAAAATAAACTCGAATTTGGAAGACAGTGGAATTTCTATATACTAAAAAGCATTTTTGACGTTTGCCGTTCGAAAATCAAAAACAAAAAGCAGTTGGTAGGTACTTTTATAATCCGGTTCTCTTCTTGCTGTTAACCGCTCTGTTTCCTCAATTATGTTTTACATCGCTTTAAAAATATTGAAAAACGAATTTTTTGGTAATATTGTAACGATAATGTTTCAAAAAATATAGCAAAGTGCAAGCGCAGTTGTCTTTATCAGTGTTCTCGTCGTCGTTGGCGTTGGAAATTTGTAAATACGATACCTTTTGTAAGAATTAATATAATTAGAATGTGTGTATCAAAAGTTGAGGGTTACCTTAACTTAGGTAAAGTGTGAAATTCAGCTATTTTGAATAAAACTTTATTGTACTGTTCATACAAAAAACTTCCAAAAATGTCACTTTTGTATGGGGAGTACTACAAGTTTGCATGTTTTTTTAATTGTTCCCATGAACAATGGAACTGATTGTCAAAATAATGGAGGTATCAAAAAATCGTGATACTAAATTTTCAAAAGTTTTGGTAAGAATCAGTATTTTACCCTTTTTTGTAAAAAAAAATCTTTCAACGGTACGCAACATTTGTATTCTAATTATTCCTTTTGAAGAAAATATGGATTAAAAACAACATGAAATTGGTGTTTCCCCTACCCTTTACCCTTTACTCAAAACCGTATTCTTAAGGACAATACAATTTTGGTAATTACTTTAATGTAGCCAAACTCTTCAATTTCATTTATATGAACCTTAACGAATCGTTGCAATGACCTAAACCTACCATTTATTTCGCCTCAATCCATAGGTACAACAATCAATCGAACAGCAATAAATAAGAAAATCAATTTCACAAAAAAAAAAAAAAAAATAATTACAAGTTACCTCCTTTGTATGATTTTCCAATGACGTATGAGGTGTAGCAATAAAATCGTCCAATATAATATATCAACCTACAAACTAAAAGAAGAGAAACTGTCGAAATTCAAACCCAATTCTCGTGAATCACAAAAATGGCCCTCAATCGACCTAGATCTCCATCCTTAAACAATCTGTAATTATTTCACCTCCCTGTGATTACGGGAATTCTCTTATGCGTACTTTTTTCTTAAAGTAAAATATAGGTGATCGCTTTTCGTTTACAATGAATGTTTTTTCTTTTTTTTTTTAAAGCTCATCAAGCCTGCCATGAGAGTACATAACATGTAGTAGGTATACCCCATCAAGGAACATCCTCTAAAATTAATCTCCGATATTAATCGATTTGGTTCATCATGATCTTATTTAATGTATCAAATGAGTGGTGTGTGGCCCCGCAAGGCTGGTAATCAATGTCAGAAGAGACTTGGAGGCCGCCTTGAGGGACCCCAACATAATATGCGATACGTTGCCGCTGAATTCTCACCTCCTAAGGTCGTCATCGCATGGTATTATTTGTGCTGCGTTTATGCTGCACTAAAAAAAATCTCTCCGATATACCATTTTTGATTTTCAAAACCTGTGAGAGATGCTGAAGAGCCTCTCAAAGATGCCAATGAGTGATGCAATGCAATCAATTTTACACCGATTTGAGGTCTATAATTACTTTGACAGATTCACTTTATTAAATGCACCTGGGTTGGATATATCGTCGAGGCTTCTTTGTCTTCGATGGTTCGTCTTATTCTTCTTCATCACTTCTACTGATGGTCAGCTGGATATTGGACTGGACGGGTTGAGTGAATTAATTTTCCGTTTTGGGGAATTGGGTCAGTAAGTTTGTTTTTTTTTTTCATTTTTTTCATTTTATATTTTAGTTTGTTTTGATTTTTTTTTGTTTCTTTCTTTGAAGAACTTTTAACTGTTTTTTGTTGCAATCCAAAACGCTCTGCCGTATAGTTACTGCCTTATTGAGAAAGTGTGAACGATCCTTATTGAGTGATGCGTATAGATGTTCCACGGATGCCAGTGCTAATTGCGCGCAATGGTCAGTCAATAGGTACGAGTAGCTAGGTATAGTAAAAAAAAAAGAGAATCAAGTGCGGATGGAGTATGCCTGACCCCTAAGACCATAAAAAGGAACACTGATAAGTTTCTATGGACGGATGGGATAGTTGGAATAACTACAACACATCGGTACATAGTGCAAACACTCCGAGTAACACATTGCATTCGCCTTTTCTAATCTACAAAAATATTTCTTCTTCGTTTTTTTTTTTCTAACCATTCGAGAGAGATAAAGGCTTCATTACTATGGTACACCTAGCGAGACAATACAATGTGTAATAATATGGTATCCAGAGGTAACTTAGTATAGTATTTTTTTTTTGGTTACAAACTTTTGAAAACAAACACAATTGAGTGAGCGCTATGTTTTTGTAGTACAAATCAAGTCGGGAAAAGCCTTGTGGCTATGCTCAACTACGGAAAATGAAAAGCAGTGTACCCATCGATATTTCAAAGGTTTTTATCTTTGACTTTAGACGAACCTTCAAAAGTTTTTTTAAGTTTTTAAATTACGTTTTTTGTACGAAACAAACGTCATTTTATGGAAGCCTGTTAAAAAGATTAAAAAATAAACGTCAAACGAGCTTCATGAGGCTGAAAATCGAGTGTCATGACCCGCAAAAATTAGCGTCATAATGTTCGTTCATAATGGGCTAACCCATAGAATCCGTCGCGTCCGTTCCGAAAACGAATCCGTTGTTGATGAAGTTAAAAGTTCTGCTACTTTTTCCGTCGCGTCCGTTATTATGGGTCGCTTCTCATAAGAACGTGAGTATTTTATCGAGCTATCAGTTGAAAACGCACTCGACGGATTCTTTGGGTTGGCCCCTTCAAGCGTCATGACGTTCATTTTTGACTGTTCGTCATCATGCTCGTTTTTACTCATCATGATGCTGGTTCTTGCGCGTCATGGTGCTCGTTTTTAGACGTCAAGGCGCTGGATATGAAGCGTCATGACACTCGTGTTTACGCGACATGACGCTCGTTATTGCGTTACATGATGCTCATTTTTGCGAGTCATGAGACTCGTTTTTGAGCTTCTACACATCTAACAGGTCTCAGCTGTTTGCGATGGTGCTTGCATCTATTACCGTTGGAAGTCTTCTTTGACAACCTCTAATGTTTGTACACTCAGAGAAATAATTTGTTTATTTTCTGTTGCAATTAAAGAATATCCTTTGAATTAAATGAAATTCATTTGCTAGAAAGTTAATACATTCCCGGCAAACGTTTTTCATTCGTACCAACTGTATTACGACACAAAGAGTTATTCTAGTACAGCAAACATAATACCCCATTCGTTTGGAGCTCATTTTTATAAGTTGAAAATGCTTCAAACATATAAACATCTTTTCGTTTACTAGAAAATTCTGTTGTTTGCAGCTAACGAATGAATAAATTACGAAGAACCTCTCCAGAAAGTAGTTTGTTGCAAAGAACTTCACTTTTTGTGTAAATAATCAATTTATTTACAGCGAATGACTGCAGGAAATAAATTCGCATACATTTTTTCACCGAAACGAATTTCAGAGTTGGCTGCAAATGAAACTGAAGTCGAAGAATTACTATTCATCAAACAAAAAGTCGTTTGACACGAACGATTTGTTCTCTCATTTTGTTTTTTTATGCATTCAACGTAATAAGTTACACAGACCGTAGTTGAATAACAAGATACTCGCTTCGTAAGCGATCGTTTCAAAATCGTTTGCAAAAAGTTTTAAACACAAACGAATTTGCCAATTTGCTGCAAACAAAACTGCAAAATTGTCCAGCAAACGAAAAAGTCGTTTGGGCATTTTGTTCGTTTGCTGCAATCGATTTATTCTCTCAGTGTATCTATCGTCAGGAGTATCTCGTCTTAGAGGTCAAGTGAGAACGATTTGACCCCATTAAGGAGATTATCGCTATCACTAGTCTTTAACAGTCTTCTAACATTCTATGACTGTTTCTAACTTACCATTCCAAGTGAAGTAACCAGCCAGTTATAGTTTTTAATAAATAAAGATAATATTAAAAATATAAAAAAAATTTCACAGATCTCAATAATGCGAACAGACCGGTTGATTTATAGAGTGCTTGCTCTTCTTCAGCATTATTGTATAGTGGCGACAATCATAATAATGAACAATATAAAAAAGTGCTAGTAGTTTTTCAACTTATACTGCTCACTGGATGTCCCTACTTTTGCAGAAAAAAAAATTAAAATAAACATATTCCCGAGGAAATTAGTTTGTAAAACTTTTTTCCTTGCTGGTACACAAACATCATTCAGTCACTGCAGCGGGTACAAAAAAAAAAAAAAAAATATCCAAGAAGTCCCAACATAAAACCAATCAAAAACAAAACAGAATCTATTCAAGGCAATTTTGTTGTTGTTGTTGTTGTTGTAGTGTGTGTTGTTTAGCAGTTGGTCTAGAGCGCTAAATGCTAAAAAAAACGATGCACGCACTAAACTTGCGAACAAAAACGCGTCCAATTGAACGTCATGAATTTTAAGTGACTCGCAAAGAGTGGACCAATGCAGACATGCAATTTGTTCGCATTACCATAAAACAAGTGAGAGGACGGCTTTTTTTGTTTGTCTGTTTTTTTTTGTATCTTTTTTTTTTTTTTTTTATTATTTCTGCATCTTGTGGTTGTGACTTAAAATTCAATCTGTCTAGCTGCCATCTATTGGCCTATTGAGTTGCATTCAATGGACAATTTCTCAAACATGTATTTAAAGTTGGACATTTTTATTGTTGGTCGAATTGTAAATTGTATTTCTGTAGTATCTATCTCTGGTGTCTTTCTGTGAAATACACTGAACTGTTGTTTAGTAGGTACCGCACCAGTTCAGTGCGGTTGCGGTTTGGGACGATCGATCTATCGATCGACTAAGTGGTAGCAAATATAAGCATGTTGATTTCTTGTGACACTGTAAATTGCAATGCGAATTTGTATGTTTTATTTTTTTTTTATTTTTTTCTTCAGCTATACAAACGGGATTTTCTGTTGTTGACCATATTTGACAATTTGTAATTCAATATTGGCTGACAGTTGTATATAAAGTTGCATATTTTGAAGCTTTAACAGTGCAAAGTTGAACTTTTATGTGTAATTGCATAACACTACTGCCAAAAATGAATTCGCAATAAGATGGAGTATTTGGTGTGTTTTTTGGAATCTTTTGAATTAAAGCGAACATAATACTTATTGGTTACGTTTATCTCAGGTAATGTTTCTCTATTATTTCAGCGTGGTTCTTGGAATAGCATCACAAAACAATTTACCTTTTTTTAACAATTGTATAACCTAAGCTTATAAACAGGGTTTTCTCTGCATATTGCTCGAAGTCCAAAACATAAATCACAGAAATAGGGGAAATAGGGTATTCCCATCCCCAGGGCTTCCCCCTTCAACACTTTTCAGTTTTAGTCTAAACAATAAACAAATTAAATAATAAACAAAAATAACAAAACCATAAAACAAAAGAGTTGACCAGCAAACCTGAATATATAATTATTAAGAAATGCACGTGTTTTTTGTTTCTATTTTTTTTATTAAAACAATTATAGTGTGCATTTGTGTACAAAATAATGATGTGTTTTATGTTCTTAGTAGTAGTAAAACAAAAAATAAAAAAATGTTTTTTTTTTTGTATTCAGAGCCGATAACCCAAACCAGATGGTCTTACTTTTAGCAGTTCTTGAAAAAAAACAAAATAAAATAAGTTAGTAAAACCTATACTATCGTTCTAGGCTCTTGGAAACAAAAACAATCAATAAATTAATCTGGATTCTTTTGGAATTTTATTTTCAATTTAATATTTAGTCGGTTTATTAAGAGAAAAACCACTAGATCTACAAAAATATTCAGCACCACCATTTATTACCTTACCATGTGTAAAAGTGAAAGTGTACCTTTACTATGGTTATCCAAAAATTCCAACAAGTTAGGTAGATACTTTGTATTCCTTAACTTATGACCAAACTTAAAAATGCTAAAAGCCATAATGCTTATGAAGAGTGTTCACACCCTCATCTACAACAAAGCTACGCATTAACAGACAATTAATCCCTTAATCGGATTGTCAGATTGCATACTAGACCATCAGAAGTAATGTGTTTCTATTTTTATTTTTATTTTCTTAATCAAATAATCAACTGTCAGATTGTAAGTGACCAAAAAGGTATTAGGCCATTGTGAACTAATTCAAATGGGCATTCGCTTACGAATCAATCAATAAAAACTGAATTATCGAAAGCGAAACAAAAAAATAAAAAAAAAAAAAATAAACAAAATCAATCTTATTTTTTATTGACGTCCCATAATAAGTCTCTTAGGCCTCCAATTTGACCCGAGTCTATAATCTGGCTCAATATGGCTATTGGCCATGTCAAACCGTACATATTGCAACCCAATCATTGCTCTACTTCTAAAAGCTCTGACATGACCAAAAAGCTAGAGAAGATATCAAGTTATTGAGTCGATTATGTTGTGTATAATAATTCTCGAGTCTTGACCAATTCCTAGGTTACAATCATAATTCATTTTCAAGCAGGTAGAAGCGTATAGGTAAGGTATACACTGTAGTAGGTACACCTCACTCAAGTCATAAATACCACCAACGATTGCGCTATTGTCCATCTATATTCCCAATAGCTTAAACGAAAAGAAAACAAAAAAGATCGAAATGGCTTATGGACGGAAGGTAAACAAGCGCAAGAAAAATAGGCTTACAGAGCTTTGAATCCCAATCGCCTGCCAGTAACATCTTAGCTCGCCATCAATCCATCTATTTTTCCAGCCGTCCGTCGGCGTCCGTCGCGTCGTCGCTTCTTGACTTTCGTCGTCGTCATCATCATCATCATCATCATCATCTTCAACATCATCGTCATCTATTGAATTTCCAACCCAGGTATGGTCCAGATCGAATGCCTTTATAAGGTGGGGGATCCATTATGTTTCGAAACTGTCATTCATTGTCGTCGCTCGTCGATTGTTTGAAACAGTCTTGCGTTGTCTTCTAGATGATAAAATGGGTGGACTGTATGGAGCCACAGCAGCCATCACCGCGCTTACCGCGAATACCGCCTTCTCACAGAATGAGGATGATTGACATTTCGGAAGACATAGCTATTGGTAATTCTTCATCTGATGGCGATGTCATTCGCTCAGCATTGTATTGCTGGTATACTTAAATATGACAAATGGTAATTTATTTGTTATACCAATGTGAGTTGAGGTTTTATAATATTTTATATATGATGTTGACTTCTGCTGCGTAATGTCTCAAGCATTATGAGATGTTTTGTCGGAAAAGGCATGCGCTACTTGTCTTAAGATGAACAATGAACTTAGGTTTTCCTTATATGAGTTTTTCAATTGAATAAGTTGTAAGAACATTTTTAAAGGAAATGAAAGTTAGTAACTCTTGGTTCTTATCAAGACCTTCAAAAATACTCTAAAACTTGAAAGTAATTTTGAAAAACTTTTATTCTGTTATTCATATAATGAACTAGCTTACCTAGCAGACATTGTCCTGCCCTAAACATTGCACAATGATGTTTATTTTGTACTTATATTTTAGTGTCTTACTATACGATCGTTACAGTTTATTACAGTAGCTACTGACCCGACAGATTATTCAATCTTTCATTTTCAGTAATTTGCTATTGGATATACAATATTTTTGGAGCATGAACATTAGGATTATTCATGCAACCTGGTAAACCTGGTAAATGTGATAAATCTGGTAGATAAGCGGTTAGATTTTCTATAGAATTTTTTACCAGAATATTGTAAACTTTTAAACACAATATACTTTTGCCAGTATTCTAGCTTTTTTCCACGCTATTCCGTATTATTTCCAATATTTTTCTGCAACTTTCCCGTGCTTTTCACGCTTTTTTTGGTGACTTTAATAGCTTTTCACTGTGACTTGCTTCTGATTTTTACCGTGGTACTAAGCATCTTTTTCTTGCATTCCCTTGGAATTCTCCGCAAGGTATTTCGCGATCTTTTACCAATATTCGTTTAAATTTAATTCAAATCAAATAACTGCCGAAAACTCGAGAAAAATGCTGATTTACCGTCATGCGCATGCCATACTGATTTACCTCAAAGATCTCTTTGTGGTATAAGAAGATCTTTGAGGACTCCGAGATTTTTTAAGTGGGACAACATAAATCTCAGCTGTCAGTTTCATTTATTTTGCGGATATTTCTGAGACTAAACATTTTTGGATTCATATCTCAGAGATTTTGTTAGTTGGTGGGATGTGTTTAATGAAAGCCCATCGCTATAATAAGATGCTTTCTCTGTGAGTATTTTTAGGACCCACAATTTTGATATAAATTTAGACATGTTGAGATAATCGGATTGCTTAAATCATGCCTTTTTGCTAAGATCAAGTGTAAAAATGTTGGGATAACACGTTGAGACTCTGGAGTCACCTGCAGTATTCTATGAATACATCTGCTTTAACTTGCTTCTAAACATTCTTTAGGGCTTACTATTGAAGATGTTTATATTTTTTTTTCAAGTGTACCATTGTATTCTAAATGCTCTGAAATATAATTCCTTTGTTTTTCATTCTCTTTGGATTATAAGACCCCTTGGTCTTCATAAGATTCGTATTTTTGCTAGATAATTGCAGATTGCGAGTTTAATATTAACCTCAATAACTGTTAAGACCTTGTTATATATGAAAGTGCTTTAGATTGGAGGTGCACGTTGTGATGTTTTATTTTTTTGTTTGTTTTGTCTTTGGGTTGAAAGTCTTGAGAATCTATGGTTGCAGTCAGTATAGTGGAAACCGTTTACCTCATTTTGATTTGCTTATAGCATTTTTGGGGTCTTAGACTTAGAAATAATAGAAATTGTCATACATTTCTTTTTAAACGATAAGAATTCTTATTGTTTTTAACTACACAAGTACGTTATCGGTACAGCCACTCTCAAAACCACAGTCAGTGTCGTGGTTAAGTCGACCCGAATAGATGCATCTTCCTCTCCAAAGCTAATACATCGATTTGTTGAGATGACTCGACTGGACTGGACGTTCGAATGCCACTATACCTGCATCTTTCTTCCATTATAAACGTTCGTATGAATATCTCTCTGTGATGGCTACCTAGGCATTTCTATACTATACAAGCTATACTATACACAGCTTGGCAATCTTCAATTGAATGGAATGGGGAATGGGCGCTTTCGTGTAAGTTTTTCCATTTGCCGATTATTTATATGCACAAAGCTGAAAAATGACAAGCAATAGGAAAACAGTAAAGAACAGAGGCGCCGCCGTTTTCATTCGATTAAACTGAAACACGCTCAACGCTCAGCCTCACATATTATTATGACTCCACGAACAAATGTCGGACAAGTGAAGAATCTGCATTGATAAATGGTGTTGCAATTCATATGTATATAAAATCCGCACAGCTATTGAGGTATAGACTACAGGTATCTGTTAGATACACACGCTAACAGAATTTTCTGCTTGTATTATTTTCTATAGTGAATCTCTGGATGTAAGTAGGTAGGGTATATGAAGATAGAATGGGAATTGCGGTCTAAAGTCCGTAACACTGCAGAGGTCTTGACTTTTCTACAGACCATATCACATCGAAAAAGCTGATTTGTTGTTCATTTTTTCCTCATTTTCTTTCTGGTTAATGCATTATTTATTAGAGAGGGGAACTGGGGGCACTTTGGCGGATCGAGCTTGTTTTTTTTTCGTATATACAAACACGCCCCTTGGGATTCGATTGCAAAGTGTGAGATACGTGTTGTGATAAAAACAAATGGAATCATTTAATGTTTACACTCGTGCCTCTCAATCTATAACTAAATATCTTTTATACTAAAGTATAGGTATAGGCTGTTAGAGGCTTCCATTATATACAAGCATTAGTTTGGCTTGAGATTTAAAAACACAACTGAAGAAATTAATTGTTTGTGTAATTTTAAAATTTATTTGTTATTCTTCATATTAAATTTATTTCCTTATTTATAAGGTTGATAGTTGATTCTACTATGTAAGCAGTATATATTACTGGGTGTGACAGTTATTAAAGAAAAAAAAGGAAGAGTTAATAAGTAAGATTTGTCACGTACATTTTTTTTATTGATTTTAAAAAAATATGATTGTTATTTAGAAAAAAGTTTTCTTAGATTCGGTTGACCTGGTATATATTCAAAACTATTCAGCAGATTCGGCTGAAATTTAGAGGACTAATTCTACATAGCATGAACTAAGACCTGAAACTAGATTTGTTTTTATTCGTAAACGTACATACATTGACATTTTAAACCTTTATTTTTTAAAAACCACCATAAATTTAAAAACTCCGTAGTTTTTAGGATGTGCACAAAAAAAAAAACCTCTAATTTAGAAAATAGTATAGAATTTCTATACTCTTGCTACTGGCCAAGTTAATTATGGTGCAAAGAAGGCACAGGAAAATTAAAAAGAAAGGATATTTTTTATGGATTTTCCAACATTTTTTTTGTGAAAATTCAGAAATTGAACAAAAAATTAGACAGAAGATGCATTTTGTAATTTTGTTTACATGTTTTGTTCTACATAAACGGTTTTAGCCAAAAATGTACCTAATTTGGATTATGCACCAAAAACAATAAAAAACAATTTTTTTGTAAGTTTTTCAATGATTTCTCATGTTTCTCGTTATAAATTTAGATTCGTGCTCAGCATCGCCAAAAAAACATAAAGTTAGCCATTAAAGATTATTACTTTAGAACTTTTTCACTCTAAAAACGCTTTAATTAAACTAAAGAGAGTTAAAAAAAAAAAACATAAATTTAACTTTGCAATATGAATGAAAGTGAATTTTTAAATGATTAAAAATTAATTAGACATATGAAATGCACTTCATTCACATCTAATTAATAGCTTTGTATTAAAGTATTTACCAGTTAAGACGTTAAATGTACCAAAAACAACAAGATCATGTTAGCATATCTCGAAAACGTGACGTGAGAGGGTAGTTTTGACTTCAGATTCGGGTCCCACGTGCCTTTAAAGAGTAATAGGTTGGTTTGAAGAAAATTTCGTTGCAGACCGATGTAATTGTCGCATGTGCCTCTTTTGAAAAAAATACGACAGTAAATTTACTGCAGTCTAAGTATGCGTTTTTCGTATGTTCCATAAAAATTAACACAAGCGTGTATAATTTTTGAGGTCAGTCACAATCAGAATCAGAATGTCGCAGGTATCGGACGATGATTCTTCTGCTCCGAGTTTGTCGGAAGAAATTTATGCGTTAATTCATATGGTTATGAAAAAAAACTTAAGTGTTTTACATCAAATGAAAGGTTGAGCTTGTTATATTTCTTATTATGTTTCTGAGATTTGTTTTGAAATCATTAATGGGAGAGTCAAGATATAAGAGTTTGAAGTTGCCCATCTCAAAACAAAGATTTCAGTTTATTTTGCAAATTTGGTCAAAATTTCTGAAATAAATGACGTAGAAAACTTATATTGTTATCAAAAATTCAAAGGTTTTTTCCTTGTCTTTAAATATTCCGTTATTATGAACAAATAATATATAATGAATGGAAAACTGTATCTTCTAACTAAAACCAACCATATACTAAAACCTTATACTAAAGTTGTAGTCGTTTATACGTAACTATGCCTTTATATTCCTTAAATTAATAAATTTTTGAATCGCATTATACTTAAGTTGTCCTTTTAATAATGGCCCATACTGAAAATAGTGACAGCACTGGTCACGACCTCCCATAATTTAGTTACTTGTTCATCTGCAATCACAACAGTATTCGAAAACGTCGGTTTTTCTGAAATTAAGAAAAAAAAAAACTTCTTGGAGCCAGTATTTTGCTCCCGCTGATTTTGGTTTTTATAATTCCAATTTGCATTTTAACATTGGTTAATATCTGGAAAATGTAATTTATTGAAATAGATTCTATTGCTTTTTCTATTATTGTCGATGTCGAAGTTTTCGAAAAGTCCAATTTTTTTACATTGTTTAAGTCAAATGGTGGTTAATCTTTACAAAAAATATCTAAATTTCTGCAGTTTTCAAAAACATATACACACAACTTTCAAAAGCTAAGCTCAGATTAAAGGATATTAGGTATTGAAATTGAACATGCAAACTCCTATCTTTTTGAATAATAATTAGAATTTCTTTTAATTTGAGCTTAGCTTTTTAAAAAATAAACTCTTGAACCCTTCATAATATTTTGCTTTGTTCGAACTTTCCTCTCAGCAGCACCCTGGGTAGAGCCATTAGGTTAAGAAGGTATTGATTCAACGAAATTTTGTATAAATTAAAGTTGTCATTAACGCAGCAATTAAATTAAAATATTCCAAGCCATCTGATAAACTGGAATTTAATTGTTATCTTTTACGTTCAAACGTTCAAACTATAAGGTGTGGTGATCAAAATTGGGTTAGATTGGCGCCAACAATTTCGCACCAAAATATAATTAATTGAATAATTTATAAGATCTTTTCAATTATTAAACCAACTGATCGACCCAACCTTAATATTGTCAACAAACTTAAAATTAAAATTAAGGGCATTTATTTTCGCTACTACATAATTTTATGTTGTTTTGAATTTTTAGACCTTCAAAACTATATAAGACTCAATCAACAGATGAGTCACACATAAACCAGACCATAAAGCCATTTAAATAAATTAATTAAATAACCATTAAAATTCCAAAAAAAAAAACAGAGAAATAAAATTCGTTTCCATAACAAACAGCAATAAAACAATAAATACCAGACGCGTTATCAAATGAAATTTTATGACTTGAATTAAATAAAAAATAATAAAATAAAATCTAAGTATCTACACTGCAAGCGAATTTTTATATTTCATTTAATTAAAAGATTTATATCTTTTATTATTGTAATAAATAATAAACTTGATTTAACGAGTTAAAACTTTTTTTTTTGTATCACATTTAGAAATGAAGGTAACACTAATATTTTATAGCTCGTTATTTTTTTTTTTACTTATAAACGAGTTGCAGTTATTTTAATTCTCTTAACAAAAAGTTTTATTAAATCAGATTAAAATTTTTGGGGTAGGTTGTTAAACTGGTATGTTATTTTTATTTATGCACTAAATTATTGTGGTTTCTTTAGTAGATTTTGTATGTTTTTTTTTAATTTTTAATTTAAAATTTATAAAGATATGAATCGGAAGTTGGGAATTTTTTAAATGCAGAAAAGCTTAGGAAATAAAAATTGAGTTTGAACCAGTTTGAGAAGTTTATATTTATTATTAAATTGATTTTGATAAATAACAGTTTCGATTTCAGGATCTTAAATAGCGGTATACATTTGGAGAAACCAGTTAAGATAAATTAATTAAAAAAGTGTGCCAATTTGCTCACATAACTCCATAATTTACGTGAACTTTCAATGATGTCGATATTCTTGTCTTATGCAATGGGTATGGAGTAACTATTTTTTTATATACTCGTATTAAACAAAAAAGAAAAAAAGATAATTTTAGGATTGTTAACAATTCAAAAGTTCTGTATGCCTTTTTGATATTTTTAACTCATCGCACTGTGAACTAGAATGCTATTTTAGTAGCAATTAATTAAAAACAGTAGAGTGTGCTCAAAATTATTATAGTTGGTCTCATTCGACAGATAAATTAGTGTACTAGAAATATTCGTAATAATTTCACGCGCTAGTAATTATTTCTGAGTATCATAAAAAAAAGTAAAGTGTCTGTAAGGCTTGTCCCTTACCCGCCATTTTGAATATCTTATTTGAAACCACTTTAGTCAATATCTCGAGAACCATTTCACTGTACAAAAATGTGTTACACTTATTATTGATTGAATGGTTTTAAATTGACAATTTATGATAAAATAATTAATGAAACTGTGTTTTTTCTTGCCAATGTTAGATTCTTGTTATTGTTAGGAACTTATCGAAAAATGGATTTTATTTTTCGGTAATTTCTTATCAATAACAAGAGTCTAACGTTGATAAGAAAAAAACACAGTTTCATTCATTTTTTTATTCACAAATATTTTGACATCAATATTTTTCTATAGAAAAATGATTTTTAGAATATTTTAACAATTAATATCTGAAAAAAACTTGTCTTTTATGATAAAATCATGTCTTATGCCTATCAAGAAGATTTTTTATATATTTTTTATATTTATTGGCAACAAGATTTTCTAAAATTATGTATTAAGTTTTATATTTTCCCGTTACTTGCTGTTTTTAAAATCAAATAAAAAACCGAACTACAGCCTAAACCACTTAACTTGGTGGTTAAGGATATTTAGTGATTCCCTAGGGGAAATTTAAATTTTTTTAGGACCAAAACTAACGGTGCCTGTCATGTAACCATTAAGGAAAAGTTCCCTTTTTTTCTAAAACGGCTCTAACGATTTTAATTAAAATTTCTGTATCTCCTTCTGTTAGTAGAGTAATCTCGTACTTTAAAAATAAAAGAAATGTATGTAAAAATTCCACTAACTGTAATTCCCGTAGAATCGTTTTTTTTCATTTTTGACTTTCTTTTAAACGACTCAATCAATTTTGATGAATTTTTTATAACCTTTAAATTATTTGATACCCAAATTTTCAAAAAATAAACAATTTGTGGTTTTTTAAAAAATCTTTCAAAATTTTTGAAAAATCAGTTTTTCGGAAACGTGTTATTGTATTTGTTGAAATTTTGGTTTTAGATGTGAAAATGGCATACAAATTTTACTTTTAACAAGGTTTAACAATTTAAGAAGTTTTTTATGTGATTTTAGTAATGAATTTAATTTTTTTTTGTATTTCTTATAAAATTAAAATAAGAAGCTTTAACGTCCACAGTAACTTTGACCTGAGCAAGTTTTGCTAAATTCGGAGTAAAGAAAAATGCATTAAGTGAGCCATCTTCCTACATGGGAGATGGCGGGAGGAATGCCACATAGAAAATTCGATGTATTTTAAAATTTATACCGGATTTATACGAGTGCAAAATGTCATTATTTTTGTCTTTAAATTTAATAAATGAAAAAGCTGTCACTAATTTGTCAATAATGTAGAGTTAATGAAAAAGAAATGAAATTTGTCACTCGTATAAGCCCCGCATTGGTTTCAATGCACAACATGTGCATTGTTCCGCGCTTTTTTCAGCTAATTCTGACACTTCTTCGGCACAATTTTTTTGGTTGTCTTAAGAATATATTCTATGTCCCTTTTGTGAAGTAGATATGCCGCACTGCACTACACAACATACAAACAAAATATCCGATATGAATAGTTTTTTTCCTCGCTTGTTGTCGTTGAAAAGAAATCTGTTGAAATCTCTCGCATATTCTGTTCAAGGCAAGGCCACTTTTGGAGGAAACAAAAAAACGTTTGCTGTTGATTCGAAGAGAAGAGTTCCTCGCAGTAGCATAGCAAATTATTCCGACAAAATGAGGTTATAAACTAAAACAATATAAAACAGCTAAAACACATAAATGGGGCTATAAGAACCAAGTTCTAAGTAAAATTTCTGGTTTTAGTTATGATTTGGTTTTATTTTCCGGTCACCAGAGTAGTAAGTAACTTAAAGGAGCACCAGATCTGGGGAATAGTGGTATCGTTATCACAAAGCTCGATTCAACACTTCAAAAAAAAGTTCAAAACAAGATTTTCTTCAAAAAATGGTTTTTTAAATTGCATTTCTCGTGTTTACCACGATTTTTCAAAATTTTAGGTAGCTGACTCCTTTTTGCTGCAAGGTCCTCTTTAGGGATTAGTTTCTTTCAACTGAATAGAGTTGATTTTGTTGCTTTTGGTACATAACTGCTGTATATGCCTACCGGCTAGGCTCTTCTTCTATTCAACGTAACAATGATGAAATCAAACAAAAAATCATTTTTTTTATATTCAAACAAAAATATATATTATTAAATACTATTTTCCACACACATTTCAAACATAATTCAAATTGTTTAAATACTTTTTTATTTTCTATTTTCTAAATATTAAAAAAAAAAAATCTGGCTAATGTTTTTGCTCTATGAAAATTTTTGAAAAAAAAAATTCACAGAATCACTGGTATTCTTATAAAATTATAAAAAAAAATAATATAATAATAAAATTAACAACGGCACTTTGACCAGCTATTTACAAAAAATGGAAATAAATAATTATAAAAAAAAAATAATCAATAATATTTAATTATTGTAAGTTTTACTATAATCTAGAAAATAAATTAATTTGCTAAATTAAATATTTATTTTGTTTTTGAAAAGAGTATATCATAACAAAATTTAACTACAATTTTTTTTTTTCATTCATAAAAAAATACATATTTTTAAATATTTTACAGTGACTATTAAATTTATATAAAAATAAGAATCATTCTTTTTTTTTGTAATATCAAAAATATTTGTACGATTTCTGGCACCAATGGAGAATTTTTTTTTTTTTCTATTTTCTTATTTTTTGTCTGGGATTTATTTTTACATCATTTTTGTTTGTTTAATTAAATAGATTAAAATTTAAACTGGCTATAATGTCCCTAAAAAGTAACAAAATAAACTAAAATATCGAGGCAAGAACTGGCCTTGTTTGCAATTATAAATATATAAATTCTACATTTTTGAAGCACCTCTGCTGCACTCATGTACACATACATTATTTGTAAGACTTCTATATCCTTAGAGATTTTTTATGGCACTTTGAACTCCCCAGAAGACATACACTTTCTAAAATGTCTTATCCCGATAATGGTTGCGATCGGACCAGAGTTAAGTCCAGCGGAGCAGGTTTCGGAAGATCTAGAGCACTGGGTGGTGGTGTTGGTGGCGGCTGAGGTGTGGTTCTGCATTGAGCTTGAGATTTCACTGATAAATCGATTGGTTCGTCCTGCACACTTATTGCCGCACTCAAACTTGTCGTCGTAGTTGTTGGAGGCAGGACGGGTGGTAGAATTGGTTTTGATCCATAACACGACGAGGGAAAAGCAACGAATGGGCTAATTTTTGAACTTAGCGCAGTTGGAGAAAATACTTTCAGTGATGGCTCGACTGAGGAACTTCGGAAGGCTTTCATGAATTGCCGATCTTCGATTGGACTATCGGGAACACCACGATTGCTGCTACTGTCATCGGGATCTGCCGATGAAGCTCCTGAATCACTTGGCGAACTGAGACGTGGTTCGGATTTTGTGTGTGATATGCTCCCTCCACTCCCACTGCCATTGAGATATTTGCCAGGCAGGAAGAGGTGTTGTTGATGGTTGTTGTAGTGCTGCTGCTGCTGCTGCTGCGGATGATGAAGGGGGTGGTTGAGAGGAGCTGGTGGTGATAGATTTGCAGTCTTGATGGCGGGATTTGTTTTGTCTTGGTACGTCTGGCGTGCCTGCAATTGCTGGTGTATATGATTGAGTTGTTCCAAATTTGAACTCATTTGTTGGGAATTGTTTCCCAGTGGTGACCCAAGTTGCTGGTGCTGAGATTGTTGTTCTTGTAGAAGACAATGAATTTTGAACCAATTGGATCGGCGGCCATAGCGTGAACCACTTTTTGACATTCCAACAAGGAGACATTTTCGAAGACGACACGCCTTGCAGGCGGTACGATTTTTTTTATTTATCACACAATCACCGTTGTTCTTGCATCCGGCTATGGCGGATATGTTATTGTAGGTTCGTCCGAAAAATGACTGCAAATAAAAGAAAGAAACCACAAGTGGAGTTAGATTTTTGTTTAAGGATTTTTTTTTGTAGAATAGCATTGGGTATTGAATATAGGTTTTTGTTGCAAATTCTAAGTACTTAGCACAAGCTTAAAACTTGACTTCAAAATAATTTCTGACGTATTATGTAAGTGACAAAGATTTGATAACAAAAACTCAGTCGCAGCCGCCGACTAATTCCACCTTATAATGACCCACCAATTAAAAGTATTTCTATAAATTATAGTTTTGAATAATATTGATTCCTTTTCTAGTATTTATATTTGGGTTTTAAGGCCTAAACAAAATATTAAATGCCCTTTGACAACCATTAAAGAAAAATGTTAATTTCTAATCTCTATAAACTTAATTTAAACTCTTCAACATCGCATTAATTTAAATTGGCTTTTAAGACTTCTAAAATTTCTCTATTATCTCTTTTCGTTGTTTTCAGTTTTTAAGATTCAAAATTTTTAATGATGAAATCTTGTTCCATGCAAATACGCAAACAAAGGTTTTTCCATAATACGAGTAATCTACAAAAAAAAAAAAAACATTTTGTAGGTGTTACAAGTTACAACTCGACTACATAGTAAAGGTATAAAGTGACCCTACATAAGAAATTACAGCTACCGCCTATAAATTAAAAGTAAATTAGTGTTTCTTGTCTATTGCGCCCTTATCTATTGTTACCATTGTCTCTTTTTCGAAACAAGACAATAATTTTTAACACCATAGATTATTATTTTAATATGATGGCAGACACAGAAGTCGAAGTGTTGGGCTTTTTTTTCCATTTAATATATTCTCAAGCTCCATTTGGCCCCGCATTCCAAGTTTTGAATATTTATCTCTTTTTTTTGGGTTAATAACAATAAAAAAGTATAACGATGCTGATTCGAACTTTGATCAAAATTATAGAAATCTATTGAATTTACCTACGTACCTATTGGAAGCCGACAGTTTTGTAGGAAAAATGTTTGAGGAAAAAGGGTGTTATGATTGTAGGTTTTAGTTCAAATTAATTTGACGGCGGCCGGCGATTTACTTTAAACTTAACAATATTTCGATTTTGTTAATCATAAGCCCTTACAAGTTTTTGGCAAAAACTTGATTGCGGTGTGTGAGTAATGATAAAGAAGATGTTTAAATAATGATTTGTAATTACTCTATGGGGGTTTAAAGGTATTATTCAGGTTACAATTTATACTTTTTGATAATAAATAATAACCAGTAATAGAATGTTAAAGCAATCAATAGAAAAGCTGTATTGAGCAGCTAGTTTTTAGTGAGATATATCTTTTTATATCTTATAACTTTTACAAAATTCATAAGAATTTGGGAATTTGGAATGTTTTGTCGAAAGATTTTACATTCATTTTTTTTTTTTTTGAGAAAATGTCTTTATTAAATTTTCTCTAAAGAAATGAATGTTTTTTTTTTGTAAAAAAATTGTTTACACAATTTATTCTACTTTTAGTACTTTTTTAAAATAAAAAAAATTATGAAAAAAAATCCTAAATATAGTTATCAAATAACTACAACTGTTCCCAACTTTAAGATTCATAAGCTTTGTTTTTGAATTGGTAATGAGCTGTCTTGATTAATCTTAAAAGATTTCCAGAATTGTTTTAAGTAGAAATTAAAGTAAAAAAATATGAATTAAATTGGTAATCCCAAACTTTTCCGTAGGTACTATTGTAAGAATTTTTTTTTACAAAAATATTGATTTTATCAAAATTTTGTGTATTAAGTATTCCGATTTATTTTGAAAATAAGAACCATTGTTCCTCCCTCCTCCCCACGACAAAGTGACATTTTCGGAACGTTTTTGTATGAAAAGTATAAGAAGGTGATATTCAAAATGTCTGCACTTAAGTTTAGCTAATCCTCAACTTTTGGCGTCTACAGATTTGACTTATTTTGATTCTAACTAAAGTTATCGTGTTTATTAAGAATTTTCAACGACACCGACACCAACGACAACGGTACACGCACATAATAATGTCTCGAAAACGTGTGTTTTATACGTTTCATGATGATTCATGATGAAATAGACTAATTCTGGAGAACATTTTTTTTTTTAAATTCGAAATTAAAAATTGATTTTAAAAATCAGAAAACATTTTTTTCAATGAATAACAGTAAAAACAAGATTTTTCACCATTCGCAATGGTATTTTATTTTTATCTTTTTTATTTTAACATTTTTAAACCTGATATTAACACAACCATTAGAAAATGGATTCGAGATTCACAATAATTTTATCAAATAAATTAACAATTTTATTATATTTAATATTAAATAATGTACCAATTCTGTTTAAATTATCTCTCATAGTAAAAATATTTAAGTATCAAAATATCTTTTTCCTTCTAAAAATAATTCAACAAAGCTTTCTGCCTCACCCTCTTATTAAACAAACAATAATAAAATTGATTATGTCAGTAAATTAGTTTTTCCCGTGGTTTTAAATTTATAACATTCATTAAAATTGTTCTTAACAACAATATTTTGCCAATATATTTATGAAAGCCTAAGCAACACGATTCTTGAATGAACAAAAAAAAAAAAAAAAATATTAACATATTTTCCCATTTTTATTCTTTTAAAGTCTTTATTAGCACTTTAAACTCGAAAGACAAATTTTAAGAATAATTTTGTTATAAACAATTTAAATTATTTATAAAATATGATAATAAGTTATAAATAAAAAACTTAATAAAATTCTCTTTTTTTTTTTAATAAATTTTGAAAAAAGGCACTTTAAAGTAAGTCAATGGGAAAAAAAAGAACTAAAATAAAATCAAATAAAATAGAAAACATTTATTAAATAACGTGTCGATCCACACGAAATTGAATTAGCAATTAATTTATTTCTTTATTTCTCAGATCGGGAAACAACTTTATTTCACCCTCACAATTGAATTCGATGCAAATTAGAATTAAATTCAAATTTCTTTATAAATAACACCAAAAAGTTTGAATCTTAAATAAAAATTGAATTTATTTTCTCTTAGATTAGTGGTTTATCTGTCAAAACTAAATTAATCGAGCTACCTTATAATCACGTTTTTTTTTCTTCCAAATAAAATCCCCAAAAAAAAAAAAAAAAAAAGATACAAACAAAAATAACCTGATTAACTAATTTTATTAAGTGTGCTTCGTTTTGGAAATATCGATAAATAAAAATGATAACAAACGATAAATGATCAACCAATTTAGAAGTCCGACAGCAAAATACCATTTAAATTTAAACACGCAATCATTTTAAAGCCGTTAGTTGGGTATTTTGTATTTCAGTTTTTTTTTTGTATATTTTTTTTATTAGTGAAATACGATGCTGGAGCAATTAAAATGATATCAGAATTAATTTTATTTCCCACGGGCTAAACACTGTGCCACAATAAATGATCCCCGTCCATCTCTTGGAACTCAGTTGCTTATACGTCCATAATGATGGGTACAATACTGCACCGCGCATAAGCCAAAGCAAACTAAACCACCATCAGCAATATTAAATGAAACACATATAGCATCAATTCAATGCCATAAAACATGAAACATCATTATTCAAATGTGTTCCACCTCAACCTCTCCATTTTCGATGGCCCGTGGTCCGTGGGGCAGACTTTTCCTGGGAGATGTCAGGTCAGGCGCTGATGATGTTATGCCAGGGAGACTGATATGCGGACGGTCGATCAGACTGTCGGCCATTTGACCGCTGCTGCTCTCACTCTGTGGCCTGAGTCTGAGTTTGAGTTTGAGCTTGAGTCGAAGCCAGAGCCTGGCCCAGGCTATTCACTTGTCGTGAGATGAATGCCTATGGGGCAGAATGTAGTCATTTCTAATGTAAAAATAATGATTGTATCTGGGAGATACCACTATGATGGCCGACGGTCTTTGGTCATCGTATAGTTCATTGTGACCAGCATCACCCATAATGCTGGCTGCGGCTGATATAGTGAAATGCTCTGATGGGATGCATCTTCCGTGAATCATAACAGAAAGCTAGAAAGAGAATATCGCAGGCAAAAGATTTTGTTTTTTTTTTTTTTTAGATTTTTATCTTTTTGATGGCCATTCCGTTTTGGAATTGTGGAGTAATCTCCAGAAAGTATGGAAGATTTTAGCTATCGGATTAGTTGAAATTCGCACGGGCTGCCATCAGCTAAGTTGAGCTATAAACCATAGGCACTCATGCAATTATTTGGAATGTTCCTCTTCTTTTTTTTTTTTTTTTTTGTTTTCTTTGGTTCTCACGAATGTTCGTATATGAACGACTAAATGATGATTTCTCTTGTTGAGTGACAGAGACTATCAGGAATGAGACTTTTGATTTGAAAATAGATATATGCTTTGGAAGGATGTGTGCCGGGTATAGATTTAATTTTGATTGACTTAAATATCAGCTATTAAACCTGTTACTAATAATAACACCTTTATATCCATGGCTAATATAACTTTCATCTCAATTCGACATGGTAATAATAGGAAAAGCCAACCAAAGAGCTGCAGCTAGTGTTATTGTGCTTCAAGCGATAATAAATTGAGTGTCTAATAATAAAATATACTTTATGCCAAGATATTATTTTAAAATTTTATGCGTCAGATAAATAAATCTTGTTTTAGCGAAGTTTAATTCAAAGTGGTCGTAAAAAGTCTCATTAGACTGTCTGGTTATATATAGTTATTAGATTTTTGTTGTGCCACAAAAGTAATAAAAAACTCTAAAATAAAAGAGATTATAATATTTTTAATGTTCAATTGTAATTAAGTATGAGTAACTGTAAATTCATCAGACCTCTTTACTTTAAAACTAATCTTTTACTTCATTTAATACATTTACACCTTTAGATGTTACCACCTTTAGATGACCAAAGATACATTTAGACCTTTTTGATAAGTTTCATATGGAGCCATTACTTTTAAAAATTCTGATGAGACGCGGGAAACATTTTTCAAGATAAGCTATATGGCCATACTTGGTTACCTTAAGAGCGACAAAAGAAAATAGTAAAATAAAACACAATATTTAGAAGCCATAAGTCATTAAGATGGCGTGGATTTTATATTCTGAATTTGTCAAACAAATCGTTATTTAAAAATGTGACAACTCAAACAAAAGAGTTGAGGTCAAAACCTGAAAATAACATAATTATACATTAGAAAGGCTTTAAGAACGTGGATATTCATAAGTAAAAAGAATAAATATAAAATAGAAATATTACTAACTACCAGCTTAAAATATCTTCATGATTCATACAAAATATCTGCATTCTGTAAAAGAATTAACATTAAGTTGTTAGAAGCAATTTCAAAAAATCTAGTCAAACTTGTGACTCAATTTATTTAAATACAACTCTAGGAAATTAATTTGTAGATCTTGACTCCTTTCAAAAAATTAAATTATCAGTGAGAAGTGCTTTGGGATATACATTTTCCATATTAAACAAAAAATATGCATACCTACTTGAAAAAATCATTGAATTGAATTATTGACTTAGAAATATTACTTCCTCCTTTTTAAACTTTTTACAAAAAAAAAAAATTAAAAATATTTACTGCCTCTTTGCTCCATTTATTCTATTCTCACGCAATTTCTTTTGTAAATTTAAATAAATACAAAAAAAAAACTCACCTTACATCCTTCACACGTAAACGCGCCAAAGTGAAATCCAGCCGCTGGTTCACCGCAAACTTTGCATAGCTGGTTCATCTGCAACAATAGAAAAAGAATATATAAGGAAAAAGTCTTATAGAAAACCAGGTTAGCTCGTCGTGTTTGTATATTTATAGAATAAAAACATCAAGAAACAAAAAAAAAAAACTCCATACGGAAGAAACAAATTCAATTTATGCAAACGAATCCATAAGTAACAGAATAAAGCCCCAAATGACATATATTTATTGTCACAACATAACCTCAACAATGAGAGCATTCAAAAGAAGCCAAACGAAACCCATATTCCAAATGCGTACGCTACAAATTTTTCAGAGTCAAAACTTGCACTGCTTCCAACACAACACATTTACCTATGAGAATGGTGTATGATGCTGCCTTGAGGAGCAAAAAGACGCCTGGTTTGCTCTGCTTGCTATAATGTCGATATTGTCGAACAAATAATAAATACAGAATCTGCATCGATGCAGACGATGGATGGCCGGTCTGTTGGAGGACTCTGGACAAAAAAAATAGAAAATATAACCAGCGGCGCGTCGCAGAGCAATAAATTTCAACATAAGTATAACAATTTGTTTCAACCCTCTCTTTGTTGCCCCAAGGGAGCTAGTTAGTCAAAGGAAGCGTTGCGTTAGCTCACTGAGCCAGTAGTAGTAACCTCCAACTAAGACTCCTCTCTCTTGCATCCAGAAGTCTTTCGAATTCGGATAACACTTTTCAGATTTAGAAAAAAGAATGAACAACAAAACACACATAGACAAAAAAAAAAAAAAAAAGTGTCGCGGCTCATCTGGTTCACAAAGATGACGCGGGAATTCTTTTGTAGTGATCATCACCCAGGCGCAGCAGCCAGCAGTGTGTGCAATGAATCTAGATGCGCCGCGCCGCCACAACGTGGTGGCAATAGTTTTAAGAGCTGTTTCGCTTCTCTTTATCGACACGCTTGTGGGGAAAATATTCTGTCATTGGATTTATGGGTGCGCGTATGTTTTGTGGTTTGGTGTGCTTTTATTCTTCTTCCGCTTGTTTTTGTCCAAAAAAAAAGCGGTTTAGTCCTTTGGGTCCCATGACACATCTTATAGATAAACAATTTTCCTATCGGAATCTCTCACGCTGTGCTTGACAAAGAGTGGGGCTTTAGGAAAGAACTTCCCGATCCAACTGTTTGAGTGTGTGGTTTCGTCTCTTTGTTAGAACAGTTTAAGGTTTTTGTTGTTGTTGCTGTTGTTGTAGCAAAAGTGTCTTTTTGTGTGTAAACAGTAAAAATGATTTTTCCCCAAGGAATTGGTGCATTGTTGGCACTTTTACTCGGGCTTTACCGACAAGTCAGATCCTTTTGATCTTAGCCGTGCTACACAGTAGGTACTATACATTCATTTTGGACTATTGTAGAACCAAGTAATTATGGTAAAATCAGATCACCGATGTAAAATTTTGATTAAAGTAGAGTTTCTAGGGAAAATAGTGTTGAGTTTGAAACTTTAAATGAAAGTTTCACTGGTTTTTCAATTGTTTCCTACGACATGACATGACATAAAAAAAAAAAAAAAATCGATTTTGAGAATGTTATCTCAAAGTTTATAAAAATAAATTGCACGACTAGCTTGCACGTACTTGCTCTTATAGGTAGCTTAAATTACTATACATGCTAAGCCTTTTTAACCCTCTACCGCATACTAACCCATATATGGTTTACCGACTTTAGCAATATTTATTCCCGTTATTTTGCATGAGTGGGCCAAAAATGCAATCTATAATATAACTTTGTCTATTTTTTTATAATGAACCGGTTTTTATTATCCAGTAAGAGAGTCGCGATTCTGAATTAAGCTCATTGTTTCTAGAGCGCGTGTCAAGTGCAGGTTATTAAATAAAAGTGTGTGCTTTACAAGTGTTTTTTTATAATAAACAAGTAAGTTGCATCCAATTAAAAATATATTTCGTGTGCATTTATTATTTCTTATTACATTTATAAACTTTATTTCATATATTTTTAATAATTTTTGCCTTTTTTTGAGGCTTTTTCGCTTAAACCATATATGGTTTATCATGCATTGGTGACTTAGTTTACTGATTTTTGTGTTATTTTTTTTTTGTGTAGAATGAATTCAAGGGCTTTTTATGGAAATAAAAAGCATGTAAATCCTATACCTGGTGATGGATTTCGAAGTGATGACGATCTAGCTTCTGATTCTGGCGATGAAAATGTTCCTAGTCAACTACCACATCGTCGAAGTTCTGTAGTGATCCCCGAGACTGAGAGCGATTGTTCTGAGGATGAGTCTAATTCTCCCAAAACGATGAAAACTACATCAGACAAAACTAAGACACCTAAAGTCAAGTGGCTAAAAAAACATCTACCGCCATTTGACGGCAATAATTTCAAGTTTACAGGAGTGTTAGAATTACCGGAGTTCATAGCAAAACTCGATACACCGGCAGATTTTTTTTTATTTCTTTTTTCTAATGATCTTATGGAAACTATAGTTGAACAATCGAATCTAAAAGCGGTACAAGACAACATAAACAAACCAGCCAACATAAGTAAAAATGAAATGGAGCAATTTATTGGAATGGTAATTTTTATGTCCATAGTAAAATTACCAGCAACGCGACACTATTGGAACAAAACTATTGGACAACCGAATATATACCAAACTATGACATGCAATAGATTTGAAACCATAAAACAACATTTACACTTCAATGACAACAATAATTTTATTCCTTTTGGTAATCCAGGTTATGATAAGCTTTTTAAAGTGCGACTTCTTCTGGACGGAATTCGAAAGCAACTCTTGTTAGTGCCAAAAGAAGAGTTTTTGGTAGTTGACGAACAAATAATTCCAACTAAAGTTCGACACGAGCTGAAGCAGTATAATCCTGCAAAACCTCATAAGTGGGGCTACAAAAATCAAGTTCTGAGTGGGTAATCTGGATTTAGCTATGATTTCGATATTTCGTCCTGAAGGCGCTCCCGACTTAGGCGTTAGTGGAAATGTTGTTACTCGTCTCACGGAAACCGTACCAAGAAATGTAAATCATAAGATCTTCTTTGATAATTGGTTCAACAGTCCTAAACTCCAGGTTTATCTTGCAAAAATTGGGCTTTTGCCATTAGGTACCGTCCGTCTAAACCGTGTGCCCAACGTAGGAATGCCTTCAGAAAAAGAACTAAAGAAAAAAGGGCGCGGGTTTTACATTGAAAAAGTTGCTACCATAGAAAAAGTTCGGGTAAGTGCCATCACTTGGTTTGATAACAAGCCAGTTCATATGCTCTCAACTTATGTAGGAAGCGAACCCGCGACTACAAAGCAGAGATATTTCCGAAAAGAAAAGCAATATAAAAATATTAACTGCCCTCAAGCTGTTACAGTTTACAATCAACATATGGGAGGTGTTGATTTATTAGATTCTATGCTGGGTTTATACAGAATTCAGTTGCGGTCAAAAAAATGGTATAAACGAATTTTTTTTCATATGGTGGATATGTGTGTGGTCAATGCTTGGCTTCTTTGGCGAAGGAATAATCCAGAAACATACATGGCCCTTTTTGATTTCAAGCAAGCAGTCTCCGAGCACTTATGCAAATCTGGAAAAGCAACAGTGTCACGAAAAAGAGGACGCCCTACAAGTATGACAGGTGATCAAAGCAGAGATGGAACGCCACAAAGGTGCGGCAGTCATGCAAGTTACGGAAGTCCAGTCCCATCCATTCCTGAAACACCAACTCAGTCAAAAACACCAAGAGCAAAAAGAGCTAGGAATCAAGATTTTCCGTTGAATTCAGTGAGAACTGATAATGTCGACCATATGCCTGAATGGCAAAAAAAACGTCAAATGTGCCAATTTTGTGGACAAAAAACATACACCATGTGCAAAAAATGTAACGTGTTTTTATGCTACAATGATAAAAGAAATTGTTTGATTAAATTCCATGAATAAGAAAAATCTAATTCATTAAACAAAAAAAAAACAAAAATTATCCTTCAATTCATGCTAAACCATATATGGGGTGTTATTTTTTTACTGGAAATCGCCTTACTGCATACTAACCCATATATGGTGTATATATGTAAAACATAAAATATATGTAAAAAAAAATTTTTTTCTATGTATTTCCTTTTTTCATCCCATAATAAAGCTAAATAACTCTTAAAAAATTTTTTATTTCATTTCATTCATAATTCATGCAGTAGAGGGTTAAAAAAAAATGTAAATGCAGTTTTAGAAAAATATAAAAAGCATAAAATTCGATTTTCAAATGACTAAAACAGCTTCGTAAATGAATTTAACTTCAAATCAAAGTACACTATTTTATTTCGTCCATAATGATACATTTTTAGAAAACAAATTTGATAATCGGTAGAATCGTTTTAAAAAAAAAATACTATTTTTTCTCCATTTCCATTTTTAAGATATTATTTATCAACATCTAAAAACTAATTTTGAAATTGATTGAGTCATGAATTAAAAAAACGGTTCTATGACAGGTACCGTTAATACCAGTTTTTGAAAAAAATTGTTTTCATTTAAAGATAAACCATTTCCGTGAGCCAACGGTACCGTTTTCCACTGGTGGCTGGTTGAGTCCGACGACCAAAGCAGACAGAATTTTGTTGAATTTCGATGAAACTCTTTTCAAGTTTGTGAAGCTTTTATAGCATGTGCAGTTGTGTTTGTTATTTGATGCTCAATAAAGTTGAATCATAATTTTATGTGTCTTGGGTAAGTAAGCGCCGCTTACAAATTTTTTTGTTGCTGTTATCTCGGCTTACAGATTAAAATCTAAGAACAAAAAAGATAAAAATAAAATACCGTTGGTCAACAAATTTGGACTGAAAAATCTTGTTTTTCCGTTGTTCATTGAAAAAAATATTTAAAAATCTAATTTCTTCACACATTTTTAGAAAACACATAATTCTTTAAGTCGTTTTGATTAAATATTTTCCACGTTATTCCCTGATTAAAAAAATCAATTAAACCACCCACATAAGCTTTCACACACGTATGTGTTTTTTAAAGCTCAAAACAACCGTTATAGAGAATTTTGAATATAATCCTTAGTAAACACCTATTTTTTTTTTATTATCAATTTTTTTATGTGCATAATTATTTTTTTTTTATAAATAATCAACTTTACCCACACCAACATCATTTTCAAAGGTCTTAAAAAAAATATTTGATTTTAGAGAAAAATTTTTAACTTGAAAAGTTGATTTTTTAGAATTTTTTTCTCAAGAAAAAATCATCATCATTTCCATTTTCTATTCAATAAAATTTATTTCACAATTCTTTTCCTTATACTTTTCGAGATGTACAAAAAGTTTTGTTTGTCTTTTACTCCATGTTTCCCTAACTTCCTGGTGGAATTTCAAAAAATTCCGTTTTATCGTAATCTTACATTATATCACCTATCTTTTGGTGTATTTAGTTTTTTTTATTACTTAAAATGATTATCAAAAACAATATGGCTGACTTCTGTAATATAATAAATTTACTGGGACAAATTGCGCAGGTGTGTGTCTACCTACTTATAGTGTCTGGGTGAAAAAAAAACTAATAATGGCCTGAAAAAGTCTATTACTGGTTGAATATTTTTATAAACGGTAAAGAAGAAGTATAACTTTAAAAAAAAAGTCTTTGAAAATAACCAAAAGAAAAATAGCATGCAAGATATCACTTTCCAGAATTTCATAACCTTAAAGGCATCTTTGTAGAATGTCTTACATAATGTAACAACATGCTCATCTTAATCAACATCTCTTAAGGAATGATTAACAATCTTATTTGCATGAAGTCTATTTGTAAAAGCAAAACAACAAAATTCCACCATCTTCATATTCTATCTCAAATTTGCATAATGCCCCCAATGTATTATTTAAATTTACCATTAAAACAAGTGCAACATCATTATTTCCATTTTATGCCAACATATATTGTTCGTAAGCTTTGAAATATTTAACAATCCAATCGATATTAACAATTCAATCGACATCTTTAGCAATAATTTTCCTATACACACAAAATATCCATACATGAATCTAAAGAGTAGTAGGTAAAGTATAGGTTTGCAATGTTAAACTCATGATAAATGATTGAAATTTGCATTAACAAATACCTAACATTTCAATTGTGAAACATTTTTTTCCAATGGATGTGCTCAAAGATGGATTGTATACAAAACACAAAGTTGCAACTTGTTGCATAAACTTTAATGACTAAACAAATTGAATAAATTTATTCAACAAAGCTCATCTCTCTTTGTGGGCATTATACTAGCACAGGTGCTTCACCCTTAACATTATATTCTTATACAAGTACCCCACCGTATATAGCGAATGTATCTTCATTTCTGTTGAAGGTACCTTACCTAGCTACATATATGCAAATAAAAATAAGACTGTCACGTGTTCATTCATTTTCAAGTTCAAACAACCGGATCCTTGTGATGAGACGGTTTGATTGTTGTTCAAATGTTGGAGTATAACAAACCTGCTGAGGTCTCTGAAATAATGTTTGAAAAAAAAAAACAATCACCCAAAAGGCAATCAATATGGCTGCAAGAGACACGACAACATTCCCTCGATGGTCCTTCAGATGAAAAGAAATAAACAAAGCCCCCCCTAGAGACATTCTCTGCAATTTGGTCAGTTAAACTTGACAATCGAAATAGACCCCCAAAGATAGGTAGAAAGAAGTATTGTGTTGCCTCTTGAAACATGAAAGTCACCAAACAAAATGAAAACCCATCACAACTTGAAGGCTTCAAGAAAACAAAAAGAAAACAAAAAAAGAAAAAAAAACAACCAAACAACAAAGTTTGATGATACAAATAGACAATTAGCCACAATCAATCGAATCTGAGAGGGTACTTAGCTCCAAGGAACACGGAAAACAAGTCACAGTTTCGACAGAAGAGGTGGCCACAGCGGCAATAAAATCCAACTGTCTGACATTTAATGTCAGAGACATTAGCCACTCACCCTATACAGTCGTCTGTGCGAGTGCCCCTCAGCCGCCTTGCCACAACCTGTGCCAGTCATTCAAAGCCCCAGATAGATAGATAGATACTCCAGCTATGAGGCCAACTTTATACACTGCACACCGGCCGGCGGCAGCGGCGAGAATTTAATGTCACATCACTGTTGGCCGGGTGAGATGGCAAAACGATGGACGACAGCCACCACAACACCGGCTATGTTGGCGGTAGCTTGCTACTACCTCCATACTCCAAATGATCGCTCTAAGAAAAGATAGATAGATACAAGTGTGACGTGGTTTTGTAGCGCACAGCAGAAATAAAGACCAGAGATTGGGATTTCGGATCACAAGCGAGTGCTTAAACACAATGACGTTACCTTTTATTATCGTCTATTTATTTATTGTCTTGTGTTTGTATAAAATGTCGCAAAGATTGCAGAGAGGACCTTTTGGTGTGTTCAAAGAGAAATACCGCCCGAAATGATCCTGGTACGATTTTGCTAGGGTTGCTGCACACCTATAATTGTTCAATGTCATCTGAGAAAGCTCAAACTTTTGAGACACAAATTGTGTAAATTATTTTAAACCTCCGACCCCCCCCCCCCCCCTCCATGTTGTGGGATTAGTTGATGGACAAATATTCACAAAATTCGGCCTCCGACCCCCCTGCCCTTCCTTCCATATTGTGGTACTAGTTGAGGAACAAGTATTCAACCAAGACGAGAACCATAATCTCCCTCCGACTCCCCCTTCTGACCGCCCCCCCCCCCCTTCAATATTGTCGGATTAGTTAAGGAACAAATATTCAGCTAAGACGAGAACCATATTTTCCCTCCGACTCCCACCCCGCTTCTTACTCCTTCCATATTGTGGGACTAGTTAAGGAACAAATATTCACCCAAGACGAAAACCATATTCTAATGTTTGAAACGATACTCCCTCCAGAAGACCAAACAACCTTCAGGCCACTCGGTTGAGCTAATTCTCAAATGCTACTGTTCTTCTTCGAATGCCAAATGATAATGATGATCACTGTGTGTGACTGTTAATGGTCTCAGCGGAGCAATTTATTTCTACTCTGATGGCAATTTGCTAGTTATAATTAAATCAGCTGTTTCTCGCACACAAACTATCGCTGTTCTTGCCCGCTACCGCCTTCCCGGTGCAAGAACGTTTCTATATGCCAGCAAGTTCGATTATTATCCGCTGCGCATTAGTTGGCTGCCAACTGCCACAATATATCAAAATAGCAACACATGCGCGCAGTATATTTGTGCAGATTTGTCTGTCCGTCGCGATCGGCTGCTCTGCATCGTGCATACGAAAGTAGGTGGCATGATCAGCACAGTAGACGCCACCAAGGCAGACTCTAAGCCATGGAAAGTACCTACTTCTTGTGCCAGCAATATACAACATAAAAATATATCCAGTGATCAGTAATCAACTCGGACTCTGTGATGGTGAACATATTTTGAAAGCGGACCCTGTGTTGGCTACCAGGAGGCGCTTTTCTATAGCAAGACAAGATCCAGGCAATGGTGCTGGCGGCCACTTGGCGGCATATCGACTCTGACAGACGGACGGTGGCATTTGGAGCTCTAATTCTTGTCGGCGGCGCGAGATCACAATATTGTTGTGACAGAAAAGTTTAGAAAGAAGAGCGATCGCGCTCGCGCTTGCGCTTGCGCACACAATCAGCCACCACCACCACAGAGAGAGAGATGAAGGATTGAAGGTGATTTTTCATTTGATCACCTTTTGGCTGTGATCGCTGCGATAGATCTTCAGATTTTCTATAGCAGCTAATGCCTCTTCGCTTATTATAGTCTCTGTGGTCTCTTATATATATCTAAGTCAGCCTTTCAATTACGTTACCATTTTGTTTGTTTGATTTGGTTTCGGTTGTTCATTTTGCGGTTGTATAAGTATTTTTGTGGTAGAACCAATCTTCTACTTCACACATCGGACTACATAGAGCCAATGGTTGTTTTTTTCGTTTGTAATTCAATATACGATGATATTGTGGTTATATCTACTGTATAGCTTCAGCTGTTGGTCGCGAGCTGTCCCTGTCACTGGAGGCACTAGCTGTAGCCTGAAGCTAGACTAAAAGGGGCAACAAATTGATGGTTTGCATGTTGGTCATTTGTCTTTCAAGTTTGAGGTGAAATGATTGTCGTATTGCTGTTTGAAATTAATTAAGTATACTTATTAAGAAATTAAGTACACCGCACACGGCAGCGTTGTAGCGCACTAAAAGGTATGAGAAGATTGAGTGTGCGAGCAAAATAATGGAAACACTTGAAGTGATATAGTTGTTGTTGTAGGTATAGTAGTTGTTAAAGAATTAGGAATTTTATTTCTTATTGAAACCTTGAGTGTTTGATTGATTGTTTGTCTATATGTTTGATGAAGTCGTGGGAATAGTGTCAATAGCGTAGACCATTTAAGTTGATATGTTTTTTAATCAAATATCAGGTGACAGTTTGATAGTTTTTGTACCGATTTTATGGAACAGGTGTGAAGTAGTTTGAGAAAACTCTGCATTATGCTTGGAAGGTTTTTTTTTTTTCTTTCATCTGCTTTGTAATGTTTTTTTAAAGATTTTTTTTTTTAAATTGTAGAACTCTCAGGTGAGGAAGTGTGTTAATGGAAATGATAAGGTAGTGTGTGTATTGATAATATAGTTCACTCGGTAAGATCATAAATGCTCTAAATGCGAACGCGAACCCTGCGAGACACGCTGACTTTCCGGTAGTAATGTATTACGAATTCCATAACAGGCATGAATAACTCATCATAACTCACTTTAATAAATTTCTTATTTTTTTTTTTAATTTAATTTACCAAAAGTAACTACCTACTAGCAAATAACCTGAGGGAGTAACCTACTTATAATTTTTAAAACTAAATAATGCTTTTACTTAATTATTTTTATGGATGTGTAATCTAAAACAAAAGAGCTGATTGGCAAACTTGTTTTTTATTTTTTTTTATTAAATGCATAATTATTTTGTTAAATGCATTATTATTATTATCTAAAAGTAAATATAGACGGATTTTTAGATTTTGTAAAAATGAACGGAACACCATTTTTCCCTCGTAAATAATTAGATATTCAATACTTCTAAGATATCCTCATAAATGCAATATTCTTTTTGCTTTGATTTTTGAACTTTAATGTAGATTCAAATAAAACAAATGGGAGCGGGTCGAAATTCTGGCTTCAAAATTCTGCTTTTCAAACGAAAATTCTGCTTTTCAAAATACATAAAAAGCAGAATTTTGACCCCAACCCTTAACTTTTTTATGAGAAAAACATTTGATTTTTTGTATGTTTCTGAGATTTATTAATCCATATGCTCCCTACGCACCAAATTAATCGAAGATTTTTGGAAACCCTTAAATATCTCACTTTTGTTTTAAGTGTTTGAAATCATATTTTCGATAATCAGAATAAGGTAGGTTTTACAGATTTTAATTGTTTAATAATTTAAAAAAAAAATATTTTTTTCTTAAAATTTTTGTGTGAAAGTATTTATAACCAAATGAAAACTGTTTATTTTTTTTTTGAAGATAAGAAAACATGTTTATAATTTTTAACAATTTATTGTAGCGTTTAGACGAAGAAAAATGGGTAATATGGTAATAGTGAAGGTCCTTTTTGCTTAAATTTCTGTCTCATCAGTAGATGTAATTTCTCTCTGACTTCTAGAATACTCTTTTAGAGTACATCTCTATGATAGAATTATTACAGGAGCACTATAGAAGATTTTAATTCCAATGTGTTATTTCCTAAAATAAATATATTCCAATGTGATAAAAATTCCAATATAAAGTCAACGATACAAAAGCCTAACTTTGATAAATTTTCAGAAAATAAGGAATTCCCGTGTCGTAAAACAACCTAAAATGATGCGAAAAAAAACAGTTTTTGGTACCAAAACAAAATTGATGTTTGCAAATTTCTTTTCGAAGTCTTAAGCATATGAAACAAAAATTGAGTTTTTTTGTTTTTACCATTCCACCTTTATTTTATTGCCATATTCGTCGTTGAAGACAAAATTGAAAAAAAATCTAAATTCAGCTTGAAATTAGAAAAAATGTAAGTAAGTAAATGTTTAACTTCTGATTTTTAATATTCCACAATATTAGTTTAGCGCCAAAAACAAGATCATGCATTCGAATATTCTAGAATTGTCCATATTCTATCAGGAAAAGAATACACAACAAAAATCACATCCTATAAAACCGGGTGCAATAATAAAATAACTGCTCCTCATTAAAGTGTGTATCCATCAACCAATCAAACAATAATAAATTTTAATTCATCGTTTTTGATTACCTTTGCCTGATCGAAGCTACGAAAGGAGCTCGCATTCATATATACAGTTTGCCCCTTGCTCGTGCTTCTCATCATTGTCATCATTCTTCAAATGTTCGGTCTTTAGCCTTAATACTCCAATCATCGTCGGTCGGTTGGTTGGCATAATTTCTTTTAATTATTATTACGTGACTGTTTTACTCTCTTCAATAAAATATAAAGCGAGAGCGCATCTCTCAATCACTTTTGAAAGTTTGACCTCAAATCAAACGTCAATCTACAATTTCAGCTGGTCGAAGCGCGCAACTGTTGCTGACGCTAAAAGGTGCATCACCAGTACCAGGCTTAAGCTTAGTTCTCGTACATCATTCTGAAAACAATTATAACTACGGGTGCCCCAATTAATTATTATTATTTTTCAAAATGCAATATTGCATCGAAGAAGTTGATGATAGCAGTTTCTAAATCTTTTTCACTTTTTTCTTTTTTTTTTGTTTTGGTCTCGGAGTTAGTTTGTCCAATTAGACAGTACTCATCAACTATACGCTCTCACTCTTCATATAGCTTCGAGAATGCAAGTTGTAAGCCTTCGCATCATCACGAACGCTCATCATCGTTTGAGACTCCTTCGATGACGACGAAATGGTGTCCCAGTTTGGCATGGAATAAAATTGGATATAAAAAAAAAAAACATCTTTTATCGAAATCCATGCTGATGATCGACTGCATCAAGTGTACCTGCTTCATGTCCATGTTAAGTGTGGCAAAGAACAGACAGACAGACAGAAAGACAGACAGCTTCTGTGTGTGAGTAAATCTCTGACATTGTTGAGATGTTAATTTCATGGTTAATTAATAACTTTTTTATTAGGAAAAATATTCCTTGCGTATAGTTGCGCGCAGTCATTTACTCAGGACGTGACCGATGTTGATGTACGCGCGCAGCCGCAGTCAGCAATGAGCCCGGATATAAATTTTGCTGCCTTAGCACTGCTGGCTGATGCGAATTCAGGTAGCTGCTAGCCAGATGTAATGAATGACCATGATAATGTTGCAGATGATGATTATGATGATAATGCTCGTCATGACGATGATGATTGTGGAATCTACTTCTTCTGTCGACACTAATTAGCGTCTTTTCTTTTAGCGCACATAAATGGCATTGGGGTGTCAAAAGAGGGGTAGCATAGTTGAATTTATAAATAAACAGGGCTGTATTTTAGTATTCAAGTAATTCAAGGCGCTTTAGCTAAAATTTATAGAAGATGCCCATTTGACTACGTTTTAGAGTTGACAAATCGTGATTTAACCCTATTGAAGTAAATTGAGTATTATTGAATATTGACTTCACTAAAAAAATTCACAAAATCAAAATATCGAACAATATTAAAAATCTCTCATTATTAAATAAAAGATACACTGCCAATCAAAAATTCAATTTGGGTTTTCTTGGGACACAGTGTAAGCACCTCTTTCAAACCAACAACATTTTGAAGACAGATAATTCAGCTTTATCCTATAGAAAAATGAGCCTTCTAGTAAATGCCGCTCGTTTAAAAAAGACAGTAATATAAATATTAAGTTTAAAAGGTACAAGTTTTTAGCATCAAATAAAAACGTAACATCAAAATGTATTCTTAAACATAAGTTTTCAAATTAAAGAATTTTAGAATGATTGAAATAAATTTTTGAATAGTTTTCGAAAAAGTGATTTTTCAAAAAAAAAATTTCAAATTTTTTTTTAAAATCCAAAAAAGTAATTTTCAACTTTTTTTTTACTAAATATTATTGCGGCAACTTAAAAGCATCCATGTAAAAAAATGGTTGAAATTGATTGAGTCATGAAGGAGAAAATCACAATAAAAAAAAAATGGTAACGGTTTTTGAAAAAAAAAATGGTTCTCATTTAAAGATTGAACTTATCCAAAAATATGACCATGATTTTTTTTAATCAAAATCGAAGGAACCATTTTTGATAAAAATGAGTTTTTCTATAACCGGCATATGAGAGGAACCGTTTTTTTTTTTGGTCGAAAAAAAAATATTTCAAAAAACGTCTGGGGATAGTTAACCCCACTTGGTGAAATCCGTTGAGTTGTTTATGTAGAAGTCACAATTAAATGAAAAAGGTTCTATGGAAGAATTTTCAAAAGCATAACTTGCTTTCTACTCAGTACAAATCAAAATTTTAATCAAAATTGTTAACGGATTTTTTTTTTGGAAAAAATAAGTTTTTTAACAATGAATATGGCAATGCAACAAAGAATTTTTGTTAAAAATCATATTCTGGAAAATTATTTCTAAGCAATTTTTTAAACATGCAAAATTTTTATGATGCCTTTGAAATCCGTCCCTGTTAACCCTCACAGACTGAACTCCATTTAAAATACACAAATATCGTGATTATGGCAGTGATTAATTTATTTTTTTTTTTTATTTTTCTGAGGAAACTGTTGTAAATTAGTAGCAGCGTAGTCAATTCGTTGGAAGTTTATATTCATATATTTATATGTGAAGTTAATGTGATGGCGGCCTTAAGTGATTAGAGCAAACACATCAACATCTCTGACATCTCTCCGTCCTTAAAGTTACTATAATTTGGCATTTCAAGGACTATATTGTTTTTGTTTTATTTTTTTTTTGATAGCTCGCTTCTTCTGTCAGCGTTGATATCAACCTGCTCGTATATCCATTCCCGATTTGGCAAATGCACATCGATACCCAGTGGGGTATTTTTCCAATAATGATCTTCCAATAATTAAAAATATTTTTATATTTTTTCCTTTTAATACACATGACAATTCTCTAGAGCAACCACGGGAATTATACTTCGATAATTGGACAATTACAATATCTGGTATAGAGATGGAGTATAGAGTATAGAGATGAAAGTCATATATACAGATGCGTGTTTTGAGATTATAAAAAATCTTTTCAAATGATCGAGAAACTCTATTATATGCGAGTATGTGTGTGGTCATTAGTGTGAGCTTGTGGCTTCTGTTTATTGGTGCACTATAGAATTTAACACTAATATTTAAGTCTGGGTGGCCGGTTGATATTGAAAACTCTATACTAGACCATAGTTAACATGTGAGGTTATGAGGACGAGGAGAAATATTGAGAGGGAGCAAAAAGTCATGGAATATTATTGTGGAATGGAATATTTTGATGATAATTGTGCATAAAAATTGATAGTTTGTTGCATGTTTTTTTTTTTTTTTTTTTGTTTTTTAAGTAAACCGGACAGAATAATATGGAGATGTTGGAACATGATGCGATCTTAATTAGAAGAGACTTGCTAGAGATAGTAGGTTATGGGGTTAATGGTCATTGTTGGATCATTTTGAGTTAGTAGTTCAGAGAAATAATTAAAGATAGAAATAGTTTAAAGAATGAATAGTCAACTTGTTCGGATGTGGTTAAAAGCTCTTACTTTTTTGTCAAAGTACTTATTTTTGTATAATGTATGATTTAGAATATTTCTAAATAATAATCGTACTTCCAGCAGATTGAGTTTTGTGTCTCTAAGCCTCAGGTTATTCAATCTCTCATAAATTTTAAGTTGCCAATAAAACTGAGAAATTTATGAAATCTCATAGAAATTTGGAATAAATTGGGTCAAAAGGACTTAGTTCTTAGTAGTTGATTAGGTATTGATTTCAAGGAAGCTTCTGCTTACTTACCAGTTTAATAGTTTTGTTTCATTGAATATAGTATTAATTTGTGGAAATCTTGACTCTTAAGGCATCATTTCAAAGCACCCATTCATGTTAAAATGGTCTTTAATAAGGATTTTAGGGAATCTACTGGGACTGCCTTGATTCCATTTCAAAGCCTACTAGCTTTTCACATACCATTTTTATGTTCATATTTTGCACATAAATGTAAACCACAAACAGCACACACCATACACACCCTGTCATGCAACTCAATAAACAAATCGCCAATTAACCTGTAAGACATTCATCAAATACCTTCATCTCGGTCGGCCTATAGGTGCCAATTATATGAGTCGATTGTCCGGCTGTTTGCTCTTCGCAGAATTCTTCACTCTACCCTCTTGTCGTTGCCTGCAATGTGCATTAAGGCTTATGTGGGTCAAAACGAGCGTTCAAAATAATAAAGAAAAAAAAAAAATCAACAAAAATTTCTCTGTGAAATTTCATTGCAATATGTATCTGCTTAGCACAGACAGCCACCAATTTACTTATGCCAACCAAATAGTATAGACGATGACGACGACAACGACTCATCTTGAATATTGACCCGAACAACCGGTTGTCCCGTGTAGGGCAAATGCCATCGGCACTCATAAGACAGATTCCAATGCAAGACAAAACTAGCACAAAAGCAAAAAACAATAGTAAACACAAGAACAACAAACAAAATCTTCATCATTATCATTTGCGCGCCCGACCGACGACGACGGACGGTTGTCGTGTCTTTTCTTTGTAGGCTTTTTGACTTTTCGACGAACGAGAGGGCCATCATCATTCCACCTTGCTCCAAACGATGCAAAACATCTCTCCGACGACAGCAACAACGAAGGACAGACAATGATGAGACGCTATGGGGGCATGTGCTTTTTTAGATGATCAACCATGGAGAGACCTCGATTTCCCGCGCAAATTTTAATATTTTTCCAATGACCCCCATATAACAATACTGATCCGATCGGTCGGTGGTGGTGGTGGTGGTGTTGGTATAGTGCTGGTGATCTTGTGCGCCAGTCGCAAATTGTTGGAGCAATAAGACAACAAAAAAAAAAAAAAACAGCGGTACCAAAACTGCACAGCTGTTGCAGTGCATTTATCTTCGGAAGAACTAACAGAACACCAAGCTATGCAAGCATCTTCTTTTCGACTTCATCACGGTCACCTAATGCCGCATTAGTAAGAGTTTTTCTTCACTTAACAATGTCTTTGGGTCTTGGAGTTTGGGGTCGCCTTTCCTTGTGGTTGTGGTAATTGCGATGGCGTTGGCGGTGACTATACCCATCCCAAAATTATTTTTCTGTCTCTGAAAAGAAAATGCCATCTCAGTCTCAGGACCGAATTAGATCTGTGGCAGGCCTTAAACAAAGATGTATTTAAATAATTTTTACACTTATTTTTTCTTAAGCAACATAAACTCAGTCAATTTTTTTAGGGAGGTGAGAAATCAACGTACCCAACCCTGACTATGGAAACTTCTGTCTTAACGGCATTCTTTTTTTAACTCCCCCACTAAGAATTTTGAAATATTTAACTGTTTTTAATTTCAAGGCCACTTTCTTTTTACAAATACGTCACTGATTTTTCTATAAACACACAATGTTGCAGCAACAAGTTTCCTCTGTTTCCATATGCATAGATACAGTCACACTAAAAAATAAAAGAAAACAAAATACTATTCTATGGCACTGGCATTTCGTGGGACTTTACTTAACTTTGTGACCGAAAAAAGTGCAGATCATTGATGGCAGTGGTGGTGACGACGACGCGACGGACGGTGAGGTGTGAGTTGTTTTTACCGGTAAAAAAAGTCAGAAAATCACTTGAAATTGTTGTTTTATTTTCTTCAGGTAAAAGAAAATTATAACGGTTCATGAATTTTGTACTCCTTTATTTTTTTTCTTATTTTTTGTTGAAACTCTGGTTTGGATTGTGCCAATAATAAATTCAATGAAGAAGATTTTTCATTTTCGTAGTAAAGAACGATTAAATCAAAAATACCCGAGTAGTAGCATTAAATTTTAAGTTCCAGGTATTGGCAGGTTTTTTGTTCGCATATCATGATTAAGTTCTACAATTTTGGTCCTCTTCTTTTGTTTGTTGTTCACTTAAACATCATTTAGTGAATAGTTTGACAGAGCATAAAATGTGGAGGGTTAATTTCAGTGTGGTTATTCTGTTTTGATACAAGTAATTAATCAGGTTGTATAATTTATTCAGTCGATTATGATGAATGAAGACAATTTTTGTATTTACTAGACGATTATTTAAATTTTAAAGTTTACTATTTGTTAAGAGAGAAAAGCATTTTAGCAGATCAAGGACATCAAATATAGTTATAGTTATGCGAAATACGTTGGTTCACTAAGTTTTTCTAGGTTAGGTCAAATAAGAAAGATGGTTCTAATTTATTTTACTAATTTAAATTACATAATTTATAATTATAATTTTTTTATTTAAGAAATATAAGATTACAGTAAAACAGAGTTTAAAAATAATTAAAACAATAACATCAAATGCGGTCTGTCGAAATAAGTGACATATTCTTGCATTTGTTTAACATAAAAAAGTAAAAAGGAAAGTTGCAGATACAAAAAATTATTTAGATGAAATCAACGTATTATACATAAGTACAAAATAAATATACATACATAATAAATAAATAAAATAACTTTTTACTAGAAACCTCTGTTTTACTATATTTTTTTATATTTTTAAATACATTTTTTTTAAATTATAATAATAATAATATTATGTATTTGTATGAATACTTTTTTTTTTAATTTACAAGGTAGATTGTTTAAAAGTTTTTATATTTTATTTTGTTGAAGGAAAATAAAATAAATCAAATTATAATATAAAAAAAACAACCTCAAGACTTACGAAATCGAAAAAGTATTATTATTTTTTTATTTATGATGCACTTAAATTATGAATTTATTTGTAAGTAATTCTTTTTCACAAAGCTAGGGGGAGCTCGACTAAATGAAAGAAATAGATTCATATCTGAAAGGTTGCATTCTTTTTAACGTTCGAAAAGCCTTTTGATGCATCTTATGCAAGTAAATGAATTAATGAATATATATATCAAACGGTTTAAATTAAAATAAACGAAAGAGTTGATGCTCGAACCTTATTTTTATAGTTCTAATGTAATAAGAAAAGTATTTAAGTTCTTTATGGACCGTTGTATAAAAACGTTAGTGTCGTTGAGTTTATTCGTTTTGATAAATTCTACCCCCTTCAAAATGTAGGATAAACAAAAGCTAGGGTGCAAAAATTAAATACATGCATCTGGGATCATTGAAAAACTGTTTAGTGTTTTGACTTTTTCTGACCTTAACTTTAATTCTAAGAGTCAGTAGCATCATTGTGAGTCCCTTGGCGTTATAAGTGTTACCACTACCAACAAGAATCACCCCTGTGAGTTAGACCTTGTCGTGGTGGGGGTGCTTACGTGGGGTTCTCCAGCAATCCAGCTGCAGAGCCTCACAACCAACATAACTCAACAAAAAACCTAAATGTTAGAAAACTTGTATATGAACATGGAAAAAAGTAAGCTAAAAGATAAAAATCGAACGGGGATATACGTTCAAAAGTCGGCAGATGTCGTGACTGCCGGCGAGGGCTTGGCCTCAAATGAGGAGAAGTCGCCAGCGACACACAAAAACAAAAATAAAAAGAAAAGTGAAAATGACCATGTTTTCAAAAAAACGAAGCGCGGGAGGACTGTTGAGCCGACCACAGTTCCTGGAACGCCCAAGAACTGTGGAGCGACTCACGGTCTAGACGCTAATACTAGTGGGGGAGCCATTCAGCCCGTCACTAGTATTACACATCTTTCGTGCACGGTAGGATTGCCCACGGTTAGTGGTATCAAGTCTGCGACGGCCACTCTTGCTGACACCGACCGTGATCAATACCCGGCGGGCACGAAAGACAATACAAACACAAATCAACGTGGGGGTAAAGCCATGACGCTTGGCTCTACTCCTACTCCTCAAAATAGAAAACCTCTCACGGGCACTGGGGAGGCTGATCGGGACAGTGACATAACCGTGACTCACGGTATCCCTCCTAGCCAGACCAGACCTCGTCCGAGCACGATGGAGGAATCCCTCGCTGATGGTAGACCCGGTACATCCAGATCCTCTTCCATCAGCGAGAGAAGTAAAACCGTACCGAGAAGCGAACGTCGGGCTGCAGAGAGAATAGTGAAAGTACTTGGTGACATTCCAACTACTGATCTAGACTCGAAGCAAACCGGCAAACTCGCTTGGGCTAGGAGTACACTCGCCAAAACGATGACCAGCGACGACTCAACGTCGAAGCGACAAAGGTCTACCGAGGGAACCTTTCCGGAACCCAAGAAAGCGAAGGTACAAAACACCTCCTATACCAGAAAAGATCTGTCCTTTAGTGACGTACTAAAGGACAAGATCATAGCTGCTGTCATTGACAGAAGCAATGTGGATGGTATGATGTCTGGTGACCAATGGACGACAGTCAATGGCAAACTACAGCTTTCCTATTGGACTCTAGTTATGGAGAATCCTGGGAATCCTGTAGGTGTTAGTGACGCAGGGTGGCACCAAGGCCGCGCCAAGCTCATCGCCTTTGATGACCAGAGATCATACGATCTATATAAGCTTGCTGTCAGCAGGTTAGAGGGGCTATGGCCTGGTGCTAAGCTCGAAGTTGTGGCTAGGGAAGAAATTCCCTGCAGACCAAGAGCTCGCATGAGAATCCCAGCTGAACTTACCTGCAAGGACACTGTCTTGAAGATGCTCAAGTACTGTAACCCATCCCTTCCTACCCATGACTGGAAAGTCGCGAAGCTGGAGGACCCAGTGGGACCTTATAGATCTGCCATTGTGGTTATCAATAAGGAATCGCTGGCTCCCCTGGTGTCGACTAAAGGTGAAATTAGGTTTGGATGGAATACAGCTATCTTGAAAGTCTATAAAAAAGACGAGGAACACCCTCTTAAAATGCAGGACATGTCCTCAGGGGAGGAAACCACTCGGGTTGTCGACCCTTCAGAAATGGAGGTAGACAACTCGAGCTCTTCCAACTCTGGGGCATGCTCTGCAAAAACAGACATCCACACCGTCGACTGTCTCTCCGACATGGAGACGGAATCATCGGAGCCCGGGGATCTGCTCAGTGAGGATGATCTCCTACGGTCACCTTCTGAGTCAGAATCCGAAGATGATCTCGACCAAACCGTGGTGGGGGCTGATCTGAAGAATCGTAGCGAAAATGCTGCAATTACTTCAGATTAACCTCCAGCACTCAAAACAGGCCTCGGCCTCTCTTCTTCTCCGCCTACACCAAAAAGGGGAAGATGTAGTCCTGATCCAGGAACCCTGGATTCATAAATCCACAGTTCAGGGACTCAGGACTCCTGGGTACTACTTGCTGTATGCATCGGACAAAGGTGACTCCAGATCATGCATATTGGTAAGAAGTAACACTAATGTATATTTACTCCCTGATTACAGCGATCGAGACGTAACCGCAGTCAGGCTACAGACCAGCAAAGGTATGTACTGGCTCGCGTCCGCATACCTCGGCCACGACCACCTTGGCCCTCTCCCTGGCGACAAGCTAAAGAGACTAATCGCTGATGCAGAAAGGCAAAAGATCTGCCTCATTATTGGTTGCGATGCTAACGCCCATCACACAGTCTGGGGCAGTACTGACATAAATGACAGAGGTGAGTCTCTTTTTGATTTTATTCTCAGTACTAACCTTATTGTAAGTAATATCGGTAACGAGCCAACTTTCATAACTAGTAACCGACAAGAAGTATTAGACATTACACTTGTCTCCGACTCGATTCATCAAAGGATTTCGGATTGGAAAGTATCTGAAGAGCACTCTTTCTCCGATCACAGGTACATACAATTCAATCTAATTGATAAAACTAAAGTTCAGAAAGTTTTCCGAAATCATCGGAAAACTAACTGGCTGAAATATAGGGATACTCTCAAGAGGTTGATTAAACCCGATCTTCTAAGGATCCCATTAAATAAAACCGATCTTGACAACCAAGTCAATGATCTCACCGTAGCCCTCAACACATCAATGAAAGAATCTTGTCCCCTTATTCAAATAAAAGGCAAAAAGAAACCTCATTGGTGGAGTTCTGAGCTAGAACCGCTCAGAAAAAACTGTAGAAAACTTTTTAATAGAGCTAAATATACCAAAGAATCATCCGACTGGGACTCTTACAAAGAATCCCTTAAAATCTATAAAAACAACTTGAGGAAAAACAAAAGATCATCCTGGAGAAACTTCTGTGACAAAATTGAAGTCTCCTCAGAAGCGTCAAGACTGAGAAGAATCCTCTCAACAAACCCTATAATGCCCAGTGCCCTTAAAAATACAAATGGTACCTGGACAAATTCTTGCGAGGAATCGCTCAACTTGCTACTAGATACACACTTCCCAGGTAGCTCAAAAAATATAAGTTGTCTCGACCCAACGGGAGAAAACAACAATACTATAAATAGCCTAGGTCTAATCACAAGAGAGAAGCTTAAATGGGCTATTGACAGCTTCGATCCATATAAATCTGCTGGACCTGACGGCATTATACCAGCAGAACTACAAATGGCCTCTGACATTATCATCCCTGTCCTAGAGCCAATTCTGAACGGGTGTATGCACTTAGCACACATACCTTCTCTATGGAGAGAAGCCAAAGTGATATTCATACCCAAAGCGGGAAAATGCTCCCATGTGAACCCCAAAGACCTAAGGCCAATCAGTCTATCATCATTCCTTCTTAAAACTTTAGAACGATTGATTGATATCCACTTGCGTTACACCATAGAGCCTAATCTTCTATCTACGGCACAACACGCTTATTGTAAAGGGAAATCGGTGGACACTGCCCTGCATACCTTGGTAAGCAACATCGAATATTCCCTTCACCATAAAGAGTACACTCTGGTCGCATTCCTTGATATCGAAGGCGCTTTCAATAACGTCAGCAATCTTGCAATCACAACCGCGCTGAAGAGCTTGAAAGTTGATAGCTCAATAGGAGAGTTGATAAATCTGATGTTGAGCAACAGAATTATTAACTCAACACTAGGAGATTTTTCTGACAGAAGATCTGTCAGCAGAGGCACACCACAGGGTGGAGTCTTATCCCCACTTCTATGGAACATCGTAGTTAACGAACTATTAGTTAACCTGGAAGAGGAAGGGTTCAAAGTGATTGCATACGCTGATGACGTTGCCATTGCCGTATCAGGGAAGTATCTCCAAATCATTGTAGACTTAATGCAAACCGCTCTAAACAAGCTACTCAAATGGACAGACAAATGTGGACTAGGTGTAAACCCCCACAAAACCGAACTTGTCCTCTTCACTAGAAAATACAAAATTCCAAAGGTAGACCCTCCAACAATTAATGGTATTCCACTGAACTTCTCAGACCAAGCCAAATATTTAGGCCTAATCTTAGATAAAAAGTTAAGCTGGAAGCCTAATATACAAGAAAGAGTAAGAAAAGCCACTGTGGCACTTTTCTCTTGCAAAAAAGCAATTGGGAACAAATGGGGCTTATCCCCACACATTACCCATTGGCTATACACAGCGGTCGTGAGACCGATTATCACTTACGGGGTAGCAGTTTGGTGGACTGCTTTGGACAAAGCAACATATCTGGACAAAATCAGCAAGGTACAACGATCAGCGTGCATGTGTATCAGCGGAGCACTCCGCTCGACACCTTCCGCTGCCTTGGACATGTTGCTTAATCTAACACCCCTCGATATATACAGCAAACAAGTGGCTGCGAGTACAGCCATTCGTCTCAAATCTATATCCCAATGGTCTAACAATACGTTCGGCCACACTAACATTTTGAATACATTCAAATCATTACCAATACACTCCGACTACACCACCCCACAGCTGGTTTTTGGCAAAAACTTCCAAATCACCATCCCACCAAGATCTACCTGGGATGACGATGAATTCTTGAATGATGAAGCAATTCATTTCTATACGGATGGTTCAAAAACCGAAAATGGGGTGGGAGGCGGAGTGTATTCAGAAAGACTTAATCTAAATCTCTGCTTCCGTCTTCCTGATTATTGTAGCGTGTTCCAAGCGGAAATCCTGGCTATCAATGAGGTACTATCCTGGCTCAAAGAAAACGTGATATCCACGTTGAATATTCGTATCTTCTCAGATAGTCAAGCAGCCCTCAAATCGCTCGGTTCACCTGCCACAAACTCTGTAACTGCCCGAAACTGTCGTTCGTCTCTCTTAGAGATGGCAGAACAGTTCAACATTCACCTTTTCTGGGTGCCGGGACACAGAGACATTCCAGGTAACTGCATAGCCGACGAACTAGCCAGAAAAGGAACCGTAAGTCCAATTTTACCTAACAAGGTGAATATTGGAATACCCATCGCTACATGTAAACTTATGCTAAAACAGTATGCTATGACGATGACAAACAACAGATGGACCAATATCTCTACTTGTATAAAGACCAAACAGATCTGGCCAGTATTAGATCCGAAGCGATCAAAGTGCTTGTTGTCTCTAAGCAGACTGCATATTAGCTCCACAATAGGTGTCATCACTGGACACTGCATGATAGGTATACATGCCAGAAGACTAGGGGTCTTCTCTAACGACTTCTGCAGAAGTTGCATGGACGAGGAGGAGGAGGAAACAATCCAACACCTTCTCTGTTCGTGCCCCGCTCTATCCCAACGACGCAAAATTCACTTAGGTGAATATTTCTTTGAAGATATAAGCGACTTCACTAAGACTGACATTCACAGTCTCCATCGGTTTATTAAAAGCTCCAACTGGTTTAATTAAAGGAACTTCCTTTACTTCTTTTTTATGTGGTATCACAATGGGCCTATTATTGGCCTAGGTGTGTCAGTAGTTTTCCTGACAGCCACCTAAACCTAACCTAACCTAACCAACAAGAATAACTCAAAATTCAAAGAGTGCATGGGGAAAAAGGAAATTTTGTAGCCTTGACAAAAGAATTAAAATAATCAAATAAGGCTATTGACAAAATTCATGTTTTACAAAATGAAAGTAAATTTAATTTTTAAAAATCTTATAGTAATTTCTTTTTTTTTTAATTCGATTAAGAATTTCGTTTTCACTTGAAATAGTTTCAGGACCAGTTAAAATTTCACCAAACTCGTATTTTAAAAAAATTGATTTTTCCAAAGAAAATAAAGCAGATATGCAAATTTCTGCTCAAAGCTTTTTATATACAAATTATAAGCCTTTTTGACTTACACCACATTATCGTATTATTGTTCGCTAAAAAATCTATGGAAATAATCCAAATGCTGAGTTTTCTTAAAAGAATATAGTTAGAGGAGCTGTAGTATGAGAAACCAAACTCACACAGCAAAAATGGGGAGCACAATAGATCTTACAGGTCGCAGTTTAATAATAAACCTACCCCAATTAAATCAATTAATCAATCATCATTATTGTTGGTTTAAATTAAAAAAACCTCTCCAATTGATTAAAACTAAGCATATTACCCCGTATTCAATTTTTTAGAAGTTTAACTTTTTGTGTGATCTATTCTTTAAGGCTAAACATAATATACAGTAGCGTTCGATGTGTTAAAAAAAAAACTATTCTTTTAAAGTTACAAAATTAAACAATAAATGATAATATGGGCTAAATATTCTCACAACAACTTTATAATTCCAAACTGACCGACAGCACTAACAGCGAACCATGCTATTAATTTTTTTTCCAATAATTTGTGTGTAAGGTCTCTCTTCGTGCATTATATTTATGCCTTTTCACCAGGTTCGATACAAAATAGCCATAAAAATGGAAACTTCAGCTCTAAAAATATAATATTTTGTTTGTATACCTACTACCGTTACTATGACCCAGACAATATGCCACAAAAATTGTTAAATTTTCGCAAAAAAAAAAAATACGAAGTGTAAGTCATCTTGTGGTGTAGTGCTTTTCGTGCGCATAACTTAAACACACCGCATTCCTGCGAAGAAATCCCATAAAAGTTCGCCACTTCATTTAATGAGACTTTGTCGTCGTCCAACACGTCTGTCCGTCGCGTCGGTCCATCCATATTCATACTCGAAGTCCAACAAATGAATGAAATGAAGAAAATAAACACCAACAACAACAACAACAAAATGAACTCCCAAAGTAAATTATGCCCTCGCATCTTCATGGCTGTTACACATCCGTAATGCGATACTTTACGACTCTTGAAAACAAAATTATCCACATGCTCGTTTTTCTGAGAGCTCTCTTGTAACCAGGTTGGGACAATAAAAATGGAAACCAAAATACCCATACCATACCGGCAGTGCACTGATTTTGCGCCCGCAAAAGACTGGTTACCCCAACGGGCAAATGCAACACAGCAAACATCTGCCCAAGTGAGCCTCAAGTACAATGGCCCAAAGTCCGAAGCGATCCGAACTCATTGTTAGGCACAAGTGAAATATTAACTGCAGGCCAGTGAAATGCATTTTGGGCCTGTTTCAAATGCCAGCAGCTCGGTATAAGTAGTGCTGTGCGATTCTGCGCCTGCCTAAATGGAACAAACTATTTTTCTTTTACCGCCATCGCCATCAGTGATGCCCTGAGACGCCGCCGAAACCGAATGCACAACTTTTCGCGCCTTTATCTGCCATGAAATTGAAATCCTTTTGTACTTTATGCTACCGCAATTTAGCTCTTCAATGGGCAGTCAGTTAGTCACAAAATCCTCGCCGAGGTTTCTATGTTGCGTATGTGTTGCAACAATTTGTCAATGTCGCCACAGTGTGTGGCATTGTAGCGCAGCCGAGAGGCACTAAGTATAGAATATTTATCCAAAGCACTTAGAGTCTGTGCGACTCGACTCGGGTTGCTGGCATTTATATCTTTTGAGGTTTTTTCATCTTTTATTTTTTTTTTTTTTTTTTGTCGAAGTGAAACTTTTTCTACTTCTTTCATATTAAAACGGCTGCGGCGGTCGTGTTTTGGAATGAATTATCTCAAAAAATTGAGGAATTCATTAAATAGAAAATAATACAAAATACATAAATTGATAAATAACTCACTTTGGCGCGGTGGATACATCTACGATCGTGTGAAACACCTGTAAAGTAAAAAAAAAAAAAACAAAAAATAAATATTAAGTCATAAGGCAAGTCGAGATCAAGACTTAAAACGCCTACATTGAATTTTTAATCAACATCTCGCATTGACCACTTAGATTATCTCTCTGAATTGAATTTGAAAATTTGACAATAAGATAGTTTAATTTATTGTCTCATTTACGGTTAATTAATTCATTACGCCACACAGTAATGTTGCGGTGGCTTTAAATGTTTAAATCGATGAAATTAAAATCAAACTCAGAGACAAAAACTGATGGTGGCGATCGATGATGATCGTAGTTAGCAGTTTTATGTGTAGCACTTTATTGGGAAGTTTATAGGTAATTTGATGCCCGAGAAGAAGGTTTGGCAAAATGTTTGTTAAGTTTAATAAAAGATTCTATAATAAATAATAAAGTTTATTTGCAAGTTGATCTTTAAAAGAGAGCAGATTTTTTAATGATTTTTTTTTTAAACTAAAAATATTGGAAGAGCGTGATTTTATTCTTTTTCTATTCAAATACACGCAATTAAATGTTTATTGATTGCTGTTTATTTTTCTAATTCCATTGATAAAATATTTTATATATTATTTTTTAATTTGATTTCAGTTGAGCTAAACTAAATTAAAAATAAAGATTTTAAAGTGTTTTTTATTGAAAACTAGCAAGTGAAATAAAAATAAAAATTTATTGACTTATTTTCGTATATTGTTTAAATTTATTAGAATTTCAAAATAAAACAAATTGACAAATTTGGTACAGTTTTTAAACCTAAAGTGTTTTTTTCTTTTTTTAACTGAATGAATGTTTCAAATGGTTTTGTAAATGTTTAAGAAATATTTCAATTTGAATCATCAATCAAAATTAAAATGTTATATTCTTTGTTTTTTTCGTTTTTATCGTCTCTTTTTAAGTGATCTACTTATCAATTTCAAAGACTTAGTTTTAGGCAAAATGTGCTAGAAAAATTAAAGTTGGAAAAACGATACAATTTGGTTGAACTAGATCCTGACCAATGAAACTGATATTCATTAGATTGAAAAAAAGTTGAATTGCTGTTTTCTTTGCTATTTATCAAGTTTTGTATGGCATTGATACATTTTAATTTCAACATTAAAGGTTAAATTTTATATATTTTATCAACAGATTTCCAATTAAACCAAAATAAATATATTTTCCTTTTTTTTTTTGTTATTTCTTCCAAATTTTAGAAACATCTCTTTACCTGGTAGTTTTTTTGGTAACTATTTATTTTAATTGCTGAAAGATAGAAGAAAAGCAACAATTTGGAAAAAGCATGTGTATGTACACACCTGTGGCAAATAGGTAGAACAGCTTTAATATTAAAACTTTCACACAGAAGTTTTGAAAAAGAATTGAGGTTTCGTGAATTAAATTGTTGTTCTTCTTCCTATTGGCAGTACAAAAATTTCAGTAAAAAAAATTATTTTTTGGTGCACTTATGTGGACTTAAGATTTGTTGCCTAAATAAATTGTGAAAAATTAGGCTTATGTTGTTGTGAAATGTGGTGATTACAGCTGAATTATAATGATTTAGTTCAAGTTATGAAATTTATGTAATACAGTACACATTTAGGGATTATAATCTTTCATAAGCTAACAATTGCAAAAAATGGACTCATGTTATTCTGCCTATCTACCACAGATATATTGAAAGCCATTTCATAAGCTTCATCTTTCAACCCAACTTCAAACAAAAGATACTGAACTATGTTATTGTCAATTTTTTTAAATATAATTACTCAATATTTTGGATAATTATCAATCATCGTCCTGATTTTTTCATTCCCAGATTTTAAGCATTCTTCTTCCATCTAAAATTTTTGTCTCTTTGAAATTTTTATGATGGATTAATACAACAATTTTTCACTGACACAAAATTACCAATTTTAAAACATACAATTAACTGTTTTTTTTATTCTTTCGGTGCCCTTGGAACAAGAGGCCCGACGTTAATTTAGTTTTCAGAATATTTGAAGTTCAAGGTCTATAGGCAAGTGTTCAGTATTAAATGAAATGAAAAATTTGGAGCGTTTGTTGTTGAGATATTTGAGTAGTAGTTTTTTTTTTTTTTAAATATTAGTCATTTGAATTTTGTTATAAGTTCTTTGTTATTTTGTTTTATGTTGATTAAAATTTACTTGAAAGTAGAAGTCTTTTAGAAGTAACAGTGATTTCAATGCCGGAGCGAGGCTTCAAAACATTAAATATATAACAATTTATATTTTCTTAAGGCTTTGATATTGTAACCGCTTTTACTTCTAAGTGTCTTCCATACAAATTGTCTACGAAAAAAAAAGTTAATGTTTTCATTCATTTTGTTTTTTTTTTTTTATGTTAGAAGAAATATTTTAAATTTCTAACCAAATGTCTAAATTAAATTTAAATTTTATCATTTTTGAAATTTTGATAGATGAAACGACTTTTTTAAGGCTTAAATATTTGAGATTATTTGGAGCTTATAAAATTTTTTTAGATAGATCAAGATAGGTTAAAGTAATGTTGTGCAATAAACCATTTTTGTGAATATTGCAATAAATTCTTTTTTTTTTAAATCCTCAAAAAACTGTATTTATTTTGAAATACACGAAAATCTGTGAGAAATAACAGTTTTATCTTATTAACACTTTTAACTTTATTTTTTATTAATAACCATTCAAAAATTTATGAAGTTAAGCAGGTTTCACGTTCGCAGCGGAATTATTAAGAATTAAAACCTCAAGTTCAAAATTCGATTCTTATTTCAAAAGATTTATCAACAAAAAATAAATGATCAATTTAAAAAAATAAAAAAAAAAAAAAAAAAAATAAGAAACGACCTGCTAGTTCATTTATATAAAATATATATCAAAACAAAAAGAAACATAAAAGTTGAAAAAAAGAAAAAAATGTTAACACGATTATTTCGGTAAAAATAAACTTGTTGGATTAAATAATAAAAAAATCTCAGTATGTTTTTTTTGCTACTAGCCAAGTATTAAAAAAAATCAGATCTCAAATAATAATCTCTCTCTCAATGCCAATTTGCATTAAAATGATCAGAACAAATGCCAAACAGATATTCAACAAGAACAAAATTTGCATTTTGATATTTGAAGAAATTCATATTTTTATGTTATCAAAGTCAAACCAATTTACCTAATCCCCTAACAAATTATTTCAACAAGAAGAAGAGAATAAACAAAAAAAAAAACACCAACAATAATAAAAAAACTCATAAAAAGTTACTTTTTTTTATAAGTTGCCATAACACAGTCTGTTAGAAGCGGATATATCTCAAACAAAACAATAAATAATGAAAAAAAAAATATTTTTTATCTCATTGGTATTAATAGCTTAGCAGGTGTTCCAACACCATCTGCATAAATTACCTGCCTTATAGGTAGGTGTTGAAATTAACAATACTCAGTCATAACAATTTCGCTAAGGTCAACTAACACACAGACATCACGTCAGACAATACTGTCGCAAAATCGTATAGCAGCAACAAAAACAACATCAAAACAAGCCGAGGTGATTTATACAAATCCCCAATCGCAATTATTGTATTATTATAAAGTCCCCCCGTCGTCGCAATCATGGTAATGTCCACTTCCACTTTTTTTTAAAAATACGAGCACGTAAGTGTGACCACCCACCGGAACCAAAAAGCACACTTGAACCAGATATCTATATATTCAAACCCATATTCACACATCGTTAAATTGGCCACTCAGCGTCGGACCCATCCCACCACTTTATCAGCCCCAGCAGCGCCATCTCTATTTCACAGATTGCCACTACATTGCTCTGCAGCAGCAGCAGCAGCAGCGATGGAAAACGTGTGAATTTTCATTTCATGTAGAAAATCGTTGGCACGATATTAACTGAAATGAAACCGCACCGTGCCGCCATCAATTAACGTGTAATTTGTTCGCAAGGTGCATTCCCATCACGTGAACGTGTGTGTACGGCGTTTTTCAACTTAAAGATACAATATCTTAGAAATAAGAAGAAGAAGAAGAAAAAAATAAAATTAAATTAAAAAAATTGGTGGTGGTCGGTGGAGTCCGTCGCGTTCGACTTCAGTCTCAATCGATGCGGTACTCGGCCCCTCATTGGCTTTGCTCGAATGCTAATATAACAAATGCAAATAGATTTGTTGTTAGAAGAGGCGTGACTTAGACCCCGGAATACGAACCAAGCTGGATTAGCTATAAGCTATATCTCTCTATCAGCAGATATAATATATAGGTAGGTATAACGGTTTTGCGGTATCAGCATATGAGATACAACTTATAGGCAACGCGACTAGCTCACTATCTTTGCCCCGATGCGAACGATTTATCATGTGGCTATGGAGCATGTGGAGCTCTATACATGTGGGACATGTAATTTGATACTGCTGATGGGGTTGGGGCTTGAACTGTATAGCAGCATAGATGTGTTTAATCTACAGCCATGTATCTACAAGATCACTTGATGCCGAAGCAGCTATTGGAATAAAGAGTGCGGTTTGATACGGGCGAATAGGTTTGTTGGATTATAATGGTGAAAATTTCCCACCACTTAGTGTTATTTTTTTTTTTTTTTTGTATATTTTTTTGTTTTGTCTGTGGGGTGAGACATTATCGGTGAGTAGCCATTTTTGATGAAGTCGTATATAAAGTATATGTTTGACAATATCTTGAAAATCTGAATATATTATTTTTTTAATTTCAACTTATGGCCCTTTAACACTTCTTTGAATTGAGCTTAAATCACATATATCACAAGTGTTTGTGAATTAATTTAGCATTTAGCGACATTTAGTTTGTACAAAAAATTGTCGTTTCGTTCAGGTAGATCACACACTTGAACTCATAATTTGATTTCTGTGAGACACCTTGGCAGTTCGATCTTCTTGCCAAAAAAAATGTGTAAGATGAACCGAACGTACAGAGGTAGCGCCTGGTATCTTTTTGATGGGAATAGGTAGTTTTGCCGCATTTGAAAACACGGTGGTTTATATTTATGTAAAAGTTATAGAATTTTGTTCAATAGGAAAACTATGTAAAATTAGAATCAAATCCGTAAAACATAGTCCCAAATATTTTAAACTATACTGATCTACTTTCGAGATAAAGAGAGTCAAAGGAAGAACACAAAAATTCACAATTTCGTGTATTTATGTCGTTACAAGAGAAAATAAAGAAATACGAATTCTAATATGGCGTTTCTCGCATTGTTAAAACAAAACCGTATTTAATACACAATTTTTATCCAACTGGGTTTTAGGCAATTGCTTATACCTCACAAATAAAAAAAATCACTTTCAAACTTCTTTTAATAGCTTTTTTATAAAGTGAGTCGAATACAGATCGGTATCAGAACCGTATCTACTGTATTTGGTGATAATCATATTGAAATACCACTTTTGTTTCAGTCTCACAGTCGCATTCTCACTTTCTAGATTTGGACAGCTCAGCACTTGACGAAAACCAACGCACAAGTCATATGCATTAGTAACTTAATTGATGACTTCAACCATATCTCATTTTCAAATTTTTTAAGGAACTTTTTAAGATTTTTTTAAGAATTTTTTAAGAAACAACTATAAAAAGGTTGTAATCAAAATTATCATTAAGATGATGAAGAAGCCTAAAAAAGTGGTTTTTGTTATGCCGTCCGTCGGTCTATGTGTTGGTGTGGCTGTGCGTCCATCTTCTTCAAAAATTTGGTACAGATGATTTTGAAGTATTTTAAAAGTTGTTATTTTTCGTTTTTCAATATCTCATCGAGAACGAGTACAGCTCTAACGATTTTAATTAAACTTTTTCATATGATTTCTTCTATAAAGTTCAATTTTTAGAATTAAAAAAAAAAAAAAAAAACAATTTTTTAGTAAAAAATATTTCAAACGGTTTAAAAAAAAAAAAAAAATTGGTAATCCATTTTTAATATATTATTTATCAATATCTAAATTTTGAAAAAAAATTGAAATGTACTTTAAAATTAGTAGTAAAAAGCCTTAATTTTTGTACCTATCAAAAATTGATTCCTGTTTTGAACTAGGAATGATTTTGCACGACTTTTTCTTAACATTTAATGTTTTATTTATGGTAACTTTTGTTTTTCTGAAGTCAATGAGAAATTTAATACCTTATTTTCGCTATTATAAATTTTTCAAGTTTCTACCTCAGCTCTTTTGTTTCGTAAAAAACAAATGTATTTTTATTTATTTTAGAATAGAAAAATTATATTCACGTCTAAAAATAATGCATACAATAGAAAGTGTCAAAAGTAACTTAAACTAATTGAATTCAAAAGTTCAACTAACCCTCGCATTAAAGTGGGACAAAATGATCTTGATATACTAACCAATTTTCTCAATCACAAAAAAAAAAAAAACTATAGTACTATCTAGATCTTTGTTACCAGCCTAATTGGAATACAAAAAAAAAAAAAATAGGTTATACCAGCCACTTCAGACACCCAATTGAAATAAGTGTTCAATAATATAGCGCCATTGAGTAGTTTCAGTGTAAGCAAAAACAAACTTCTCACCAAATGACGAAAAAAACAACAAATATTTATTCAATATAAGAAAAAAAAAAAACCTTAAGGAAACAAAAGGTAGAATACAAAAACAAAAACAGAAAAAAAAGAACGAGATATATCTTAATGAGAAAAAAGTCAATATAAGTGCTGTCGTCTTCATTTTCAATGCATATATCCCCATTTGTGTGACCTGCAATCGTCTTCGATTCCAGCTACCTGATATTTTTATTTTGCCAAGAAGTTGCCTCCGTTGATGCACCCAATTCAAATCAAGAACCATTTTCAAATGCAATTCCAATGACAACAACAACAACAAGCACCTAACATTCAAATTTATTAACCACATTGAAGTAGTTTCGTTTTTTTTTCCGATGTCGATGGAGAAGATCACATATTGAAAGAACTTTGAACATAGTTTGGGAGTTTTTGTTGCAAATCAATAAAACTTCATAAATTTGTTTAAATTTAAAAAATTGGAATAGTAAAAGTTTAAAACGGTTCAATCATTAATTATTGTTTGGTTTGTTAAGCCAGTTTTATACCAACTAGAGATTTTATAGAAGTATCATCATTTTTGTTGATGTTTTGCATCTCTTTCGTTACATACCAGAAAAAAACTATACGTCAAAAGCTTACGAAAAAGCTTCATTTCTTTATCTCGCTAGTTGGTATAAACTGGTATAAAGTGGAAAGAAAATTGCCTAAGAATGCAGTCAGCCAGTGTTTTTTCGAAGAACAACAAGGTCTTTAGGAATTGTTAAGATTCCAAGTACTTTTATTAATTTTACTAAAAAATCGATAATTTTACACAAAATATATCAAAACTGTATCCAATGTTGAAGATTAAACTCAATACTTCCAACATTACTTCGTGGAATCTAAGTCAGAGCTTGTTTGTTAGTTTAGTGTCGATCGGTAGTAGACCCAATTACTATGACTTTTCAATGTAGTACTCAGGTTTTTCTTCCTATTTGGCTACAAACAATCAGTCAGATACACTCTACACACGTGTGTATTTGTCTGCTCGATTGGTGGAACATATATGACACTTCGGAGTTGCCTCCAAGGCACACTCGCATCTGGCATATGCTGATGACGATGATGTTGATGATGAAGACGAAGCTGATCTACATCATCATCATCATCACCATCAAAAACTGAGTCCGGGCAATATGATTTGATCGTGCTGTGAAAATAAATAAAAAACAGACTTAAGTCACCTTGAAATCGCAATTGGAACGGTTTAGCTATTGTATCGATGAATATAGAAGATGAAAGGTTCACTGGGTGGCATTTCGGGATGAATGAATCTAAAATAATATCATTCAACTCAACATCTTCTCTCATCAACACCTTTCATAGAAAATAAAAAAGAAAGAAAAAAAACGATGACTAGCTCTGATGATGGGTATTGAAATTTGACGGATCGTCTACAGCTACATCGAATAATGATGTATTGATATTATAATGGTCTCTTCACGGTTCAAGCTGAGCAGCTATCTCCTCTTCTCTGTGTGTTCCGGATTTGACTTTTTGAATTCTATTACAATCACGATTCACTCTAGTTTTTTTTTTTGATTTTCTGATCTGATTTCGGGAATGTAGCTCATTTAAATTGATGTTTACTGAACTTTTGGTTGTGAATCTTCTTCATGGATAAAAAAAAAATAGTAAGGAATGTTAGTCTTCTTCTTAAATATATACAAAAACACGAACGAGTATTCTATTTCTATAAACATACAAACCATCAAGACTTAATCTAGATCATGAAGCGAGGATGATGAGAAAAGAATGACGATGACTTCGATGATGATGATGACGACGACGAATGTTGACGATGATGACGACGACGACGAATGCAAAGACGATTGAATTGATGGAGGTAGTCATGAAGTCATAAATCAAGATTGCTCCATCATGATAGAAATTGATTGCTATTTTGCATAAATGGGAAAACTGTAACGGTATGCAGAATGCACTTTTTTGTGTGAAAATCTTCAACTACAGTCTGTCAAGAAAGAATGTGGTACAAAATTTGGTGGTTCTCTAAAAATTATTAAAAAAAAAAAAATAACAGAAATGGTAATTTAATTAATTTAACATCGAAGCATATACCTTTTCCTATATATATTATTTCTATTTCTATTTCTATTTCTATAGTTTCAACTTGTAAAAGTGAATTTCTAAGATAATCCACTCTGAAGGAATATCACAAATTAATGAGATGAATAATGGACTGAACTAACAAGAAAATACCCTGATCAATTAAAAAATACCTGAGAAAATTTTTACAAGGCAAGGCCCAATCTATTAAGAAATATAAATTATTTTCCGCACCAGCTAATGGGAACCCAGCAACAACATCCCGATTTCTGGATAGCAATTGACTATGAGGAAGCAATTTCTTTTCAGCTGTTGCTGAGTATCCTACGAAATTTAAAAAACTGTGATTGCTTTGTAGAAAAGAATTCTGTTAGATTTGGTTGATTTCGTCAGAAATTTGAAGGACTTATTCTAAATAGCATAAGCTTAGACCTGAAACTAGGTTTGTTTTTATTCATCACTGGAAACAGAACTCTAAATTAGCAAAAAGTACAGAATTTATATACTCGTGACTCTGGCTGAGTCGATAATGGTACAAAGAAGGCAATTATCAGAGAACAACAAATAAAAAGGGATAGTTTTTCAAAAGACTAATTTTTATGGATTTTTCAACATTTTTGAATCCAGAAGTCGTACAAAAAATTGGCCAAGACACAAATTTGATAATTTTGTCTACATTTTTTCTACATAAACGGTTTAAAATGTTCATATTTCTGATTATGCACCAAAAATAATAAAAATTAAATTTTTCAATGGTTTCTCATGTTTCCCGTGATAAACTTTGTTGAATAACTTCAGATTCGTAATAAGCATCCCAAAAAACATAATGTTAGCCATTAGAAATTGTTACTCCAACACTTTCCACCTCTAAAAACGCTTTAATTCAAGCAAAGAGAGTATTTTGGACAAATCATTAGTTTAACTTTGTAATATCTTTGCGCCGAAAGCGAAGGATTTAAAATGATTTAGACAGACGAAATGACGTTAAATGTAAAACGGGTTTTTGACATGTTCATATTAACATATCTCAAAAACGTGACGTGTTAGGGTAGTTTTGACTTAAGATTCGGGTTCAGTGTGCCAAAATCCTTTAAAAAAGTAAAGATTGGTTAGAAGGCGATTTTCGTTGCAGACCTCTGTGTTATTTATGTTAACTACACAGTTTTGAAATTCACTTGCCCAAAACATGAAAGGATCAAGAATTTTTTCTGATTTTTTTTAGTGATTTTCGATTCATTCATCCCAATGCAACCATTTTTCACTGAGATAAAGTCCATCGAAAATCATTTGAAAATTCAGAAAAAAGTCTTGTTCTTTTGATTGTTTGCTAGCCCAAACAATCAAAAAAAGTACTTTTTTATTTTCTTAATTTTTTGAGAAACCAATACGGAAGGTATAGAAAGTCTTAAATATAATAGAGAAGATTTTGTTGAAGGTACTACATCGCACCAATTGACTAATTAGACTGCTTCTTTTTTAGTGCTCTAAAATTTATATATATTGAATTGGTCATAACTTGCTTAGCAGTCAGAAAAGGGTTCATATAAGTTTTTTCTTGTAATTAAATATTGTTACAGCACTCCCTTTAATTGAAGAAAAAAATCGGTCATTATAAAACTCCGGTTATGTGAAACTAGTTTCAGTTATCCGAAGTTCGTTTAAATGAGAACTCCGCTTAAATGAAACAAATTTTCTGCAATTTTAGAGTTTCAGTGAAGGGTAGTCGACTGTAGTTTGTGATAAAAATTAAATACTGATAAATACCTACATAATTTTTTATTCTAAAAAAAATAATTTCATGTCTTTTGAAGGTAATTTTCTTGTAGCACATACTGTAACCCCCTAAAGGAACAAACTTAAACAATCACTATTTCACGCCTTCTAACCCACCTCAATAATTTTTCTTTTTTTTTTGTGCAATTTTTCTTCGCTCAGTAACTGAAAACAGCAAAATGATGGATCCCTGGGAATGAGGTCCGAATCCATCTTGAGGGCAACATTTTAGAGTTCGTTTACGAACGATGGTGTCAAAAGATTAGCGGTTCAATCAATAATTGACAAGAAGTATAGGTAAACCTATGCTGTGTGGTGAGACGCGAAGCGGCAGTGCAGTGGTGGCGAGGTCGGTCATGATGTTTTTTCACCGCGAGCCATGCGGTTGCACATGCGCGAGAGAGATTCAGCATTTTTCAATCGTGATTGATTTCAATTTCGTGATCCTTTAGTGGTAAAAAGTTTCTTCTTCTTCATCATCACCATCACCATCAGTGAGTGCATCCATCGTCATCATGCGCACACAACACAACAATGGGTATTTCAATTTAAAATGAGATCAAACCTCTTTAGTGACATTGAACGTGGTGCTGGCAACTATTCACATTCAGCAAGATTCACCATCATCAGCACCGGAAGACGAACGAAGACGAGAAGTCTGTGACACGTTTCAGGTGTAAATTGCCCATGATCTGGGTATATGATGCTGCTCGAGATGTGTTATGCACTCTGTGAAACTCTGCGGTTGCCCCCGCCTACATAGCAAGACAGTCAGCGAGGTGATAATGGCTAGTAATCACATTCGCAAATAAACGCACCGTTGAAATTGTGTGTCTGCCGCATACCTGCGAGGTCTGTGCAAAGGGAAGGGTGCCTATATAGAGGAGTTCTCTAGGAACCCCCCAACTGTGAGTGGATTTGTCTTTTTCAGCTGCATTGAAATGCCACTTCGTCTACTCTCTAACTTCGATATGGTGATGCAAGAGTCAGCTTTATAGCTATTCCAGCAAAATCATAGGTAAGTCGCAGAAAATCCTTTATTCCATAGAACCGTAGAATAAAATTCGAATTTTATCGTTTCGTGGTAATCGATTTGGAAGCTGTGCTCCCTCCTCGAGCCCTCTTGGCGCGCAGGTGCCTTTGTTTACTAAATGCCTGATGATTGGTATATAAAAACTAGATATTTATATGAATTTTAAACAGTTGTTTCGAGGTCTCTTGCTCTTGTACCGCATGAGCCATGCTACAATCATATCAACATCATGGCATATGCATGACACACACACAGGATGTGTGTTCTGTGGTGCGCATGGTCTTTGCTGACTTCGTCCCAGTTGTACATTGTATGGCATCATTTATGGAAAAAAAATCACTATGAGGAGATGGTGAAGGTCTTGAAGTGCACCAGGTAATCAACCCGCATTGTGTGATCTTTCACGGCAGCGGGTGGTCAACACTGCGAGAGTGCTTCACAATATAAGCGATCGATTCACAACCATTGGTTCTTTTTTGTACTGTCTGTGGCACAAATGAAAAAAAGAACAATGATGGAGAGAGAGAGCGAGCTCTAGCTGCTATAGCTGAGTCTGGAGTTTGAAACTATTTTGAAATTTATTTTGTAAATCTCTGTCCATAATGGTAGATGATCGTTCTTCTTTGAGTTTTTTTTTTTGTTTTTTTTTTTAACAAATCTTTTTTGGAATCAAATTGCATTGCAATGGAAATGGGAATGGATTTGTGGGGGCACAAATTGAAGTGCACTTTGCATGCAGCGCAGATCTTCATGAAAGATGATGCTGGTTAATGTAGTTGTAATGCGTTGGAGAAACATGTGTTTCGAGTTTCATAATTTCCAATAATTGTCTGGTAATCGATTGGCATAGCAAAAAGGGTATTCTCGCTAAAGGTGGGAAAATATGAAATATTCACGTGGGATGTTAGATGGCAATGACGTAAAGAATTTGGAAGAACAAATATGTATGATTGTATTTCTATATCGGTATTTAGTTTTTTTTTTCGATCGTGGAATAATTTTGTATTTTGTCTCAAACATTTTTGCCAAAGATTACAAATTTCCCGATTACTCTACTAAACACAAAATTTATAATAGAAAAATGTGGTAGCTGAAATTCATTTGAATTGAAAAAAAATATACTTTTAAGGCGAAAATTGTTGATTTTTCAACAACCCTTTGATGTGGTCCAGTTCCAGTCCACCTATTGAAACACCTTCCAAACAAATTTGTTTAACACAACTACTTTGAAACTGATTTTTCAAAATTTTATTTTATTCTTCATTGGCAAGGAGTAAATCAGGTTCAATTTTTGTCGTAATCAATTTAAAAAAAATCCATTCTTCAAATGATTTTCTTTATCGATTTTTTTGTATAAAGTTTTGACCTCAACTCTTTCGTTTTCATACTAAATATTCATAGTCAACATTTTTTAGTAAAAGGTTAGTTCAAGACGGCATACAAATGATACAAATTATTGGAGCAATTTGGTGGCCATTTGTAACTTAATATTTCTTGAAAAATATGGCCGCATCTTATTCCTGAATTTCGAGAAAAATTGTATAAGATAAACGCAATATATTTGGTACATTTATTTTGCTGAAAACTGTGCAATATATTTACCAATTTGTAAAATGGTGCATATTTTAATCAAAAAGTGTTTTTATTCTACCAATGTTCTTTTTTTGGTGGTATATTCAATATTGCATATTCTAATTGAGTGTATTAAATTTTAAAAATTCGTGCGTGAAACTTAATAACCAACAAGACATAATGTAAAAAAAAAATGTAAGTACAAAGGAGGAAATGTTCTTTGGGTTCAATTTATAATTTCAACAATTTTTTACTTATTTTACTTATTCAATATTTGATTCAGAAAAATGTGAACAAAATTTATTACAATTTACATTTTTTGCAATATGACATCTGTTTCGTGTATATTTAATTCATACAGGGTTTATATTCTACTTCGAAATTTCAAGAAACTTTATTTTATCTACAAAGTAGTGGTTTGAAAATTTGTTTTGGTGTTTGGTTTTAAAATCCATTTATTTTATACACCATTAATGGTAAACACAAATGAAAAAATGAAAATCAGTTTATTTTTTCCACCGAATTTGAAAATAAATATTGAAAATTTTCACAGAAAAAACAATTGTGGACTTTCTATACAAAATTTTTTGACAAATACAACAAAATGTATGAATTTACATCAAATATTCTTAATGTATACAACAACAATCACTAATTTCTTCCAGCAAATAAAAAAGACATATTTTTTTTTTTTAAATATATGTCTCATATTTTGAATGCTGAGTATTCTCAAATTTAATATTTAACTGAGATAATCAATCACATATGATTGATAAAAAACCCTCCAATAAGATCATCTCCAACTGCAAACAAAACTTAAAAATTCATAGATTCACTCTTCAGTCAATATATTTGATTGTTTTTATTACCTTTTTTGAAAATTTAAAGTAGCTTCATACGTATTGGTAGGAGTTCTATTTTTTATTTCAATACAGCTCTCATTGCATCTGAATGCATCGTGTAAAGCTAAACGAACAGAATTAAGAAATAAGTATTTGGATTTTACCCTCAGAGAGCATTATACCTAACATTTTTCACTGATAGATCGAAGTGTTCACAATGAGTGCTGAGCAACGTCAACTTTGTGAGAGAGCTAAACTATGCAGAGTTAAGAACGCTTTTGCGTTAGAATATTAAATTCAAGATAAAAACAGTTGCACTTAATCATTTTTCTAATATTTAAGATGCAATTTATTCGGCATTTTCTCGGATTCATTTTAGTTTGACATTCAACGTATAAAGAGCAAAACCACATCTTAGTGTGTCATATGACCACATAAATAATATTTTTCTTTTAGTGTCTAAGCAACAATATAAATAAAATGATAATAGATGCCAACCATAATACAACAACAACAAAAACAACAACCCACAAAGAACAATAAAAAGAATTAAACTCCATACGTCTCCAACAGCAATTCAATAATCTGACAAACAAGACAATATTCCGCAAGTTACCCGAGCAGAGCAAAAGAGTATAGTGCACCATCGCAGAGTATGCACGATTGATCTTCAAGTGCTATGCTTTGCTACCTCTGCCACTGCAACGGTGCGCTCATCTCTTGTCTTGTCGGTCCAGCTGCTGCTGTTGCTGGCGTGCTGCGGTTCATTTATCTACAGAATAATACAACACAAAAGTCTACAACCTCAACCTCAAGCACTATCAATTCAATAAAAGGGCATTTTAAAGTATTTTGCTTGCTCCCGCTCTTGGGCTACGTCCAAGAATAAAAAATAAAAAAATAAAATGTTGCTGTGATTCAAAGCAAAGTCATGATCCAGCATCGAACGTCAGCATTTCCATCATCTCTCAATTGATTCACATTCAATTCAACATTATGACAGCAGAAAGGATTTTGTATCTTCGACCAGCGCGACGTACGATCGCATGTAGCAGCAAATACACAAGACAAAATGTTAAACGCAGAGTTGATGTTTGTGCAGATTCAAAAATTTGGATTCGATTTTATTTGTTTTACTTTTTTTTTGCATTTTTTTGCTCTTGGATGTCGATCATGCAATTGGATTACCATTTTAAGCAACATTGGATACAGATAGAGATAGCCTCTGGGGTGCGTTTAAAATGTTACAGATTCTTTTGTTGCTAGCCTGGCATACCTCTTACCATTATATGGATATGGATAGTGTGCACTTTGGCTTTGTGTGTGCTCTAAATACGGCTGGGTGATCTGCAAAACTTGATAGATATTCATTTATGGACAGATTAGGCTTTGGTACTATTATTATACAATGCCAACATTGATATACCTGTGTTCACTTACATATATTAAACGTACATATATAGAGTATACAGAGAAGTATAATGTGGCAAGTAAAATTACTTTGCAAATATGGATAACCAGCTGAATTTGAATTTCAATCGACCATTTAGTTTTGTTGTGAGAAAATATATTTGGAGAAAGCTTTTTAGTGTAAAGTGATTATTCTGTATGAACAGTTAGTAAAATAGTAGTCGAAATAACAGATGATGAAAACTAAAAAATACATTTATAAAAATAAAAAGTTTTTTTTGGTAGAAAATTATAAACAACCGGGGAACTGATTACTTTTTCAATGCAAACAAAAGAGCTGAGGTTAAAACTTGAAAATAAAATTTAAGTTGAGTTTTGTGTGTGAGATGGGAAAGGAGTAAACTTGAAGGGGTAAATATCTAAGATCAAGTAGGAAACAAGTGAAAAAGTGGTAATTGCCATGGGAAAAGGGATTCTAATTGGGCGATTGGTTTGAAATAATATTACTTTTAAGCCTTTGATGTCCAACTTTACTCTTTAACTTGTGACTTGTTATTTTAATTGAAGATCTGCAAAAATTTTACACACACTGTCTTTTTCAAGAATTTTTGATACCAACACAATTAAAAATTTAAATCTGGATTTGTAATTACATAGACTTGATTGATTTCTTAAGAACATACAAATGTGAAACTACTCAGAATTTTATTATGATTTTTAATTACTCTCAAAAGAAGATGTTAGCCAAGTTCTTTAGTAATTTTCTACATGCGATATTCAAATTATACATTTCTATTGAAATTAGAACAAAAAACAAAAAAAAAACAGACACACATAAAACCTGTAACATTCTTCATAAACATAAGAGACTATATACGTCCTCGAAGCAAATCTCTACAAAACGAACTTCATTAAAACATTTCTATGCGCAAAGTTATAAAATTCCCATTTGGATTTCATTAATGCCCGTAGAATTATTATTATTCAACAAATCATAAAATATGTGCTCTTGAAGTCGAGCAAATGGCACGCATGAATCTTCTGCGCTCAGCAGGTACATCATTGAGTTTTGATTGTGGAACGCGCGTGCCTGTAGAATAAAAGTCAATTACATATTTGCCGGTAGATAGATGTTTGTATGGCAAAAGAAAAATAAAGTGTTAAGAGTCACAGTGGGGTATTCTCATTTCTGATTTAATCACATCATAGTTGTCATGGAAGAGTTATTTATTAAAAGAAAAAAATACAAATACACTAGATATGAAAGACCAAAAAAGTCAATCTTGAACCTAATTCCATTTTAATGGGGGAAGGAGGGGTAGGGGAGACCCAGGGGATACATTTTTAATGTACCTACATCATTAAATTAGAGAGCAATTTGTTTAAAGTACAATCATTACAAATTTGTAACTATTCAAAGTTGAATATCTATTAATCACTTAATTGAACAATCTGCAAATAGAGTAGCATCATCAAAGATGTTATGCAGAAACAATTCATAAAAAGATTTAATAGATCAAGCCTGCTGAGAGTTAGCAGATATACAGTTGGCTAATAATGTTCACATGGATGCAATGGTGTAGAAAATGAAAATAAAATGCTATTTACTTGAAACAATTATTTTCAAATGACCAAAACCATTTGAGGGTCTTTTATGAAGATAAGATCATTAAGATACAAATTGGTTTGGAAATAAAATTAAAAATAACAAATTAACACTACTACTTTGTACCAAGATATCTTTCTTGATTGAGAGTTTTATCTTTGTTAAGTTAATCAGGAGGAAAATAAGACTATAAAAAAAACGTCAGTAAATTTTTAAAGTTAAAAAAACAAAACTTTCGACAAACAGAATCATACAAAGCAAAACTTTACGTGACAGTTAAACAGAATATCAAATTGACATTATACTTGCTTCAGTTTATAGAATTAGAAGAGTTTTTCTTTGACAACATAGTTAAAGAAAAAATTGAAATTACTTGATCAGCAGCAGACTACAAAAAAAAACAAAATTTACATCGCTTGGCACTATATTTTCACGCTGCTCCGTTGGAAGACAATATGAAGTAGTCAGTTATGTCATTTTATATTCTATTTTGAATGACGATACAGTTTATGGTTACAATTTAAATCAAGTTACTCCAGTGAATAGTTTAAGAAAAATTGATTTTCAAACTCATAATTTAAAAAAAAAATCAATCAAAGTTTCTATATGATTTTATATCTTCCAAAATTTATTAGCATTTTTGTTTTCTTTGAAAGCTAAATTTAAAATTATTAATTTTGTATTATCTATATTAGACCACTAGCTATTTTTGATCATGCTCTAGCCAGCAAAACTATTAACAAATAATTAAAAAAAAAAATCAAATAATTTTTTTCAGATTCTTAAGTTCTTAAAGTCTCTTAAAACTTAGAAGATTTTTCTTTCATTATTATTTTTAAGCTGATAAATTTAACTATGTGATAAATATTTTGTATTGTAAAAAATGTATTTCTTTATTTTCCTGACTCAAATTCATTTTTCATGCCAGCTTATTGGCATTTCAAACAAAATGGAACGATTTGTTCCAACGATTTGATATCAATTTCCTTAGTTCCATTGACAGAATTGCATTCGAAACACTTTTTCTAGTACATTTCCATCAGAAAAGAGAGGAAGGCTGGCGCTTCTTCCTGACACAATTTTCCTGATCGCTATATACGAATATCAGGAAAAAATATTCAATTTCATACAGTTTCAACACTTCCTGGTGCGTGTTACTGATCGCTATGACTGCCCTTTTTATAAAAATTAAAAGCTTGACTAAGTTGTCTTCAGTTGAACCAAATAAAGTAGCCTTGCAAATTCTATTTTTAGTTCTTAAAACAGCTAACCTACTAACACTTTGAATGCGGAAATAATTTATATAATTTTTACAAATAATCAATTTTTCTCAATCAAATAAGTGTTTAAATGTTTTTAAACGCACAGCTGCTGCCAACAGATAGTATATTTTTTTATTTCTTCCACTCATTCTTCTCTAACAAAAAACAAAAATAAATCTTATTCAAAATTTATTCTTCTAAAGTAAAATAATTTAATTTCAGCTTTTAATGGCGCTACCAAATTGAATAATAGTTCTCCAACAGCTAATAAATCTGCGGAAATATGTATTTTTTTAGTTCTTAGAAATCGTTCAATCAGTTTTATGTTTTTTTTTTGCTTTAATCTTTGTACCAACTATCAATTTGTTTTGTCTCAACTATGAGTTTGAGAAGCAGCAAACAAGCTTCGAGTAGGTATGTATGTATATTCAAATAAAAAAAAAAAAAAAACGAAATACATATTTAAGCACTTTGATGATGATTGATTTCCATTGAGAGCTCTTTGTGCTGTAGGTGGTCGTTGGATTGAATAATGAAACATCTTCTATCGGATTTAATAGAACACAACAAAAAAAAAAAGAACATGGCTAATTGATACAAACCAGGGCTACAAGAGAAAATCAAAAAAAAAAAAAGAATCAAAAAAACTGAAACGATTCACCCTAGTTTGGCCACTTTTTTTAATGACTTAATACACCATGCACACAAGAGAGAAGATTCAAGGTAATCGGGCCAGGTCTTGAAATGGTCTTACCTTAATGCTTATCTTCTTTGTTGTTGTTTCTTCATGGGATCATCGTCAGAACAAAAAAAAATTAAGAAAAAAAAAACTAAAACACCAGCAACCTAAATGCAAAATATTATGAAAACATTAGAGTAAACCACCAATTCCCTCTGTCTCTTTCTCTCTCTTAAACTCTCGAAACGAACTTCGAGCTTCTTCATCGTAATTTGTGGGTGCACTATTGTTCGTGACTTTCAAACCCATATACGGAGATTTAAAGCGATGTCTTTTGATCTTGCCACTGTCTTGAGGTTTTTTTTTTTTATTATTTTTCAGTCTTCTCAGGTCTCCCACTTTTTCCACTTGAAACATTAAAGGCCAAGTCAAGAGCAACCAGTGCACCTCATCATATAACCCAATACTAACCACATCCATCGACAACGACCGACGATGGCAAAGATGCTGAAATGTGAAGAAGGTACCTTTCTCAATCACCAACCCACTCTTCAATTGCAGTCACCAACCAACCAACCAACTAAACCAACTAAACCAACAAAACCAAGCAAGCCATCATCAACCAAATAAGTATCTAGGTACTCATAAAAATTTCTCAAAAACAATTGAAACAGAAGTCATGTTAATGCAAAATACAGGAGCAATAATAACAACCAATCGACATGAGAAGGACATGACAAAGCATTTTAAATTGATGCAGGATCCCGCGACGACGGCGACGACCGACGAACGCTACGCGACGATCCAGTTCAGTTGCAAATTGCAGCAAAGAAAACGGATTCAGTTTATTTTGATGTTCCAATGAGAGATCCCAGCTGTACTATATAGGTTGTAGGTTCAGGTTCAGAGACTCAGGTGGAGGTTTGTCTGGGGGAATATTATATCCGATCAAGGCTAAGGCTGTATAAGAAGATGGCAATAATGGTGGCTTACTGAGAGAATTCTGCTGTATTTGTAATGATGTCACGAGAATTATGTCGACGGATGACTTCTGGGTTGCTTTGCTCTCGTGTCTGATTTCAAATTTTTGTAAGAAAATAATTTAACCTTTTTTGTTGTTCTTGTTGTTGTTGTTGTTGTTGTATATTTTCAATTAGTTATGCAAAAGATTTCAATCTTTTGTTCAAGTTGTTTGAAGAAACAAACAAAAAAAAAGAAAAATACAAAAACAAAGGTCAAATGATTTATTATTTCTAGTTCAGGAATTTGTATGGTTTTCATGATTTTTAGGTGACGAATTTTGTACAACTGGCAACATTGTAGAGGACTTCAATTATATTTAACTTGTTTTGTAAACAAAATAACTCAGAAAATCAGCTTTTAGCTGATCACTGGATCTGATTCAAAAGCTTATAATATAATTCATAAATTAACTGGTTTACTTTAGACTGCAGAGAGACCCTCAAAAATTGTAACAGTTATGTCTTTAAACTTTTTCCCAAAAACAAAGACTCTGAAGGCCAATCATTGCAAAGCCAGGTTTTGGGCTAGGATATGATATTCACCCATATTCCGCAAGGTATTTGTTCAAAAACGCCACAGGGGCATTGTCAGATGAATTTGAAGTTCAATGATGGAGTCAAGCAGGGTTGCATACTATCACCAAAATTTTTCCTGTTAGTGATAAGTGATATGCTGCGTGCAGCTATGTTGAATGGAAATAGTGGAATTCAATGGAGTCTGACATCCCAGCTAAAACATCTCGACTACGTAGATGACGTATGCATAATCTCTCAAAGGATCATGGATTCCAATCAAATGACAACTAAGGTGGAGGCAGAAGCAGAAATCGTGGGACTGAAAATTAACTCGGCAACAACAAAAATGTTCAGCCTTGGAAGTAACTCATCCGTTCAAGTCAATATTTCTGGACAGCCAGTAGAGAAAGTAGAATACTTTCTATTTCTTGGCAGTTTTGTCTCTACCAAATTCAGAACCGTACAAAACGTTGACAGCCGTATTTAATAGGCAAAAGCTGCGTTTGAAATGATGTCCGAAATGTGGAGAAATTATTCTATCAGCTTAAAAACCACGCTAAGACTGTTTCTATCCAATGTTGAATTTGTGCTTCTGTACGGCTGTAGTACGTTAAAAATCTTAACTATACTGTCACAAGTAAGCTGTAATTGTTCGTGAATATAGTTTTGTCTACAAACCATCTTAATCTTAGAAGAACGGGTCAAGAACCTATAGACCAGTACGTAAGTGGCATTGGATTCGTCGTACGCTTCGTAAAGACAACGATTGCAAATCTGACCAAGTGGTGCAGTGGAACCCACTTTCACATGCATGTAGGGTATCAGGTTGGCCGAGAAGTACATGATGCAGTACAGTCAAAAGGGAACCTGCACAGCTGGGAAGGAGCTGGAGAGAACTGCGGTATATTTTCAGAAACAGTACACCATTGCAAAATGTAGGCCCCATGCCTCTAAAGGGGATCACAACGTACTTATCTACATATGTCTGGCTCTGAGGATCAAAGTATGTAAGTATAATCTACTGAACAAAACTTGGGGACAAGTTTATTGAAAAGTTGGACTGTATAATCTTGACGAGATGATATGTCCCAAGTGTACTCCTGAATACTGTTTAAACAAAAAATTATTTTTAATAACTAAATATCAGCTAAATAGTTAAAACTGATTTGAAGAACTAATCAAAAAATTTTGTTTTGAAAAGCTTCCGGAAAAATCAAAAAAATGAATTGGTGACACTAAATTTATTACTAACTTGTCTGCTACTAAGCACAAAGTTGTATTATTTATCATTGTTTAATAATTGTTATTTCAAGTTCAGGTGTCGGAAGTAAAAACTGTTTTTTTTTTAGATTTCATTCCAAAATATAAATACCATTGATATAGATGATGGACATATTTTCAAAAAAAATGTTGTTCAGTAATTCTTTCTTAAAAATAATTCTGTCATAATTTTCCTACATTTTAACCAAAATATATCTATAAAACTTATCTATATTCAATCTTTATTTAGTACATAAAACACACATTAATAAATAATATTTTAAACTTAAAATTCAATCTAAGACCATTTTGATAAATTCCATTATTCTAGTCTCGTTAATCATTATTCCCTCTAGAAGTTGCTTACAAGAAAAAACCTGCCAACTAAACGATCTACTTATAACCCTTATCAAAAAAATAAAAAATCAAATAAACAAGGATAATAAATGATTGATCCAAATAAGCTATAAATTCAGATCCGGCTTTGTCAATCTCTCTGTTTTCATCTATTAGCCTGACCTTTTCTCTACTGTATATGCAATTAAAAATGGAAAACAAACCTATATAGCTTATAACAAATCGTAAAGAAAAGTTGACTTCAAAATCTTGATATTTATGCATATAATGTAGGTACATAATGTATTTAGATAGATAAAGGCTGCAATCAGCCACACCAATTTAACTTTGTATTATAATAATACTCTATTGAGACTTGAATTAAATTAACATAATATATTAATTATAAATTCAATTCTATTTTTGTACATTTTTATAAAGCATCTTCAACTGTCAGCTGTAGGTTTACCTACATTATGTGGTTAATCTATAAAGTGATTTTAATAAATTAGCTTCTCAATTAATCACACCGAATGACATCATATAAAAATATCACCTATAATAGACTAAATTCAAAAACAACAACACAATCAAGTAAGCATTTTTTGTTTAGCATCACATTATAAAGCTTTAAAATTATTCATTTAAAACTTACTTATTTGGAAATTGGATCAGACATTAAAGAAAAAAAAAAAAAAAAAGAAGATATCTCGATCTTCGAGGTGAAGCGCCAACTACAACACTGTGGGCGTTGTTTAATGTGACATTATAGTTGTTTTTGTTAAAATGTATTTATATACAAGTATTTGATTTGAATAAATGCCGAATGAGGATATTAAAAAAAAAAATGCGTATTTCGAGTTTATTTTTGAGCTTGTGGAACGAATTAATTTAGTTCAAATTAAAAACGTTTAACATTTGGTTTGATGATATCATTTTTCAAAAGAAAACAAAGACTTGTAGTTTTGTTTGTAAATAATTGTTTTAATTAAATATAAACAGTTTTTAAAACACGTATGTATATAAAATGCAACTAGGTTTCAACCTGGGGCCTACTATAACACAGAAGACAGAACAACAAGTAACCTAGTCAACAAATCTTAGTTCAACTATGCTTGTTCAACAAGAGAAGATCATCTTTGTACCAAAAACTAAATGGAAAATTTTATAAATCCACTGTTTCATCAGGTAATTAATTTCAAAAGTTAGATAATTCTGAAAAGATGGATCGTAAGATGGATCAATATATAAAATTAAAACATTTTTGCAGACTTATTAACCACACATTAGTCTTATCGTCCTTCATAAACTACCGCTATTTGGAACTGCCAGAAAACCATTTTTTAAAAGATATTAAACTATGTCCAAGATAAAATAAAAGTTCATCAAACAATAAAAAATTGATTGCACAAAATATAATAAAATATTAAAATCATACTTTTTTTGTGTGTAATAATCTGTTGCTGAGTTCTATTCGAATAAAAAATAAGGCTTCTAAATCTCAATAAAGTTGCGTTTTGAAATTCATATCCATTTAACTGAAATTTGATTGTCAAATTATAGCTAAATTAAAAGAATAAAGCATCAACATTTTAAAAGAATAATGCAATAAAACCATTTTCCACTGATACATTTCTGTACCTTGTTTATTTCTTATAATACTGACTTAAGTACACCATATGGATTTTCAGTATAAGATGCTCTAAAAGACGGAGCAATGTGCTTGAATCAGAGGATTAGAGAGCCCCGCTTGACTTCTTTTCTTTGGTTTTCTTTTACCAGGAGATTTATTTGACATGATTTTTAGAAAATCCAACAGAGAACATTTCAAAGCAAAATTACTCGAAATAAAACGAAACAATTTGACGGCCTTTCTTTATTCACGTCCCTCATAAACGAATTGCCTTCTACAAGGAGGTATTTAGAGCCTTAACTAGCAATCTTATTTACTTAACTTACTCAACAGGAACATTCGTTTGATAATGAGACCATGCCATTTGTGTGTTTAAAAGAAAAAAAAATCCTTCATTTGGTTGATAATGATAATACTGTGAAATTTGACCAAATGGGACCATACAAAAGCTTTTTAAAGTCAGCCCACTGTTAAATAAAATAAGGGAAAGGCCTTGCAATAGAAAAACAAACAATTGGATTGCAAGAATGACTGCAAGTCAAAGGTCATTAAATGCAGAATAAATCTGTACTTGAAGGAGGATCGCTACGCTTTATTGATGTGTAACTGCACAACTAGCCATATATGGCAAGAGTTAAGTTTCTTGGAAAATATGTAACTGCACAAGCAGTAAATAACTTTTTACTGTGCATTTAATAACTTTTAATGAAATTGTTTGAACATTTTTTTTACTGTAGTCTCTTTATTGAACAAAATGAAGAACAAAAACAATAATTTTTCTGTTCCTTGAGGGTTTAAATTATTTCAAAATTAACACAGTTAGGACTAAAAACTGGTCCTTAGTAAAAAAGATATAGATAGAAATTCATAACTTATTATGCCTATCTTTAATTTAGTCATCGCTGTTTAACAAGTCGAGAGGAAATTTTGTTTTTCTACAATTGTTTAGGTTCTTAATGTGTAACAGAAATGAGTTTACTTGTTGAAAACAGCTGTTGTTCTGTATTACAGTCTGTTATTCCAGTTAAGGAAACATTGAAGTTTGGTATTTTCCAGTAGTTAAAAGGTATCATGCAATGTGCGTGAACGCTTTTTTTTGTGCCACTTTGACAAACCTCAAGGCACAAAATATGTTTCTAGTTGATTTGGGACTTGTTAAGAACGATTGACTTCTGACATTGTTGTTGTGGTACCTATTAAGTACAAAAAAACAAATTTTTGTCAGGGTTGCCGTGGGCTGAATGTGTTTGCCAAACGATCCTAAAAGTTTTAAATATAAGATGATCCATAACATAATTTTAAAAAAGAGTGTGTAGAAATTTGAAAAAAAAACAAATAAAATTAAAAAAAAAAAAAACCATTTTACAATGGTGGACAAACGATTTTGGTATAAAATAAAAGGTGACTTGTAGTTTGTTAATATGAATGAAATATTTTCAAAATCGTTCATCAGAAAGGTGAACCATTAAGGTTTTTTGCAAACAGAATTTTTTTAATTTTCGAAAAAAATATCCTTTGAAGCCGTTTTTTTCTCCAACCATGCCCATCCATAACTTTTATATATTTCGTTTTTCTCGGAATCAGTTTGAATATGGACTTATGCCATTTTTTCTTTATTTCATTTAATAAATTTAGTTTGAAAATTACACGATGGGTTACACTCTGAGACGAGTATAGTAAAAAGGGCATTCCCGAAGTCTTTTGATATATTCCAGCTGAAACTTTTTCTCAAAACCTAGATCATCGTCGTTAATATCGCTCCAGTAGGTATTGAAGTGATAAAATATTTCTTCCATTTTATTCATTTGTCAATAGAATTTCTATTTACTCGTCCAAATTTCAATCATAAGCATCAACAAAGTTCAGAAATAAAAAAAAACCCAAACCAACCTATTCAATAAATTCATAAAACTACTACTAGAAATCTTTTTGTTATCGGCACAATGAACTTCTTTTAATAAAACATTGACTAAAATTTACATTCAGCCTTCCAGCATTTTTTTTTTTGTTGTTGTTACAAATATTTTATTTAGATATTTTTTTTAAAAAAATTTAAAAACCATAAAAAGTTGATCGTTTAATCATTAACAAGTTAATAAATGAGTTTAAATTAGTCAAACATCGAATAAAAGAATTTGGTCTTGTTTTTTTTTTTCTGGTTGGCCAGAAAAGGCAGAAAGATTTCCTATCAGCAAGACAGAGTATTTTTACGGCCTATAACAAATTATTCACACGCCCACATATTTATTATAATACCTTGCATGATTATATTGCTATTATTTTTAGTTTGTATCAATTTCACTGGAACACACCCGTTTTTGTTGTTTGTATGACAACGAAGTCGGTTTATCAATGACCTGACTAAATTATGTGTTTTGCATATGACCTAAAAATATAGTTTGTAATTTATAATGGTGAAGCCAAAGTCAACCGAAATCAATATAATCGATTGCTCTGAATAAAATTATGCTAATTTGATAAATTCTCTAAACAAACAATAGAAAAGACACATAAACCAGATGGACAAACTATTTCGAATGGACATTATGTAAACACTTTTTTTTAATACAAATTCCATGCAACACTTTCTTTGAAGAGACTTTGAACTGGAGTCCTGTCGAAATGTGTACGAAAATAATAATAAATGTCAACAAGAAGTTTATTATAATCGACTTAAGGATGTCACACACACAATTTACCTCAAGGAACAATGCGCGCAAGCAAGCAGACATAGACATGTGATGATGAACTGGATTTTACCCTTTTTTTTTTCTTTAGCCGAAAGGATCTTGTAGGCTTCTTGTTCGCTGTGACATTTAAATTAATGATCTCAACACCGTTTTTTTTTTTTTTTTAATTTTTTTTTTTTGAAGAATGCTCATAAATTTTACAAGGACACGCTCGAATTAAGTGTTTGACAATGAAATGAATTGAAATAACTTCTTCGAAGGTTTTAATACTCGAATAGTATGCAAACGTGAAATTTGTATATTTCTGAAGACTTATATACATAAGTTGATATGATTGTAGCGTGTAAAGGATATTTTTTTTAATTTTTGTTTCCCTGAAGTCACTGGAATAGCAGAAAATTGATGAAGTGAAGATGATTAAATGATAAACGTGCGAATGCACTAAATAAGATGATGATGAGCTGTGATTGATGTTTATCATAATTTTGAAATGAAACGATTTTGTTACAAATTCACAAGCAAAATCGTTGAAATGATTAAACCTGTTTTTGCAAAAACCACTATCTTAAAAAGATCAGACCACAGATAAGATTTATTGAAAAAGAGATACAGATTGAAAGATACGATTTAGTAGTTTGATAGTCTGAAAAGAATACCAATGACCCTGCAGAATTCATTTTACAGTCTTTCCGATCAATATCAATCACACAGAACTGGTGTTATTGCATTTTTTAGTTCGTTCTTGACATTAATTGACTTGTCTGATGTGTTTTGGAGAGACTAGGGTCAAAATAACAACAAAAATTACGAGAAACATACTTTTTTTTATATTTTTTGATTAAGATTTTGATTTTCATAAGAAGAACTTATTTTTAATGTTAAAAAAGGGGTCATTCGAGGCAAGGGTATTTCAGATTAATAGATTTTTTACTGGAGAACTTTCTGAATTATTGATTTTGGAATACCATCTACATATCGCACTCATTTACTTGAAGACTGACATAACAAAATAAATGGGATTTTTGAGTTAACAATGCAGAATTATTCGTTTTACCATCATTCAAATCCTTCAAATAATGAACAAGATTCCTAGTAATAATTTGTTTTACCTTCTCCGTTAGAAGTGAGAATATGCCGTTATTTCAATTTGAAAACTTTAATCGCGTTTTTTTTGCAAAATTGAGTTTTTTTTTTAATTATAACAGTCTTCAATATGTACGATATGTACATTAGGGTGGGCCACACATATATGGAAAAATATGAATTTGTGCCATTATTGTCGTGTTGGAAATTTTGAAACATTGTGTGTAAAAATTCTTTGACCAGATTAGGATTCAAACCTGGACTACCCATCCACTAATTAAATTGTAATTCCAAGCCTAATTAAATTAAATAGCGATTCCACTCCTAGACACTTTCAATCACTTCTTTGTTAATTTGTGAACAGGCAACAGAGTTGTAAAAACTGCAGTTATTCTGGCAATTAATTGACTAAAAAGACTTAATTTCTTAAGTCTTTTAACTTACAAAAGTACTTTGACTATATGAAACCACAGTCAGCAGTCAGTACTAAAATACTGACTGAACAGTTGATAAAAGCAGTTAATTGACTAAAAGTTCATTAACTGCAGTACTTTTTGACTGGTTTCAGTCTTTTAGTCAGTAGAAAGTTTTTGTACTGTTCTGTTTTAAATTTTAGTCAGGCGTACTGCCACACTTCCATGACACTTTCTTCTATAGGAATATAGAAGTCTAAAAGTAACTTAAAATTAAAAGAAAACATAACAGTACAAAAAACTGTCCACTGACTAGAAGACTTAAACCAATCCAAAAGTACTGCAATTAATTTAGTTTTAGTCAATTTACTGCTTTTATTAACGGTACTGTGAGTATTTTAGTACTGACTGCTAACTGCTTATTTTGCAGGTTAAGTACTAAGTTGCTGTACTAACTTACAGTTAAAATTAAATTCAATGAACTGCGACTGAATTGACTGCTTTACCAATTGACTGCAATCTTTAACAGCTCTGACCGGCAATTGTAGTTATCAACTGCACGCTGGATGAAGTGTTCATAACCATTCAGTGACTCATTCATTATCAACGCACACCTTATGCCATAGAGATATAAAAATGAGCATTAGGAATGGATTTTTTTGATATTAGATTTATAAATAGGATAAACTAACTTACTAACTGCAAAAACTGCAAATAGTGCAGACATGAAATACATTTCATTTAGTACATTAATTTTTTAACTATCTTGAGCCGGTTTTCAGTAAATAAATGTTTCACGGCTCAAATCCTATATTTAAAGCTATTCAAATTAAAAAGAGGTTTTAGGATATTCACAAGCAATTAAAAATCGATTGAAATTTGTTTGGAAAGAACTGTAATGCAGTTTAACGCAGTTAAAAAGTAAGTGCAGCAGCACTCCACGTTCTCTTTGTTCAGACCCGGCTAAAGATAAAATATGTAGTGCAAATGATACTTACAATGGCCGTCATCGGCTGTCAAAACCTTTGGTTTCCAAACAAATCAGAACAAAAAATATTGCGATTGACATAAATAGTTTAGGCTGCAAGCACATTAAGATACAAGACATGAACTTTTATAAAAGCGGCTTGTCCCAAAGGTAGTGAAAAATGAAAACAAAAAATTAAATTATTTTCTGTCGGTTTTAGGATCATAGTTTAGAATTTTCTTGAAATTAAAGTTTTCCTTAATTTTTTTTCAAATGGTGTTCTGATAATATTACACAAAATTGAAATAAAACGCAAAAAGAAGATAGATCATAAAAACAATAAAAGATTCCCGTCCTCATCTAAGAACTCAAATTTAATTTTTTTATTCATTATATTTTTGTACCCAGTTTCATGCAAAATTTGATTAAAATTAGCAATGTAAGTTTTGAAAGATTTGAACAAAAACTATCTCTGACTAAAGTTATGCAAATATTTCAAGTTAAGCTTTACGAAGAAAATTTAAATCAAACTTTAAATGCAAAAGATCAAAAGACATCTTTAGCCTGATTCAAAATGATAAGCATACACTTAACATTAACTTAGAATTCCATTTAAAGTATTAAGAGAAATCTAGTCTACTAATCCTTAATAATTTGCTAGAAAAATCGTTTCACTGTGAAATAAAATATAAATAATAATTCCATATCTGTCAAATTATTATGAAAATCAACTTTTTTAATTCCACAAATTATGTTGCCATTTCTTGGCAAGCTATTACACTGACAAACTGAAATCTTCGTCATGAATAGAATATATTTCAACAGCGTGTTAATAAGATTATGATAATTATTATGATCATCTGTGGTAAAGCTTATAAGATGCAAAATAGACAAAAGATACATTAACCGTCGGTCGGTTAGTTGTTTTATAATAACAGAAAACTTACCTTATATTCAGATTAAATGTCAACTTGGCAATAGACTGTTTATTTTTGTTTGTGTTCCTCTTCGTTTAAATTTAAATATTGATAAACAAATCAATCACAACAACAAAATGAATGCCATAAGCCACTGGATCATTATCTCGAGTCATGCAGTAGCTATCACGAAAATTATGATTTAAATAATTATTTAAGGTCGTTTTCATAATATTATACAAAACACACACAAATTTGTTCTCGGCGCAGACCACAAAATCTAATAATGTCTCGATGCGGCACATCAATGCCAGATCATTTAGAACCATTCACTTTTTTTTTTTTTTTTTTATTTGTCGTTGTTGTTGTTGTTGTTGGTTTCCACCAACTTTATTAACGTGATAAGAAATAAAAAAGCTGCACCTCTTTTTATTCATATACTTTTTTTCGTTGTGTTATGCTACACAAGATCAAATCTCTTTAATCCCGATCTCATCTCAAGTCTCAACATGTGTCAGATGCACTGCTGCACTGGCTGCACTTTAAGACAGCCATGAATATGCTACTGACCTTTGTCAAGCTACAACTCGTTACGGAACACACCGTCAATGCACTAACAGCCAAACCGTAAAATTCAAACGATATTTATTTATTATTACTTTTTTTTTCGTTTAACTTGCAGATGATATTATTTAATAAAAATCTTTGCGTCGCATTCCCTTCTTGCCACGATCATCCCGCTCATCATAAGTTCCGCATAAATATCAATTTTAATGAAAAAAAAAAATACTAAAAACTAACCGATATTTCCCGAGGAAAAATATTACGCCAAATACAGTTAGAGCGGAGAATCAAAACAAAAACAAAAAGACAAACATGTATCTATGTGTTACCAGCGATGTTTAACAGTGAAGAGTCAATCGACGACTGAAGAACCCATCCTAAGGTAAAAATTGATCATCTCGCTGGCGCGCACCGTGTAAAAAAACATTCATAGCAAAATAAATGTTTCAGATACAGATACGAGTGAGTACTCCATAGCACAGCAAAAAGGCTTTTGAGATACAGATTGCGCGGTGTATCTGAGGTAACAACTCACGGCCAGCAACAGAGGCAGCAACAGCAGCAGCAGCAGCAGCAGCAGCAGCAGCAGGGTTGTATCTTTTGTATGATCATGATGCAAGCATGGTGCTGTTGTCTGATGCGGATACCTAGGTGAGCCTCGAGAGTTGTTGTGTGTAGTTTTTCGGTATGATCTGTTGTTGGGAGATGTTTTTGCCGAATGTTGTTGCTTCTGTTGCGGTCAATAATGCAGAAGTGGCTATATGGTATCGGTAAGTCGCAGTGAGCAGAGACATGATTGCCGGCGCTTCTGCTTAAATGGTGAGTTCCGTCGCTCTGTCTGATGATGATGGTAGAGATGTTATTAGAAGATTTCTGATTTGGTGGACAGTTGTTGTTGTTGTTGTTGTTTTTGATTTTATTATTTTCATTTAATTTAATTATTTTTTATTTTACGATGCAGATTAAATATACACTCATTTGCACTGAGTTGACGATTGTCTTATCGATTATATCGAACAAAATTGGGACATGCACTTTATTTTCAGTGTAAGTATATGGAATATGGATGAAGTAATAAAAAAATATTTATATTTTATTTTGAGAACACATATTTTAAATTTTACGATGATCTTTTACTTACATAATATTCAATCAACACCAGTTTTTTTTTTAAGTATGATTATCACTGGAGTTTGCATGTGGGTGTGCTATAATGTTATAATCTCGATAAAAAAAAAACTTGATTCAGTTTGGATTGGATAGTCAATTTATTTTTTGATATATTTTTATTAGATGCTATTTGGTTTGGCATTTACAACATAATAAAATCATAACGCAGTAAATTATACTTAAGCGAACTTGTTTTTTTTTTTTTTGTTTAGTTGAAATTCCAATGTGGACAACGGTTTTTGCGATGAATATTGTGAAATTATCATATGAAACAAAAGAGTTGAGGTGCAAACTTGGATTTGCAATAATAAAATGTTTGATGATGTCCACAATAAATTTATGAATATTTATAGTTTGTGCAGTGTATTGGTATGTAAATCAATTATATTGTTCAATAACTATGGGTCTTTGTTTCTGTTTGTGATAAGTATATTTTGACATGGGACGATAGGTACAAGAGGTCTTTAGAATTTGAACCGGTTGAAATTGATTACAATTATTGATTTAGATAGCCCCTTTTAAAATAAATTCGTGAACAAAGAGTTGAATAGAGGTGAACTCTACGGTGAATTTTATTTTTAATAAAGCATCTTGTAAGAAATTTGATGATTCAAAAAAAAAAATAAAAAGATTAAAATAAACTAAATAAAATTAAAACATTCAAATAATTTTGTTTATAAGTAGAAAGTTTTTCACAATAAAAAATGATTTATTAAGACCCAAAATCCTATTTTATGTTTTTTTTTTTTACTGGAAGAAAACCACGTTAAGAATCCGATTTTAATTATTTTTGTTGTTGAAAAACAAAGAAGAATGTTTCATGTAAGAAACTGAGTATAAATAACAATAAATTAAACTAGCATTATTAGAATAGGGTATACCTAAATGATTCAAAACACAGTTTCTATGAAAATATTTTGGAAAAACTTACTTTACAGATATAAGGCATGTGCGACTAACAAATTTTTTTATATAGCAAATTCCTAAGCTAGAAGTATGAGGGATCTTCGCAGTTTCTGAGACGAAATCACGGAGCATAAAATCAATAATCTATTTTATATTATGACAATGAGACTTGTTTGAATACTTAGAAACCAAGAGATAGAACACCAAGTAACTTCCGTAATTTATATCTATTTGATTTTATCTTTCATAAACATTGACATTGTTTTTTAGCCTATTATTGCTGTTTTTTTTTTTTTCCAGACAGACCCTATAAGTAGGTAAAGAGATTTTGTGTGCAACACAATAAATATTATATAAAATTACAGAAGTCGGCCATTGTTATTTATAATCTGACTGATTCATTTTCTACAAAATAAGTGATAGACAAAATCTAATTACACCAAAAGATAGGTGGTATAATGTTAAATTCCAATAAAAAGGTATTTTTTAAATTTTTATCGAGAAAATAGGGTAAAATGGGATAAAAGAAAAAAAACTTTTTGTACATCTCGAAAAGTATAAGTTCTAGAATGATAAAGTAATTTTTTTAAATAAACAAACTGAAATGATGATCAATTTTGATTCAAACAAAAATTCTAAAAAATTACTTTCCAAAATCAAATATTTTTTTTAGACCCTTCAAAATGATGTCGGTGTGGGAAAAGTTGATGTTTTATTGAAAATCTAATTATGTATTATGATTGGTACTAAAAAAAAAAAATTAGGAGTTTAATACGGATTATAGTCAAAATGCTCCATAACGGTTTTTTTTAAGGTTTAAAAAACACAAATGTTTATTAAGGTTTTTATGGTTGGATTAATTGATTTAAAAAATTAAGGAAAAACGGGAAAATATTTCGTCAAAAATACTTTTAGATTTATGTATTGTTTATTTCAATGAATAACAGCGAAAACATGATTTTTCAGTCCAAGTTTTTTGACCGATCCCAATGGTATTTTATTTTTTGTGTTGTAGCTTTTAATGGTTTTCATGCATTTTACATTTTTTTATGAATATAAAAGTAGAAACTGTGAATACCCAACCCTGTGTCTCCAAGAAGTCAACAATTACCAAAGAAAATATTCATAATGACCAACTTTTGTGTGAATTTTAACCACTTTGTGGTACAAAAAATATTAATTTGTGCTACATGCGATCTAACATTTTTGCTCCGAAATAAATAATATTTAAGATTCAAATAGACATGCTTTCCATATCAACCAATAACTAAGTTATCCATAAATCATTAAACCTAAAACTAAATTGAATTTTTTTTTTAAATAAATTTTAATTTTTAGTTATGACCCACCTCTGAAAGAACCATTTAAATTTATGATCAACCATTTCTCAAAGAAGTTAAACTAATTTTAACCAAAATATGCATGAATCAAAAGTTCTTAATATTTTATTGAATACATTTTTTTATGAACGATGGACATACAAAAATACAATTGATACAAATTGAGTTCCCTTAAAGTTAATAGTTTTATCATGCAAAGATACAACCAACCATAATCGTCAGAAAATAATAATAAAATCTTTGCTACCGGAAAGCTCAAGAATATTAACATAATCCATAGTTAACCTTGAAATTGAACGTATAAATTAAAATAAAATATATTCGTATTATGATCTCAATAATCTTCATCATTATTAATATAGAGAGAAATATTATTATTATGAACTAGTTTATGATTTAAAAATACTTAATCAATGCGAGCACTCTGCCTTAGATAATATTGATAGCCCAACTTTATTACTAATTACTTATGTTAATTTTTTTTTTAGATATTCCAAAATTTAGAAAAGAAAAATATAACGAGAAACTATTATTTATGAGTAAAGAAATCAAGTTTTTTGACACTACTTCTTCAATAATACAGTTGACTCCAATTAACAAACATTTTGAATTTTACAATTATTTAAAAAATAAACTAAAATTTAATAAATTTATGTTTTGAATTGGATAAATGCATTGGTATTGATATTTCTTACGTTGCGGAATTGGTTACATAAAACGAAATGAAAAAAAAAAAAAAAAAAATCTTAAAGATTAGTTTCACTTAAGCGGAATCAACTGTGTTTGTGAAACTCAAAACTATGTATGTAAATCTCATTAACTTTATATTTAATTACTGAACACAAATAATAAAAAAATGAGTAGATACCGTCTTTATCATCTTCATTGCTTAACTCATATACATAATATAGTTGGAAGGCTTTCTTCCATATCACTCCACTCCTGCCGTCTTAGTTGCTCCATATTTTCTCTTATACAAATTTCGTTAAGACCCTTTTGTAAATTTAGTGTGAAAATATAATTATACTCACTCCTTTCCTGCGGGGTTAAATTAAAACATAAATAAGGCTTTAAGATAATTTATTATTGGCCTCATTATGACATCGATCTGGGATGCTACAAATACTCATATAGTATTATTTTTTTTTTTGGCACTCTACCTAAAGTCAAAGAGATAAACTCTCAAGTTTAGTATTTTGTTCATTTTCTTCCGGCAAAAATAAGGTTCGAGACCTTATTCGAGGCGGCAGTAAGTCAAAATTAATCACCTAAAAGGTAAATTGGAACGTTCGCGGTAATCGGGTTTGGAGCTTTTGGTTTTTGATAAATTATGACTTTTTTGAATCTACCAAGTGAGGTCGAGAGATATACCTACCTTTAATGTGTATAGTACGATGATGATGGTGATTTTATTTTATATTTTTTTATTCTTGGTGTAAGAACGTAAGGAGAAATCAGAGCATTAACTTGATTGCATTATTTACACATGTAAATTTATGTTGCTCTTAATTCGTATGTTAAGTTGTTGAATATATTTAACTGCCAGCGATATGGTTTGTTAGTGAAATAATATGTCATACTCTGATGATACAACAGAAAATGGAAAAAAGAATTATTGGGAATAAATTTCATAAATGAACTAGAATTTTCATTTTTATTTAGAAAGATAAATTATTATGTTCAAAGATTTGCCACAGGATTACCTACTAACCGCTAGGGCCAGATCAAAGTTGCTATGGAAGTTAAAGCATCTTACATAAAGTTTTTAAAAAAAAATAAATTTTATAAGAAGTAAAAAAAAAAATGAAATTCATTACTAAAATGACATAAATAACTTCATAAATTGTTTTGAGCTCCAAACAAAGTATTACATTTAATTTGATTAAGAAAGATAAATTTATAGAAAAACAATTTAGTTTTTTGACAAAATCATTAGAGCCGTTTTTAAAAAAAATGAATTTTGAATATATAAAAACTTCCAAACCTTGTTTAAAAATAAAGTTGGTTTGCCATTTTCAAGATAATATTATCACACACCTAAAACCAAAATTTTCTAAAAATACAGTGATTGATTTTTGAAAACAAAAAATTTGAAAGATTTTTTAAAAATCCAAAAATTAAGTTTTTGAAAATTTTGATATCAAATAATTTTGAAATTAATAAGGAGCTTCCGTATAAAAATTCATCAAAATTGGTTGAGTCGTTTTTGAAAAATGTCAACTTTTCCTCAATGGTCAATATGAGAGGTACCGTTAGTTTTGGTCACCATAGACCCTTAACCACCAAGTTTTAAGAAAATCGATCCAGCGGTTTGGGCTGTAGCTCGAGGTATACACAGACAGACAGACAGACAGCCAGACGGACAGACAGAATTGCGGGACCCATTTTTTTGGCATTCTCTATCATCGTAATAGCATTACTGATTGTTATCTGGAGTTCGATTTTTTTTTACGAATCCTAAACTTGCCCTATAGTACCTAATATCTCAAGTAAAAGTCATGGTTATTTTTATTTGGATAAGGTCTATCTTTAAATGAAAACCATTTTTTTCAAAAACCGGTATTAACGGTACCTGCCATAGAACTGTTTGTTTAAATTCTGATTTTCTCCTTCATGACTCAATCAATTTTAACCATTTATTTACATAAAAGCTTTTAAGTTGCTGTAATAATGATTAGTAAAATAAATTCGAAAATCAGTATTTTGGATTTAAAAAAAAAAAATTGAATTTATTTTTTTTGAAAAATCGTTTTTTCGAAAACAATTCAATATTTTTTTTTCAAATTTAGTTTTTAGATGTTGAAAAATAATATGTTAAAAACTGCGTGCGAATTGTTTTGTATAAAAGTCCTTGCAAAATTTTATATAGAAAAAATTGTTTTTTTTTTTTTAAAACGGCTGTAATGATTTTCAAATTTTTTTTTCTAAAAATGTATCATTATAGAAGAAATGAAATTGCATACTTAGTTTTGAGGTTAAATTCAATTAAAAAGCTGTTTTAGTCATTTCAAAATTGAATTTTATGCTTTTTTAATTGTTCGCCAATGCAATCCGATAACATTGTTTATCTTCCCGCTATTTAAAAGGATTTAACTTCAATGGGAGTAACTAAATAAAATAAAAGATATGTAATAAGAAAAATCTTGTAAGCAAATCAGAAGTATTGATAAAATCAACGGGCGTGAATCCATCAAATAAAAGTTTAACGTTTTTTAGAATCAAGAGTTCTTATTCACTTTTAAAAGTGAAAGTTTATTTTATGCCCGTATGCCAAATCATTGTTACAATATTTATTTTTTTATTATTTTTACTTTCCTGATATAACAAATACAATATTTTTTTTTAATCGAATTAAGTAAGAAAAATGTTTAGCCAATGCAATTGAAGTTGTTTCTAACCAAAAAAAAAACCCTCTTAATTGTAGAAAAAAATTAATTCTTCCACCCCAGGCGCCAATTGACTGCATTCTTGCCTACACTTAAAACACTGAATCAGTAAAAACAAAAAAACAAAAAAAAAAAAAACTAAAGAATAATGTTGAACAAACAATATACGGGCGCACTTTAACCTTTTGCCACGGCAACAAGTTAAAAGACAACTGCAACACTTTAATATCACCCTTTCTAGTTACCGCCAAACACGCATTCCCAATGCATTGCAACACACATGGTTTGCGTTCGTACAACTTTTCCGGCCACTCTGAAATTCCTCTGTGACACCGTAAACAGCAAACTAACCATTCAGCAACATTCTGCCGTTTCGCTTCGGAACTTGCGGGTCGGCTCCAGTTCTTTCAGACAAAGCATCAGATGACACGTTTTCCCCAAAGCCATTGCCAACGAGAACGACCATATTGTAAACATTTTCCATTTCCACCCAATGAAATTCCACAAACACTGCACCGGCACCGCGCAGCGAAAACAATCTCCAAAAACAAAACAAAGGAAAAGCCATACCAGCATCAGCGAAACACTCAAAATCAAAGTGTACGGCCGCATTGTGCAGCCGGAAAATTGCGCACCACATCGAAGCTAATCACCTGCCCTAAGATTTTGCGCACCGGACATTTGAACATTTGAAACAAAGTCCACACATCATAGCCCAGCACCAAACAGCAGCAGCAGCATCACGCAAGCACTTTGATGGGCTTTTAGGTGTGAGAAGGTAACATTTTGGAACGACGACGTCAACGTCAAGTCCAAACACTCAACTAACAACGAGCGGGTATCAATTGACACCACACCAATTGTCCACACCGAATTCTCCGACGACACTGTACAGTATAAATGCTTGGACCTGATGATGATGGACCAAGAGACTCCAATTGACATGGTCATTGTGTTGCTCCCAGTAGATTTGTGGTGTTTGGACACCTTGAGAATGGCAAATGATGCCGCTCGAGTTTCACCGCTTGGACATGGTGCCACAAAGAAATACTCAAGTAGCCGCCTCAAGCAGCTTAGAACTACAAGATTTCCCCGGGTAGGCCCAGATGTAGGTACCTATGGGCTCCTCGATGATGAGGTGAGATTTTCCGACCATCATCATCATCATGCATCGTTCGAAGCGTTCAGGTAGGTCTGAGTCTTGTTTGCCCTGAACGAATTATATCAAAGATTGAAGTTAATTTTCAAGCAATCATCGCATTCAAGTGCTCTGGTACTGCTACTGGTACTGGTACTCGAGAAGATGAGGGGAAGTATCGTCAGTCGTCGCATCGTCGTGGTTGCTTCTGGACCCTCGAGAGGAACATGATTTGTCTCTCCCTGATGTTTGTGCGGAATGCGTGCACACATTTTATTCATTTGTGTGTTTCCAGTCTTCAACAAAAACAACAACGAAATAAAAAAGGTCGAACAATGGCGAGGTTTGTACCGCTGCTTGTAATGAGGTTAAGTGTCCTGGTTTCGTGCTGCATGATGATGTTCTCTTTTCGGTGCTGCTGCTGTGCGAACAAAGTCAAAGTCAATGATCATTAATCACATGGGTCGTTTTGTGAACGCGACACTGACGATCATTGTCTTTGCGGGACACACAATATAAAAGTTTAACAGCTGGCTGTGCCTAATCGTATTTCGCTTGATTTTAAGTATTTCTGGGGATCCTGGATTGAAAGGATCATGTTTTACTACGCGCACTGATTTGTATGCCCAAAATATGTTATAAATGATTCGGTTAACGGTCGAAAGGGGTGAGAATTATATTTAATAAGAAAATCTAAAAATTTGATAAATCGCAAAGCAAATCGAAAAACTGGTTATGAATAATTTTGTTCGAAGAGAAAATCAGCGAAGGAATTCGCAACGGTCCTTGTTAAAGATTTTTAACTCAGGCTAACGTATATGGATGATTTAACACCCTCAATGGGGGGTTGACTTTGACGCCGCAGTGTGACTTACGGAAACTACTGCTGTGAAACTTATAGAGAGCTATGCGATCATGGAACTTGTTTCTGCAGAACACAATAGGTTTTTGGCACTGCTTATCCACCGAGAGAGAAAAAGTGTTTCCATCAAAGCACTTCCAACAGATTCTATAGTGGATGAAGAATTCCTCGAATGGAATCAACGGTAACGGAACTAGTTCTCTAGTCGGGTTAAACTATACTTGCTAAACATCTTATATGGACTTTTTCGATGTTAACAGGGCATTATAGGCTTATGATGAGCGATTAATCTGGCTTTTAGTCCTTCGAAGGGACCTGGTCTAGGGGAGGACTGTGGTTCAAAGGGCCTTCCAGGACTCCAGGATTTTTTGGAAAAGAGCTTCTAAATATCCACAAACATAATTCTATTAGCATCGAAAAATCCACAGGGATCCCGCAAAGAGGAATCGATAAGCCTCCAAAGATCCTACACGGGGCCTACATCAAGTCAAAGGACGGCATAATTCTGTGGGCCTCGAATGGTCCCACGGAGGTCCAAAAACAGTATTCAGTGGACCTCGAAAGTTCTATACACATAATTTTCTCGTAACGGAACGATTGAAATCAAATAATTTTCAAAAAAGATTGAAAAATCATGTTTTTGTACACTCTGGGCGGCTGTTACTCGATGGTTTCTGGTCCGATTAACACAAACAATATATCGTTGAAAAGAAGAAAACAATATCTTGTCAATCTTGTTTTTTGGAAAATGAAAATGAATGAATGCCATTTTCTTGTGCAGCGCCCAAAATTAATCTCAAAAAAACACTTTTTTGTGCAGGTACTTTTTTCGAGTAAACTATTGTTATATGCTGTCATCAAAAAGCAAGAGCCCAACATAATCGACTGGGACAAGACTTCACGATGGGCAGTTATAAGTTACATGATGGCGTCGAGAAGAACAGTTGGTCAAACAATCAAGGTAGCGGAGCACGAATGTGAAGTGGTGCAATCCTTTAAATACCTTGGGTCAACAGTAGCAGCCGATAACAGCATAGAAAAAGAAATACGCGGGCGGCTTCTCAAATCCAACAGAGCCTACTACAGTCTGTCAAAGCTATTCAAATCCAGAAATTTAAATATAACTTCAAAACTGCTGCTGTACAGGACCATGGTCCTGACAGTACTCATGTATGGATCCGAGGCTTGGGTGCTTAGCAAAAGGCACTGTGACCTCTTAGCCGCGTTCGAGAGAAAAGTCTTACGGAGAATTGTTGACCCCATATGTGAGGAAGGACGATTCCGGAGACAATACAATCATGAGTTATACGCAATCTACCTTGAAGCAGACATAGTGACAAAAATTAAGCTCGGTAGACTCCGGTGGGCAGGGCACCTAGCTCGTATGAGCGAAGAGGAACCTGCTCGGAAAGTCTTTTGTGGTACATTCTATGGTAGACGGCAGCGTGGTAGACCATGCTTGCGATGGAGAGATGGCGTAGACCAGGACACCCAAAGCCTTGGGGTGCGCAACTGGATGGCGTTGGCTCGAGACCGGGATAGGTGGAGAGACTTGTTGAAAGAGGCCAGGACCGGACCCCGGTTGTCGAGCCGATGATGAGTTATAACTTCGAAGAAGTCAGCTACTTTGCTTAACTGGGATCAACTAATATATCGCACGGCACAACGCCCGCCATTGCATAGCTCAAATAAAGAATTTCTCTACTTGCCAGCAACTTTTTCTTTGCGTTTAGAAAGAATTGGTCAGAAAGCTGAAAATACGAAGAAATTTAGAAATTCAAAGTACGGACATTGACCCACTAGTCTTAAGACGCCATCTTAGAGGTTGCGATCAAGTGGTCACCGGCCCCAAGTAACTTTGGTATAGGTTAGGTACGTAAGTGGAGGCAGCAAACTTGGAACCAGTCTGTCTAAAATGGATTGTTAATTGGGGTCTTGTTCCTACCTAAACGCTATTTTTAGTATGAAGGTTAGTTAAAAGCAGCCCAGAAGTGGCTTCGACGACTGGTCTCCATTTCTGAAATGAGCATGACAAAGAATAAAGTTGTTTTTCACTATTTAAAATTCTGTACTAATTTAGTACCTATATTCTCTAACAAACTTTATGTGTCACATGAAGCATCAGTTAAGTTGCAAGTTCTCATTTAATAGTAAAATCAACTGATTCGCTTACCAAAGGGTAATAATAGTCATTGAGCTTCCTAAATAAACATCACTTATCATATTTCTTGTTGATAAACGACACAAACCTTTTCAATTATCTCCCCTCACTCAGTTGAAAAAAAAAAATTATAATCCCATAATTTAAAGCTATCATCCTCTCATAAGCCGAGAGTTATGCACTCAATACAATAATTCATAGGGTGTTAACCTTTTCAAAACAACAATACAAGGATAATATTTTTTTTTCTGTCGATAAACTATAATAAACATTGCCATCATCGCCACTACTTCATTTCCGAAGAACTCATTCCATTCGATCTGCTGCTATGATGGCTGTTGCTGCTTCTTCCACTAGTTGGTTGGTTGGTTGGTTACCATTTGCCATGACCCTAGCATTGAACAATTTTAATGTCGTTTCATGGCAAACACTAAGAGCTCTAAGCACTATCGCTGGGATCATGGCAGGGAGTACCTATGTACCCCAGGCTCATCATCAAACACACACTCGCAGCAATCTTTATAGTTCACAATCGAAAAGGCAATAAATTATCGATTATAATCGATGACTTTTTGATTTGATTTGCTTTTGTGATGATGCACTGTAGTGTGTGTGTGTGTGTGTGAATTTGGTTCGATTGCGCTGCTCCTGGCTGACGACCAGTTGCCGTTTTATCTTTGTTGGCAAAACAAGAGGTGCTAAATGTTGGGCGAGGCATCAGCTTGATATCAACAAAACGACACATGAATAGAAAACAAGAGGACACATCCTTAACAATGAGTCAACTCTAAACATAGATCAATGACAATTTTTGTCGGTTGTCATTGAATGGTGTGTGCGTGTGCAATAAGGACAATGGCACATCCATTTGTTGATGCTAGAAAGCTGCTTGAAAAGAAGCAACATAAAAATGTTCTGATGTGTTTTTGTGGTATGTTGAGTGTGTAGTTAATTTTCAATAAAAATGTGATGAATATTTCCTCGAGATCTTCTTCACTTCACATTGAATTTGAGGTCCTTTTGATGTATTTTATAGTGTTTTATATGAAAATGACAAAGGAAGAAGAAATGACAATGAGGAAACCAGCTGCGTAACGAATTTTGTTGTGATTGCAACTGAAAGGAATTTAGTCACATAGATTGCAGTTGTTACAGACGATTTGATGTGGTAATTAATGGAGAATTTAATTTGTATTATGTGTTTCGCATGTTGTTAGATTTTTAAAATAGAATATGGGATTTGAATAAAACGGAGTACGTGCTGAAGGAAGTACTCAGCGTGAATAAGTGAGTAGGTACTCATGAAAGTGTATGTATTCAAGAATTTGATTCATACCAAATGGAGTACTTGCTCCAAAAATCAGAGATTTGAGTAGGTGCTCAGTTTTATTCTATAAAAATTCCAACTGAAGACTTTTAAATGTATCTAATTCTGTTTATCTTGAGACAAGAAATAGCTTATCACAGAAAAGTCGATTGACAGATCTTGTCCAAGTCAAAAGTTATTAAAAGGTCAAATTTAACGGTGGGAGCTATTAAAAAGTAGGTATTTCATGCAAAACTTGTAGGCCGTAATGTTTTCTTCAAAAAAATATATTTTTTCTCCAACAGGGGCCCATTGATTGCACCAAGTTACGAATTACAATTTACAAACACTTTTTCACAAAAAAAATTGAGAAAATAAGCGAATTCTGTTGCAGCAATTTTGAAATTCATACAAAAAATTACAAATTTGTTAAATAAAACACAAATACAAATTTGTAATTGTAATTTGTTTTTTTAATTTAATGAGGAGTCGTTCCGAAAATACCTATCCGCAGTCAAAATAAAGGAAAAAAATACTTTAAAATTGTCAATGTTCCCAATTTAAAACATTTGTAAGCATGCAAAGTTTGAACAATGTGTAATAATCCAAAAAAAAAACGATGTACTTATTTTGAAAGTATTGTCAAATTCCAAAAAATTAGATTACTCTCAAAGGATTAAGCTGTCTTAAAATCAGTTATCAAAAGTCAGTTTTTTTTACACGACCAAATTATTTCTACTTCGAAATCGAAAAATAAGTTTTTTTCGCACAAATTCTAAATTTAATAATTTTTTTGTATGCAGCTTATATGTTTTTTCAAAAAAAAAACAGTTAAAATTTTTTTCTAGAAGGTTTTATGTAAAAGATGTAAATATTTGTCAAAAAAAATTGTCATAAGTTGGTTTTCGGTTTTTTTGCTTCTAAATGACTAACAACCAATTTGTTCACTCTCAGTTAAATTTAAAGTCGCCTTTTAAAAAAAGCAAATTTCAAAATTTGTATGAAATTTTATAAATTTCCCATTTTTATTGACACCTTTTAAAATAATGGAGAGTGAAATTTATTCACATTAGTTGTCTAGGAATACCATGTCAAGTATTTCCCATAAGAAATATGAAGACCCCTTTTTCCGGTAACAAGATACCGAAAAAAAGAAAAAGGTCATAACAGCTCTAATGGGGAGTTCTATTTATTTATGGGAGTAGAAACAATTTTTGTAGAACTCTTCATTCAAGAGCAAAGGGCAAAAAACAGTTTTATCGACTTTAAGTTAAAAAAAAAAAAATATCAGGTTCATCTTTAATATCGAGGCTTTTTTACGTTCAGCGAAAAAAAAAAAAAAAAGAATCAAAAATTCAAAGTTAAGGCCACATTAGCTAAGGAAAGCCATAGGAAAGTATTAAAAAATTGAACTTCCTCAAAGCGATTATAACAATGAGAAAGAAAAATCAGTTGTTCATTTGTCATAGATTGGTTCAGATATCGAGGTAGTTTAACTGCCCATTGCCTTTTTTTTTGAAGATTTCCACTTGCAGAAACAGAATCTTTTTTAAGGTAGTAATCTTGCAACAGATAACTGAAAGATAAGCAAACTGAATTTTCCAAAAGATGTGATTTTTCACTTTTGTTGCCAAATAAAATTGCTTTCGCCAACAGTTATGGAAAATAATAATCTTCAAACATCAAATTTTGAATAAAACTATGCAAATTCGTATTTTTTATATGATTTCTTTTCTTTTTTTAAGTTTATGTATGTCATTAAGTACTTTTTAAGTAGTTTCGTTAAATACTTTTGAAGTAAGATGTTAAAACTTACTATTGAAAATGTTGTCACAAAAAATTACTGCTGATCAAAATTTCTGTCGGTATAAATGAATACCGAAAGTGTTACAATTTCAAATAAAAGTGTCAAGTGTCTACCCGCGCATTTATTTGTATCGATCTCTAAATTTTAACAAGGAACTTCCACCTAAGTTTCCTCCCTCAATCTTAAATTGAATATTTCAATTGATTATACTGGTATTTGGTTTATAATTCAGAGCATACATAAATATTTAAGCCATCCCTACATTTAGTTATTGGTTACTTCAATTTGCTCATTAATAAATGGGCGGGCTAAAACGACTTAAACTAAATTCTTTTTCTTAAAACTTGGAGAAAAAAAAGATATGAATTTTCCAAAATTAAAGTAAGGAAAGCAAAATCATAATTTTTCGTGAAATTTTGATTGCTTTTTCGGTCTACAAAATTTTATTTTATTTCTTTTTTCTTAAATTTGTGAATAGAATAATAAATTTTAATTCCTGCATATAATTAGAATTGACAATTTAAGGTGAAAATTTAACCTTGATCACTATTAATCATATACTTTAGTATATTTTTACTTTCACTGAGTTTTCTAATCAAATGGGAAACCATTTTAAATACATAATTAATTTGAATTGATAAAAAATATATTAATTTATGGTTTTTAATTTTATGTGAACTTATTTTAAAGACCCATCGTCCAATATTGGGCGATGATGATGTAGCCCGCTGTCAGATAGATTTATGATCAAAATATGAATTTCGGATTAAACAAAAATACCTACAAGAATTCGAAATGATAAAAGACACAATAAAAAATTATAACATGCAGGTGTGCCAACAAATTCAGATCTCGAACAAATTTAAATAAATAATTGTTTATGATGTTATTCGCCATTGGATATTATACCCAATCTAATAATTTCAATAACGAAAAAAAAAAAAAAAAAAAAATAGACGATGATGTCAAATATTATCGTTTTTCAATTTACATTAAAAAAAAAAAAAACTAAGAAAAAAATACGAAAACATCTACAGGTTAAAAAAAAAATGAAATTGGTTTAAAATTCGTTAAACGAGTTAATTTTGTGCTTAGTTTTAATGTTCTACTTAATGACTTGTACATATTAATGAATTGTTAAGTTAAACCGATTAAGGTTTTTAACAAGAAGTTAAAAATAACTTCTGGTGTTTTGATTTTTATTTGTTGTTTTACAAATAGCATGAGTCATTAATTAGGTAGATGGCCAAATTTGTCATACCTTAAAATTGAGTTTTTTTTTTTGTTGTTTTTTGAATAATAAATTCTTGATTAGTAATTAAATTTGAATTTAATGATTTGTTTAAGTTATAGTTTGCAATTTTATATGTGATTAATGCACAGACCAAGATTTATAGACAAAATAAGTGGTACCATTTTTACATACAGCTAATACAGGCTTCCCATCACTCACAAATAAAACATATCCATTGAAATCTTATAGAAATATTTTTTAAAATGTCAAATTAATACCACATAATCCCACACTCACTTCAACTTTCTTCAATAAAATTTACAACCCAATTTGTATTCAATCTTGTATCAAATTTACATCCAAATCAGAATTACATCAAAAAACAACATGAAGCAATTAAAATTATTAATTGATCCCAAAATTGGTCCCAAAAATTCATTTGTTGGAATTTCCAAAATTTCCAAAAAAAAAACCAAAAAATACCTATGTAAAATGAAAACCATAATCGTTTCTCATATTGTTCTACCTAAATCATACCAACTCTGCTTTCCTCGTTCCAAATTATTGTAAACAAGTTTTGAACTTTTATGGTTTTTTTTTTTTGGTTGTTATTTTTTCCCCATCACCAGCACCCTGTGGTCTTGTTATTTATATAGTACACCCTATAATTCTGAGTGATGCTACAATTCACCGCCCTCAATGGACAGCCTCACCACACCACCACCTGATAAACGCCCGCAATTATTTAATTCAAAACATTTCTTTTCGAATTTGGTTGTATTCGAAAAAAGTTACATTGGCTCGTGAGTTGAAATTGTAGTATGAAAACGGCACCGCACCGCATGCGACCAACGCATAACATCTGCAATAAATTGTAATTAAATCCTTTTCCGCGGATTTCACCATCATAATACGTAAAAACAGAACAAAATCACCAAGTTCGAGAGTTTTTTGGCTTTCGAGAGAGATGCTCTCTGCGCGCCATTATAGACCTTAATCGCCGAAATCGTTTTCAATTAATAATCGAGCTTAAACGAGAACTTCATTTATAATAATCGATGTGATGCACTCTCTATCAAGATTCGAGTATATAGGGACATGAAGACTGAAAGGAGAAATGGCTGCTGCATAAAAGAGCCCATCACCGGTCAACATTTGTGAAGAGGAAGAGATATGAAAAAAAAAAAAACACGGATGCGTTGGCCACGAATAAAAGATACTTTTTAATTGTTGGGCCATAAAAAACATATGCTAATGCGTTTTCTTATTCATAATTTGTTTTTATGGTGCAATATAGCATCATATAGCTGTTTTTGGTGTTATGGTTTGGCATATTTGGGTCATCAAAATTAATATTATTCTCGAGTTGGTATATTTTTAGGGATATGGGAATTTAAATATTTTGATAACAATCGTTTAAATGGATTAAAATTTGTGAAACAAGAAAAAAACAAAAGAATTTATCTTATTTGAGCAAGACACACCCGTATTTATTCAAAGTATTTTTTTTTTATCGATTAGAAGGCTAGATAAAATAATAATTTTTCTTCTTTTTAACTTTTATGATAAATGGCATTTGAAGTGGTATACTAATTTGCAAGCTTTAGAATTAAAATATCGAAACAATATTTTTTTAAATGCCAAAGGCTATAAAAATAATTTCTTGGCTTTTGTTTTTAAACACATTCCACTTTTAAATATGAAAATATGAATTTATTATTATTTTGCTATGGTGTTGTTTTATAATTCTTTTATAAAAAATATGATATTTAAAATGAATGAATTCAATTTTATGCATTTTAGAGATTATCTAGAAAAAAAATCCTTTGTTTCCATGAAAGATATTTTGCGATTTTCAAGATAAGATTTTTTTAATAAGATCTTGTTTTGTATAGAGGCGATATGTTTAGTAAATTTATTATTAAAAATATTTAACAAAATTATGAAACGATTTTTTATTTACGGAGGGATTGGGGGACAAGGTTAATTATTATCTAATAGTGCTTAGTAGCTAAACTAAACATTTGAACTATCAATCAGTGTACCAGCATTCTACTCTGTCTACCAATAAGAAGTTTCATTCAGGCTTAGGTCTCTTCAAGGTAAACACCCAGTTACATTTATTTATAATTATTATAGCGATATTTTCTTCGAGCTTTTGATTTAGGTACTCGATTACTTTATTCAGCTAAACTAAAACAAATTAGGTTGCAAAGCGTTTGTTTTATTTTCATTTTTCAAATAAAATATAACATACATATGTACAACTGTTCTTAAAACAACACTGTGTACAAAATATTTAATTAATTTAAACATCTACCATAAAAAGGTTCGGACACCAACTCTTTTGTTTTACATGCTATATGTATTTCTACTTGGTGCATTGGAAATGTTTAGGGAACAAATACATACATTTGGGCTTAATCTACCTATTTATATGATATTAAACCTCCTTTCATTTTTGAAGTTATACTTCTTTATTGGCGTTTATGAGGTAGACACCTTAAACAAAAAATTTTTAATTTTTAATCGAACCACCCTTAAACAAATTAACTTCAGACGTTAAAAATATTTCTTATTTTAAGTATAGTAGAAAAATTAAACCAATTTTTAAGGTCTCACTAGAAAGGTAAAATAACAAAAAATAAATTTAGTACAATTTTTTATTAAATAATGTAAGTATATAGGCTTCAGAAGGTAAAAGAGATCAATTTTTACATAAATTACCGCAATATGTATTTACATTTACCAATTAATTATTTCTTCTTAATTTATTATAATAACTGAATAATAAACAGTCATATATGATAATATTTGAATTAATTTCACAAAAAATGCACATTATGCTTATTTGAAAAAATACCTTCTAGAACTTTTGACTAATTTCTTAAATAATTTTAAATTTCTAAAAAAAAATATACAAACAAAAATAATGATGTCTGAAAAGGAAGTATAACTTCTAGCGAGTACATAAGTCAACACACTTTTTTTTGCACAAAAGGAAAATGAAATTCAATTCGAAAGTGGGTATTTCGATTTCAATGGGCTCACTGACAGAGTATTGAGAACTGGGAACCTTTGATTTCCAATTTCACTAACTTCATTACCATTTAGCTTAAAATAATTCAATGAGTTTGAGTTTTGTCTTCATGTTGATCGCAGAACTTCAACAAACATTTTAAAAAAACAAAAATTAATTAATTATCTTTGTGTTTTCTTAAAACTCGTCCATAACCTTTACTTATTGCTACCTGTAATTTTCCACAGATGTCGATCAAAAAAGCAACTTTAGCTTCCATGCGATTTGTAGTAAAACATCATAGATCATTTTTCAAATAACAAAAAGGTAGCCCCCAAATGAATAGTTAGCTCCCAGCCTTTACTGTTTCCATAAACAAAAAAAAAAAACGAAACCTTAATTGTTTTCACATGCAAAGCAGCATCAACGCAGATCAGCCGGAATATACGGGTTAAACATGGCCCACTCCTGATGAGGAAGCTCATCAACTACTATTTTCAAGCAAACGTCATTTTTATTTTGTTGCTCCATTTGTTTAACCCAAACAAAATTATCTAAAGCAAACCACAAACAAATATAAGATTTGAATATTCAAAAAAAAAAAAAAACATTTCAGGGATTGCCCGAAAGCATTTATAATGTGGTTATTCTAGACCTGATTTTTTGGTTGTATCCGTAATAAATATTTGGTTAAAATTTTAAGTTTTATTTTGATCGATGGGCTTAGTGTTAATTTATATCTGTTTTTGTTTTTTTTTTTTTTTTGTCTGTGGGGTGAAATATGTAAATATACAAGTAAAGTATCTATTCCATAGATTTTTTTATTTTCATTAACAGTATTAATTATTATAATTATGTTTTGTTTTATGGACCTAAGAGGCGGGCTTCAGGGAGAGAGGGAAATACAATGAAATATGATATGATTTAGAAAACGAGTTTGAGCTATTAATCAAACTGGTGTATGTTGGTTGGAATTTTGTAGCAGATCCAATTAATTAAAAAAAAAGTATGCGGAAAAAAGTCTTTGCAGTCAGTTTTATATTTTATGTAGTTTTTTTTTTTGTGCATGTCTTTATTATTTATACTAGCTACTTTGTACTGCAGACTTCCAGGATGTGTTTTCGTTTGTGATGGAACTGAGTTTCATTACGATCTACATAATATGTATGTAAGTGTTAATTGATTTGAAGAGTCTTGATCAAAAGAACTTTAAATATGTGCTTAAGGCACATAGTATCATAAAAAGTTGTTTTAAGTTCTTAAAAATCGAAATATTATAAAAGTTTGCAATAAAAAAGTTCGAGCATCAACTCTTTCGTTTTAATGAAAGTATTTTATTTTAACTGTTTATAACCATTTGAAAGCTTTAAATGAAGACATATTTTCTTCTTCTGTAATTACTTGCAATATAATTATCACGTTTTATTTAATTTATTTGGAGACAAATTTTTTTTTCTGAAGGTTTTTTTACGAAACGTTTGCTAGATTATTTTACCATGTTACACTTTATTGAATCTTTATTTTAACTAAACGTTCACTTTTTTCCGTAACCAATTTCTACTAAAAAACTACCAATAAGTCTCAATTAATTGTGTTTATGTTCTTTATAGCCTCTTAAAGACGCTTTATTTGTATTCCATGATGTTGTGTTTTTTTCAATAATCTCATTTAATTTTCACAAAGGAGTTAAGTATATAATTTCACTGGCAAATTACACTAATTCGCAGTCAAATATACAAAAAAAAAACCTAAATAATGCACATCAGCACAGTGATCCGTCTCTATATAAGGAGCATCACTTTGCACTAAATGTGCTAAAGATCACTTGGGCATTTCTACTTCTCACTCTTGGCCAACACCATTAGAATGGCAATCAACAATTACCAACAACCCAATACCAAATACGATACGATGGACTCTTTAGTGCAAAGTACGTCAGCCAGACTGAAGGAAAGTACACACCACACGTATTATATTATTCAGCGACGTATAAAGAGAAGTAGATGCCACTTATTTCTCACCAAATGATAGAAATTAAATCCTCCAACATCATGAGTGGCCAGTGAGCTGAGTTGTAAGGCCAGCACAAGTAGCGGCAGCGACGGCCTTCATATATTGCTTTTGGCTCTAACTCTCTAGACCAGCATTAGCATCGCAGACATTACAATCAAAACATAGGCTGAAGCAGCTCATTTGATCTACGGAAGCGTGTGATTTAACATGAGATTTGCATTTGAGCTGGCAATTAGACGATTCCATTAAATGTGGCATGTAATGCGCATTCAATTTTTTTTTTTTTTTTTAAACTGCCGCTGCTGCTTCTGCTGCTGTTGTTTGTTTTGCGATACCATTTTGTCCAGTAATGCGGGTAATCACGAACACTTACTTAGTCGCGAATAGATTAGTTCTGCACTGCTTCTTTTTAAACTCAATGAACACAGGATGGACGGACGACAACGAAGAGTGAGCTTATAGACATTGGGTAGTCTTGAAAGTGACTGCTGACTGGCTTAGATGCTGGTAGGCCGACTGGTAGGCAGAGAGGGTATAGCTTCTGAATTAACGCGAGAAATAAAGTTGAACTTAAATTAAACTTCTGTTTGCAAAGGTTCAATTCACATTTAACCAACAGTGGTATGCAAAATGATGTACTCACTTCTAGGAAAAAAAGAAATCAAAATTTTGTACTAAATTTAGAAGATGTTTTACAAATTACAGTAGACCCAAAATTTAGTTATTTGTTTTATGTTTTTTTTTACAAATATCTGATGTTAAAAAATTTAAAACTCGGGTTTGCGTGTTTTCAAATTTATTAGACATTTTTTTGGAAGTTAAGGTTAGTCAAAATTTTGTTTTCTAAACTTACATTTTTTAAAATTCAGATCTTCAAAATTTCTTACAAATTATTGGAATTATTATTCAGTTTTATAAATATTTTCATTTAAAATAAATTTAAGTACAAATTTTATGTTCCAATTTTTGTGTTCGAAATTTTGAGTTATCAGATTTGATTATTTAAAATTTGTTTACGAGTCCTGAAGAATTTTTTTATCCATTTAAATCAGAACATTTAAATCAGAATATTGGACAACAACATTTTGGAACACAAAGTTATGACTTTAATAAATTTTGCAAAGCTGTAAGATTGCTGTATAAGGTAAGTTATAGAATTTTGTGTTTTTTTTTAGGTTACGATAATATTCATTAAAGTAAATCAATAATTTTCTACCTCACTGTACCTTAATATGCCAAATCTAAATGACTGTTCCATATCGTTTGAGTGTGACTGTTTGGCCGGCCGGCTAGCAGAGCGGCTACGCTCCAATGGTACTATAGAGACTCAATGCATGGCGGTATTAGATTGCCATTTTTACTACCTTGAAGTGAGGTCGTTACGCAAAAGTAATTAGGTTAACATAAGCGTATATACGCGGTGATTGCACTATTTGTTAAATAGTAAATTGTGTAATATAGCAAACCAAAGTCTGCATATATTCGATAGTTTGTTGGAAAATTGAATGGATATTCGAATTAGATTTGAATGTGTGACTGATGGTCTCAAAGATAAAGTCTTAGGCTATAATAATTGAATGTTAGACGGTATCGGTAAAAAAAAAAGAGTAGAAGCTCTCATTACCGACAAGCGATTAAGTACAGCTTTATCGATGTAGTATGTTAAGTTAAGAAAAGTATAAGAAGCCTAAAAGATATTCCCAATGGAAATAGCCGTTAAATAGTTGTTGTTAACGATTTTACTGCAACAAGCAGTAGATCTTATTATTTTTTATAGAGGATTATACGATATGGCACAAATTGGGCATAGAATGGTACTTAATTTCTAAACTCATGAGGTATGTGAGTATAATTATTTCGTTTCCTTTTGCTACTTTGTATTGAAGTGATTTTGTTAAAAGCTTTGAAGTAACTAATTCGTTTTGTTTTTTTTCTTGTATTAAAAAGCAGATGGGTTAAAGACCGCAAAAGATGGTTTCCGTTATAAAATAATGTTTGAGGACTTATTGAAGATTAACGAAAATTTTCTACAAAAAACATCCAACATCCGCAACAAATTGGCTCTAAAATCCACTATGGCTTTGTTCTAACATCCGATATGGCTTGGTTTTTGAAGCTAAGGTTCGCCGTCCCTTTTCTTCTTGAATCTTCCGTCGTCATCAATTCCCTCAATGTGGCTAAATTAATGTTTCGTCGACGTGTTTTAACATTTAGCACTAAATCAAAATTATTGTCTGCTTCACTCGCCTTTTTTATATACAGGACCGAATGGCCATCGAAGAATATTTCTTTTAGAGGAATTCAGAAGAAACTTTTTGATTGATTAATCTGCTTGGTCGGAAGCCCTACTTAACGATTGAAGTGTTCCAGAAGACTTTCTTTGTGAGTGTCAAATTTCTGTACGATTTTATTCTTGTCTCGACCCAACCCACACGCTTTAGCTTATTGGTATCCTTCTGGTATGTGTTAGTCCAATCTCCCATGCCATTGCGAATAAGGTCTTCTTCATCTTCTTCAACTATCAACACAAGCTGCTTCGTCAATCGTACGTATGTAGAATCGTCCTTTTGAATACGCCAACGGAGCTGAGAGAGACTCTATTCTGCATCAATCAGCAGAACCGATATGTTCTCTTCGGGTTTGGGCGACTTTTAATGAATACTTTGAGCCCAAAGAAACTGCGATGAACTAGCGAAACTATTACGCTTGATTTCTGCCCTAATTCCATTTGCCGAAGTTGCAGCTGTACCAAGGTAAAAAATTTACTTGACCACTTAGAACTCCTATACCTATTAATAGTAACGTTCTCAGCTTATATCGATTTATCACATTTCATTCAAGGAAAATCCAACTAATTCGGATCACTCATTCTCAGAGTCTTATTATTTAACACCTGAATCACCAGAATTCTTTTGTTAAAATAATCATTTCTGGCAAATTAAAAAAAAAAAAATACTCTACAGTCTACACCCGCTATGGTTGCACGTGTAAACTCAACCTCTCGGCTCAAGAATGTTAACGAAGGTTAATCCAAAAGAGTATACTGCGCCGCAGGTGACAGAAATCTGCATGATTGAAAATTCTGCTGTTTTTTTTTTTTTTGATTTTTTTTTTTATTAAACAAGCCGGCAAAAAACACTCGAAAATCAATTTTTGTGACAATTTATGTGCGCGCTCAACGTTGTCCGCTTTGTGTTGAGTATTTATCTTTTGGAACTGGCAAATTTAATCAACCGAATAAAATCTGTAGGACGGACGTGGAGACTGAAGACCGTCTTGGACGAATGGATGATATTTGCAACCAAGCTAAGATCCAAGCTTGGATACTTGACGATGGCTGATGGCAATATTGCTCGCTGTGTTGCATGACAACAACGACAATGACACCATACACAACGCAGCGCCCGCCCGCCGTAATAGTTTGTTGTTTGTACCAACTACAGGGGCTTCTTTGACACTCACCAAAGAAGCCAAAGCGAAAGAAAGACCATCATGGATGGATCTGTTTGTTTTTGTGTGTGTTCCAAAAGGGGAGGACTGTTTCAAGCAACGACGACGACACGGCCAGCAGTGACGCGAAGCGACGGTGTGGTGGCGACGACGCTGCGGGACAGCATTGGAACACATCAAATCGACATGAAAAATTGTGGAAGCGAATCGTAAGCAATTTGTTTGAATTAAATGAATTGATTATAAATTGTGTGCACACACAGCCGCGCCGCCACCGCCCGCCACCGCCGCGCCGCTTTTTGTTTTATGCTTTTGCAGTTTTGTATCTCAACTCGAGCTCTAAATTCGATTAACAGATTGGTTCGAGTGTTGAACTGATGGCATGTGATTTATTTTCAAAATGAGGGCAAAAATTCTCCTCTCCCAGCCTCTGTCTCTCTCTTATACAAGATTTCTTGTTGTTTTTAGGAATTTGAATCTTGATGGGAATGTTTTGGTCAGTTAGTTCACTTGACCTCTTTGAAAACCCTGCGCGCAGCGATCGTGTTTAGTTATAAGAAAACATTTGAATTTTCGATTTCATTTAATAATAATTAGTAACTATAATCATTGTAGCGAGCCTAGAGGCATTAGAAATGCTAATGTGGAGTCGATCTATGTGGAGCACTCTGGGCATGATTATTCTCCATGTTTTTTTTTTCGAATATAGCTTTGCTCCAAGGGACACATTGTTGAATTAGCATGTCCAAAGATGTGTTTTCGTAATAATATTGAATCTCTTCAAGGGTTACGCGGATTATAGACCAAAATTAAAAGATTAATGATCTGAATTTAATTTCACACATAAATTTGTAAAATTTAAGGTCTAATTTTTTTTTTTTTTTTTGTATTTTGATATTCAGATTGCGGAGTATTGACCGTAGATTGGATACCTAATTTGTGTATCTTTTTTTTTGCAGAATTAAGTCGAAAGCCTACATTTGTAGGTACTTCTTGTTTATGTAAATGTTTCATTTTAATTTGAAACATAATGATTTTTTTTTATTAAATAATAAAACTCTCCTAATTTTACCGCTATACAAATTAGTTGGTACCTTAGACTGTTGGAGTGTTGGGCCAGTGTTATGTATGCAGACAATAAGTTGAGTCTGATAAGTAGCTTCTCTGATTTAATATTAGCTAGCAGACCCGCCAGAAGTTGTATTGCCCTGCAGAGTGATTTTTTATTTTGTGCTTACATTTGAATTTATCTTATTACACGAACGTTTACTATTTCCTGTACTGTAGTAACTACTGACCCACCAGGAGGCAACCTTTTTCGTTCTTAAATTTTGTGTAAAAGGCTTTATATTTTAGTATTTAAAAATTATGCTCATACAAGAGACATTTAAACCCGCTGGAATCCGAGGAAAAAATGTGTAACGTCACGGAAAAAAAGTGTGGAAATTCAAGGAAAAAACGTTTAAAGTTACGGAAACAGAAAGTAACGTATTAGGTTGTGAACAAATGAGTTGGATATCGCGGAAAAAAGCGTGGTATTAAAAGTCCTTTCACCACTTTAGCAGCATTCGTCGCTGTTATCCACGATATATTACGCACTTTTTAAACTGAGTTAAAAACTGAGTGTTTCTTTGTGAGGTATTCCACACTTTTTCCGCGGTTTTTTCAACTTTTCTACGTGAATTTTCGCGTTTTTTTTTCTGTGACTTTGGTCGCTTTTCTCCGAGGTTTTCACTTTGTATACTAAATGCGTTTTTTATGACCTCACTTGCTATTCCCCGCAATATTCCGCCATCTTTCACTTGTCTTCTGTGGTATTTTGTGCGTTTTTACGGCAGTGTGCCGTAGTATTCTGTATTTTTTTAAGCCGCTTTTTACACTTCTTTCTCGACTTTTAACGCTTTTCTCTCTGACTTTCTTTGACTTTCCGCAGTATTTTCAGCTTTTTTTCAGCGATACTAAGCATTTTTTTTATTATTTCTTCACCGGTATTCATTTAAATCGAATTCAAATAAAATAACTGTTAAAAACTGAGAGTTTCTTTGTGAGGTATTCCACACTTTTTCCGCTGTTTTTCAAGCTTTTCTACGTGAATTTACACGTTTTTTTCTGTGACTTTGGTTGCTTTTCTCCGAGGTTTTCCCTTTGTATACTAAATGCGTTTTTTATGACCTCAATTGCTATTCCTCGCAATATTCCGTCATCTTTCACTTGTCTTCTGTGGTATTTTGAGCGTTTTTACGGCAGTGTGCCGTAGTATTACGTATTTTGTTCAGCCGCTTTTTAACGACTTTTAACGCTTTTCTCTCTGACTTTCTTTGACTTTCTGCAGTATTGTCAGCTTTTTTTCAGCGATACTAAGCATTTTTTTATGAATTTTTTCACCGGTATTCATTTTAATCGAATTCAAATAAAATAATTGTTAAAAACTGAGTATTTCTTTGTGAGGTATTCCACACTTTTTCCGCTGGTTTTTCAACTCTTCTACGTGAATTTTTTTCTGTGTCGCTTTTCTCCGAGGTATTTTAATGTTCTTCCCTTGCTATACTAAACGTTTTTATGACCTCACTTGCTATACCCCGCAATATTTCGCCAACTTTCAGTTGTCTTCTGTGGTATTTTGCGCGTTTTTACGGCAGTGTGCCGTAATGTATCGAATTTTTTTCAGCCGCTTTATACCGCGAGTTTCCAAGCTTTTCTCTGTATTCTAAGAGTCATTTCAATGATCTGTTACCAGTATTTGGTGCTTTTTCACGCTATTCACGGTATAAAAACCCATAGTCCGTTGTGAATTTCTTCGTTTTTTTTCTATGCATGGGAAAACTTCTCAAGACCATGACTTTCCAAAATTTTAATATCTAGTTATTCTGCTATTTGGAAGGAAGACAAATCTAACAAAGATCATTAAAATCGGTCCAGTAGTTCTTCAGTTATAACTCAACTTTGTTTTATCATTATATTAATACGTAAACACGATTTCTATCTCTCCCTTTTTTAACTTACTTACCGGCAACCGATTTTATTGATTTTGTTCTTATTTGAAAGGTACAGGAAGCGTTCAATATAAAATTCAGTTTTTATATCATGATTGCCTATCGTGAGTCCCTGAGAGATAGCTCCTCCAGTATCTGAATTTGCAAACCTGTCACCCAAAACTTCCATGAAAGCTTCTAAAGCCTGTTTTTATAGGGTTTTCTTTGGTAGGTTTGTCACAACACATTACCATGAAAGTTGCGATAATGCTTCTTAATACATCTTCCGAGATCTGTTGCAATGTGCATCGGCGTATCGCGAAATATCTGAAACGTCTGGAAACATCCAATTTGTAATGACTTAAATAGGCCAAAGAGTAACGTAAGGAGCTGAGAAGGAAGGAGAAGGAGTGCCTTGACCCTTCTAAATTTTGTATGCTCATACATTTTTTTTATTTTTGTTCTAAAAAATTCAATAAAATTCGTTCTTGAATGAGTTTACCCTCCCTGATCAAAATCCTGCGTACGCCCATGATGACGGGCGTCAAAAATTCATATGAATCAATAAAATAAAGTAAATCGATTGATCTGGATCAGTCTAAATTCGATTCAATAGATTTATGACTGCATTGTATAAATTTATAATAAATCATTCTTGTCAATACTACAATTCATGTGACTAATGCTAATTGTTGTTATTGATTTTGTTATTGAACTTATGAAACATTACTGTGATGACAGGTATAAGTTTGGAAGAAGTCTACTACGTTCAACCGACCACAAAGACTACCTACCCAATGGACGCACGCATTCACTTTTATAACTTCTTTTACAATCCATTTTATTTACAAGGCGGCCAAATTGCGTAATAATTTACTGCAGCAGATGATTTAACGGACATGGATAAAATACCACTTTCGAATTAGGAAGATGCCAATGCGAAGATGTGTTCACTTTTTAGATATCGTTTTAATTGCATATCCATATTTGTGGTTTGTGCCTATGCAACATATAAAAGTGATATATGCAACATTGATTTTGGCAGTGCAGCATTTCCATTTGGGAATAATGTGGTTGGCTCCGCTCTTGAAGGCGAATCGAAATACGCAATATCTAATGTAAAACGCGTTTTTCGAAGATGATGATGATGCTGCGATGGTGGATGGTGGTAAAGTTACTTATCGGAATGAGAAGCAATAAACGACAAATTGACATCTCTGGCAGTACTGGACTTTGACAAAATATTGACTTGCTCTGTTAAGAAATTGGTTGCGGAAGTTATGAAAACATTTACAGTGAACACTGTTAATAGATTGCACCTTTATACGTGTGCTCTATTTTCTCGAGTATAGGTCATACCTAAAACTGTAAAATACTGCAGTCAATTGATAATGCAGTCAATTCAGTCGGAGTCAATTGACTTTCATTTTAACTACGAGTTAGTACTGCTACTAAATACTTGAACTGAAAAATAAGCAGTAAGAATACAAGAGCTAAAATATTGACTGTTTGGGAATGAATGCAGTTAATTGGCTAAAAGTTTATTAACTGCAGTTCATTTTGACTGGATTTAGTCTTCCAGTTAATAGAAAGTTTTTGGTATTATTCCTTCAAGAAAGTGTCATGGAGGTATGACAGTACGGCTGACTAAAATTTCAAATACACAAGTACAAAATCTTTTTCCTGACTAGAAGACTCAAACCAAACAAAAAGTACTGCAGTTAATTAACTTTTAGTCAACTAACTGCTTTCATTATCTGTTCAGTCAGTATTATAGTAGTGACTGCTGACTGTAGTTTTACAGTCAAAGCACTTTTGTAAGTTAAAAGACTTAAGAAATTTAGTCTTTTTAGTCAGTCAACTCCAGTACCGAAGAGACTGCAGTTTTTACAACTCTGGCTGTTAATAACTCAACATATTGACGTTCTTCTGCGACCATTTTATCAGCTGTTACCATTTTATAAGCTGCGAAGCTATTTCTTTCAAGCAGCCAGCGCCGACAAATCAGCGGCTGAGATATACCTTCTTCGATAAATCTTCTTCGTGTCTTTCCAGCTCTTCTTCCTGAGCCTATTCAAACTAATTTGATTTGCCTTATTTAGCGACCATACGCAATTTGTAACCCTTAAACGTAACCCTGCATTTGTTTTGGAGCTATACAATACCTTAAACAAATTTAAAAGCTTTTTGGCTTTCTAATACCAACATCTCTAAATGTATATAAAAAATTAAACGTCTGCTTATTTTTTACTGCCAGGTCATTCTCATTCGATATTTATCTACTATTTAGGTTTATGGCCTGCTAAATACTTAATTTCCAAACAAGAAAACACCTCTCCTTCACCTGATTCCATCCACCTTTTAAAATACCTCAGATCATTCCATCAATCAACTCAGCATACAACCAACAATCATATTCTATAGATTTAAGGCTTTTTTTGTTGTTGTGTGTTTCTTGTTCCATCATTTTGGAATTTCTCTTCAACTTAAAATAAAAAAAAAAAAAAAAAATTAAAAATAAACGAAGAGAATAGAAGAAGAAATAAAATTATTAAATACCCGCCCCATAAACAATTTCATCATCATCTTAAATATCTGTCAGCTTATTGAAGACCAATTTACCTACACTCAGAGTGAAATTAATTAGACCAGTTCTTAGCCGGAGGGCAATCATTTCAACCGAATCCAAAAACCAAAACTCGCACCGTCGCGTCGCGTCGCGTCGGTCGCTCGTATACCGCATCGCATCACCAAAATATATTTGAAAAAAAAAAATAGAAAAAATGAACCGCCCGGTCCGGTTGGGTAAGCTTGAGTAATTGCTTTAACCTTTAAACTCCATCTGCAGCTCTATAGAGCTCTCTATGCTAGACTCCACTTTGAATTTCTCAAGCTATTCCGACAGGTGGATGATGAACACTAACGACGATATATTAGCGCCAAAAAGCAAATCATCTTGACTAATGCAAAATTTGATTACGACCACCACCAGTTGTTGTGGGACCGCTCGCTCCGCTTCCACTACCCGTGCGTCGCTTCAGACGCCAGCCAGAACCCTACACCGGGTGATCATTGGTAGAGACTCCTCCGCCACCACCAACACCATCACTGTCTATAGTCTTAACCCAGAAATACCAAACTGATCTATGGTTTTCCGTTAGTGGAATTCATGCCGTGTGTGCGGTGGTGGTGCTGGTGCACTATGACAGAGAGATACACACATAGATAAAAATGTGCCTTCACCAGCGCTCCGCCAGATGACCCGACTGGCAACCTTTTGGTTGCATATAAGTACGAGAAGATGATACTCCTGTGGCACATGCGATTGCGTACGAGTTCACAACACGGTTTTTGCATGCCACGCCGAGGTGAGGCTGAAGCTTTAACTTGCAGACTCGTCTGACTGAAGACTATAAAGAAGGCCTAAGCGCAATATGCGATGCCAATAAATGAAGAAACTCGGCTTGTAATGTGAGGGATGCATGCCGGACAACGGTCAAGTAAATATCTTGTTTCTAAGATAGATTTTTTTTTTTTATTTAGTTTTTTAACTTTCCATCGCATCGTATAGTTGCATCTATCACAAGATGGTGAACTAAGAGAAAACCGTCTGTCGAATTGTTTGATTGCAGCAATCCATCTAAATCGAAGTTGACTGTGTGGTACAAATAAGGAAGGTGCGCCACATACCGGCAGAGAACGGGAAACATATATAATATAGAAAATTGAGGACCTTAGTTCTACGTTGTATTTTTTTTTGTTTTCGTTTTTGGTTTGTGTTTTTCTTTTGGTTCAACTTTGACACCATGGAATTATCATCAATAAAGATGGTTAAGATAGTTTTTGTTTTGTTTTGCTTCTTTATGCAAACTCGCATAACTGTTAACCTATTCTATAACTTTGCATGGCCTTAATTTGCTATATGGGAAACGAAATCCTTGAAGTATGCATAGGTTTGTGGTTACCGGAAGGTCTTAGCCCAAATAAACAGACTGAAAGCCGACGCGACGTTGATCTGGTCAAGAAGCTGAAAATATAGCGGCTGAGATAGCTGGGACATGTGGAGCGTATGGACATAAACGCACCAGCCCGACTAGTCTTCGAAACCAACCCTGATGGTGTACGCAGCAGAGGGAAACAATGTAAAAGGTAGAATAAACAAGTGCAGAATAACCTCAACCAACTTGGCTTGTGTATTTGGAGGCGGCTAGCTAGAACAGAACTGGTTGAAGAGGCATGTTTTTTGTTGCTGAAATCCATGCTAAGTTGTAAGCGATCTAAAGTAAAAGTAAGTTTACCGAAGCTGTGAGTTTTGACAAGCCTACCTATCGATAGTCATTTTTTGATGAAGTCCTTGCTGGGCATTGACTTTCGGGTATGAAAGTTTACATGGTAAAAATTAGACTAACTCCGGGACACCCTGACAAAGTACCTACTTTGTTTCTAGTCTTGGTCTCTCAATATTGTTTTAACTTGTTGAAATTGTTTGTGAATGCGGGTCAGCGGCCTGTTATCCTTCAGTTTTTCGTGGCTGAGATAATATCTTCTCTTCTGAGAGGTACGGTGTGTGTTGTGGCATTTCTTACTTCGGTAAGGGCTATGGAAACATTTTTGAGAACACGCTTCCGATGAAGACAGGTATAATTTACTGCTGATTGTTGAACTGTTGGTGCTCTGAAGGGTTCCTAAGTCTTAGGTTGCTTGTGTTCTCCACACTACAGCTTTGCGTAATCTTACGGAATCATTTAATAGTGGTCTTGAGGTATCCTCATTTACGCTTCTCTTCTGTTCCTGACTTCTAGGAAACTAGCTTCTTCTAAAATAATTTGATGCTACCCAAGTGGTCAATTTGGTGGCTTTCCTATCTTATGACACCCGCCAGCTGGTTTTGTGGTACGTCTTGTGTTCAGTAATTGTATCACCAATTAATACAATACTGACAGCTTTTACAAAATACCTACACGAAACAATCACCATTCTTGTTGTCTGACCCAATCGTTGTTATTGACTTCATTGCCATTAAAAGCTCTTATTACTTACCACTCAGCTGTCACCACGTTGTGTATAGTTCTAAGCAGTACCTACCCAGTTATAACGATTATCTTTTTCGCGGTAGGGTGGACGTAGCACTGTTGTTAAATGTGTAGTTTAATGATGAAACCTTGTTTTGATTATTCTGTCACCTAGAGCCTCCCAAGATTTCAGGCTATTGAGTGCAGTTTTGCTGTTTTGTGATCCCAACGTCTTTTCTAGGACGCTACCAGGAGACTTTTCAGAGTTAAAGTAGCACTATGCTATGGGATTTATATTTACACGAGCCGAACCATCGTACACTTCACTTAATCCCTTAGTCTAGCTGGAGGAAAGTGATATCTTAGGGTCCTACACTAACATTGTAGAAAAGAGTCTCTTCATTTAACAGAAACCAATATTTACTCTGATATCCGACCCCCCTCCCAATTTTTTTTTCGGTTGTAAGTACCTTAATGTGTTTCTTCTGTTGATTTTCAAGCCTTGAAAATTTTCTTCAAGACCAATGTTGAAGTGCTGTAATCAAGTCTAATATCGTTCATGAAGAGTGTTGGAAGAAGGAGCAACCCTTGGATGCTGCCGTAGCCTCCAAGCTGCCACAAGAACCCACCCTAAGTACTAGATATCAAAACAAATTCCAAATACTCACCCTCAATTAATACCTTTCATATGACATATCAAGATAAAGAATCTTGAAGATCTTCACTTGAAGTATTTTTTTAAAGAGAGTTTTTGTTGTGTTTTATTATGGAAGATTTTAAAGATTGATTTAAGAGTGATGATTACCCAATTTTCATTAAGAGTCTAAATAAGTTCCGAACAAAGATGCTACCAGTACCGATACCAGACTGGCACAATTCTCTTTACAATATTTGAAGGACAACAACACTGTTCATTCCGCATGGGAATACAATAAAGTGACAGGCTAACACAAAATTATCTTTTTCGTCACCAGTAGTATAGTTGCCCTCACTCTCTCTTCAAAAAAAAAAAAATTAAAAATCTCCAACGTTTCATGCAAAGTTGACATCAAAAGACGAGTGACCATCTATCATTTTCCAAAAATGGATGCAATAGGCCATAGTATTTCATATACGTACGTCTATCCTACTCGTCTTACCTGTAAGGTTTTGCTGTTATTGATCTCAGCTGTCAGATGATGTCTTATTGCGTTGCATTGAGACCACGCACAAAAATAAAAACAGATCGACTTTTGATTGCACGATTTTATTATTCAATATTAATCAAGTCGCCTTGGGATCACTCTTGAGCTACTTACTTGCTCTTTTTGATTGCTGATCGTAGAGATGATTGAGGATCAGCCTTCACTTAATCAAGCAATATGTCGTATCAGGCTTGTTCAAATGATTGTCGATAGAGTCTTCAGGGTGTTGTTAAAGGTTTTGATTATTTATGGTAACAGAGAGGCGCTACCATTTTTATGACTTAAGGATACGTTTTCTTAGCCCAAATAGAAAGACAAAATGTTTTTCGATGTGAAGACTTGAATGAATGTTAATAATTTGACAGCGGAATTTCAAGAAATTTGTAGTTTTTGACAGTTTTGGACTACTAGACTGTGGAAAAAAAACTTCCTAAATTTGTAATTTCTCCATTATTGCCAAATGATTGCAGGACCACTTTAAATGCTTTGAATCTTAGGCCGAGCTTTATTTTTCCTACTTTAGGCATTCTGACTATAAATGGACAAAAATTAAAGAATAACATTTCAAGATAATCCACTAAGACAGCAACTTGAAGTCCATTGGATAATCTATGAGAGTCACAGCTTACGAGAGCTTATTCCGGTGGCGCGGCGGCGGCAGTACTGCGGCGAAAATCCAGTCGTCAATCTCAGCTCAGTTCTTCAATTTGAACGTGCGCGCATTATTGCCGACTGCGCCACTGCCGATGACGGCGGCGCGGCGTGGCGCGACATGCCTAAAAATGACTCTACTATGAAAAAGGAATGAAAAAAAAACTTCACCATCAAATAGTCAGACACAAACTTTTGCTCTGATTGTTTTACGGCAGCAATCAATAACTGAAATTGCAATGTAATTGATCTGGAATTTGCTATCAATACCATCTGTGGGGTATATCATGAACGTGCCGTGTGTTTTGTGGCTCCTGTTCTGCAACGACTACTGTGCCATGCTTGTGATAGACTTGTGAACATCGATCTAAAGATACGAGAGTATTATATCTCCATGAGATAATATCAAATTGATGCTCTATGATGGACATATTGGTTGGACAGAGCATCAGCGTGCAGCTCAAACAGTAGTCAAGACAAAACATACCTTCGAAATTGCTTTTACATGATTGAATGTTTCGAGACTTACCTACCTATGCCTACTTTTGATTTAGCTGGAATACTGAAGACTGAACTGTGGCCAAATGGGGCGTTGGTATGGAATCAGATTACTATTTCGTTCTGACTTAGTATTTTTGTTTTTGTACCGATAGTTTTTTTGATTGAGGGAGATTGATGGGCGGACAGTATTGGAGGTAAATTGGTGAAGACACAGGAATGCAGCGGCACTGAATTAAAAATGGATTTTTTGTCGAATATTTTTATTTGAAGAAAAAAGTCTGAGAAATTTTTGATTTCTTCGCAACTTTCGAAACTAGTTCAGAATTTAAAAGGGGTTCTTGAAAAGTTAAGTTCTTCTTCAAAGGAAGAATACTCTTTTGGCATCAACTAATTTTCCAAGAATAAAACATGGCATAAAAGTACCAAACTGTCTCCAGCATCAGCCTGAGAGTTAGCGGTGAGTGGTATCCGACTACGGCTCATGCTTAGAAGAAGGGCAACCACAGAATTATCGATCGGAATCGGTCCTGTCTCCAGTGCAAAGCTAGAGAACAAACGGTGAGTGGTCTCCGGTTGACAGGCTCTTGTCTGTGGAACTCCTGGATAAGGGGTAGCCACAGAATTATCGGTCGGAGTCGAGAAACGACACAATAAGAAGCCAAAGGTGGTCTTCTTTCTGTCTCCAGCAACAACTAGGGAATAAGCGGTGAGCGGTATTCGTATGGCGGCTCCTGTCTGTGATACTAGGGCACGCACAGTAGTATTGGTTGGAAACGGTCCTTCCTCTAGCGAAAGACTAGAACATACTGTGAGCGGTCTCCAAGTGACGTCTGTAGGAGTCCTAGGAGCAGGGAATTATCGTTCGGAATCGCTCCAGTAAAATGAAGGTCAAGGAGAGGCCTTGCCTTGTGGCAGATATAGTTAGAAGAAGTAGATCTCAGATGAACAAAATTTAGGACCAAACATTTGCCGGTTAGTGAAGCTACTAGTACATTACGTACATTACGTACTTACCACCTATCAGTAGGATATCACTATTTCAATTTGACCGTGAACAAGTCTTAGTAAAAAAAAATATTTCAATTTTAGTTTAGCTACTAGCAAATTCTATAGTTTGCAGCAAACGAATTAATAGTTTGCGAAGCCCCTTTCCAGATTGTTTGTTGCAAAGAAATTCACCTTCGCAGGAAAAATTTTATATTATTATTTTTAAATAATTGACACCGTGTTTGCGTATTTTAGCTTAGCGAGAGTTATTTAGTTCGTGTCGCAATAGCAAGATCATTCCTTCGAAAGTGAGGGGTCGCAGGTTCAATCACCGACGCAATGAATTTTTTTTATATTAAGTCGTTCGCAGAAAGTAAGAAACATTTTCCAGTAAATAATAAGATTGTCGCAAACAATTCATTCTTTCAATGTGCGATTCTATAACTGCTGCTAGAAAAAAACCCTACCTGACCTTAAGGCTGTGAGTTCTCATTTTTTCTTGCAGCATGGTTGCAGCACTCATTTTTTCTTGCAGCATGGTTGCAGCACTTAGAAGAGTTTCAACAATCACAATTTTAGTTCCGGGAACTAGGGGAACTTTAACATGACAAAAAAACCTGCGAAAAATACGTCCAAAAAGGTTAAGAGGACACCAAACAAAAAACAAACGAAATTCCCAACACGAGCGCGGCACATGCGTCGGCAACACGATTTCTTGTTTTTGTTATTTTTTTTTTTTTTGATTTGTCAACTTACTCAGTCAGACCGACATCAGTCGCGCACACAACAGTAGGTAAACCAAAACAACAATTTTGCCGTCGAATATGGCATTTTAATTTACCATCATCGGTGCTGCCGCCAGACAGACTTTGCGCCAATAGGTGGACCATCAATATTCGATGACAATCAATCGCTTCAATTGCTCTACGAATGCAGCATGACAATCGCGTCGCGTCGGTCGTCGCGATCGATGCAATGCAACCGTCATTGTGCTGCGCATTGGGTTTGTTGCTGGTATGAACGCTCGATTGCTCTGCTTTGGGGACTGCATGGTGCATTTTCTATACGAAATGGAAAAACTTCAAAAGATCAATCCAACGCTATATAATCTCTGTAACCGATAAAATTATCTCTTTGCCAAGTCAGAGATCGCTTGATCCGTGCGATTATCTGTGGGCTTAAAGAGAGAGAGATAGGTATTCTCCTTTGCTTTTTTTTCCTGTGAACCGTTTTGGTGATGTTTCTGAAGTCCTGCCGGAGTGACAGTGAGTGAAGTGTTTTTTTTTTTTTTTCTTATTCAATTCAAGTCCAAGTGATATGAATTGATGGTTCACTGTGGCGTACGTATGAATTATTCAACTGCAATGACTGTGTACATGTGGTGTAACAAATTTGGCTAAAAATTCAAGAATAGAGTATAAATCGATTTGCTTGGATGGTCAACATGATAACATAAGGCTGTTTAAAGGAATAGGAAAGTATACATGGTTCCTGATACAATGGGAGAAAGTGACTTTAATAACAAGGAAAAGTAAAATAAATTAAACTTTCTGTAATTATGGAGTAATCCCAGATATAAACTGAGCCACCCGTGATATACAAAAGGTAACCCGTGATAATTACATTAGCAATTTGATAGTCTCTGGTGCTATCAGTGATACCAAGTGAACCAATCCGTGATCCGTACTAGAAAATTCCTTGATACTAATGGGAACTATAGGTGATTTGTATTGAGGCAACGTCTGTGATACTGAAGTATGCCATTATCCACTCTCAATACACACATACAATTAATGCAATTCTTGATTATGTACCAAGGAAATCAGTGATACTTTCTGCAGCAATCTGTGATATATATCTAGACAGTCTGTTATCTTTACTAGAGTAATCCTTGATACTAACCAAAGTAGTAAGTAAATTATTCTGAGTTAGTCTATTATAGCTCCTGAAGCAAGTCGTGGTATATATCACACTCACGGGAGTATTTCTTTATGAAAACTGGATGAATCTGTGATACCTAACAACCAATATTCCTAGCGAAGCAATACATGATATGAATATGGAGCAATCTGTGATATCTACCGCCGCAGTCGGTGATCTTCACTAGAGCAGTCCTTAATACCAACCGGGATAAAAGGTGATTTATACTGAGACAACCTGTGATAATTACTTAAAAAGGAATAATATATTATGGACAAACCATCATACACACGGCAGCAATCCTTGATGTATACTGGATCAATCTGTGATACCTAACAACCAATATTCTTTGCGTAGCAATCCATGATATGTATCTAGAGCAATCTGTGATATCTACCGGTGGAGTCGGTGATATTTATCAAAGCAGTCTTTGATACTAACCGGAATAATAGCTGATTTAGACTGCGACAACCTGTATACTGGAGGAAACCCATGATGAACACAGAAGCAATAATTCTTAATATATTAAATATCAATCAATCTGTGATACTTAGAGAAGAAATGATATGTACCATATTTGATTGAGTAAGTTATACTTTCTGCAGCAATCTATGATATATATCTTGACAGTCCGTGATCTTTACAGTATTTCTTGGTTCTAACCAGAGCAATATGTAATTTATCCTGAGGTTATCTACTATAACTCCTGTCCCAAGTCGTGGTATACTATAGGGTAACCCATTAAAATCACGAGAGTAATTCTTTATTAAAACTGAATCAATCTGTGATACCTAATAACCAGTATTCTTTGCGTAGCAATCAATGATATGCATCTAGAACAGTCTGTGATATGTACCGGCACAGTCGGGGATCTTCACTAGAGCAGTCCTCGTTACCAACCGGAATAAAATGTGATATATACTGATACTAACGGAAAAAGAAATGATATATAAGGGGCAACCCATCACACATACGGCAGATATCCTTTGATGTGCATACTGGATCAATAGGTGATACAACAAGAATCGATCTGTGATATTTGCCTAAGAGACTAGTGATACTTTCTGGAAAAGCCTTTCTTATAATGCCACGTGTAAAAATGCTTGTTGTTTTGAAATTTAAATAAAATTGTCGCCTCAAGAGGCACAAAGTCACGTGCCACCCTACTTAACCCAATTAAATTTAAGTCGTCAACTTTTGCCATTTAAACAATAACTCTTCCCCCATATACCAACATACACGCCTTGTTGCCTCGCGTACGTGTCAAATCATTATCATCACCTACAACAAAATGATTCATCCCTGGTAATTGATAGATATGCCTCAGGAGTTTTGTTGTTGCTCATTTTGTTGTTGAGCACAACCCAGTATAAAATAAAATCAAAGCAAAAAAATTAAATATATTGTCGTCTGACTGTGTTACCACCAACACGTCGGACCGATGATGATGGGTGATAATTTACAAATTACCTGGATGCTTCATCCAGTATATGAGACTCCCAGAGATAACATCGCGGCGCGGCTATAAGAAGGATTGTGCTCGTCAACAGTCTTCATCCGCTCATCCACAACCGCCACATCCATCTCTCCCTCATCGCCATCATCATTATCATCCACCGTAACAACAGATCTTCGTCCCTTCAGCCCCCACCATACCGAATCACCTGTTTCCCCTTGTGTTTTAAGTCAGTTATCTGAGCCGCCTTTGCGCGCGTCGTCGTACGTCGGTGCGGCTCGGCTTGGCCATTCTGGTTGCACCCAATTTGATAGTGATACGATGTGCGATAGTGGCGCACGGTATATTCAACGTAGTCGTCGTCGTCGTCGGGGCGTTGCTGTGCGTCCTGGGTTGTGGTATAGTATGCGAGGGAACCTCTACTCTGCTTTGGTACCTTTTGGTCTGGAACACATACGCACGTAGGTATTTCCTAAGTCGGGCTCCTTATTGCGCGGCATGATGATGATATGGCTTTGGCTTTGAGTTGTTGTTTATTTCGTACATATATACCGCATGATGCTCTTCACTGATGCCAATGACGGTGATGATCATGTCGGCATTTTCTCTGTTTTAAGCCGCGGAAGAGATCAGAGCAGAGCATATAGTTTGGTACTGAATCGAATTTTGCCATCATAAATGCAAATACGTGACATTCAACGCTTAGCATGATTTCAATTTTATTTTAAAGCCGAATTGCATCACAGACTGTTTCAAGTCATTGATGGTGCGTGGTGGGGGCATGGTTGGGTTGCTGATGCGCAGCGGACATGAGTGGTGGTGCAAAGTCGCTGAACTCTACTTTTATTATATTTTTGGACTCTTCCTCATTAAGGGGAATTTTTCAAGTGACTAAAGATGATAACATTTTGCAGTTAGACTATACTTGGTTTATATCTGTAATGACATTCGACCAGTTTATACCAATCATCCGTATAAGAATTTTCAATGACAGCTTTGAATGTATTTTTTGGTATAAATTCACTCAATCTTACTGATAGATATAAGCGATTTCATCATTTATACCAGTTATACCAAACCATTTTTCATATTTTTCTCTGATTGGTATAAATATTTTGTGCCATTTATACTTAAGTTCCAAGCTTAAAACATAGTTTTTTGTTAAATACTTATATTTTATTCCGTCTTTGCTTTTGGTAAATATGCACTGTGTGGACCTAAATGGTATAATTAAAAACTGCGTTGTAGTGTAAGGCCACTAATATTGAAATAAACACTGTAATTACTCTGAAGAATACATTAAACGACACCCTGAAGGAGAACTAGTAGACAAGCTGACTGGTATAAACTCGTTTTAAAAAACAGAACTGTAACGAAAATTTTATACCAAATGGCTTTTTCGCTGCAAACATTAGTACAAAACTGTTAACTGGTATAAAAAGTTATTATTTTTTTTTTAAGCATGTGCATGTGATGAAATTCACCTTTCTTTGATTTTTAAAGGAGATGAATATCTCAGCGGTGATGACGAATAAGGCTAGAAATTCCATGAATCATTTGCAAGTTCCAAGCCCGCTTATATCTACGACGAGTATATACAAATACCAAGTACCCATTATGTACAGTAAGATACTTTCATACTCTAGTTTGCCTTTGCTTTAATTTAAAATACTGTGCATCTGATCTGTGCGGTGCGGCTGGCGTACTGGTGCATCCTATAAGCATTCCGTCATCCGTCCGTCTATTTTCAACCAAATTAAGGCAGTTTCATGGCGACGCAGCGGCATTTTTTTTTTTTTGTTTCCGTAATGGTAATGGCAATGCCTTTTAGTCTCAATGATGGCGGTATCAGTAGAGAAGCAAAAGAATAAAGGTAGCCTCCCTTGACATAAAAGCCACAGAAAACTCTTAGAATTCTTTAAAAGAGTAGGCAAAGCAAAGCAATTTTAATGGATTTTTTTTTTATTTATGGTAAGATATTTATTTTTTGTAAGAAATACAAAGATACATTTTGTTGGCAATACTCATGAGAATATGTAGATGAAGATTGGTTTAAAACAAATCGCAGTCAAAATTTACATTATGCTGGCGAGAGCTTATGTATCTAAGCTTTGATAGAGCCATCTGATTTTGAGGCCTTATTTTTTATATATTCCTTGATAATTAGCACTGAGAAAGTAGCAGTAGCAGTCACACTTCGCAAGAGTTATGGCTTTTATAAGAAGTAAGCAAACGATTCTGAAAAGGACAGTCTCACCCATCGTATTAGCTGTTCTCTTGTCAGCGGGCACAACGAGAAGGTAGTGATCTGCACATTCAAACTTTCTGCATTTTCGGAAAAAATCAAGGTATCACAGGATGGGAGTTGAAAACAGGCACCTCCAGCGTGACAGTACATCGCACTTAAAATAACGCTAAGGAGTACTACAAGTGGTTCAGTCACTAGACTAGTTTTTGGCGAAATGAACATAAAAAACCTTTATGATTAACTTGCTTGCTTGCTTGCTTATGATGGCTAAACTAGAGCGTGGTGCTCCTAGGCCTTGCTCAATACGCCCCTCCAGCTGGCTCGATCCCTAGCCTGCTGTCTCCAGTGTCTCCTTGGTTCTTCTCGATAGGGCTTTATTCTTCAATTGCTTATTTAGCCCAAAAAAACAGCAATTAGCAAGAGTTAGTCTGCATTTCATTTCAGCGCTGATGTTGTTGGCTGAGTTGACAGCAGTGCCCAGGTAGACAAATTCACTGACTACCTCAAAGTTATACCTATCAACGGTCACATTTTGACCAAGTCAATGGTGGGATTGGACTTTTGTTGATGAGAGCATATACTTCGTCTTGTCCTCGTTTATTTTCAGCCCAATTCTGCTTGCTACTGACTCCATAGTAGTGAAGGCACCGGTTACTGCTCGCTTTGTTCTTCCTATCACTTCTATGTCGTCTGCAAACCCAAGTTGTATCGAACACAAGTGTTCGAGTTTTAATTCAATGTGGAAAAACCAGCAAATCCAGCAAGCAACTACGGCGCCTTTATATTTTATATTTGTATTCTTACCTATTCTCTTATACGAAAGTGCAGGCAAAAGAAACTGTATACTTTTTATTTCTTATAGAATTTGTTAGTCTTACATCAGCATTGTACCCGGCAAGTTCGGCTAGGTTTTTATTTCGTGTTGAATAAATTGGGTTTTTTATGCTATATGCTTTTTCCCAAATAAAGTCATAGTGTTTTATTTATTTGGTTTTGTTTTGTTCTATCTAGAAAAAGTAGTCAATTTTGGGTTTCGGGTTTAAACATTTGGTCCATACGAGTCGGATGGCGGCAAACGGCCTATGGATATACAGTTCGCGGTTCATTCTAGAGAATAAAAAGCCCCGGCTGGCAATCAGTAAATTCCTAAAGTAAAAAAAAGCCTTTAGTGCGTGGTCGGAATAGTGTTTTTATTTATTTTATACACGCGGCGTAGTTCCAATACAGCAAGAAGCCTGACAAAGGAAGCAGAAGAAACGAAACATCGTTACAGTAAGCCCTTATATGGTAATGTATAGTTTTGTATTAGTATTGTTAGTGTTATATTTTTTTTTGGTCATGTGCGAGTCGCGACATGATTCTGCAAGCCAGCCGTTGAGATAAAAATAAGGGGAAGAAACAAATTTCTTCACGGCAAGCGTCTCATGTCTAGACATGAGTACAAAGAATAATACGAAAAGACGACGAGAACGATTTCTCGCAGTTGAGGGCAGCAACAAGATACACACACGCACACAGCAAGTCAGAAAGAAAAAAAAGGGAGAAAGAAAAAAGAAAAAATACCGAAGTAAAAAGAGGGGTGGAATTTCTGGTTGCAGCTGCGCAGTGTTGGTCTGGTTGTGTTGTTTTGTTTACTCTCGCAAAAGATTTGTTGATATTCGGATCGTTTAAATTTTGCGGTAATTAAAGTGCATTAAATTCAATAATAAATTAAAAAGCAATCTAAGTATTTGGTGTTTTAAAAAAAACAAACAAGTAAGTTCCCATTACAGAATAGTTTCTCTATATTTATTGAGCTAATGTGTGAATTGTGAGTGGTAGGCGGCATCATAAAATTTATCGGCAAGTTGATAATATAAAATTAAATAACGTAGAGTACATAAAAAAGAGTATAGTGGCATGCAAGTGAATCACCTCGGTAGTTTATATTTATTCATTGATAAATAAATGACGGCATAGTAACGGCGAGGCGGCGTGGTATTCATCATTTTGTTCTCTCCTTTTGGGTTTGTTTTGCGTTGTCTCAATCTGTGCTGTGTCTGTGATTTTTGTGACAAAGTAGTAGTGTGTCTCGATAGATACATGTGTGTAGGAAGGGGTAAAGGTACAATGCGTCGCTGACTTTCTCTTGCGTGAGTAAAGTACAGTGTGTCACAAGAATCATCGTAGGGTATGCGTTTATTTTTTGCGTTATATTGCGATATTTTTCTTGCGTTATATTTGCGGCATATTGGGGATATTTTTTGCGTTTATTTTTGCGTTTGCGTTTGCGTTTACACAGCACAGACGAGACATTAGGGAGTAACAGTGCGCACGGTTAGGGAACGGAGATCGTAGCCATCAGAAAGTCGATAGTAAAGCAGTGCATTGCGACATTTAAACAGATAGTTTCAAAATAAAACAGGCAAGTGATGGCAAGTGTAGTGGCTACGACGCAGTAAGCAAGTGAATAATTTAAAAGAAAAATTATTATACAGCGAGTACAATAAATAATTGGAAGGAGAAATTATTTACGGCAAGAAATAAGTAAATGAAAGAAAATTTACTTACGGCTTATTTCAAAATTGAATTCAATAAACAATAAAGTACAGATAGCAATAAATAATAATGGCAACCAAGCTGGTTAGCAATACAGTACGGCAAGAGGTGATTCTAGCAGCAAGTTTGATAGTGATGAAGATCAGCGCCCATAGGTAATAAATAGGCATTTATTAGTCAGCAAAATAATCAATAATTTGATTCAAGAGGCAAGTCAGCAAAGTAAATTTATCTCTTGGAGATAGTAAATAATCGGCTAAGATGATTTATGCGTCAAGTGTATTTCAATTGAAAATGAATATATTTTCGATTAGTGTTCCTACACGGCAAAGCGACCAAAGTACTTTGCGTAAAACTCACAGCACATTCGCTCAGGCTTACATTAGGATATCGATAGTCATACTGAAAGTTTTCTTTGTTTCCTATTTATTATTTATAGTAATGGCGAATAATAAAATTCACGCCACCTGCCTTAAGGCAATGGAGCGGATTGCGAGTTATTTGGAGCAATCCAGGGAACAGCCGGAGGACTTGGACGATCTCCAAGTTAGGTTAGAGCGATTGGAGGACGTCTGGAGCCAGCTTAGCACTAACCACATCAAGTGGATTTCAGCCAAGTCCAACGATGTAAGCAGCGTAGAAGAACAGCAAGCGGTAGCTGAAGAGTTATACCTCCGCACGAAATGGCAAATCCGCAAGCGGATGGCGGATGTCAGGCGCAGCGAAGAGCAGCAAATATCAGCTAGTGAGTCCAGAGCAGCAAGTCAGCCAATTGAAGTGTCAATCCAGATGCCAGCGCAGCAAGAAGTTAAGAATACCTGGGGGGATTTTGATGGTTCCCTCACTAAGTGGCAGGGATTCCGCGATCGCTTCATAGCCGCGGTACATACAAACGACCAGATAGCGCCAGCATTCAAATTCCAACACCTAAGACGGTCGTTGGTCGGCAAGGCAGCACAGACTATGGGAGAGTGGCAACTTACCGATAGTAATTATCTGGAAGCCTGGGCTAGGCTCAATGAGCTTTATGACCGCAAATATCCAACCTGCCGTGAATTACTGAAACAATTTTTCAGCCTGCCAGCACTGCCAGTTGTCCCGCGGGCAGATCAGCTCCAGAGATTATCTAATGTCACCCATGAAACCATGCGGCAGCTCAAGGCTCAGGGTATCCCAGTGGACCACTGGGACATGATTATCGTCCACATGTTACACGAGCGGCTAGATGCTGATACAGCTAGGCAATGGGAACTGCAGCGCCAATCGGAGACTCCTACAGCCAAGGAGATGCTAGCATTTTTAGATCGGCAAGCAGCAGCAAGTTCACAGCCAGGGACTAGTCAGCAAGTAAGAGCGAGTTTTATCATGAGCGGAGCAGCAGCAAGGGCAGAACCCAGAGTAAGATACGATAAATTTAGTAACGAGCGAACAGCACAGCAAGCTAACACGGCAAGACAGCAACAGCATTCAGCATGGGCACAGCCTCTGATTCAGCAAGTCACACATGAAAATAAACCGGCAAGAATCCAGCATAGGTGTGAGCTTTGCAACGAAGGGCATCAACTGTATCGTTGCCGGCAATTCATAGAACTAAGTCAAGCAGCAAGAATTCGCTTTGTGCGTATGCACGTGCTATGTGAAAATTGTTTTAAGAGAGGGCACAGCAGTGAGGCGTGCTTCCAGGTTCCATGCCCACGATGTCCTTTCAGACTCATGCACAACAGCTTATTGTGCCCCAATCACAAGGCAACTCTTTCAAACACAGTTGCAGCAGCGAAAGTAAAGAGGAAGGGTGATTGACAATTACCCATTCCAGCTAAGCGACGAAAAGTGCAGATACCCAATAAAACTTTGCTCGAAACATATTTAAATGTCTTTAATTTAAATGCTTCTTTTACAGATAGTTTGGTTTTGATTCCAACAATGTTGGTTAGGTTGGTCGTCGATGGTCGTTTGGTTGGACCGGTGCGAGCCCTGTTAGACTCAGGGGCTCAACCGAATTTAATTCCTTTTCAAGTGGTGCAAACGTTTAAGATATTTACACGGCAAGCTCCGAAGAGAGTTATCGGCATAGAGGGGAATGCCGTGCAAATTCATAGGCAGGTAAAGGTAGGCATAGTCCCATGGTACAATACTGAGGTATGCGTTGAAGAAGATTTCTTGGTATTGCCAAAAGAAGCAAGTTGGTCATTGATAACTCCACAATCCAATGTGAAGCAATTGGAGGAAAGTTTTGAAATCCCATTCGCTGATCCATCCTATTGGCGACAAGCTAAGGTTGATATACTGTTAGGGGTAAAGTTTTTTGCGAGAGTAATGGTATGTTCGATACCACGTACGATAGGGGAAATGGCGGCAATTGAGACAAGTTACGGCATAGTTATGTTCGGGGTTAATTCTCTCGATACGACGGAACGGCAAGACGAAAGTACACATTTATTGCAATGTGCTGAATTAGATAAACTGGATAGTCTGGTAAGAAAACTTTGGGAGATGGATCAAGTTGGGTGCAGCAAGTTCAGATCGGCAGAAGAGCAGGAGGTAGAAGACAATTTTATAAATACGGCAAGGCGTGACAATGAAGGACGCTTCATTGTTACGATTCCTATCAAGCCTGGTATTCAGGACATAGGAGATTCAAGGGCAATAGCCTTAAGAAGGTTCTTTATGTTAGAAAGAAAGTTGGAAAGAGATTCTGCTCTGAGAGAAAAATACATTAGTTTTATGCGAGAGTATGAAGGCCTTGGGCATATGGTAAAAGTGGATCAGCCAGTTCGGCAAGGGGAATTAGTGTATTACATACCACACCATTGTGTGACGAAGAAATTCAGGGTGGTTTTTGATTGTAGTTGTAAAACGGATAAAGGTATTTCATTAAATGAAGTACAGCAGCTAGGAGAAAAACTTCAGCGAGATTTATTTGAAATTGTCATGCGTTTCCGCAGGCATAAAATAGCTTTCAGCGCAGACATCAAGATGATGTTCCGGCAAGTCAAGATAGCTAGGCAGCAATGGGACTACCAAAGAATATTCTGGCGAGAATCTCCCAGAGACAAGTTGCAAGAGTATCGGCTAACAGTCGTGACCTATGGTATGACATCTTCAGCATATAATGCAGTGCGAGCTTTAATTCAATGCGGCAGAGATTCTAGTGAGTTATATCCAGACATAGAGCAAGTCATATGTAACGATTTTTACATGGATGATTGTGTATCGGGTTGCGATAGCGAACAGCAAGCGTTATATACGGCGAAGCGTTTGGATAGGGTATTACAGACCGCTGGGTTTGAACTTCGTAAATGGAAATCAAACTGCCAATGGCTAGCAGGCAAGTTACCATCGGCTAGGGAGGAGGCAATGGTGTTTGATAACAGAGAGCAAGCTTCCGTATTAGGTTTAAAATGGCTAGTTCACCAAGATGAATTCACATTCGAAGTGAAATCACCAGAGATAGTTGGCAAGGTAACAAAAAGAAATCTGCTTAGCTATATTGCGCAGCTATATGATCCTAATGGATATATAGCGCCAGTAATAATAATCGGCAAAATTATGATACAAGACTTATGGCGAACTGGTTTAGGTTGGGACCAGGAAGTACCGATTGAGATAGCGAAAAGATGACAAGCGCTTTGGCAAGGGATAAAACACTTAGAGCAATTCCGTATATCACGATGGCTCAATACAGGCGGCACGGCTAAGGTACAAATACATGGGTTCTCCGACGCTTCCACAATGGCATACGGGGCGGTGTTATATGCAAGGGTAGAGCAAGCCAATGGTAAGGTTACGAGTAGGTTGATTGCTTCAAAGACAAGGGTGTCTCCTCTGAAGACAATCACCATACCTCGGCTAGAGTTAGCTGCGGCTGAGCTACTCGGGCGGCTATTGGTAGAATTACTTAGGGCAATGGATTGGGTAAATGCCGAGTATATACTCTGGACAGATTCAATGGTGGTACTGCATTGGTTGAAAAAGTTACCTCGTGATATGAAGACGTATGTCGGGAATCGAGTATCATCGATTCAGATGAATACTTGTGTAGGAAATTGGCGTCATGTCGGGACTAAGGAAAATCCAGCCGATTTACTTAGTAGAGGGTTGCTACCGGCGGAGTTAATTGAGAGCAAGTTATGGTTATATGGGCCATCATGGCTAATTCAGAAAGAAGCCAATTGGCCAGTCAATCCAATAGTTGGGGAAATATTACCAGCTGCAGCAAATGAACTGCAAGTATGTATAGTTACACAAACAAATGAAACTTTGGGTATGTGGGTACCTGAACAGCAAGCTATTGTACCAATAGAAGAATATGCATGTAGCCTAGAGAAGGCGACAGGGGTTCTGGGCTATATATTTCATTATGTAAATCAGCTTAGGGTAAAGGCAAAGCAACGCAAGTTGTGGCGAAGAGGCAAGCGAGCAAGGTATAATGCAGGTCCGTCCCCTTCAACACTTACAGCAATTGATCGAAAGAAGGGATTGAAGTATCTCATCATGAAGGCCCAGAAAGAGGCTTACGGCAAGGACATGGCATCACTTCAAGCGAATGGAGAATTAGCGGAGGGTAGCAAGATTGAGGCTCTCAAACCAGTTTTTGACGGCGAAGGTATTCTGCGAGTAGGAGGGCGTCTACATCGGTCAGCAGAGGCATACGATATGCGACATCCAGCGATTATACCACGCGGTTCAAGATTGGCATGGTTGGTGATCGATCATGCTCATCGAGCAACGAAACACGGAGCCAGCCAGGTAATGATGCAGTTCATTCGGCAGGAATATTGGATACCACGATTGCGTAGCGAGCTAAGAGGTTATTTGCACAAGTGTATAACTTGTGTACGATATAACTATAGATTAGAACAGCAACTTATGTCAGAATTGCCAGCGGATAGGGTGCGGCCAGGTAAACCGTTCTTACATACCGGGGTTGATTATGCCGGGCCTTTTTCAATTAAGATTGCAGATAAATACGGAAAGCGAATCAGCACAAAGAAAGTTTGGGTAGCAATCTTTGTGTGCTTAAAGACAAGAGCGGTTCACATTGATATGATTGGGGATTTGTCTTCATTGTCATTTTTAGCATGTTATGAGCGATTTGTTAGTCGGCGAGGACATTGTCAGCGAATGTATAGCGACAATGGAACGTCATTTGTTGGCGCAGCCAGGGTAATCAAGCAAGCTTGGAAAGAATGGGAAAGGGATGAATTATTCAGCAAACTCAACATGAGGGGTACAGACTGGATATTTATGGTGCCTGCTGCACCACATCAGGGCGGTATATATGAAGCCGCTGTCAAATCAATGAAGTATCATTTAAAGCGTATAGTGGGGCAGCGTATGCTAGAAAGTGACCAATTTTTAACATTGCTCACTGGCATAGAAGGTATATTAAACTCCCGTCCAATTCATCCTCTCAGTGACGACCCCACTGACGTGCAAGCGTTGACACCAGGTCATTTTTTGATAGGCGAGCCAATTGTATTGCCGCCGTCATTTTCGGCAGCAGGAGAATCACGAAATGGGGGAACGAAGCTTTTCAGAGAGAGGCAGGTTATATTTGATCATTTCTGGGAAAGGTGGCGAGAAGAGTATTTGGTAACCTTACAAGAGAGGAAAAAGTGGCGCAGAGAGAAAGAGAGTTTAAGAGTAGGTCAGCTAGTGATTATAAAGAGCGAGAACTTCCCACCAGCACAATGGGCAATGGGAAGAATCAGTGAGCTAATTCAAAGTAGAGACGGTATAGTTAGGTCTGTGGTTTTGCAGACCGAAGCAGGACAGCTAATACGGCCAGTTCAGAAAGTATGTGTGCTACCAATCGAATAAGGATTGGAAAGTGCATTCGGCTTAGTGAAAACTTATTTAAACAATTACTTTAATCCAATTATCAGTCTCGTTACAGCATTATATTATAGCAAGAAATGACTTTTAACCTATAGCAAGCAGCAAAGCGGAGAGCAACCAATCAGCGATAAGAATCGGCAGCCAGCAGACACCTAGAGGAAAAAGGTTCCCTTTTTGTCGGGACTGTATCGAACACAAGTGTTCGAGTTTTAATTCAATGTGGAAAAACCAGCAAATCCAGCAAGCAACTACGGCGCCTTTATATTTTATATTTGTATTCTTACCTATTCTCTTATACGAAAGTGCAGGCAAAAGAAACTGTATACTTTTTATTTCTTATAGAATTTGTTAGTCTTACATCAGCATTGTACCCGGCAAGTTCGGCTAGGTTTTTATTTCGTGTTGAATAAATTGGGTTTTTTATGCTATATGCTTTTTCCCAAATAAAGTCATAGTGTTTTATTTATTTGGTTTTGTTTTGTTCTATCTAGAAAAAGTAGTCAATTTTGGGTTTCGGGTTTAAACACAAGTAATTGTGTTGATTTATTGAAAATGGTGCCCGATGTACTGGCATGGGTGTCCCGTATTACATTTTCAAGCACAATGTTAAAACAGCTGCATGACAGTGCGTCGTCGCCTTGTCTAAGCCCTTTGGTGGTTTCGAAAGTTTCATTAAAGTCCCTACCAACTTTGACGGAACAGCGAGCATTATCCAACGTCATTCTGATAAGCCGTATCAGTTTAGCAGGGATTCTAAAGTTAGACATAGCACGATACAGTTCCTCTCTGTTAACACTGTCGTAGGCTGCTTTAAAATCGACGAACAGGTGGTGGGTGTCAATATTATATTCTTGGGTTTTCTCCAGGATCTGACGTAATGTGAATATTTGGTCGATGGTAGATTTTCCAGGTCTGAAGCCGCATTGATAAGGACCTATTAGATCATCAGCAAACGGCTTTAGACGCTCACATAAAACGCTGGAAAGGATCTTATAGGCGATGTTCAAAAGATTAACATAATCTCCATTAAATCCTCTCTGATTAAACTATATCAACCTTGAAGAGTTTGTAATTTATGAAAATAATAAAACATCATCATCATCATCCTCCTCGAATAGCAATTATCACTTAAAATAATCAGTATATGCTGTTAACTTGGCCAATTTATGATTATAGCCATCCACTAGAACCAATATCGACTCTAATGAGCATTATTATACTCAAACTTGTATACCCTTCAATGCCTCCGTCGCGTCCGTCAGTCTTCCCCCCAACTCTCTGTTTCATCGTATTACATTCAGCAAAACAATATTCCACGACGACATTATACCGCTGATGCTTATGCATGGCGACCTTATATACTTTTATATCGTCATGGTATTCAGTGTCGTTATCGCGTTGTTACCTTATACTAAACGACTCTATGGTAATCTGGTTAGGTTCCGTTCACATGCGACTTCCAATTCCAATACCAATTTCCAAGTTTCAATACCTAACTACTCCCCGAGTTAAAAATAAAATGTGAATAACAAAAAAATGGGGAAAAAAAAAAAATTATTGCGCTCGCCACGTGAGTTAAAACCTTTTGACTTTGCATTTATTGGCTAACATTAAAGCTTAAAGGTCCACTTTTGCCATACATCTCGGCGAGTTGCACAGAGCACTCGCTCACCAGCAGCGATGACCTGGCGATATAAATTTTTACGAGAGCATTAAACAAAGCTGACATTCCTGCCAATCTATGGCAATAGATGCAGTCGATGTGATTGTTTTTTTTTTTGTATTTTCCTCATCTCCAGCCCCATCATCATCATCATTGGGAGACCTATAGAATCCACCTTTTATATTCACATGCCACCATTTGAGTGCAAGTGTCCATCAAACCGTCTAAATCCGATTTCGCGATCAAGTGTGGCATTGTCTGCTGCCACATAGAGGCGCAATCACTTTATAGGTGCATCTACCTAATCTCACGACCAAACGGGCTTAAACAACAACAACAACAAAAAAATAGCCCGCTGTTTTGTCAGGCCGTGTCATTGTAGAAAACACTAAACATACTCAGAGTTTGCTCTTATGCCCGAAGTGGAGATTGTATTTTGTAGATTTCGCCCTGATTTATGCCACAGATGTAAGCTTAATGTAGACTTAAGTATGTTCCCAACACTTTAATGAGCTGAATCGGATCGCCGCCGCTTGCCAACGCTGAACACTACCGACCTCTAGTGTTGTAATTTATAATTGGAAGCCATATAAAACTAACTATTGTGTCTCTAATTTTGGATTGTCATGTTAACAAAGGTTGAAAAATTGGAAATCAAAACATGAGACTATTTTCATTTTTGTCTTCAAATAAAAGTAGGATCCCTACGATATTGGTGTCCTACATTTCATCAGTCGTCAGTAGTCACAAAGATAAAAACTCATGTGTTTTCCACAAGGAAGTTCAAGAGAATTCCAAAACTTAAAACAAGGAGTGAAGAAATTGGCAGTTGATATTCAAAACTGAACGAAGGATTCGAAACAGAAAATAACCTTTGGCACAGAAAATGTTTTCGATTGAAGCATTATAGTGGTGCGAAGAGGGGGAGAGGATGAGACAAAGAGCTAAAAAGGACCGAAATAGATACAAATGTACCAAGGAGATAATTCATTTAAATCAAAATACAAAATCTTTAAAAAGACGAGATCGTCGGACATGATGCCTTATTAAGGGACCTCTCTTAAGGATCCCTTTTCATTTCCACAAGCAACAATGATTCTCCTCAACGACATTTTAAACAACTGCTAACTCCGCAAACAGATAGGATTTCCTGAATTCTGAAGACAGGCCTGTGTTCCTGAGGAGCAATATTAGCAAAATATTGGAAGAAGTGATACAAGAAGCTCACGATCGTCCCAGACTTTGAAGACTTTAAGACAGTATCTACTGCTAATATTTGAATTAGGCAATACCACTCCGTAAAATGGTAATTTTTTCAATACTGGCTGAATTCTGAATATTTCATACTTATGATAGATAAGAGTTGTTCATGCCTATTATGGAATTCGCATTACATTACTCCCGGGTGAGTCAGCGTGATTCGCAGGGTTCGCGTTCGCATTTAGAGCAATTATGAACTTACCGGGTGAACTATATTATCATTATGAGACACTACCTTACCATTTTAATTAACACACTTCCTCAACTGCGAGTTCTACAGAAGAAAATATGCCTAAAATATGTAAGTGTGAATCCCGCTGCAACACATTCGTTGGATTCCATAATAGGGGTGATTAGCTTTCAGGAGATTTATTCTGTTATTGAATTGATTCTTCAACAAACCCAGCTTCATACGCAGAAAAATACGGCGAGAAGTACATGGAAGTTTAATGAAACAAGTTGCCAATATTGAGCGTCTACTCAAGGAATGTATGTACGTAAGGTATGCTCGAAGAAGAACAAGAAGAAATAGGGTAGGGTACCTGCGGTTTTTATTTCCACACTTTGAAAAGGCAATGTTGCTTGTGGACACCTAGAAGACACACTCGTCAGTGAAAAGACAGTTTTCTGCTCTGGATCATCTTCTGTTGACCATATTAATACCTTGCCAATCATTTTGAAGCGGGGGCAGAGCGTCGAATATCGATCACCACTTTACCTGCTGTTCATTAATTTTGTAAAAGTGTTGTATAGTGTCCATTATAGTGTCATTTCAGATAATTTAGTTGCTATTATTAAAGCAACTTACGATGGATGCATTTGTAACGTTCTTCAGGAAGGTTGTGATATGAATTTGAAGTCCAATGTGGAGTCAGGCAGGGATGCATACTATCGCCAATATTATTCTTGTTATTGATAAGCGATATTTTAAACGTATTCTTGTTGAACATAAATGGAGGGATTCAATGGACGCTGACATTTCAACGGAAAAATCTGGACTACGTGGACGAACCGACGTATACTTACTCTTTCATAAGATAATGGATCTTCTTCTCCATCAAATGACAACAAGGATTGAGGGAGAGGCAGAAATCGTGAGGCTGAAAATTAACACGTCAATACTTCTGGACAATTGGTAGAGAAAGTAGAAGACTTTCAATATCATGGAAGTTTTGTCTCTACCAAAGGCGACTCTGAACAAGACATCGACAGTTGTATTAAGAAGGCATAATTCGGAATTCTATCCAAAATATGGGGGCATACTTCTATTGGCTTAAAGACCAAGCAGAGGTTTCACTCTAATAATGAATCCATGTGTCTCTAAGGCTGTCGGAAAACTAATCTTCTATCACAAGAAACATGCAAACGATAGTGCATAAAGGATTTCCTGACCCAATTGAATATTATATGAAGAATTTGACAGGAAAACGGGTCAAGAATCTATTAACAATTAAGGCACATGGCATTGGACAGTTCTTACTAAGTAGGTAAGTATTTCTTCTTTTATCTGTACTACATTTTCCAACAAAACCCCATTTCACCCTTAATTGTTTAATGGTTTATGTTTGGAGCCTTATTATGCTAAAAAACAAAAACTTTTCCAGGTTCATGCGAATAATTCTGTGGCAAATAGGCAGAACAGCTTAAGTCCATAAGTTTTAAAAGAAATTACCTACGAAAAAAACTAAATTTCTTCCTTAAAACGAATCTATAGTGGTATTCATGCAACTTGGTAAACTCACGGCAAACGTGGTAGAGTGCAAAATCTGGTAAATGAACTGTCATTTCCATACAAATTTAGACATTTTTCCAACATTTACCAAGCTTACCACGTTTACGAGGTTTCCATGAATACCCCTTATGTTTAAAATATTTATTTTTCTTGCTCCAAAAACAGTAATCAAAATTATTCAATCCTCTAAAGGTTTTTAATATATTGCTTCAGGTAAAATCTTTAATTTTATTTTACACTGACAAAAAGATTTGCAAACTTGCTTCAATTAATTTGTTGTAAGGATTGCACCACTTCTTCTTCTTTTTCCACTTCTTTTTCAAGTAAATGTTCAAAATGTCAATGTGTCCGACATGTAGTGTCAAATTTGATTAAATACTTTTCCATTCACTTATCAAGCCATTTAAAGGTGTTTCCATCAAGGCTTTGCGCATTCAACTTATAGGTATCTCATCTCAATTACAACAAGACCATTCTTTTGGAGAAAACCACTTTTTAAGTAAAATTCAAAAAAACAAAAAAAACAAAAACAAAATAAAGCGAAAAATAAGAAAAACACATAAGCTCATGATGTGACAACTTTACTAAACAACTAAGGCGGCTGCCGCGAGATACCAATCCATACTTACAACCAAATAAGGATGTTTTCATAAAATATGTGCTCCCATACAACAGCTCCACTGTGCCGCCGGTCTCATGGTCTTAAGACAAAAACAAAATCGATCGCATTAAAGCGCTCATTTCCATCTACGTAAAGTTATGTCCAACACTTATTGATTAACATATAGGGGAAGAACGGACAGAGAGGGCGCACACGAACCTCTTCTGATGCTTGCATCTCTACACTATACTCCAAGTGCAATAGAATATTGCATAACCCCTTGCCATAAGGCCATGCATTTACCCCAAGTACGGGTATTCTCAAGTCTCGAGTGCTGACTGTGGGTAAAGTGATAGTATCACTTCATTATTCCGTTCACACTTCGTCGCCAACTAATTAACTGCAGATGATCACAATCTTAGAGCGTTCGCTTGCTATTTTATAGAAACATACACTCCATACACACTCCTGGTCTGGTCTGTATTTTGTCTGGTCTTTGGTCTCGGATCGTTTTCACAAGGCGCTCCATCAGCCGCCAAGCTGCAAGCTGGCAAGCTGCAACCACCAATATCCATTATACCATTCGTGGATCAGTATGGCCGGCCACTTTATGGGCAACAAAGTTACTTTCATGGTGCTAATTTTTCTGCCTTATACGACCCATGGTATTTACGTTTTGACGCGGCTCTCTTCTTAAGCCGAGCCGTCTCATTGGCAAAGATTCGAAAAGCATCATTAATATTGGTAATTGGTCGGGCCAAGCTCTCCCAATACATCAGACACCATTTAAGGCAATAATAAAGTGAAGTGAAATAGAGGGTGCGTAGCGTATACTGCGTATACTGCACAAAGATGATCTAATATACTTTCGAAGGCAATAAATAACAATGATTTATACCTCTGCACGCATGTTGCACTGGAATTGTAATGGAAGACAGGATGGTGTATTATTTTCACATTTCGCAGATTTTAACTGTCTTAGAGTTCATAGGTTAGGAATAGATACTGTTCAAAGGAATAGATTTGGTAATATAAAAGAAAAGAGATTCGAAATGAAAGAACGTGGCTATTTTGGTTTTCCTCAAACAACATGCCTTTTCAGCCAGCTCTGTCCTTAGCTAGCCGCCTCCAGTTACGCACGCCAAGTTCATTGAGCTCGTTCTCCACTTGCTTGCGCCACCTGTTACACTGCTTATCTCTGCTGAGTCTTCGATTCCAACCTTGATAGTGTAATCAGGGTTGGATTCGAAGACTCGTTGGGCTGGTGTGTTGATGTCCATACGCCCCAAGTGTCCCAGCCATCTCAGCAGCTGAATTTTCAGCTTTTTAACCAGGTCAACGTCGCTGTATAGCCCGTAGAGCTCGTCGTTGAATCTTCTTCTCCATACTCCGAATCTTTTAAAGCCCATGCTTCTGCCCCATATAGCAGGATCGGGATGATTAAGGTCTTGTGCAGCGTTTCCTTGGTGATATGAGAGAAAGCTTTACTACTTAAATGCCTCCTCAGCCCAAGGAAACAGCGATTGGCAAGAGTAATTCTCCGTTTGGTCTCTAAACTGATGTCGTTGTTTGAATTAAAAGTGGATCCCAGGTGGACAAAGTCCGTGACTGCTTCGAGTTTCCCTTCTCGTTGATAGCATTTACTTCGTTTTGTCTTCATTAACAGCCAATCCCATTTTTGCGGCTCCGATTCAATACTGGCAAATGCACCAACCAGAGCTGGCTTTGTTCTGCCGATTATAAGCAAGTAGTTGAACGGACATCTGAAAAATTGTACCAGTAGTGTTGACTTCAAAAACGATGTTAAATAGGTTGCATGATAACGCGTCACCTTGTCTTAGACCTTTCTCGACATCAAACTGTTCAGAGGTTTTCTAACCGACTTTGACGGAGCAGCGAGATTTCTCCATTGTCATCCTGTACAAGCGGACAGTTTGTGCAGGGATACCGAGATTTGTAATGGCTCTGTATAACTCGTCTCTATTAAAATCGATGAAGAGGTGGTGTGTATCGATCTGGAATGCTCGGGTTTTTTCCAAAATCTGTCGGAGTGTGAACATTTGATCGACTGTTGATTTGCCTGGCCTAAAACCACACTGATATCTTTGCCGTTCAGGAGTCTATAAAAATGTTCCTAACAGGTCCTCAGCACTGACTGTGTGTCTACTGTCATATTCCCCCTTTTATCTTGGCAGGCTTCTGGCCTTGTAGCTTTGGGTAGATCTTCTTACCTTTTGGTAGATTTTTCGAACATCCCCTCTGTATGTCGGTACAATCCTCGTTCTCTCTTTTTCTTCCCGAGAAGTCGGAGTTCCTCTTTTATTTTTTGCCGGTAGAGCTTTCGGGCTGCTCTCTCAGCGGCTCTCGACAATGTCTTTATTGGTCGTCTATGATTGCTGCTGGTTTCTGGCTGGCCAAGAGAAACGCTGTCAGCAAATGTTTTGGCAGTTTCTTGCGATTTGAGTTTTGCTACATCAAACTTTTTCACAGCATCTGCTCGGCGTTGTGGCGTCATAAATATATCCGCATCCGTACTCAAGACACTACCAAGTAGTGGTCTGAGTCAACGTTGGCTCCTTCAGACATATCTAAGTTACTGGAAGCATGTCTGGCGTCAATCGCGATGTGATCAATTTGGTTGACAGCTTTTTGATCACATGACCCTTGTGTATATTGAGGTGTGGGAATTTGGTGCATGCAATGGTGATTTTTCGCCCTTCCGCAATGTTAATCATCCTGAGTCCGTTATTGGACGTTTCGGCATGTAAACTGTGCTTTCCAATTATCGACCTTTATACCTTCTCCTTACCAAATCTGGCGTTGTAGTCGCCAAGCATAATTTTGACGTCGTATTTGGGGCACTTATAGTATGTGCGCTCGAGGAGGTCGTAAAACTCGTCAATAATTGGGTCACCCTTCTGTTCGTGGGGGGCGTGAACACATATCAGTGTCACGTTCTGAAATTTTGCCTTGATGCGGATTGTGACAGATCCGTATAAGGTGTTCGCCAAGTAGTTCAGCCTAACTGGAATTGTAGACGCAGGCGTTGATTCCATCTGGGGAATTGCTCCGTTGCCGTCTTGATAAAAAGGAGGAATGCCTTAGTGCGAACACTCCTCCCCCTCTCTCGTCTACTTCCCTCAACAGCCTTCCACAAGGATCAAGCCTTATCTCCAGCTGAGGTACTAGGCACCCGATGTTCACCGCTTGCAGGTGAGAGTAAGAGTTTAAATATTGAAGTATTTGCACAAGTTTAATTTAATGTTTCAAAAATTTTATATTCGAACCTGTCAAAGTCTTTACTCTTGATTTTCAAAAAAAATTGTTTTTTAGTAAAGGGTTTTTCAATAAGAGGTGTTATTTTGATATTCAAAGAAAAATGGCATTTTTGGAGATAAATGATCGGATGTTAATACAACACAACATCAGCCAAATGGCCGCCAAGACCACGCTTACAGGACCATATCCTTTTCATGAAATTTTCCATAACCAAATCGCAAAGTGGCTGCCCTATGTCCTCGATAGCCTCACGAATTTCATCTTTGAGGTCTTGAATCGACGCTGGGCTGTTGGCGTAGACCTTATCTTTCACGTGGCCCCAAAGGAAGAAGTCGCAAGGTGTTAAATCACAAGATCTCGGTGGCCAATTGTGATCACCTCTTCGAGAGATAACACGGTCCGGAAACTTTTCCCGTAAAAGATCGATAGTTTCATTGCTTGTGTGGCACGTAGCTCTGTCTTGTTGAAAGTAAACGTTGTCCAGATCAATACCATCCAATTCAGGCCATAAAAAATCATTAATTATCTCTCGATAGCGCAATCCATTGAAAGTAACTGTTGCTCCAGCCTCATTTTCGAAAAAGTAAGGTCCAATGACCCCGCGGGACCATAAACCGCACCAAACAGTCACGCGTTGAGGATGGAGAGGCTTTTCAACAATAACTCTTGGGTTTTCCAAGCCCCAGGTGCGACAGTTTTGCTTGTTGACGTACCCTCCGAGGTGGAAATTGGCCTCATTAGTCAAGATGATTTTTCGATGAAATTCCGGTTCATTTGCATGCATTTCAAGGGCCCAATCAGCAAAGACACGACGTTGTTGATGATCAGCCGGCTTGAGTTCTTGTGTTAACTGAACTTAATAAGCCTTAAGACCCAAGTCTTTATGCAAACTACGGTGTAATGACGTTTGTGGAATGCCTAATTCCAAAGAACGACGAGGAATGGACAAACCTGGGTTTTCTTCAACACTTTGGGCTACAACAGCAATATTCTCAGTTGTTCTTGAGCGACGTGCACGGGTTTTATTCTTCACATCACTAACTTGTCCCAACAGCTCGAATTTGTCCACCAATTTCTGTATTGCGGTCCGACAAGGTGCTTCACGACGACCCAAAAATGTTTTAGTTTTACGAACCGTCTCTGCCAAATTTTCACCATTTTTATAGTGAATTTTAATAATTTCAATGCGTTGTTGAAGCATGTATCGTTCCATTTTTATCAATAGCGTAGTTTCTACTTGTCAAATGTCAAAAAATGACAGCTTCAAAAGTGACAGCTACCGAAATAGCGGGCTGTTCAAAATAACACCTCTTATTGGAAAAAATTATACAAAAAAATATACAAAAATTTCCTTAAACTGAATTAAGACCTTGAGGGAAATATAATAATTTAATTCTACAATGAAACTCAATTTATTTGTTTAATAAGTACAACAAATCATAAATCTTTCAAGTTTTTATTTTTGCAAAGGACTTGCCTCATTCAAACTTATAATTAAAAATATCTTTCTATTCAAGTTATGCCAATAAAAAAAAAAACAGACAATAAAACTCAATTCACCTCTATTTGAATCGAACCAACAATCATTAATCTCTAAAGCTTCCGACAGAGAGATATAATTTGGTCTTAAGAAGGCTGATCTACTTCATTAACCCCAAACCCTCTCCCGATCTACATTTTCTCATCAACAAATTGCTAATATGCAAAATCATGATGGCTAACCTGATGCCAATCCAACATGACTTCCCATCCGCCTCATCAACAAAATTACACAGATCAGTCTGCGCCGGGACATGGAGTTCGGCTCAAGCCCCAACCGTACGTGCGTCGTCGGCGTCCGTCGCGGCCAGCCAGTCAGCCAGCCAGCATTAACCATCACCAGGAACATTAGCAAGTGCACAGTAGTTGGTAATTATGACAAGAACCACCTCGGGTTGCTCTATTTACTGTGGAACTTCATAAAAATTTAATTGCTAGTCATAGTTGCTAATGAAAAGCTATGATTATTATCACAGTACGTACGTCGTCGGTCGGTCGTATGCTCTTGTCTGATGTGGTTGTCTGGCAGAGTTCGCGTAGTTCGCGGGGTGCTACTCTATTTGGCCTAGGGCCCTCCAAAGTCTAAAGCTTAACTTTTTTGAATAACTACCTTTTGCCAACTAACTCGAGCTGCCGTTTGCTCTATAGTACGGCGGGATATACTCCATGTGATGCTGACGTTGATGTTGCCTTTTGATAGCTGATGCTGCTGCTGCTTCAAAGCACCAATGACGACGACGACGACCAACGAGGCGATATGCGAGGTGACGTGGTGGTGCGATGATTGTCTAAGAGTGATGATAATCTCGAGCGCGCAAGTTAAGGCAGTTACGAGCTGCAGAGCAATATCGCCGGGCAATATTATACTCTATCGTAATAATTGTAATATTTTTCTGTGCATCTTTGTAATTTTTATTGATGTTTCGGACAGGTAGCAAAATCATGAGCAGAACCAACGCCATCACATGCTGCTGCCGCTGCCACCACCGCGTATACTATGGGCTCAAAATGTCCGGCGTAATGTGTAGCTGAAGGCCTTCGGGTGTTTCACAGGTTTTGAGCTGGTTGGTAATCACAATTTTGCCACATGGATATTACTCTATCTTAATAGAAGCCATATTTGTATCTAAAAGTGCGGGATTCAAAAGATAGCTTAACAGATGAGCATACAGCTACAACAGGTAGGTGAGAAAGCCTTTGGAATGTGGCATGCGGATGGGTTGTGGTTCAGCTTGTTTATTTTTATATTTTTTTTTTGTAAATTTTATTTCTCATGTTGATATTGAGCGAAAGATGACTTGGATGATTTCATTTTAATTACACACTGCGCACGAGTACCTACCTATATGCTTGACTGAAGCTCAAAAGACCGCGTAAAATAGTGCTTCGCATAAAATTTTTGCTTTCAAGTTATATTATAAATGTTGTGGAGTGATGATGTGTTCGGTATGGTGATTGCAGCGTCATTAGCTGGAACAACTTTTCCTAAAGCGAGAAGTAAGAATTTGTTCGGAATTTTTACTTATATTTATAAAAAAAAAATATATTTGAATACACTTCGAGACTATGTTTTAACGATTTTTAAAGAATTTATATGAAAATGACTTTTGTATTAAAATGAGATTGAAATAAGGAAATAAGTTTAACGGTTTAGAATTGATATTAGATTATGCATTGGGATATGGTATTTGCTGAAACTGAACTACATTCCGAAGGAATGTTCTCAGTTTAATATCGTATCTAGTATTTAGACTAATTAATAAGCAATCATATGATTTTTTTATGTGAGTGCTTAGCTATAATGTTATTAAAGTAACCTTGGAAGGAATTTCTGGGTCAATCAGGGTCAAAGTTGCTGTGAACATTAAAGCTTCTTGGGTTGGGGTCGAAATTCCCAAAACCGAGATCTTGAAAATCCAAAATCCCGAAAACTTAAAATCCCGAGAACCCAAAATCCCGAAAACCTAGAATCTTAAGAACCCATAACACAGAAATCCCAAAATACCCAAAATACCGAAAATCCTGATAACCAAAAATCAAGAATATATAATCATGAAATCGGAATCCCAAAAAATTCTATAAAATGGAAAACTTGCGAAAATTTTTCATTTTATAGATTTTTTTTGAAATCATTCAGTTTATACAGTCTAGGTGATTCTACCAAAGCACTTCTACCAAAGTCTTCTTTCAAAAACAGAAAAAAAAATCTAAAATGGGTACAAATTTGGCGAAGCTAGATTTTTTTCAATGGATGAAGGTCGTAAAAACCGTTTTTTTTGCCCATAACTGCAGATTTTGGGGGTGTTACGGAGTTTTTTCATACCATTTTCTAATCAGTGCAAAAAAAACTAAAGTTTCGAAATTACATAAAAATCATCTCTACTAAATTTAAGAACAATCCGTTTACGCGTTTGGAAATGTGGAAATGTGTGGCAGTGGAAATGTGTACAGATGGACGCACAGGACGCACAGACCGACGGACGGCATGACGAAAACCATTTTTTAAGTCTACTCCATCATCGTAATGTTGGTTTTGATTAAAACCTCAAAAATTGAAAATCGCGGAAGCCGTTTTATGAACAAACAATATTTCTTTTATAAAAATTTTCAAAAAGTTGGCATACCATTTTCAAGAAAATATTAATGGACATGGATGGAAACCAACATGATTTTATTAAATCGATTTTGAAAAAAAAATAACTTAAATATTTTAAAAAATCAAAAAAAAAATATTCTTGAAAATTTTGATATAATAGAAATTTTAAAATTGATAAGAACTTTCTGCATCAAAATCTTCATCGAAAATCGTTTAGCCGTTTACGAGAAAATAAAAAAAAAAAGAAAACAGGTCTATGGAAGTGGGACCCACTTTTTTCCTTTTTTCGCATTCTTTTACATAGAAATTTCTTGTTATCTGATTGTTATCGATAAATAGGTATTAAAGAATTTTATTTTTCTTTTCCCCTTTCTCGCCTTTTTCCTGCATTGTTTAAAGCCTCATTTCCCACTCCATTTTCCTTCTAGTTTCCAGCTGAAAGGAAGTTTCCCACTTCCTTTCCTGCATCAATTTCTGCTTTCCAATCCGTTTCGAACATTGTTTCCCACCCCTTTTCCCGAACTGTTTTCCAACTAGTTCCCAGACTGTTTTTCGCCTCGACTTCAGTCCCCGTTCCCGCTCCACTTCCTACCTTGTTACCCGCCTTGTTTCCAGCATAATTTCCCACCATTTTGCCACCTTGTTTCTCGCTTCGTTTACCACACCGTTTTCTGCCAATTTCCAGTCCACTTTAGACTTTACCACCCTATTTCCTGCACAGTTTCCTCCCAATTTCACTCCACGTTTCCCGACTGTGTTCCTGCCTCGTTTTCCGCCGCTTTGTTCCCTTATCCCAGTATCTAATCCGGTTTCTTACTTAGTTACTGGTCCTATTGCCCTCAAAAATTCCACAGTGCTTTCCATCAAATTTCTTTAATCCTTTCTTACTCCGTTTCTTGCTTTGTTTCCCACCTTGTTTTGCGCCTGTTTTCCCGCCTTGTATCCTGCTGGATTCCTACCTGGTTTCCCACTGTCTTACCCTCGTGCTTTCCGGCCGTATATCCCACCCATTTTCCGCCTTATATCCCACCCTGTGGATGGGGTGCTTCTTTTCCACTTCGTTTCTCGCTTCATTTCCTTCCGGGTTTTCACCATGTTTCCCACCTCGTTTCTTGTTTCTTCTCTTTGTTTACAAACAAAGCTTCACAAAAAGTTAAGCCCCTACTAAACAATTTTACAATTTGCCTTTAAAAATTTTAATAATTATTTTTTTTTAGACCTCAATATCTCCCACCTGACTTTTTTGACATCAAGCGAAGAAGAAAACAAAAAAAAAAAACAGCTGAACGCCAAGTAATCTTCTTTATGATGACATTAAGTAATCCATTGAAAATATCATAAAAATGTGGATCTGCTTCTGCGCCAAACTTCAACCATTAGCCATATAAGTAATGTGCGCAAAACCATAACAGTCAGCAATATCCAAAAACAAATCGAAATGATCATGGCCATGGCTAAGACAATTGATGGTCGTTGTTGTTGTTCTTGTCGGTGGTCGTCGTTTTGTTATTCGCAAGGAAAAGTCGATTTAGTGTAGCATCTTCCACACAGGAACGAATACTATAATACCTCTTCCTTTGGAACAATTGTGCATGGAAATTGAGGAAGGAATATTGTGCACCAATCTTTTATACCAGTTTGACAGTTGGTATAAATAAGATAACAAAAAATGAAACAAAATATATAAATCGTTGCATTCGTTACATATATAAAATATAACTGCACCCGGGGACTACCTTTACTCTGTGACTGGCTATACACTCCTGTCGCATGTGCTTGGCGTGTCCACATATCAGGTGGTTGTTCTGGTGAAGAGCATAAGAGCTCGCCTACCAGATCATCGATCGGTATAGCAGCAGTCCGATGTTGGCGGAATAGCTCTTTGAAAAACAAACAAAATCCGACCGTCTCGATAGCATAATTTTTGGACATAAATGCGGTACCGAATTGACTCGAGGACGACAGCCGTAAATCGGTTGGCAATCGAGGTGGGCTTCCATTTCATAGAAGTGGAAGCAGATCCCACAGATCACACACGTCAGATCCATATTTGTTCAAACATTGAAATTCGGTCCGATCGCAGTGGTCAGAGCAGCGGTAGCCAGCGCGGCGCGGCGGTCGGTGGTGGTGGGGCGGTTCTGAACAATTTCATACTATCTATGCGGAAACGTTCTTATACTGCGGCAAGTACTCAACGCAAATGGAGATGACCAACGACCGTACGACGACAAAGACGATGATCATGGGACGATACAATTCAACAACGACAGACGAGACGCATTTCAATTGAAATGAAATGGTATATCGATATTAAGAAATTGAATTGGAACGCATATTGGTCAACAGAGAGGATATGTGAAAAATGTTTTGTTGTAATAGTTAAGGATATGCCGGAATAAAGGTACTTACATTGTCTAGAAAGGAAATAATGCGCATGGAAAACAATAACTTTGATCTGAGATAGATGCCCTGAAGCTATTGTTCAATCATTTATAGGAAGGAATTCAATGGAGTTCATAAAACTTGAGATTTCCAATCAAATGTAATAGGTGGAAGACAAGGTTGTTGATTTTGGTTTTGCTTAAGACTGAGGAAGTCTTAAAACAATATTTATCTAGTGGAACTGTTCTTCGTAGAGAATTAGAAACGATTGAAGAAAGTTTGAAGACTACTGATAGAACAGGTTTTGAAAATTCCCCAGATGAATGCTTTTGCTTTCTTCGTTGTTAAATTTTCTTCTCATTAACAGACAAACCATGTTCGCTTCTTCTATATCTAACAGTTCTATTTTTGTTCACTCGATTATGTCAAATGTCATTAAGAGACTTGAACATTGTGTATTCTGTCGGAGGAACTCGCTTGAAGCTGTGTGGTACTGAAAGGGAACATAAAATCAAGTGAACGGTCCGTCAAGTAGACGGCTGTTATCATGATGCGTGACTATCTTATCAATGATAACAAATTCAGGTAGGTGTAATTAATTAATTTTTAAATTAAATAGCGGCAACAAGGCCCCAGGTGAGTGAACGTCACGATAACCTTTTTGAGTAAGAGACATTCACATAAGGTTGGACGAACATGTTATTATTATCGTCTTCGCTGATTGGGCTTTCTGACTCGGTAGGCAAAATTAGGACGCATCTTGTACAGGAAAACTTATCTAAGAGTCGTTGTCTGAAACTAGTTCCTTGTTTACCGCAAAGTTTTGGCTGCCCAAGTGTCCCTACTGATGTTCTCTTCAATGAATCAATATTAGTTGTGCTTGATAACAGAAAATACTTGGTTATGTTTGTCATTGACTGTTAAACCCATCCTATAGCCACTTTCCCTTTGATTCAAAAAAATGTGTTGTGTTCAAAACCTAAAACCGATGGTATTTCCAATCCCTGACAGATCAGCTGACGTTTACTATCATCATCCTCCAGAAACTGAGAGGTTTGAAAGAAATGCCAAAACAAGTCATTGTTTTATACAGCTCACCGTTAAGGACGCTTTCATAGGCGGAGTTGAAATCAATGAGTATCGGGTGATGGGTATCGATTTGATGGGTTTTGTTTCCAGGATCTGCACCAATGTTTTTTGTTGCCTTGAAGTTGGTAGACTTTCCTGGTCTAAATACTCATAATAACATGCGTTGCCAGATGGTTACTGAAAAGTTCTAAGCGTTTTCATATGTCGCATATTAGAACTTAAATTCTAAAACGCAATGTGAAGAAGATTGTGTAGTTGAGCCAGTTAAATTTTTTTTTTTTTAAGATTGGACAAAGAATGCTGACGTTCCGATTTGCTTGCGTGACGCCATTACAAAAAGTTTAATTGTTTTAAAATTCCCCAAGATCAACTGTTACTTTGATACGATTTTATTCCTGGGAAATCTTTGTTTCTCTAATTTTTTCCACTTGTAGAACTTATTTGCAGCTTCGGAACTTAAAGTATTGAAAATTAAATGCACGAAAAAGTAATCTGTACCAAATCTCAAGCAAATCCGAAATGACAAAATCCGGCATGACGAAAACGACTTTTTTGGACTTCTCCATCATCGTAATGTTGGTTCTGGTCGATTTTTTTTTTTGGCACGAAACCAATAATTGTCCCATAGAGGAATTAAAAATCGGTAAAAAGGGAAGAAAGCGTGGAAAGTCGCGGAATAATATTTGCCAATTACCGTGGAAACAATCACGGAATACTGGTGAATTATCGAAGAATACCACGAAAATATCATGGGAAGTTCTGAAAAAGACACTAAGTATAGCGAGAATTACCACGGTAAATATGAGGAATACTGTAGAAAAAAGTGCGGAACACTCGCATTTATATGTGACCCCCCCCCCCAAAGTTTTTTTCCTACGTGTCCTACAATATTCCGCGACTTTTCACGTTTTTCGTCAACCTTACACTTTTTTCGCGACTTAACACTTTCAGCGGTATGCCGTGTGATTTTCACATAAACAACTGTTTGTGATATGCCCATGCTCACGCCTCAGAAAAACTTCAAAATTATTTGTCTATGCTCCAAATGGAAAAACTAAAAATATTTTAAATCCAAAAGCACTTGAATACAAAGATTTAAATTACTGAAATTATTAGGCCAATTAATAAAAATGAAGGAATTAGGAATTTGGCGGTTCAGAAGCTGTTGTAGTTGTGGTTCATAAACTTAATTTATGTACAGAATAAAAATCACTGTGCAAGGCAGGACAACGTCTGCTGGGTCAGCTAGTTTTATATAATATTGCCTTAGAGAAATCACCTTCTGTATCTGATGTGGGCCTATATTCTAAAGGTGAATATAGTTCAATTAGTTGCCGCGTTATTTTTAGAATAAGGCAACATTTTTTGTTTTGTTACATAATTTTTGGAATAATAGCTTCAGCAAACAAAACTTTAATAAACATGTCTTGAATTCTTTCTTTTTTTTGATTGGCTGGCAAACCTTTAAACAAAATATTTATTGGAGTTAATAAGAAAGCAATAATTCTCGCATCATATCCTCACATTTGTACAAACAATAACTCCTATACCCAAACCTGGTGTTACGGAAACAAATTGGCAAATTTATGGCAAACACTAGAACAACTGAAACGTTTAAGCCATAAATTATTTTTCCCTCCACCATCAAACAGAATATACACCATCCTTATATCCACTTCTGCCTATATCCACCAACTTCTGCACAACATATCTATAGATAAACTTTCAAACTCACCACCATGCGCGTTGAGTCGCCGCCGCCGCCATCATCGCTCTTATAATATAATGAAACCTTCGCCCCATCGGTTTACTTTGAGTGGCCCACACACATGTCCTTTATACATTTTATACCCGAAGAGTGGAGCACACCAAAATTGGCAAAAGGATCCAAGTGTGTGGAGTTTGCAGTCATCCTATATTTTATGCTAAGAAGCCCCGGCACAGCTGGTGTTGGTTATTGACTCCTACCACTCCATTCGCTGCTACATGATGATGGCGCAACAGCAGCAGCCAGCAGCGGTAGCTTAAGTTGTGACTCCTGCATCCTGGATGGCTAAACGCGCCACGCAGAATAAACGGCACTTGTGAGAATTTCTGCCAGCCAAATGCAAAAGTGGTTTATTACCCAGTTCCCTATAACTAAATTATAAGCTATGAAGGTTGTGTTGTTTTTTGTATTATTTTCAACTCCTTTTGCGTGTTGCGTCGGTCGCTGTGCCATGCTTATAGGAGAAACAGAAAAAGCGGTGCTTCTTCTTAAGTGTGTCGTATATCCCTAAAAGGAGAACAATTTGTAACCGCACTCTAACAAATGAATGTGTGCGCTTCACTGCCAAATTGATATCGAAATGGGACTCGACAAAAATGAAGGTGGGTACGTACTCTCTATTTGTATGACATAAGAAATGTTGAATGGCAAGCCAGGATAGAAGGTCAATCGAATATGCGTGTTTTCCGTTAAGTTTTATCACAAGATTTTGAATGGATAATATTTAGGGGAGAAGTGGAGAGTACTGTTAATTATACTTTATAAAAATTATAGGGAATCTTAAGTTGACTTTGTTCAGATTTCTTCTATCGCCAGTGTTGCCATTTCGTAACAGACTCCTTTACTCCTTATAAGTCACTTTCATTCTGCACTATTGGTTCACCATGTGGCAATAGTTATTATATAGCAGAGACATCCTGACGACACGAATAGTGACACATTTCAAAAATATTGTTCTTACAGGAAATATGAAATTCAACCCTATATACTTGAAATGCTTTTAATATATTTTGTTAAAAAGATGCTGAAAAAGTTATCATCAAAAATAATTGTAAAATTTAAAAGAATACATCCATTGACCCTATTCTCCCCTAACCACATTGGGTTTAATAATAATTACAATGACAGTGAACATAATATTGCTGGGAAGACTCTACAGGTATATTTACCGTTAATACGTTTGTGACAATCCACCCCAAAAATGGAAGCATTGACATAATATCATCAAATGATCTCACGATTATTCCACGTGACAAAACTAGTATTCCACAATGCATTTTGTATGTGTTATTATATGCTTGGCCTGCAGCTGATCATTTTGGTTTTGTTTTAAACCCAGGCTCCATCTACTTTGGATCCATTATAGACTTCCATAGGAATATAGAGAGAGAGAGAGAGAAAATTACCAAAATGAAATATACCTCATACTGGTACCTACTTTGTGGATGCAACTGTGGGGATAAAAAGATATAATAGTTGAGGCGGTTAAACATAAAAGACTAGTAGTGGGGTTTATATATGCGGCAGCCTTATAGTGGCAAACACATCCCGTGTGTATACAGTTTTTATATTTTTGTTTTCTAGCAAATGAAAGAGGTGTCTATCCAATGGTCTTTTCCAATTTTGACATTTGAATGGACCGAAATGACGTTTTTATTCAATATGGCAAATCTTTGGCGATTTATATGTTTCAATAGATGGAATAGTGAGTTTTTTGTTTGTTGTTATTTTTATAAATAGTACCAACATTATTTTGCCGCTATTGAGGTCCATTTTTTGGTAAAATTAGGGCAGTGTTTTATAATTCTTAAGCAATAATTTTGTTCTTTAGGAAAAAATAAAACAATTTAAGAGATGAAAATATATTATAAACGAGTTATGTCAAATAATAGCAGATATGCCGTTATAGCATGCATTTGAAAATATATTTGTAGAACCATAACGTAATTTCTTTAAAAATATTATTAAAGAAATCTTACGCTTTAATATAAATAATATCCAAACAAAAGAGCTGAGGTCAGAACTTGAAAATACAAAAAAAATTAACTGTCGTTGTTAATCAGATGCTCATTTAGTTGTGCGGCATTGCTATATGATAGTTTTATATTCGTTTTATTTTTGGCAAGTAATGGTGAAGTACACTGAGAAAAAACAATTCACATTTTCCATCTGACAGACGAAAACTAATTAAACTGTAAACTGCTAAACTAATAATAAGAAAGTAAATTTTACTATCTTTGCATGTCAAAATGCACATTTAAATAAGAAAGAGTGTACCTCTTCAAAAGCAATGCACATTCTTAGTTTATCAATATGCTACTGGATTGGTATATAAACTTGCAGGAATTTCTCTATTTCATTTAATTCTTTTTGCAAGATAAAATATCAAATTGCAATTCAACGCAAGTTTATCGTCTAAATTATTCCTTAAAGACATTCAAACATGAAATGGTAGCTAAGATTGTGAACATATTTATCGCTGATATTTTTATGCAAATGGTAGTTGTTGTTAAACATGTTACACTTTTTTTTGCTGGGAAAGATCTAGCAAAGATTTCTTGATTCAAAACACAACAAACAGAGTGTGTGTGTGCCTTGTTTAGAAAAAAATACACATTATACCATCCACCTCATATCCTTCTTTACTCTACCTATACCGATAACACACCGAGCATAGCTTGAGTGGAGAAAAATTGAAAAAAAAATAATTAAAATTAAAACAAAAAAAAAAAAAACTTGCCCAAGGAAGACTATTTCACTTAATAGAGAAGTTTAACATGTTTGTTTATTGAATTAATATTAAATATTGAGACTTACAAGACCGCGCCAAGCGGCTCGCTTGCTGATTACTGTGTAGGGTGTAGAGAGAGAGTGGCGGTCGGTATCACCTAATAGCTCCTTTTTTGCCGCCTGTAAACTGCACGCTTTGATGCGGTGCAGTACCTACTTACCAAACTCTGCAACATCTTGTTTTTTTTTCTATGCGCTCCTTTGAAAAAGGAGTACTTGTATTTGTATCTACATGAGTATTTCACCGATAACTGACCACGAAGAAGCGAAGAATATTAAGTTAGGTTGTTAGTCGACTCTTGGTGTTGAGATTTTTTGTACCTTTACCTTTTTTGCTGCAAACACTTTTTGTTTCGCAAATAAAAATGTAAAGATACTTAACTTATAGAGTTTGCACTTTTCTATACAAATTAATAGGCGGAATGAGGAAATTAATCGAAGCAAATATGTATCATTTCTGTTGAATGTTTAAAAGTTGTTTCCGTTTAAGTATTTGCAATGCCTTAGTAGAGTTTAGAGAGACTTGAAGCTTACTTTTATTACAAATCCTTTAATATAGTTTTTTTTGAAAATAAGAACCTCTTTTGATATTTTTTTTCATTTTGGTACAATTTCCATAGATCCACTACACAAAATAAATTATAGGCATAACTTTAACCTTCCTACCTGAGGAATATACCTTATTTGAAAAATTTTACCCTCTTTTTGTTGTATCTTAGCATTTGCAATGACATTGCGAAGCATAACGAATCGTTTTGAGTGATTAATGGGCTTCTTCAAGTTGAACTACTTACATAATATTTTCTTTTGCACTTCATTATTTTTATATGAATTCATGAATCAAATATAATTTGTAGTTTTTTTTTTTTGTTTAATATACTCACTCACATCACTTATTCTTAACCTAGGGACCTAAAAAGCAATGACAAACAAAGGTGTTGAAAACAAGACAAACAAGATCACATTGAAAGGTAATAATAAGGAGCTCTTTAAAAAAAGGGTTAATTTAGTGTGAAAAATCATTGGAAGAATGAAATCATTTTAAACATTGTCAAAAAAATCTATTGTAGTTACAAATTTGAATAAAAATTAAATTATGGACTTTGAAAAGTTTTCAGATGTAATATTCCTAGTTAGGGTCAACATGAAAACAAAAAAACAAAAATAATAAGATATAATGTGCTCCGCTCTGATATTATCATGTCTAGGAAGATTTTTTTCTTTTAAGTTTGCGTACAAAACATAAAATAAACATTTGCTATAATAACGAGTTATGTACAGTTTAGAAAGAGCATAAGCTTATCTTAACCATCTGTCGCTTGTAGCAGGAGAAAACATTCTTAATTATTTAGGATAAAAAAATATGTCTTTTAAAGTTAGACTACAGAACACCAACTGAGATATTTGTCCAAAAAAAAAAAACAATATTTGGTGTAATCCCAGGATACAGGATATTTTGAGACTAAAGTGCTTACCAAAATTTTGAACTGATAATTTTGAAAAAATAACGTTCTTAGACACAAATTGTTTTTTGGAAATTGAATTGATTTGTCTTTTTTTTTACAAATTGAAATTAGAAAAGCAGAGGGTTCTAGGTATTAAAGTACTTTTTTAAATAGAAAAAAGAAAAATACTAAAAACAATATTCTCCATTTTTTTTCTGTATTCGATTGACAAAAATTAGACTTCTGAATTCTGGAAAAACAATTTTATCTTGTAACGTAAGATTGTGAATAGTACACAGGGAAAAATCTATCACATAAATTAGAAATACTATCTAAAAAAAATAAGATTTCCCTATGGTATTGTAATTTAATACAATTTTGATAGCTATTCTTCGGATTTTTAAATTAGAAAAACCTTTTAAAATACCTAAATACTCAAAAACGTATGTGTTTTTTGAATACTTTTAATAACACTGTTATTTAACGTTTTAACACCAAATCCATTTTACATATTATTGATATTTTCGATACAGATAATAGCATGGTCTGAAAAAATTAACATTAACACCACAAAAGTCATAACTCAGTGACTTGGTTATTTTAGAATTTTTATGTACTACATATATGTATGTATTCAATTTTGTACCGAAATATGTATTTTACCTTTTTGTATATTTTTTTTTCTTTTTTTTACCTTTTTTCCAAGATGAATATCATAAACTCCTATTTAAGCCGTTTAAGCATTATTCACTTACTATAATTTCATTTGCGTTGTGATGGTTTCACTTATTTTCTGTCCAGTTGCCATCCACCAAAAAGGGTGCATTTTTAAGTTCTGAACAGGTTGTTAACAAACACAACAATCTTGCAGATTTACTTTTACGATATAAAATGTGTATTATTATATCAGAACAAAAGAGTTGATGTCAAAACTTGAAGTTAATTTTAATGTTTATTTGATTTTTTAATCAGTTCTAATAGAAATCAAAGCCGGCAGAATATTTGAATTATACTAATCAAATAGCTTTGGCTATATTTTCTATTGTGATTTAGCAGCCTATCTGGTTGTTTTTCGTCGTTAAACGATAAACTGTGAATGAAAGCTGAATGTGTTTCAAACTTTTTTCAATTTAGCACTGATAAATAATATGATAACGACAACATTTATATGCGTTCTCAACAACCATTTCAAAGGAGTTTTTAAGAGTTGAATAACCTTGTACCTCTAATAAATTGCGTGAAGAATCATATCCCACATTTTATGGCAAATTAGCTATACTCAACAAGTCCTTTCTAGACCATATTCAATGGGTTCAAATCTCTATCAGTAAGCACGTAAACTATGAGATAAAACAAAAATAAATAAAAATGTCACCAAAGAAGGAATGTTTTCCATAAAACTAAAAATAAAAACCAACAATCGCCAAAGAGTTTATTAACTGAAAATAATAAACTGCCCTTCACGCCAATCCCAACCAAACCCATATTCCATCTATACATCCCATCTTTTATTTCAGTTAAAAAAAAAAAAAAAAAAATAAAACCTAAAAAACTTGTCTCATTTGATTTCGTTCCAGTTTTTCTGCGTTTTCATGTTCATTTCAACTCCATTTAATTTCGCATGAAATTGCTGAGATAATTTATTAAACCAATTGTCGCCTTGTACACAACGAATATAATATATTTTATGCCCTTTAAAGTGAAATGCATGAGTGCTGCGTGAGCGCGCACAAGCTCGCACTTTATCGCACGTTCGTAAACACGTTCAAGTATATTATATTGGGTCTTGGAGCTGGTACATTATTTATGAAGTGCACCTTAGTGATCTAGAAAAAAAAAAAAAAAATAATTCCAATGTTTCCTTTTTTTTTTTTTTTGCATTTAAGTGGTTTGCCATCTCTGGACATCAATTTAATTTCATTGTTGCCATAACTAGAGTGCTCCACACTCCATATATATAAGGCAAGTCTGACACAAGAATCGCATTCCTCATAAAATGGGAAATATTTGTAGGACCTATATCATTATGGAGCCCAAGACAATGGCCTAGTATCTCCAGTGATTTGAGCAATTATCTTACTAACATAGAGTTGCAAAAAAAAAAACCAAAAGAAAATACGATGACTATGGGTAGAGGAAAATCGTCCTGGGACTGGTCGATGATGACAGGGTGTTCCAAAAATGTACACCAGTAAAAAGAATGAGCTATTAACTATGATCGCGTTAGCTAAAACCAAAAAGTCGAAAAAAATGACATCATTTGATAACTCATTTATAAAATATTGAGACCCACTTAACTCGTAAACAACTCATGACCCTGGCACTTGGAAATTCTGTTGTTAGGTAGTTTGAAAAAATGGCCCATTCACACGAACCCATAAATTAGAAATGAGTTGCAACTCTTTTTATTTAAATACAAAATTGCCTTAGAGTATGCAGCGGAATTATTATGATCTTTGGAAAAAATTCGCAAGCCAACACAATATTTTTTAATTTTATTGCTGCTTTTGAAATAGAAACACCCTATTTTCAAAATTATATCCAAAGCCTTAGCAATATCAAATCTATGGCATAGATGTATACTTTTTCTATAAGGTGAAGCAATTTTATGATGTCCGAACGAAGTTAAGTGATGACTTGTCTTATCCTTCTCAACTCTGACTGACTGACTGACTGAATGACTGACTGACTTATACGAGTTTAGATATAAACATTTGAAAGAATATCACGTTTGTTTTCTATATGATGATGATGATGATGATGATGGTACCCCATACGCGACTAACATACGACCAATTGAACAATATTTCCACCAAGCAATAAGTCCAGAGCTTCAGACATCAGTCATTATCATTAGATCCATCACCTCATACCTCCGTTCTCTATTTCTGAGACCTTGCTGTTCTGAAATGATGTTTTCTTCAAAGCGGATAATGCACACCAATGTCGCACGACCATGCTGATGATAATATGATGACGACCACGATGATGATGATGATGGTGATGTTGATGGTGATGGACAGAGGACGTTGTCTCCACATCTTGACATGATAATGACATTTTCAACATGGAATTGGATCAGTAATTATATCGTTCGCGTTTTATATCTTTGATCGAATGAATTATTCAATCTTTGCAATTTTTTTTTGTCATATATAAGAAATTGCTTAACTTTTTTTTTTATATAAATATTTTTCATTTTTTGAAAAAGGAAAATCAACAAATGGAATGTTTTAATTTCGTGTCACATGTCGATGTCACCTGAAAGGAATTCTTTACGTGCCAAAGACATAAATCGTTCAATCATAGAGGAATTTGTTTTTAATTTTAGTGAGCCAAACTGCATCAAGAGTTAGATAAAGTCGTGCACAAATTTAATTGACAAGTTCTACTCTTCAATGTATGTAGATTTTTGAGAGGTCGTATTGAAGTTAAAAAAAAACAGGAATTTGTGAACTAAGTGTTTTAGATTTCAGTTTTTTTGCTGAATGATTTAAAAAAAAAATACCTTTTCTAGTAATCCTAATTAAAAAAAGAGCAAAATAAAATATATTCAAATTTATTCTGTCTTGTTTTTCGCTGGACGGACTTGAACAATTTTTTTTTGAGCTGAATATATTTCTGAACTTTTAAATAACTTATGTTGACTTCGACTCTCATAGCAGAAATACACTAAAAATATCCCTGCAAAGCTTCAAGTCAATTTAACGAACAGTTTTGTTGTTACAATCAATCAAGTTCAGTTCTTTTGTCGTTTTTACGGCTTCCAACATTTCAATTTATGAACCAAATTATAAAATTAATTTTTTTTTTTGTTTCTGTGAAAAATAAATTTATTTATCGAATAATATTCAATTGAAAGAAATATATTTGGAACAACGTTGGTTTATTCAATTCATATAAATTAAAATAAAAAATCTTTGTACAATTTAATTTTTTTCTTAGAAAAATGTCAAATTTTAAGCAGCTGTCGAGTGATTTAAAAATGAAAATTTGTTCGTAAAATCGATCTTTTACCATTTGTCATTGAATGAAGATGGTGCGTTAAGTACTTGGTCGAAAATGGATTTAGTTCGTTAAAGCCCGTGGTCGATTTTGACCCATTCTCCGTTTCCAGTAGGGCATTTTAATTTTATTTTGTTTTCATGATTTTTAGAATTTTTGTTGCAAACGTTGCTGTGTTGGAAAAACTAGTTGAAGAGCTAGTAACGAAAAATCAACGTCTTAAGGTGCAAGGATAAATATTTTGGATGTCGAAGAAAAATTCCCATTGGCGAAGTTGAAAGAGGGAAGAGGCGGGGGATGGACATGCAACGTAAATGCAAGAACATCTTACAAAACATAGACTCTTCCTTTTTTGAAGTCGGTTAAAAAACTCTAATAATCATTTTTGTTATAATGAAGTACCTACTACCACTGATGAAAATTTCATGCTTTCTTCACGAAGTGCACAATTATTTCGCTAAGCCTTCAGTGGAATTTATACACTGAAGAAAAAAAACGCAACGTAAAATGAAATCCGGTCATAATTAATTGCATGTTGTGATAACTTACCACAAACATATTTAAAATTACGTTGAAACATATTTGAATTTAATATGCAATTTATGTTTCAAGTGGGTTGAAGTTGCAATATACACTTGTAATTTTCAACAGAAAGATGCCACTATGGGTAAGACACTGGACTGGTAGTACAAACTTCTGTGACTCAAATCTTCCGGCTTATGCAATTATTTTAGCGGCAATTCTATCGGTCCATATCTCAGCCTAAGCCGCTGAAGTGATTTTCTTCAAATTTGGTAGTTAACGGTTTTGAGTGGGTCTCCAGAGGGGAAATTGAAATTTTTTTAAAAACTAAAATTAACTCAATTTGCCATACGATGAAAAAATTTATAACAAATCTGAATTTTTTTTAAATGTTCCCATGAACAATAGTACTTAGGTATTTTTAAAGTAATGGAGGTATCCACAAACCGGAATACTAAATTCTCAAAAAGTTTGGTAAAAATTTGTACTTTACACTTTTTTGTACAGAAAAATCTTGCAACGGTACGGAAAACGAAAATTTTGGGATTACCAATGTAACCGATAGATTTGATAACAATTATTTTATACGTTCCGTAAAAGATCATAAATATCGTAATTCTGCTGTCAAATTTTTAACTCTGGACGATACTTCGACGGCGGAAAGCAAAATTCGAAGCATCTGGAATATCGTCGGCGGATTGTTCTAACTCCATTGGATTTACAAATTTTGACAAATGGAATAATTGTAAACGCCAAATAAACTTCATTAGTACTGATTACAACATGACAGAATTGTCCCTGATCAATTGCCTTCTTAAGTCACCTAATGCCAAGGAAAAATTCTCTTAAAGTTTTTAAAATAAAAACGTAAAACAATGAATAACCTACCTCTATAAAGTTCATTGAAACTTTTAACCAGCAAAAAGAGTTAGTTAACAAAATTCATAGATCACGACAGCAAGCATTTCAAATTTATGCAAAAAAAAATAAAACTATGAGACTTTTGTATGAACTTGTATCTAGCGCATGTGTTGTGTAGGTACATTTTTGTATGCATAGTCTTCATTTTAAGTGGCATACTTCTCTATTGGCATACTATTAATGATGCTTCAATGAATGCTGCAGTTTAGTTAACCAAACTAAAGGCTTCCAATTCAACATAAGTATAACTTCCCCCAAGAGCAATAACAACAAAAGAAAATAAATAATAAAACCAGAAATATGGATCAATGATCAGTGATCTTTCACGTTTTTCAATGTTGCATGCCATTTTGGTTGGTCTTCTTCAATATTCTTCAATGACGTGTTTCATCTTTGTTATAATAGAAGAAGAAGCAAATAAAGTTTAATATCCTTCTTTTCTTGATAATGATGGTTGGTATACATAGAATGTCGAATTTGAGTGAGAAATTAAAGGTTGAAAAGTAGGTGGATTGAGTCGAGACACTGGCAGCATTGAATAGAGATTTGGTAGCAAAAGAGATTTTTCATCATTTCAGTTATATGAAAAACAACACTTTTGAATTGTAATTAAATTGAAGACAGGCTAGCCACCCCACTTTTATAGTGAAATTGAGTCGATAATGGATGGATTGTTATTGAAAAAAACTAAATTTATACTAATAAGGTACCTTGGCTGATTTAACAGATTTATTGATCCTTTCTATGCTGGCTTTTTTGCTGAAGGAACTTTTCCACTAAGATTTTAGGTAGTTTTTTTGTCTCTTCCCGTCAAAGAACAGTTTGAGTTCTTAAACTTTTGTTTCAAGCAGTTAAAACATCTTCATAGCACTGTCCTTGTAGAATATAACCAAACAAGGAAATTCAAGCTGATAACTGCATTTATCAATTGCTTGAAGATCAGGATCCTTGCTGCGAGTACCAATACAAGGTCTTCTGGAGCACATATGAATTCTGATTTTGTGGATCGATTAAGATATTTGCTTATTTCATCTTCTAAATGAAATAGCAGCTGTTGACATCAGTTTTTGAAGATGATAATAGAGGTCTACTGCTCGCTCCTTCAAGAACTTAAAGACTCCATTCTAAATTTCTACTATCTGCTCCAAAAGTCTTACTTATACTTCTTTAATGTAAGATTGTATGATTTGCTAAGCATATTCCTAGACTTCGTCCAAAAAGCATCTCATCTGCAGAAACATTGAGTCTGAAATTATGTTCTTTGGAGGAATTGACAATACCTCCAAGAATCCTATCAAAGTAAGTCACTAGGCCTTGGTTTTGACGACCTATCTTTGTTGTTGGAATTATTGAACCTAACCACAGGTAAGGTCCTAATTCGAATGTTAAATACTTTCAATGTTTCTAGACAATCTTCATGCCCCCTTGAGGCGAAGAGCCTAATATCTTCGTAATGGCAGTGGTTTCGCTAGTCTGGAGCCCTGAGTTAATGACTTCGCTTGTATTTTGATAGTTCTTCCTTTGTGAAGATTGCTTTTCCAGACCAGACCTTTTACGGAGACTGTAAGCAGGTCATATCTAAAACTCTTCAGAAATTATTATTAAGGTTTTTGGTGGGTTGTGTTCATTTGGCTCAGTTTTCTTTGATGCTGTCCTGGCTGATTCTGTGCTGGGATGTTCCCGTTCATGCATTTTTGTCAGTGAAATCACCCATAAGAAAGTAACCCATCAGCAACCGGCTAACCGGGCCGTTTAACCAGTTGCCGGCTATGTGTAAAGTGGGCCTAACGATGCATGCAGACTTAGCAGTTTAGTTCAGCTAATTTCTTCTATGGATTTGTGATAACCCTGCCTTTACGTTCTTGATTTCGGCAGTTTCTAACCTGATTCAGTTTAAACTCCAACACGATTGAATTGAAGAAAAAAAAATAGAAAAAATAACTTGGCAACTCTGTAATCGATGGTTCCTCAACTTAAACGTCAAATTGTC